>CM073139.1:27897690-28562690 GCA_037039145.1 Fundulus diaphanus
TACTATAGGCGGTTTACATTAGTTTCTGAGAACTTTCGCGGTCAGACCAACAGCTGTTGTCTATTAATCTAATATGGAACCGCATGTGCTGGTCTTAAGGTCAAGTAAACAGCCGGCCTGGTCTCTTTTCCATCAACTAAAGTCAGAAAGGGGCTGCTACATTGCCGGTTTAGCGGCTTCATTGCTCAGTTGTGTCTTGCTGGCCTGTCAATGTTAAGGCTCTAATGTTGTTTTAATGTAAAAAAAAAAAAAAAAAAAAAAAAAAAGAAGCAATCAATTATCTTTAAGTCTCTATATTTGTCATTTTGATCAGCTGAAACCTCTTTGAGGTAATTTAACTGCTTAAATCAAAGCTCAGGAAAGCCTGTTTTCTGTCAAGTTGCCCTCTGTTTTACATATTAAAGTAATTAAAGTTTAAAACTATCTGCTTTGCATTAGGAGTTTTACTTTATGACCAGTTTAGGGTCAGACAGTAGAACTGGACTTTTACTACTTTAAATGCAAATTATTGAAATGTAGTAATGTCAGTAATTAAGAGCTTAATAGTAAGTAGAGTAGAAATTAAGTAATTTAGATTTTGGCTGGTAAGTGTAGTTACTGTAAATTGCAGTAGGGTGTAGACCACAGCAATACACTGTGATATTTAGAAAGAATGTGATTACATGCAGTTTATGCATCCGCAAATGTGAACGTTTCCTGCTGAAAACTCAGTTAATGTGTGATTAACTGAGTTTTAAATGCAAAAACATAAGGATACATTTGAACACTGCATTTCTTTTATTAAAAATGTTTTCTTTGATAGCATTGGGTTGAACATTTATCTTTTTCTTATTCATTCAAAAAAGAAGTTGCTTCAATGAAAAAGAAAAATGTATTCAATCATAGAAAAGAGTTTTTGAATACAAATACAATATTTTAAACAACAAAAATTGCATTTAAATGTTTTTTTCCCTTTTTTATCCAAGTAATCTTTTGGGTGTTTAGGCCATACATGGGTAGGACATTTGTTTCAATCATTCAATCCCAAAAAAGTTGCTTGAATGAAAACCAATAGTTTCAATCTAAGGAAAAACTTAAAAAATTACCCTCGAGGAGAAAAGTAGAAATGTTAGAGAATATTTCTCTTGGAAAAAAGGGTTTTGTTTTTTCTTTGTTCATCTAATTATTTTTGATACAAACATCCCGCAGTGGGCAGGTGCTTCTCTATTAGTCAGACATGTTTGATTGACAATTGTCTACACCAATAACGAAGTCAGTCTGACAAAGAACTCACGTTCGTCAGCAAGTTTTATGACAGCAAGCCAGGGAGCAGTAGGGGAGTTGTCCATAAGTCCATAAAACACCTTGAAAGTGATTGGTGTCATGCTATTTGCCTATTCTTTGCTCAAACAGACTATTGTCCACAGCGCCACCTGTTTAGTAGATTCATTTATTTTGAGAGCAGGACTAAGACACAAAAAAGATTACTTTGATTGAAGAGAACATTTCAGTTAAAACAGTTTTCAAATGCAAATTTAGGAGTCTGAAATATGTTATTGGCTTGGAAAAAAACTATTTTCTATGACTGAATAGATTTTTCTTTTGACTGAAGCTACTTCTTTTTTGATTGAATTATAAAGACACAATGTTCAACACAATATATGGTTTAATCAAAGACAAGCAGTGTTTTTTTCAGTCTCAACTATATTTTTGCAGTCTAATACTTTTTTGCTTGAAAAGTTTGCCCTACAATCATTTGATTCATGAATCTTGATAGGCCAAGTATCTTACCCTAACAAAAGAAATCTGTAAATACATAAAGTGAACTGCTGTTTTCTAGATGGTTTCTGATCCAAAGTTCCAGAGAAGTAGTCAGTCTAACCTGTATTATTTTTACACACTGTGCTATTCTTCCTGAAATAAAGAACTTTACTCTTGTTTTCTTTTTCCCAGTTTATTCGGAAATCGTGGTCAGCTGCTGCATTAACTGGTGAGTATCTGTATTGTTCGCAACAGGTTACTTCAGAAACATTAAATCCAAAGACCAGACTGTTTTGGAAAACCAAGATAGAGGATTAAGCCTGAATTTCCTGATATTCTGGCTAAATTTAGCCTGGTCTCGGTTTGACTATAGCATTAAGACATCACTTACAATAGTGATCCATTCTGCGCAGTTAGCCTGCTTCAGACTAGGCTAACAACAAGGTTTAGGTAATCTTGGAGCTCATCAGTTCAGTCATATGGCAAGTACATCAAGATGGAACCTACACCTCAGAAATGGGCTTGCACGTACGGGTTTGTCAAGTAGAGCTACTTCTTTTTTCCACACCTCAGACTTAGTAATCCTCAGTGTCCACTCTCCATTCGTTCTGTTACTGGACCCCACTAGGGTCTGTCGTCCATGAGTGAAAATTGGTGCCTGCCACAAGCCAAATGACAGTAAATTAATAAAGTGGCAGGTAACAAATTAGTTAAATTATTAATTTCTTTACATTAAATTTCCTCTTTCAAAATTAAAAATAAGTCAAACTATTTATTCTACCCAGTGTATTCTTGTTGAAAAAGCTCAGGAGAAAACATTAGAAAGTTCCCTTGCTGTCTTACCTACAACCTTGGGCCATCACTGTTAAACCATGAAGACTCGTTGATGTCCCATTTGCAAGTGATTGTAATCTCTGGTGTTGAGAGCTGACAGATTGTGTCTGGGCAGGAAATACTTTACAGAAAGACATTCGGAGGGGGGATGTATCTACAGAGAGCTAAAAAAAAGTGCATTGTTGCCGGTTGACGTGATGATCCGTGTGATTTTATTTATTTGTTGCCTTAGACTATTTACAACAATACTGTTTGGGAAAGTGTGATACATTTTAAATCTTTATACTGACATTTGTTTGTCATTTCATGATGCTTCTCAATAATCCAGGTGTCATGTTTGGTTTAAGTTGTCTGACCCACATGCAGAGAACACCGGCAAACAGGAAGCAGTTTTAACAGTTTTTATTGATCTTAGCGCTAGGATTCAGGGAGGGTCTCAGAACCGGGGAAACGCAGGGACCGACTCGGGCAGGTAACACGGGATCTGTGAGGTAAAGGGGAAAACGGTTAACAGAGAATAACGCTAAAGGGAAGTACAACTAAACACGTACACTTACCACAGAGCTCTAGGAACTAAACCGGGGGGAGTGAGATGGGCTCAGCTGATGATTGAGGAGCAGATGACAGAGTGAGCGGAGGTTGGGCAGGGTCCGAGCAGCGCCGGCGGGTCCAGGGATCCGGAGTGAACAGCGGGAAGAACCAGGAGAGTCCAGGGGTGACCAGGGTGAATCCGGGAAGGGAGAACTCGCGCCCAACTTGGTACCACCAAGCGAGTTTGAGGGGAAGTTTGCCAGAGCAGAATCTGAGCGGGTTGTGGATTCAGGAGCCTGGTCTTCACAGCGCAGAGTCACACGAGAGAAAGGTTCCAAAAACACGAGAGCACTGGAGAAAATACACGAGACAAGGATTAGATCCAAAACGGGGATCGAAAAACTCACGGGTCTGAAGCTCAGGTGGTGGTTGATGGCCCTTAGGCATACTGCGACAAGGTAACACTCTGGCATCCTCCCGCTGTTCGTGCGCTGATCTTATAGTGCGCTGAGGCGCTGCTGAACTCGCTGCAGGTGTGTCGGTTCTGCCCACCGGTCAGCTGCTGTCACCTGTGAGCAGAGGAGAGCGCAGAGCCGGCAAGGCTGCACGGCTCTGCCTGCTGAGCCCTGACACCAGGTAGAAAATCTTTAACTTCTCTGGAGTTTTCAACAAAAACTCCTCAAACGTTTGGACTCTTCTCTTCTCTTTTGCACTCCTTTAAAACCTCACTTTCAGTGAAAGCCGGTTATGTCTGCAAAGCACCCAAGCAGCCTGCAGGGATGCACATGTTACTCTCTCTTGATCAGTTAAAGTTCGAGTAATAATGCCACTTGCGTGGGAGTAGGCAGATTTTAGTGCGGCTATTTTTCTCTGACGCGCCTCTGACTGCTCAGGATATGAAATCTTAAAAAATTTGAATGTTTAGTGTAGTGGTGACGGTGCGTATTGTATTCTTTTGCAACAGTTTCGTTGCAAATTAGGCATACTGGTGAGGCATTCTGGAAGGTTGACATGATAAATTCATACTTTTCAGTCCAATCATCATTGAAGGACCTGTTTTTAATATCAACTTTGCGTTTCATAGCCTTTGAGATTGCCATTTTACCTCTGTTAAGAGACCCTTTCCTGTCACTTCCTCGGTGTTTGTTTTTCAAGTGCTCTATAAGTAAAATTAACTTAATTGAGTTGAGGCGAAATATCTATCACCCCTGGTGGTTGTCTGTGGTATAGGTGATAGGAACCTGACTCATAAAGGCCTTCAGTTTTGTAATGAAATGGAAAAAGTATTAACAATAAACATCAATCATAATGTTATACCAAAATTAGATTTTTTTTGATTTAATGGTCCGGCCCCCAAGGAGACTGTCTGGTAAAATTCTGGCCCTCTGACAAATATAGTTGATGACCCCTGAATTAGGGAATTAGACACGTCCTTTAGGTGTCGGTAAAATGTTTGAAGTGGGTTTGCCTCCACCTAGAAGGGAAGACAGTTGCAGCAGTGAGATAATCTAATTTTATTACTTGTTTTAGAGTTTGTATAATCATACATAGCATTAAGTACAGGTCTAACAGTTTACATAGACTTGCTTGTTGGTTGCACTTTATGATCAATAAGGATTGATGTCCAATTAAATTAAAAGCTGTTTTCTTGAATAATATTCTGATCAATAGAAACATTAAAAGTTCTTGTTTAAAATAGTCCTTGTTTACAGACATCTTTATTTAGAGGCCATTTTTGTTGCTTGTGGTTAATGCAGAGAAAAGTCAAAATTGTGATTTTGGTTGAAATATATCGTACGCAGAACACACTCATTTCTGAGTTTAGATGCTGTGGGTCTTTTAGCAACTAATCTGCACGGCGAAGAAACAAATTGATTTGTTGTTTTGTATATGTTTAAAAACACATGATAAATTCAACTTGGAAAAAAATTGCATTAAATCACAATATTAAGAAAAAAAATCGTTCAGCCCTAATGTAATCTCTGTTTTTACTAAATACAATTCTAATACATGTTTTCTTCTCTCCTCAGGTGTCTTTTTGGCCCCCTCTGGCAGAGCATACCAGTCGCTCTTGTCCTGTCTGTTGAGCTTTTGGGTCGCTCTTGTCCTGTCTGTTGAGCTTTTGGGTCGCTCTTGTCCTGTCTGTTGAGCTTTTGGGTCGCTCTTGTTCTGTCTGTTGAGCTTTTGGGTCGCTCTTGCCCTGTTTTTTGGTTACTGTTGAGCTTTTGGGTCGCTCTTGCCCTGTTTTTTGGTTACTGTTGAGCGTACCAGTCGCTCTTGCCCTGTTTTTTGGTTGCCCTGTTTTCTTGTTGCCTCTACTCTTGTTGTCAGTTACAGTAAATATTTGGTTTTGGTCTACTGTTTCTCTGAAAACCTGGTTGTTGGAATTTGAAGTTCATTAGAAAGTTCCCTGTTTTGTGAAACTTGAAGTTTCAGTAAAAGAAATTTAGACTTTTTATTTTACCATAACACCGTATTTGTACTATATATAAATTGCTTCTTCCAACCAATTTTATATTTCTGTTTAATAAAATATAAAAATCTATGCAAAGTTTCTCAGTTAATCTGTTGTTTTTACTGTTGTAGTTCAAGTTAATATTTAAAGGGTTTGAGATATCTAGTGTGTTTTTATTGTTATTCACATCAAAAAAGGTTCACTGAGAACAATTTGCTGATTGCTGAGAAATACTCAGTTTGACTACAGGAAAAGACCAGTCATCACCTACCATCTTATTGCTGTGTTCTGTGTTTGCTTAAATTTGGGAGAAATATAACAGAAAATATTAATTGTTCTGGAAAGTGAAGCTGATTTCATAAGAAATTCCTTGTACACAATATTACCGTATTTAATATTTGATAACATTGTGAAGTGATTTTGCCGTACAAAACAGTTATATATTGTCCTTGTGCTTTTTTCATTTTATAGACAATAAGCTTAATTGAATAACTAAACACATCAACTTCAAATAAAACGTGCAATTAGAAAGATCTAATTTTCTTTCCTTGAGTTAATTGAGGGATTTTACGGAGATCACACATTTCAAAGACTATTTTAAATTTACGTTTAACCTGATATTTGCCATATTAAATAAAACTTGCTTTGCAGAAGTGGGAGTTTGTTACTGTTTTCAGCTTAAATATACGATTTTTGCAGTGTTTACAGCAACTATTTGAAATAACACAATGCCTAGAAAAAGCCAGCGGTCCCAGTCTCAGAAGCTCAGGAGGCAGCAGGAGAAAGACTTGATAAATGTTTGCCAGAGCAGTGAGATTATAAATGAGTTGGTTTCAACAGCTCCAAGTCCACAAGTCCAGCATGAACATTTACTTCGAGATGCAGTGTCTGGTGTTGTAAAAACCTTTCAAACAGCGTCTGTCCCTGATTCTAAAGTGCAACAGATTGAACCTCAGGTAACAGTGGTTGAAAGTAAGCTTCAGCACCATGGAGCGTCCCAAGAACCATCTGATGAACCAGCCATGACCTGTGAAGCTCGGCGATCAGTGAGCAGCGTCTGTGCGTCCAGAAGTCAGGCTTCCTTTAAATATGGGGACTACAGAAATAAGCAATGTGCAGCTAATAGTTTGGTTTTTCTTTCATTTGTCCATGAAGATGAATTCATCACCAGAGCTGATCTTAACAGTGTGTTAGATAAAGGTCATGCTGTGTATTCAGCTGTTAGAAGGGTTCATGTGAACAGTGTCTTTCTAGCATTTGATGAGCTCCCTGCTATGGTTAAAAGTCGTAATCATGAGTATCAGGTGGACAAGTCTCTGTTTGGTCGTTATGGAGTATTTCATGGTAACCAACACATTCCAAGCCTGGAACAAGGTCTGCAGTGTTTGACATCAGAGGTCCAATACGCTATACTGTTCATTGCATCAACATGTATTGCAGTTTGCAGGCTGAGTTCTGGTGAATATGCATATTTTGACCCTCACTCACGCAAGTCTACAGGAATGCCCATGCCTCAAGGTGTAAGAGGTGGGAAAGCTGTCATGCTGAAATTCAGTCATCTTTGTGACATGATTGACAGGATTAAACGTCTGTATAGAATGTTTAACATTGTTCCACATTGCCAATATGAAATACAGCCAATTACATTTAACAGTCAAAATGTAGCAAACCAAAGAAATTCTATGGAAACCTCAGAACACAGACAAACAGCTACAAGTGTTGTAGAACCAGCTTTGGCTGAACCTTTCCATAAATCAAACTCCCAAATATCTACAGAACAGATACAAAACATTGTGCAGGAAACATTTATTGAGGAAACAGTTGGAGTGACGTCACCCAAAGGGGACTCTTCAAATGAGACTCTTTGTGCCGAGACGAGCCATTGTTCCTCTGATTATTTGTTGAAGCAAACACTGGTATCATCTATGAAAGAAACACACGTAACATCACATGCTGTGTCTCACAATGATTCAAATGAAGCATCCTGCTCAAGAAAGATAGTTTGTGGAAACATTTCTCAGTCTTCATTACAGGAACTTTCACATAAAATGTTGAAACGTAACAAACAACAAAAGATAAAAGTCAAGAGAAGATTATTGGTCCAACTAAAACTTCAACAGAGCAACAAATCTGACCGGACACACAAAAAAAATGTGCACAAAAGTAAACGGTATACACAAAAGTATTACAGAAGGCTGTATAGAGAAAAAGTTGGTTTTCAAGAAAAAAAGAAGGCACAAATGAGGATGATCTATAAAGAAAGAGAGCAAAACAGAATTAAAAAAAGAGAATATATCAAAAAGTTGTATAAAGATTGTCCTAAATTTAGAGAGAAACAGAAAGAATTTGTTAGAGTTTACAAAGAGTCTCCTGCATTCAGAGAAAAGCAGAGAGAATATGTTAGAAGAATTTACAGGGAGTCTCCTGTATTCAGAGAAAGGCAGAAAGAACTTGTTAGAAGAGCTTACAGGGAATCTCCGGTATTCAGAGAAAAACAGAGAGAATATGTTAGAAGAGCTTACAGGGAATCTCCGGTATTCAGAGAAAAACAGAGAGAATATGTTAGAAGAGCTTACAGGGAGTGTCCTGCATTCAGAGAAAAGCAGAGAGAATATGTTAAAAGAACTTACAAGGAATCTCCGGTATTCAGAGAAAAGAAGAAAGAACTTGTTAGAAGAGCTTACAGTGAGTCTCCTGTATTCAGAGAAAAGAAGAAAGAACTTGTTAGAAAAGCTTACAGGGAGTCTCCGATATTCAGACACAAGCATAAAGCTCACATGAGGTCTTATGCTTCTACACTGTATAAAGAAAGTGAAGCATTTCAACAGAAAAAAAGGTCTTATGTCCTCCAACGTTATGAAGACAAAAGATTTCAGCAACAACACAAGAACAATATGAGAGAAAGAATGAGAGAAAGATACTGGAATAATTATTCATTTAGACAGATGCATAATGTCAGGTGTGGTATAACAATAAAAAGAAAGTATCGTCATATGCATCGACCAGCTGAAAGCTTACAATGTCAGCAGGATAACAGCTTAATCAATGATGCCATTTCTCTTTTCAGAGAGAACATTAAGTCAGCACCATCTTATGTCTGTACTGTTTGTCTAAAAGCAAGTTTTCCTAATCAGGTTAAAATCTGCAACAGAACAAGTTATTCAAAGCACCAACTTGTAGCTCAGCGATGTCTAACCGGGAAATTTGTCCATGTATGTGATGAAGCATGTAGTGATAACTGCAGCTTTCCTGATGAGAGAAAAAGAGAGTACATTTGTCACACGTGTCACAGTTCACTCAAAAATGGATGTATGCCGAGGCTTGCTGCTGCCAACAAATTAGAACTGCAGGACATTCCAGTTGAACTACGTGATCTGAACATTTTGGAGAGACATCTGATTGCCAAATGCATACCATTTGCTAAGATCATCCCGCTTCCTAAAGGCAGACAAAGACTCATACGTGGTAATGTGGTGTGTGTCCCATCTGAGGTCCAAGAAACGGTTAACAGTTTACCCAGACTGAGAAGTGAGTCACAGGTGATGAGAGTGAAACTAAAAAGACGGCTGTGCTACAAAGGTCATCAGCTGTTCCAAACTGTCACCTGGTCCAAACTGATCCAAGCGCTACGAAAACTAAAGCAGATTCATCCACAGTACAGAGATATTGAGATCAGAGACGATGCATTGCTCTGTGATCCAACATTACCTGATGAGGAAAGTGGTGATGAAGCCAGCATGGCGAGTGATGATTATGATGAAGCTGATTTGATGGAAATTGACAGGTATGAACAAGATGCACTGTGTGAATCTGAGTCTGACAGTGAAACAGATACTGATAGGTCATCATGTGATGAACAACCAGAGGAACCAGAAAGTAATCAGCAGAATGGAGGTTTTGCTTTAGAAAGTTGTCTTCAGCCGGTCGACATTTCAGAGGAGATTATGTGTTTCAGTGACAATACATACTGTGTTGCACCTGCTGAACGCAATAATCCTGTGAGCTTCTTCAGAACTCCACATCTGGAAGCAATGTCGTTTCCTACGCAATTTCCTAACAGTTTGAATACTTTGGAGGATGCAAGGACTGTAAAAATCTCCCCAAGCTCTTACTTCAAGTCAAGGCTTTTCCACATTGATGGAAGGTTTGCAAAAGATGCAAATTACCTGTTTTTCGCTCAGTTTGTTACTGAAATACACCTGGCTAATTCCAGCATGACAATACAGCTGAGGAAAGGTAAAACCATGACCAAAGATGGACGGACAATAACATCAGGAATGTTGCAAAGTAAGACAGAAGTAGAAAAGCTGGTTAGAAATAAAGATGCAATCAGATTTATGCAGCCACTCAGAGGAACTCCAGCTTACTGGGAGAAAACCACAAGAGACCTCTTCAGTATGCTTCGTCAGCTGGGAACGCCTCAGTTCTTCCTTACCTTTTCTGCTGCTGAGATGCGATGGCCTGAAGTGATTCAAGCTATAAAGAGACAGCAAGGTGAAGAGGTTGATTTTGAAGCACTTGACTGGTCAGAAAAGAGTGACATTTTAAGATCCAATCCAGTTACCACCATGCGAATGTTTGATAAGCGTGTTGAAGCGTTGTTGAGAGATCTGCTTTTTTCTCCTGCAAAGCCTCTTGGGGAAATTGAGGATTTCTTTTACAGAGTTGAGTTCCAGCACAGAGGTAGCCCGCATATTCACATGATGGTTTGGACAACAGACAAAATAGAGGTGGATGTCAATGATGATCAGACTGTCTGTAACTATGTGGACAGATACATCTCAGGTCGACTGCCTGACCCTGAAAAACAACCTGAACTGTTCAAGAAAGTCACTGAACTACAGAAGCACAGCAAAAACCACACAAGGACTTGCTTTAAGAGTGTCAACTCTGGTTGCAGATTTGGATTTCCTAAACCACCAGTCACACAAACAATGATTGTCAGACACGATGAAACTTCAGACACTGAAGCTGCAAAAAACAAACTCAGACCAGTGATGGACCTGCTGAATGAACCTGAAGCTGCTTCTCTGACTATTGAGCAGATTCTGTCACGATGCAACTTGACAATGTCTGAATATGAGCAAAGTCTCCACGCCATGAACAAGAAAACTGCCATCATTCTGAAACGTGACCCAACAGATTGTTGGATCAATAATTATAACCAACACCTGCTTGAAGCCTGGGATGCCAACATAGATGTGTCCTTCATATTGAATGCCTATTCATGTATTCAATATCTTACAAAGTACATCACTAAGAAGGAAAGTGAGCTTTCTGACTACCTGAAAACAGTTATTGATAACTCTGACAAAAGCACTGTGAACGAATGTGATGAAATGAGAGCTGTGATGCAGGCCTATTCAAAGAAGAGAGAAATCAGTGCTCAGGAGTGTGTAACTCGAGTCTGTGGCTTGAAAATGAAAAAATGCTCCCGCAGTGTTGTCTTTGTACCAACTGATGATAACCCAGTGAAAATGAGCCGTCCGATGAGCTTCCTGGAAACAACAACCGATGAAAGTGATAACATTTGGATGACAAGTTTGGGAGATAAATACAAATGCAGACCTGAGACAGGAGAGTATGAGGAAATGTCCCTAGCTGATTTTGCTGCTTTGTGCCGGTTTGTGAGTGGTCCAAATCCAAAAAATGGTGTTCTTCCTCTCCTAAATGAGCTTGGATTTGTACAGAAACGAAAAAATGAGAAAGCAGCCATAATCAGATATTACCACTGTTCAGAGCAAAAGGATCCAGAGCAATATTATGGGCGATTGCTGAGACTTTACCTTCCACACAGATCAGAGCAGGACCTGAAACCACAGAGGTACCAAACCTATCAGTCCTTCTATAACTCTGGTTGGATACGACTTCCATGTTCAGAACACAGTGAGTCTGTAAGAAGTGTTGTCAAAAGAAACAAAGACAAGTATGAGAAAAACTCTGAGGAGATTGAGAGTGCAGTGGAAGAATTTGAACAAAACAGAGACAATGTGGTCGATGAATGGTGCAATCTGGCCCCCGAGTCTGAACTTGTGAGGTTACAGTGTGATGAGAATCTGCCTGAGAGAAATGTAGATGATGAAAACGAACAGGAAAATGTGCCAGATTACAATCGTCAGTCAAATGCTGTAACAGAGGTCAGGGCCATCAGACAGCAACCTGCAGTTGATCCAGCTGTGTTACGCACAATGTACCAGAATCTGAACCAGAAGCAGGCCTGTATGTTCTATGCTGTTAGACACTGGTGTATACAGCGTGTTTGTGGCTTGAACCCAGATCCATTTTACTTCTATATTAATGGCGGTGCAGGGACTGGAAAGTCACATCTGATTAAATGTATTCACTCTGAAGCATCAAAGATCCTGAGCAGACTGCCCGCTAATGCAGAGGAGGCTGACATTTCAAACCCAACTGTCTTATTGACATCATTTACTGGAACAGCAGCTTTTTCTATCAATGGTTGCACGTTACATTCACTACTCAAACTACCCAGAAGTCTGAAACCCCCCATTCAAGGACTTGGTAATCAACTGGATGAAGTCAGATCTGAACTTATGAATGCAGAAATTATTGTTATTGATGAGATTTCAATGGTTTCAAAGCCCCTTTTTGCTTATGTGGATGCAAGACTGAAACAAATTAAAGGCTCTCAAAGACCTTTTGGTGGAATGAGTGTGCTCTGCGTAGGGGATTTTTTTCAGATTCCACCGGTACGCCAAACAAAACCTCTGTGCGTGTTTGACCCTGAACACATTGACCTATGGCAGGAACATTTTCACATGATCACACTTACTGAGATCATGCGTCAGAAAGATGATGTTGCCTTTGCAGAGATGTTAAACAGGATTCGTGTAAAAGAAAAGACAGATGAACTTTCTCAGAGTGACAGAGAATTGCTATCACAGGCTCTAACTACACCAGAACACTGTCCAGTCGAGGTCTTGCACATGTTTGCTACAAACAAGGATGTGGAAGCCCATAACACAGCTACGCTGGAGAAGCTTCATTCAAACCTGATCAAGATTGATGCAGACGATTTCCAGAAGGATCCACGTACAGGCAGAATGGCAAGAAAGGACAAACCATTTACAGGTGGGCGAAATGATTTACCTGACACTCTCAATGTTGCAGAGGGAGCTCGTGTCATGCTGACCAGAAACTTGGACACATTGAACGGCTTGGTCAACGGTGCGTTTGGTCAACTGATGAAAGTGGTAAGATCTGAAAATGATGGACACATCATTAAACTTGGGCTTAGAATGGACAACCAGCAGTCGTTGAGAAGCAAACGAAGTGGTGGTGCAGCATCGGATGATCTGGTTTACGTCGAAAGGTCAGAGGAAAATCTGAAATTTAAAGGTGTGGTACGCAGACAGTTTCCTGTAAAGCTAGCTTTTGCATGCACAATTCACAAAACCCAGGGTCTCACTACAAAGCGAGCTGTTGTTTCATTGAAGAACATTTTTGAACCTGGTATGGCTTACGTTGCTCTCAGCAGGGTCACATCTCTCAGTGGACTGTACTTATTGAACATGGATGAAAACAAGATTTATGCCAATCCTGCGGTTACTGCTGCCCTTCAGAACATGCAACAAGCCAGTTTTGAAGAAATGATGCCCCTTCTTCAGGTCAGAGAAACAACCTGCAGAGCTGACACCCTAACACTGATCCATCACAACACAGAAGGTTTGCCATCTCACATCAGTGACATTAAGAGTCATCATGAACTGTGTCTAGCAGATGTATTGTGTCTAACTGAAACTCGCCTGCAAGGATCTTTTCTTGCAGATGGTCTTCATTTGTATGGCTACACCATGTTCAAACGCAACAGACACCTGTCTTACACCAACTTTCCTCAGATGGCCAGCAGAACTGGTGGTGGAGTTGCTGTGTATCTGAAGAATCATTTTCAGGTTCAGGAGAAACAGTACATACATAATGTCACTGATCTTGAGTTTTTGGTCTTAAAAGTCCAGGCTCCGTTCTCTGCAGTTATTGCTGTTGTGTACAGACCTCCAGACTACAGCGTAAGACCATTCATGCAAAACCTGGTAAGTCTTCTAGAGTCACTTGAGATAATGGACTGTCACCCAATCATTGTGTGTGGAGATTTTAATGAGAACCAGCTACTTGAAGGAAGAAAACCCATTTTGGAGCTGTTTCAGTCCAAGGGCTATGCACAGCTGATTACCTCTGCCACCACAGACAAAAACACACTGCTTGACCTGATTTTCATTTCTCGGCCCCAGCAAAGTCTCACCTCCGGTGTCCTGAGAACATATTACAGCTACCACAACCCTGTTTTCTGCGTACTGACATCTTCATAAAGCTGTACGGTGAGTTTGAAGTTAATTAAAAGTCATGCTTATTACCTAATATATATTTTCTTGCTATCATGAATGGTTAAATATTTCTATAGTATCAAGAATCATTAATACATCTGTTTAATTATTTATAAATAAAACAAGACTGTAAGGTAAATGTTTTCTGTAAAAAATAAAAAAGCACTACTTTTTTGCCTCAGATTAAAAAAAGGCATTAGAAAATAATGTCTCAGAAAAAATCATTACATTAAATGTTTTCAGGAAAAAAATATTAAGAAGAAATCATCAAAATAAAAGGTCCCTGAAAAAAGGCAAACTTCCGAGTAAAAGATTGCCTTTTTTTCCTGAGACCTGAAGATGTCATAAAATGTAAATCATGCTATGACCAGTTTCCCAAAATACAAAGTCACATTTGCTTTTAATAACCAATCAATCATCAGTGCAAGGTTGTATTATTGCTAATATGTTTTTTGTTGTTGAACTTATCACGAAATCACGTTAATGATTATCATTATTTTGTAGAAGCAATCTTTTTTATGTATAAACATTGTTCTCGATCAAGGAGTATTTTAGAGTCAATACATATTTTTCCTAAGACAATTTAAAGATAACACCAACCTGATCAGTATGAAAATGTACAGTTTTTATCTACATTCTGACTTGGCCTTTACCTGGGTGGGTTTGGGTGGGGTAAAGGCCAAGTCAGAATAATCTGAGCAGCTGAAAAGCTGCTTAAAACAAAATGCACCAGTCAGTATGGGTTTATGTGTAATCCATATTGACTGGTGTCAATTTAGAGAAACCAGCTGGCACTCCATATTAGGATAGATGATAGGGAAGGGCTTGTGTTTAATAATGGCTTGTAACTTTATTTTGTGTAGATACATTTTACCTTGTCAGGTACGTCCCTCCTGTCTCTGTGACCACAACTTCAAACTTTGCCAACGTCAGTGGAAACAACATCTCTGCACCATCTTTTTGAACTGTTAATCCAAACAAGACCCTATCAGTGTTTGACCAGAGACATGTCACATAGTTTATAGAGACTGCTATTCTACGACCTACTACCCCAGTCTGTTTTAAAAGACACGACACACCCATCAGTTGACCAATGGATAACCCAGACAACATCACCATAAATTATAAATCATCCAGACAGAACTCCTGTTCCAGTCAAGGAGATGAGGGATTCTAGAAGCAAAAGGAGGTTATTAATCTTTTCATATTATACATTATAATGTGTTGGTTGTATTATTGCTTTTAGTTTTATATATATATATAAAATAGATAGTTACCTATAGCAACGTGGAGCCATTGATTTACTTTACTTTCTATTTTATTTACATCCTTCCTCTGCAGCTATGCCTGTCTTGAGGCAATCATCTTTTCACAGGCCAGCCCTTCAAAACCTCATTAATGAGGTGCAAGTGAGACTGACCAATAGCTAGGTGTCAGACAGCTTGGACTCTGGTTTTGTTATCAGCAGCCCTTTCTAAGGTATTTGACAATAATACATAAGCCTTATTTTGCTGCTTATAAGCTTTAAATGATTGAAATTACTTTTTGTCTGGATTTTGCAGAGCATGTTACCTCCATGTTACCTCCAAAGAACACATTGGAGGTTTTGGTGTTGCTTCTGACCACAGTAGTTGGAACCAAGCTGTATCATGTCTACAATGACCAGACATGTTGCTGTAAGATGAAGTGCTGCCAAGCTGTCATTTCCAGTCAGGTTTTACCTTGTCTGTGTGGACTAAGGTTTTAAACGGAAGGGTTAAGGTAATACTTTCTACTGTTTCATTCTTCTTTAATACATTTAAACACATGGTTAAAAATGTTTATGTTTGTCTTTCAGATTTGCCCTCCAACTTTCTCTCTGATAACAACATTGAACTGGTGAATGGAGGCAGGAGGTCAGGTTAAAATAGGTTTTGGTGATCTCATGTCTTATTAAAATGAACATTTGGGACAAACTGCATATCCAGATTTAACAAAGAACACTGAAAACTAAAACTGAACTAGGTTTAACACTTTTCATATAACAAAGCTAAAGATCGACACTTCCAGTATTGTCTATCTCTTCAGGAACTATGCAGTTTGTTTAGCAAAATTGTTAATTTCTTTCTTTGTCCTTGACTATCGCTAAAAAATGAAAATACAGATTAATAAGAATTTTAAAAATGCATACATAGAATTTAACTGTAGTAGGCTTAAAGTCATACAAACACATTGCATTAACATTTTTTTTACATTGGAATAATGTTTTAGATACAAGTTGTGGCACTATCTAATTGGTGACTGTGTTTGTTTTGGTAACAAACATTTCTATTTCATGAAATCATTGCTATTTAATCAATAGTAACACAAACATGTAACTATAAAAACGCACATATAAATGTTTAATAAGTGCTACCATTGAAATATCAGATGTGTTTGTGTGAATTCTGCCTTGTTTTGGGGTGTCAGCTGGTGTGCAAGTTTTAAAGAGGCTTTTCACGAATGTACAAAGGCCAGGCTGAAATCTAAAAGGCTATTCAGTTACTATTATAATCATTCACAGCAAATTTCATCTGACCTAATTTAATAATTATCCAGAAAAAATAAAGTCCAGCTTATACAAGCATTTAGTGAAATTCGATGTTAAATAAATGAAGTCCAATGTGATCTTAGTTATGAAAAATCAAATTCTTTAGTGTTCATCCTTCACATTTGTGAAAAAGCTTTTCTGTTCCGCTAATTCCAGCTGATGGCATTAATTCAGTGATCTGTGCAGCATCAATCTTTCGGAAAAAACAATTTGGATAAGTTTGTATTTGATAATAACTATAAATTGCTTTTACTGTGGGTTTTAGCCTGAGTTAGAGCATGATGTGAAAAGCCTTGGAACATTGGTTGTTGTTGTTAGCTGAGAACAAAACTTAATTTTATTAGAATGTTTTCTTTGTGTTGGAAGTTAGTGGTTTCTCTGTATCGCTGTTAATGTAGCTAGGAGAATTCATTCATTTTATAATTTCTGTGTTAAATACTTAATTTTAACATTCTGTGTGACATTGCCATGTTTTTACTGTCATGTTGTTATTTTTGCTTTAGAATTTTGATTCAGATAAAACAGTTCAGTCAGTTCTTATTGTATTCTTTGCAATAATTGTATGAGCCACTGTTACTCCTGTATTTCCCCACTGTGGTATATTAAAGGAATTCTTATCTTCCTATCATCAACTGTTTCTTTAAAAATGTTGTCTTCTTCAGCCGTTTTCAGCAAAGTACAGCTTGCACTTTACAGCTATTTTTTCTCTTCTTCAAAGATCTTCTGCATCTTTTCCTCAATCATTCAGCTATTGTTCTTTCATTTTCAAATTCTTCAACTTTTTCAACTTCTTCAACTTTTTCATCTTCTTTAATGCTTTTCAGCTATTTTTTCTCTTCTTCAAAGGTCTTCTGCATCATTTGCTCAATCATTCAGCTTACTGCATTCACAGTGCATTTTCGCAGGAAATGCAAATTTTTCTAGTTACTGTGAATGCAGTAGGCATTCACAGTTATTGAGATCCTCTTTCACCTTTTTACTGTTTAAAAATTGATTCGCTTCTCCTCCTACAGTTTTTCTCCGATTTCAACCATTCAACTTTTAAACTATTCAGCTTCTTCTGGAATCGATGGCTATATCTTTTTGTACTTATATCTTTTCAACTTTTTAAAATATTCAGCTTTTCCTGCAAATTTTCAGCTTTTTTTTCTCCCATAGGAAATGAATGTAATTCACTAAAATTCCGCTCATTTCAGCTGCTTTTTGACAGCTTACTGCTTCAGCCTACTTTCAGCTAGAAACGCCATTCAACTTTTAAAATGTAGTGATATCTTTCAGCTGTTATGGTCTATTTCAGCTTTTTCATATCTTTTACCATTTTCATATAGTACCTCCTTAAAATAATTTTGGCTTTTCAAGAAATTCAGCAAATAACATGCGTTGCTATGGTCATCAAGTGGCAGTTGGTAGAGTGCGCACTCTAGAAATTCAACTAATTCTTCTACTCCGAACAACTTCTTCTCACTCGCTCAATTTTCAACCTATCCACATAAATTATACATCAAAACGTAGGAATTTTTGTCTGGATTCAGGAAATGTAACCCTCATTGCTGTAGCATTTATAGATTTTTCGCAAATCACCTCAGAGCGACACAAACCCGAAACCTCCCCCATTCATTTCCTATGGAGCGGTTTTGAAAAATGACGCCTGAAAATTGAAAACATCACACGTTTTCGCATCGTCGCTACTCCGAAACCGTTTCATGTACAAGCATGAGACTTTCACACATGAATGTCCCGACCCTTCTGGCACTCATAAAAAAGGAATTGTTTGGATAACTGTTACGGTTTTACCGCAGGAACAATTTGTTCGGGAGTAGCGAATGTGCAAATTCCTGAAAACGCTTTTCAGCTGCATTTTCCCACATCATCCACTTTTTTACATCGTCGCTGTGCCTACACCGATTTTTGTACAAACATGAAAATGGGCACCATAGTCCTCAAAAGCCTGCTGATACTCATAGTGAAAGAATTATTTTGATATCTCTTATACTTTTTCAGCTACAGCGATTTGTTCGGGACCGTTTCTAGAGGATTTCTGAAAGTCCATAAAAATCACCTTTATATCATAATTTTTCACGCCTTTATTAAACTTTTTCCAGCAAAAACCGATAGCCTGTCTTCTTCCCCTATCCGTTACGAAATAAACGCAGAAAAAATTACGTCTCTACCATTTACGGATCAGGAGATATGGAGCGTTGTTCGGGGCAAAGTTCTCCATTATAATCCAATGGGACTTATTGTGAGCAAAGTCTCTGCACTTCGGTAGACTGGCCTGCAGCAGAGGTGTGAGTGAGTTTCCATGACGACGGAACTCTGAGGGCCAGAGGGAGAAGCTCCATTGGGATACAATGGCAACTTTCGACGCCCGCTGCAGCGGCTGTGATTAATGTAGGAATCTGAAATTCGCACAGTCACTTCCTCTTAACATTTTAAAATTTTCAAGTGACTTTCAGCCATGTGTCACTTTTCTGTCCCATTTTGGATTTCACATGCTTTCCTATTGGGCCTTTGCTTCCAACAGGATCTGGCATGATGCCCAGACACGACATAATTGGCCAATACAGCGCGACCCACATGTGGGAAATGGTGCTACTGACCATTTTGGTCAAATGTTGAGTTCTGGGCCCAGATGTGGTGAGGCTGAGTTGCTAAAGGAGGCCAATCTGACTCATGACCTTTGGTGACCTTTGGTGACATTAAGTATTGGCACCCTTTTTGAGGCACTTCCCAGTACAGGATTTGGACCAAACTGACAGAGTACACTCACCTGGTGATACTGAACACAACCCTGTTAGCGGCTAACTGTTAGCATGTTGCTAACCGGAAGTAGCTCTAGGAAGGTCCTACAAACTTCTGCTTTACAGAGTCTTTACCTCCTTTATACAGAATGCTCCACTATAAATTTGGGCCACGTCACGTAAAGCATCTCCAAGCTAGGAGGTGTCAAACATCCAATGCTTTTCAATGGGGGCGAAACCCCTTATACTCCCTAGAAATGCAGGCCCACATATGGCTACAGTATATTCAAGTTTGAAATTCTACTTCTGCTTTGTTAAACGATTCAGTGTTTAGAATGAGTTAGGAAATGTTTGGTGCCATTCCCTCAGTTTTTTCTTCTTCTAATCATTCAGCTATTGTTCTTTCATGTTCAAATTCTTCAACTCTTTCAAATTCTTCAACTTTTTCAACTTCTTCAACTTTTTCAACTTCTTAAATGCTTTTCAGCTATTTTTTTCTCTTCTTCAAAGATCTTCTGCATCTTTTGCTCAATCATTCAGCTATCTGCATTCACAGTGCATTTTCGCAGGAAATGCAAATTTTTCTAGTTACTGTGAATGCAGTAGGCATTCACAGTTCTTGAGATCCTGTTTCTCTTTATTCTTTATTCTTCTTATTATTATTATAGGATATTCTTCCAAATGCGTTTTTACTGTTTAAAGTTTGATTCGCTTCTCCTCCTACAATTTTTCTCCGATTTCAACCATTCAACTTTTAAACTATTCAGCTTCTTCTGGAATCGATGGCTATATCTTTTTGTACTTATATCTTTTCAACTTTTTAAAATATTCAGCTTTTTCTGCAAATTTTCAGCTTTTTTTCTCCCATAGGAAATGAATGTAAATCACTAAAATTCCGCTCATTTCAGCTGCTTTTTGACAGCTTACTGCTTCAGCCTACTTTCAGCTAGAAACGCCATTCAACTTTTAAAATGTAGTGATATCTTTCAGCTATTATGGTCTATTTCAGCTTTTTCATATCTTTTACCATTTTCATATAGTACCTCCTTAAAATAATTTTGGCTTTTCAAGAAATTCAGCAAATAACATGCGTTGCTATGGTCGTCAAGGAGGCAGTTATAGAGTGCGCACTCTAGAAATTCAACTAATTCTTCTTCTCCGAACAACTTCTTCTCAGTCGCTCAATTTTCAACCTATCCACATAAATTATACATCAAAACGTAGGAATTTTTGTCTGGATTCAGGAAATGTAACCCTCATTGCTGTAGCATTTATAGATTTTTCGCAAATCACCTCAGAGCGACACAAACCCGAAACCTCCCCCATTCATTTCCTATGGAGCGGTTTTGAAAAATGACGCCTGAAAATTGAAAACATCACACGTTTTCGCATCGTCGCTACTCCGAAACCGTTTCATGTAAAAGCATGAGACTTTCACACATGAATGTCCCGTCCCTTCTGGCACTCATAAAAAAGGAATTGTTTGGATAACTGTTACGGTTTTACCGCAGGAACAATTTGTTCGGGAGTAGCGAATGTGCAAATTCCTGAAAACGCTTTTCAGCTGCATTTTCCCACATCATCCACTTTTTTACATCGTCGCTGTGCCTACACCGATTTTTGTACAAACATGAAAATGGGCACCATAGTCCTCAAAAGCCTGCTGATACTCATAGTGAAAGAATTATTTTGATATCTCTTATACTTTTTCAGCTACAGCGATTTGTTCGGGACCGTTTTTAGAGGATTTCTGAAAGTCCATAAAAATCAACTTTATATCATAATTTTTCACGCCTTTATTAAACTTTTTCCAGCAAAAACCGATTAGCTGTCTTCTTCCCCTATCCGTTACGAAATAAACGCAGAAAAAATTACGTCTCTACCATTTACGGATCAGGAGATATGGAGCGTTGTTCGGGGCAAAGTTCTCCATTATAATCCAATGGGACTTATTGTGAGCAAAGTCTCTGCACTTCGGTAGACTGGCCTGCAGCAGAGGTGTGAGTGAGTTTCCATGACGACGGAACTCTGAGGGCCAGAGGGAGAAGCTCCATTGGGATACAATGGCAACTTTCGACGCCCGCTGCAGCGGCTGTGATTAATGTAGGAATCTGAAATTCGCACAGTCACTTCCTCTTAACATTTTTAAATTTTCAAGTGACTTTCAGCCATGTGTCACTTTTCTGTCCCATTTTGGATTTCACATGCTTTCCTATTGGGCCTTTGCTTCCAACAGGATCTGGCATGATGCCCAGACACGACATAATTGGCCAATACAGCACCACCCACATGTGGGAAATGGCGCTACTGACCATTTTGGTCAAATGTTGAGTTCTGGGCCCAGATGTGGTGAGGCTGAGTTGCTAAAGGAGGCCAATCTGACTCATGACCTTTGGTGACCTTTGGTGACATTAAGTATTGGCACCCTTTTTGAGGCACTTCCCAGTACAGGATTTGGACCAAACTGACAGAGTACACTCACCTGGTGATACTGAACACAACCCTGTTAGCGGCTAACTGTTAGCATGTTGCTAACCGGAAGTAGCTCTAGGAAGGTCCTACAAACTTCTGCTTTACAGAGTCTTTACCTCCTTTATACAGAATGCTCCACTATAAATTTGGGCCACGTCACGTAAAGCATCTCCAAGCTAGGAGGTGTCAAACATCCAATGCTTTTCAATGGGGGCGAAACCCCTTATACTCCCTAGAAATGCAGGCCCACATATGGCTACAGTATATTCAAGTTTGAAATTCTACTTCTGCTTTGTTAAATGATTCAGTGTTTAGAATGAGTTAGGAAATGTTTGGTGCCTCACCCTCAGTTTTTTCTTCTTCTAATCATTCAGCTATTGTTCTTTCATGTTCAAATTCTTCAACTCTTTCAAATTCTTCAACTTTTTCAACTTCTTCAATGCTTTTCAGCTATTTTTTCCTCTTCTTCAAAGATCTTCTGCATCTTTTGCTCAATCATTCAGCTATCTGCATTCACAGTGCATTTTCGCAGGAAATGCAAATTTTTCTAGTTACTGTGAATGCAGTAGGCATTCACAGTTCTTGAGATCCTGTTTCTCTTTATTCTTTATTCTTCTTCTTCTTCTTCTTCTTCTTCTTCTTAGTGTTTATTCTTCCTAATGCGTTTTTACTGTTTAAAGTTTGATTCGCTTCTCCTCCTACAATTTTTCTCCGATTTCAACCATTCAACTTTTAAACTATTCAGCTTCTTCTGGAATCGATGGCTATATCTTTTTGTAGTTTTAACTCTTCAACTTTTTAAAATATTCAGCTTTTTCTGCAAATTTTCAGCTTTTTTTCTCCCATAGGAAATGAATGTAATTCACTGAAATTCTGCTCATTTCAGCTGCTTTTTGACAGCTTACTGCTTCAGCCTACTTTCAGCTAGAAACGCCATTCAACTTTTAAAATGTAGTGATATCTTTCAGCTATTATGGTATATTTCAGCTTTTTCATATCTTTTACCATTTTCATATAGTACCTCCTTAAAATAATTTTGGCTTTTCAAGAAATTCAGCAAATAACATGCGTTGCTATGGTCGTCAAGGAGGCAGTTATAGAGTGCGCACTCTAGAAATTCAACAAATTCTTCTTCTCCGAACAACTTCTTCTCAGTCACTCAATTTACAACCTATCCACATAAATTATACATCAAAACGTAGGAATTTTTGTCTGGATTCAGGAAATGTAACCCTCATTGCTGTAGCATTTATAGATTTTTCGCAAATCACCTCAGAGCGACACAAACCCGAAACCTCCCCCATTCATTTCCTATGGAGCGGTTTTGAAAAATGACGCCTGAAAATTGAAAACATCACACGTTTTCGCATCGTCGCTACTCTGAAACCGTTTCATGTACAAGCATGAGACTTTCACACATGAATGTCCCGACCCTTCTGGCACTCATAAAAAAGGAATTGTTTGGATAACTGTTACGGTTTTACCGCAGGAACAATTTGTTCGGGAGTAGCGAATGTGCAAATTCCTGAAAACGCTTTTCAGCTGCATTTTCCCACATCATCCACTTTTTTACATCGTCGCTGTGCCTACACCGATTTTTGTACAAACATGAAAATGGGCACCATAGTCCTCAAAAGCCTGCTGATACTCATAGTGAAAGAATTATTTTGATATCTCTTATACTTTTTCAGCTACAGCGATTTGTTCGGGACCGTTTTTAGAGGATTTCTGAAAGTCCATCAAAATTACCTTTATATCATAATTTTTCACGCCTTTATTAAACTTTTTCCAGCAAAAACCGATAGCCTGTCTTCTTCCCCTATCCGTTACGAAATAAACGCAGAAAAAATTACGTCTCTACCATTTACGGATCAGGAGATATGGAGCGTTGTTCGGGGCAAAGTTCTCCATTATAATCCAATGGGACTTATTGTGAGCAAAGTCTCTGCACTTCGGTAGACTGGCCTGCAGCAGAGGTGTGAGTGAGTTTCCATGACGACGGAACTCTGAGGGCCAGAGGGAGAAGCTCCATTGGGATACAATGGCAACTTTCGACGCCCGCTGCAGCGGCTGTGATTAATGTAGGAATCTGAAATTCGCACAGTCACTTCCTCTTAACATTTTTAAATTTTCAAGTGACTTTCAGCCATGTGTCACTTTTCTGTCCCATTTTGGATTTCACATGCTTTCCTATTGGGCCTTTGCTTCCAACAGGATCTGGCATGATGCCCAGACACGACATAATTGGCCAATACAGCACCACCCACATGTGGGAAATGGCGCTACTGACCATTTTGGTCAAATGTTGAGTTCTGGGCCCAGATGTGGTGAGGCTGAGTTGCTAAAGGAGGCCAATCTGACTCATGACCTTTGGTGACCTTTGGTGACATTAAGTATTGGCACCCTTTTTGAGGCACTTCCCAGTACAGGATTTGGACCAAACTGACAGAGTACACTCACCTGGTGATACTGAACACAACCCTGTTAGTGGCTAACGGTTAGCATGTTGCTAATTGGAAGTAGCTCTAGGAAGCTCGGACAAACTTCTGCTTTACAGAGTCTTTACCTCCTTTATACAGAATGCTCCACTATAAATTTGGGCCACGTCACGTAAAGCATCTCCAAGCTAGGAGGTGTCAAACATCCAATGCTTTTCAATGGGGGCGAAACCCCTTATACTCCCTAGAAATGCAGGCCCACATATGGCTACAGTATATTCAAGTTTGAAATTCTACTTCTGCTTTGTTAAATGATTCAGTGTTTAGAATGAGTTAGGAAATGTTTGGTGCCTTACCCTCAGTTTTTCTTCTTCTAATCATTCAGCTATTGTTCTTTCATGTTCAAATTCTTCAACTCTTTCAAATTCTTCAACTTTTTCAACTTCTTCAACTTTTTCAACTTCTTCAATGCTTTTCAGCTATTTTTTCTCTTCTTCAAAGATCTTCTGCATCTTTTGCTCAATCATTCAGCTATCTGCATTCACAGTGCATTTTCGCAGGAAATGCAAATTTTTCTAGTTCTTTATTCTTCTTCTTCTTAGTGTTTATTCTTCCAAATGCGTTTTTACTGTTTAAAGTTTGATTCGCTTCTCCTCCTACAGTTTTTGTCCGATTTCAACCATTCAACTTTTAAACTATTCAGCTTCTTCTGGAATCGATGGCTATATCTTTTTGTACTTATACCTTTTCAACTTTTTAAAATATTCAGCTTTTTCTGCAAATTTTCAGCTTTTTTTTCTCCCATAGGAAATGAATGTAATTCACTAAAATTCCGCTCATTTCAGCTGCTTTTTGACAGCTTACTGCTTCAGCCTACTTTCAGCTAGAAACGCCATTCAACTTTTAAAATGTAGTGATATCTTTCCGCTATTATGGTCTATTTCAGCTTTTTCATATCTTTTACCATTTTCATATAGTACCTCCTTAAAATAATTTTGGCTTTTCAAGAAATTCAGCAAATAACATGCGTTGCTATGGTCGTCAAGGAGGCAGTTATAGAGTGCGCACTCTAGAAATTCAACAAATTCTTCTTCTCCGAACAACTTCTTCTCAGTCGCTCAATTTTCAACCTATCCACATAAATTATACATCAAAACGTAGGAATTTTTGTCTGGATTCAGGAAATGTAACCCTCATTGCTGTAGCATTTATAGATTTTTCGCAAATCACCTCAGAGCGACACAAACCCGAAACCTCCCCCATTCATTTCCTATGGAGCGGTTTTGAAAAATGACGCCTGAAAATTGAAAACATCACACGTTTTCGCATCGTCGCTACTCCTAAACCGTTTCATGTACAAGCATGAGACTTTCACACATGAATGTCCCGACCCTTCTGGCACTCATAAAAAAGGAATTGTTTGAATAACTGTTACGGTTTTACCGCAGGAACAATTTGTTCGGGAGTAGCGAATGTGCAAATTCCTGAAAACGCTTTTCAGCTGCATTTTCCCACATCATCCACTTTTTTACATCGTCGCTGTGCCTACACCGATTTTTGTACAAACATGAAAATAGGCACCATAGTCCTCAAAAGCCTGCTGATACTCATAGTGAAAGAATTATTTTGATATCTCTTATACTTTTTCAGCTACAGCGATTTGTTCGGGACCGGTTTTAGAGGATTTCTGAAAATCCATAAAAATCACCTTTATATCATAATTTTTCACGCCTTTATTAAACTTTTTCCAGCAAAAACCGATAGCCTGTCTTCTTCCCCTATCCGTTACGAAATAAACGCAGAAAAAATTACGTCTCTACCATTTACGGATCAGGAGATATGGAGCGTTGTTCGGGGCAAAGTTCTCCATTATAATCCAATGGGACTTATTGTGAGCAAAGTCTCTGCACTTCGGTAGACTGGCCTGCAGCAGAGGTGTGAGTGAGTTTCCATGACGACGGAACTCTGAGGGCCAGAGGGAGAAGCTCCATTGGGATACAATGGCAACTTTCGACGCCCGCTGCAGCGGCTGTGATTAATGTAGGAATCTGAAATTCGCACAGTCACTTCCTCTTAACATTTTTAAATTTTCAAGTGACTTTCAGCCATGTGTCACTTTTCTGTCCCATTTTGGATTTCACATGCTTTCCTATTGGGCCTTTGCTTCCAACAGGATCTGGCATGATGCCCAGACACGACATAATTGGCCAATACAGCACCACCCACATGTGGGAAAATGGCGCTACTGACCATTTTGGTCAAATGTTGAGTTCTGGGCCCAGATGTGGTGAGGCTGAGTTGCTAAAGGAGGCCAATCTGACTCATGACCTTTGGTGACCTTTGGTGACATTAAGTATTGGCACCCTTTTTGAGGCACTTCCCAGTACAGGATTTGGACCAAACTGACAGAGTACACTCACCTGGTGATACTGAACACAACCCTGTTAGCGGCTAACTGTTAGCATGTTGCTAACCGGAAGTAGCTCTAGGAAGCTCGGACAAACTTCTGCTTTACAGAGTCTTTACCTCCTTTATACAGAATGCTCCACTATAAATTTGGGCCACGTCACGTAAAGCATCTCCAAGCTAGGAGGTGTCAAACATCCAATGCTTTTCAATGGGGGCGAAACCCCTTATACTCCCTAGAAATGCAGGCCCACATATGGCTACAGTATATTCAAGTTTGAAATTCTACTTCTGCTTTGTTAAATGATTCAGTGTTTAGAATGAGTTAGGAAATGTTTGGTGCCTTACCCTCAGTTTTTTCTTCTTCTAATCATTCAGCTATTGTTCTTTCATGTTCAAATTCTTCAACTCTTTCAAATTCTTCAACTTTTTCAACTTCTTCAATGCTTTTCAGCTATTTTTTCTCTTCTTCAAAGATCTTCTGCATCTTTTGCTCAATCATTCAGCTATCTGCATTCACAGTGCATTTTCGCAGGAAATGCTAATTTTTCTAGTTATTATTATTACTGTGAATGCAGTAGGCATTCACAGTTCTTGAGATCCTCTTTCGCCTTTTTACTGTTTAAAGTTTGATTCGCTTCTCCTCCTACAATTTTTCTCCGATTTCAACCATTCAACTTTTAAACTATTCAGCTTCTTCTGGAATCGATGGCTATATCTTTTTGTAGTTTTAACTCTTCAACTTTTTAAAATATTCAGCTTTTTCTGCAAATTTTCAGCTTTTTTTCTCCCATAGGAAATGAATGTAATTCACTGAAATTTTGTTCATTTCAGCTGCTTTTTGACAGCTTACTGCTTCAGCCTACTTTCAGCTAGAAACGCCATTCAACTTTTAAAATGTAGTGATATCTTTCAGCTATTATGGTATATTTCAGCTTTTTCATATCTTTTACCATTTTCATATAGTACCTCCTTAAAATAATTTTGGCTTTTCAAGAAATTCAGCAAATAACATGCGTTGCTATGGTCGTCAAGGAGGCAGTTATAGAGTGCGCACTCTAGAAATTCAACAAATTCTTCTTCTCCGAACAACTTCTTCTCAGTCACTCAATTTTCAACCTATCCACATAAATTATACATCAAAACGTAGGAATTTTTGTCTGGATTCAGGAAATGTAACCCTCATTGCTGTAGCATTTATAGATTATTCGCAAATCACCTCAGAGCGACACAAACCAGAAACCTCCCCCATTCATTTCCTATGGAGCGGTTTTGAAAAATGACGCCTGAAAATTGAAAACATCACACGTTTTCGCATCGTCGCTACTCCGAAACCGTTTCATGTACAAGCATGAGACTTTCACACATGAATGTCCCGACCCTTCTGGCACTCATAAAAAAGGAATTGTTTGGATAACTGTTACGGTTTTACCGCAGGAACAATTTGTTCGGGAGTAGCGAATGTGCAAATTCCTGAAAACGCTTTTCAGCTGCATTTTCCCACATCATCCACTTTTTTACATCGTCGCTGTGCCTACACCGATTTTTGTACAAACATGAAAATGGGCACCATAGTCCTCAAAAGCCTGCTGATACTCATAGTGAAAGAATTATTTTGATATCTCTTATACTTTTTCAGCTACAGCGATTTGTTCGGGACCGTTTTTAGAGGATTTCTGAAAGTCCATAAAAATCACCTTTATATCATAATTTTTCACGCCTTTATTAAACTTTTTCCAGCAAAAACCGATAGCCTGTCTTCTTCCCCTATCCGTTACGAAATAAACGCAGAAAAAATTACGTCTCTACCATTTACGGATCAGGAGATATGGAGCGTTGTTCGGGGCAAAGTTCTCCATTATAATCCAATGGGACTTATTGTGAGCAAAGTCTCTGCACTTCGGTAGACTGGCCCGCTGCAGGTGTGAGTGAGTTTCCATGACGACGGAACTCTGAGGGCCAGAGGGAGAAGCTCCATTGGGATATAATGGCAACTTTCGACGCCCGCTGCAGCGGCTGTGATTAATGTAGGAATCTGAAATTCGCACAGTCACTTCCTCTTAACATTTTTAAATTTTCAAGTGACTTTCAGCCATGTGTCACTTTTCTGTCCCATTTTGGATTTCACATGCTTTCCTATTGGGCCTTTGCTTCCAACAGGATCTGGCATGATGCCCAGACACGACATAATTGGCCAATACAGCACCACCCACATGTGGGAAATGGCGCTAATGACCATTTTGGTCAAATGTTGAGTTCTGGGCCCAGAGGTGGTGAGGCTGAGTTGCTAAAGGAGGCCAATCTGACTCATGACCTTTGGTGACCTTTGGTGACATTAAGTATTGGCACCCTTTTTGAGGCACTTCCCAGTACAGGATTTGGACCAAACTGACAGAGTACACTCACCCGGTGATACTGAACACAACCCTGTTAGCGGCTAACTGTTAGCATGTTGCTAACCGGAAGTAGCTCTAGGAAGGTCCTACAAACTTCTGCTTTACAGAGTCTTTACCTCCTTTATACAGAATGCTCCACTATAAATTTGGGCCACGTCACGTAAAGCATCTCCAAGCTAGGAGGTGTCAAACATCCAATGCTTTTCAATGGGGGCGAAACCCCTTATACTCCCTAGAAATGCAGGCCCACATATGGCTACAGTATATTCAAGTTTGAAATTCTACTTCTGCTTTGTTAAATGATTCAGTGTTTAGAATGAGTTATGAAATGTTTGGTGCCTTACCCTCAGTTTTTTCTTCTTCTAATCATTCAGCTATTGTTCTTTCATGTTCAAATTCTTCAACTCTTTCAAATTCTTCAACTTTTTCAACTTCTTCAACTTTTTCAACTTCTTCAATGCTTTTCAGCTATTTTTTCTCTTCTTCAAAGATCTTCTGCATCTTTTGCTCAATCATTCAGCTATCTGCATTCACAGTGCATTTTCGCAGGAAATGCAAATTTTTCTAGTTACTGTGAATGCAGTAGGCATTCACAGTTCTTGAGATCCTGTTTCTCTTTATTCTTTATTACTGTGAATGCAGTAGGCCTTCACAGTTATTGAGATCCTCTTTCGTGTTTTTACTGTTTAAAGTTTGATTCGCTTCTCCTCCTACAGTTTTTCTCCGATTTCAACCATTCAACTTTTAAACTATTCAGCTTCTTCTGGAATCGATGGCTATATCTTTTTGTACTTATACCTTTTCAACTTTTTAAAATATTCAGCTTTTTCTGCAAATTTTCAGCTTTTTTTTCCCCCATAGGAAATGAATGTAATTCACTGAAATTCTGCTCATTTCAGCTGCTTTTTGACAGCTTACTGCTTCAGCCTACTTTCAGCTAGAAACGCCATTCAACTTTTAAAATGTAGTGATATCTTTCAGCTATTATGGTATATTTCAGCTTTATCATATCTTTTACCATTTTCATATAGTACCTCCTTAAAATAATTTTGGCTTTTCAAGAAATTCAGCAAATAACATGCGTTGCTATGGTCGTCAAGTGGCAGTTGGTAGAGTGCGCACTCTAGAAATTCAACTAATTCTTCTACTCCAAACAACTTCTTCTCACTCGCTCAATCTTCAACCTATCCACATAAATTATACATCAAAACGTAGGAATTTTTGTCTGGATTCAGGAAATGTAACCCTCATTGGTGTAGCATTTATAGATCTTTTGCAAATCACCTCAGAGCGACACAAACCCGAAACCTCCCCCATTCATTTCCTATGGAGCGGTTTTGAAAAATGACGTCTGAAAATCCAAAACATCACACGTTTTCGCATCGTCGCTACTCCTAAACCCTTTAATGTACAGGCATGAGACTTTCACACATGAATGTCCCAACCCTTCTGGCACTCACAAAAAAGGAATTTTTTGGATAACTGTTACGGTTTTGCCGCAGGAACAATTTGTTCGGCAGTAGCGAATGTGCAAACTCCTGAAAATGCTTTAGAGCTGCATTTTCCCACATGATCCACTTTTTTACATCGTCGCTGTGCCTACACCGATTTTTGTACAAACATAAAAATGAGCAACATAGTCCTCAAAAGTCTGCTGATACTCACAGTGAAAGAATTATTTTGATATCTCTTATACTTTTTCAGCTAGAGCGATTTGTTCGGGACTGTTTTTAGAGGATTTTGCAAATTCCTTAAAAAACCCCTTTAGATCATAATTTTTTACGCCTTTATTAAACTTTTTCCAGCAAAAAACGATAGCTTTTCTTTTTCCCCTATCCGTTACAAACTAAACGCAGAAAAAATTACGTCTCTACCATTTAGGGATCAGGAGATATGAAGTGTTGTTCGGGGCAAAGTTCTCCATTATAATCCAATGGGACTTACTGTGAGCAAAGTCTCTGCACTTCGGTAGACTGGCCGCTGCAGGTGTGTCAGTGAGTTTCCATGACGACGGAACTCTGAGGGCCAGAGGGAGAGGATCAATTGAGATAGAATGGCAACTTTCGACGCTCACCGCAGTTGCTGTGATTAATGTAGGAATCTGAAATTCGCACAGTCACTTCCTTTTGACATTTTAAAATTTTCAAGTGACTTTCAGCTATGTGTCATTTTTCTATCCCATTTTGGATTTCACATGCTTTCCTATTGGGCCTTTGCTTCCAACAGGACCTGGCATGATGCCCAGACACGACCCAATTGGCCAATACAGCACCGCCCACCTGTGGGAAATGGTGCTACTGACCATTTTGGTCAAATATTGAGTTCTGGGCCCAGATGTGGTGAGGCTGAGTTGCTAAAGGAGGCCAATCTGACCCATGAACTTTGGTGACGTTTGGCGACATTAAGTATTGGCACCCCTATTTGAGGCACTTCCCAGTACAGGATTTGGACCAAACTGACAGAGTACAATCAACCGGTGATCCTGAGCACAACCATGTTAGCGGCTAATGGTTAGCATGTTGCTAATTGGAAGTAGCTCTAGGAAGCTCGGACAAACTTCTGCTTTACAGAGTCTGTACCTCCTTTATACAGAATGCTCCACACTAAGTTTGGGCCTCGTCACATAAAGCATCTCCAAGTTAGGAGGTGTTAAACATCCAATGCTTTTCAATGGGGGCGAAACCCCTTATACTCCCTAGAAATGCAGGCCCACATATGGCAACAGTATATTCAAGTTTGAAATTCTACTTATGCTTTGTTAAACGATTCAGTGTTTAGAATGAGTTAGGAAATGTTTGGTGCCTTTCCCTCGGTTTTTTCTTCTTCTAATCATTCAGCCATTGTTCTTTCATGTTCAAATTCTTCAACTCTTTCAAATTCTTCAACTTTTTCAACTTCTTCAACTTTTTCAACTTCTTCAATGCTTTTCAGCTATTTTTTCTCTTCTTCAAAGATCTTCTGCATCTTTTGCTTAATCATTCAGCTATCTGCATTCACAGTGCATTTTCGCAGGAAATGCAAATTTTTCTAGTTACTGTGAATGCAGTAGGCATTCACAGTTCTTGAGATCCTGTTTCTCTTTATTCTTTATTCTTCTTCTTCTTCTTCTTCTTCTTCTTCTTAGTGTTTATTCTTCCTAATGCGTTTTTACTGTTTAAAGTTTGATTCGCTTCTCCTCCTACAATTTTTCTCCGATTTCAACCATTCAACTTTTAAACTATTCAGCTTCTTCTGGAATCGATGGCTATATCTTTTTGTAGTTTTAACTCTTCAACTTTTTAAAATATTCAGCTTTTTCTGCAAATTTTCAGCTTTTTTTCTCCCATAGGAAATGAATGTAATTCACTGAAATTCTGCTCATTTCAGCTGCTTTTTGACAGCTTACTGCTTCAGCCTACTTTCAGCTAGAAACGCCATTCAACTTTTAAAATGTAGTGATATCTTTCAGCTATTATGGTATATTTCAGCTTTTTCATATCTTTTACCATTTTCATATAGTACCTCCTTAAAATAATTTTGGCTTTTCAAGAAATTCAGCAAATAACATGCGTTGCTATGGTCGTCAAGGAGGCAGTTATAGAGTGCGCACTCTAGAAATTCAACAAATTCTTCTTCTCCGAACAACTTCTTCTCAGTCACTCAATTTTCAACCTATCCACATAAATTATACATCAAAACGTAGGAATTTTTGTCTGGATTCAGGAAATGTAACCCTCATTGCTGTAGCATTTATAGATTTTTCGCAAATCACCTCAGAGCGACACAAACCCGAAACCTCCCCCATTCATTTCCTATGGAGCGGTTTTGAAAAATGACGCCTGAAAATTGAAAACATCACACGTTTTCGCATCGTCGCTACTCTGAAACCGTTTCATGTACAAGCATGAGACTTTCACACATGAATGTCCCGACCCTTCTGGCACTCATAAAAAAGGAATTGTTTGGATAACTGTTACGGTTTTACCGCAGGAACAATTTGTTCGGGAGTAGCGAATGTGCAAATTCCTGAAAACGCTTTTCAGCTGCATTTTCCCACATCATCCACTTTTTTACATCGTCGCTGTGCCTACACCGATTTTTGTACAAACATGAAAATGGGCACCATAGTCCTCAAAAGCCTGCTGATACTCATAGTGAAAGAATTATTTTGATATCTCTTATACTTTTTCAGCTACAGCGATTTGTTCGGGACCGTTTTTAGAGGATTTCTGAAAGTCCATAAAAATTACCTTTTATATCATAATTTTTCACGCCTTTATTAAACTTTTTCCAGCAAAAACCGATAGCCTGTCTTCTTCCCCTATCCGTTACGAAATAAACGCAGAAAAAATTACGTCTCTACCATTTACGGATCAGGAGATATGGAGCGTTGTTCGGGGCAAAGTTCTCCATTATAATCCAATGGGACTTATTGTGAGCAAAGTCTCTGCACTTCGGTAGACTGGCCCGCTGCAGGTGTGAGTGAGTTTCCATGACGACGGAACTCTGAGGGCCAGAGGGAGAAGCTCCATTGGGATACAATGGCAACTTTCGACGCCCGCTGCAGCGGCTGTGATTAATGTAGGAATCTGAAATTCGCACAGTCACTTCCTCTTAACATTTTTAAATTTTCAAGTGACTTTCAGCCATGTGTCACTTTTCTGTCCCATTTTGGATTTCACATGCTTTCCTATTGGGCCTTTGCTTCCAACAGGATCTGGCATGATGCCCAGACACGACATAATTGGCCAATACAGCACCACCCACATGTGGGAAATGGCGCTACTGACCATTTTGGTCAAATGTTGAGTTCTGGGCCCAGATGTGGTGAGGCTGAGTTGCTAAAGGAGGCCAATCTGACTTATGACCTTTGGTGACCTTTGGTGACATTAAGTATTGGCACCCTTTTTGAGGCACTTCCCAGTACAGGATTTGGACCAAACTGACAGAGTACACTCACCTGGTGATACTGAACACAACCCTGTTAGCGGCTAACGGTTAGCATGTTGCTAATTGGAAGTAGCTCTAGGAAGCTCGGACAAACTTCTGCTTTACAGAGTCTTTACCTCCTTTATACAGAATGCTCCACTATAAATTTGGGCCACGTCACGTAAAGCATCTCCAAGCTAGGAGGTGTCAAACATCCAATGCTTTTCAATGGGGGCGAAACCCCTTATACTCCCTAGAAATGCAGGCCCACATATGGCTACAGTATATTCAAGTTTGAAATTCTACTTCTGCTTTGTTAAATGATTCAGTGTTTAGAATGAGTTAGGAAATGTTTGGTGCCTTACCCTCAGTTTTTTCTTCTTCTAATCATTCAGCTATGGTTCTTTCATGTTCAAATTCTTCAACTCTTTCAAATTCTTCAACTTTTTCAACTTCTTCAACTTTTTCAACTTCTTCAATGCTTTTCAGCTATTTTTTCTCTTCTTCAAAGATCTTCTGCATCTTTTGCTCAATCATTCAGCTATCTGCATTCACAGTGCATTTTCGCAGGAAATGCAAATTTTTCTAGTTCTTCTTATTATTATTATAGGATATTCTTCCAAATGCGTTTTTACTGTTTAAAGTTTGATTCGCTTCTCCTCCTACAATTTTTCTCCGATTTCAACCATTCAACTTTTAAACTATTCAGCTTCTTCTGGAATCGATGGCTATATCTTTTTGTACTTTTAACTCTTCAACTTTTTAAAATATTCAGCTTTTTCTGCAAATTTTCAGCTTTTTTTCTCCCATAGGAAATGAATGTAATTCACTAAAATTCCGCTCATTTCAGCTGCTTTTTGAAAGCTTACTGCTTCAGCCTACTTTCAGCTAGAAACGCCATTCAACTTTTAAAATGTAGTGATATCTTTCAGCTATTATGGTCTATTTCAGCTTTTTCATATCTTTTACCATTTTCATATAGTACCTCCTTAAAATAATTTTGGCTTTTCAAGAAATTCAGCAAATAACATGCGTTGCTATGGTCGTCAAGGAGGCAGTTATAGAGTGCGCACTCTAGAAATTCAACAAATTCTTCTTCTCCGAACAACTTCTTCTCAGTCGCTCAATTTTCAACCTATCCACATAAATTATACATCAAAACGTAGGAATTTTTGTCTGGATTCAGGAAATGTAACCCTCATTACTGTAGCATTTATAGATTTTTCGCAAATCACCTCAGAGCGACACAAACCTGAAACCTCCCCCATTCATTTCCTATGGAGCGGTTTTGAAAAATGACGCCTGAAAATTGAAAACATCACACGTTTTCGCATCGTCGCTACTCCGAAACCGTTTCATGTACAAGCATGAGACTTTCACACATGAATGTCCCGACCCTTCTGGCACTCATAAAAAAGGAATTGTTTGGATAACTGTTACGGTTTTACCGCAGGAACAATTTGTTCGGGAGTAGCGAATGTGCAAATTCCTGAAAACGCTTTTCAGCTGCATTTTCCCACATCATCCACTTTTTTACATCGTCGCTGTGCCTACACCGATTTTTGTACAAACATGAAAATGGGCACCATAGTCCTCAAAAGCCTGCTGATACTCATAGTGAAAGAATTATTTTGATATCTCTTATACTTTTTCAGCTACAGCGATTTGTTCGGGACCGTTTTTTAGAGGATTTCTGAAAGTCCATAAAAATCACCTTTATATCATAATTTTTCACGCCTTTATTAAACTTTTTCCAGCAAAAACCGATAGCCTGTCTTCTTCCCCTATCCGTTACGAAATAAACGCAGAAAAGATTACGTCTCTACCATTTACGGATCAGGAGATATGGAGCGTTGTTCGGGGCAAAGTTCTCCATTATAATCCAATGGGACTTATTGTGAGCAAAGTCTCTGCACTTCGGTAGACTGGCCTGCAGCAGAGGTGTGAGTGAGTTTCCATGACGACGGAACTCTGAGGGCCAGAGGGAGAAGCTCCATTGGGATACAATGGCAACTTTCGACGCCCGCTGCAGCGGCTGTGATTAATGTAGGAATCTGAAATTCGCACAGTCACTTCCTCTTAACATTTTTAAATTTTCAAGTGACTTTCAGCCATGTGTCACTTTTCTGTCCCATTTTGGATTTCACATGCTTTCCTATTGGGCCTTTGCTTCCAACAGGATCTGGCATGATGCCCAGACACGACATAATTGGCCAATACAGCACCACCCACATGTGGGAAATGGCGCTACTGACCATTTTGGTCAAATGTTGAGTTCTGGGCCCAGATGTGGTGAGGCTGAGTTGCTAAAGGAGGCCAATCTGACTCATGACCTTTGGTGACCTTTGGTGACATTAAGTATTGGCACCCTTTTTGAGGCACTTCCCAGTACAGGATTTGGACCAAACTGACAGAGTACACTCATCTGGTGATACTGAACACAACCCTGTTAGCGGCTAACTGTTAGCATGTTGCTAACCGGAAGTAGCTCTAGGAAGGTCCTACAAACTTCTGCTTTACAGAGTCTTTACCTCCTTTATACAGAATGCTCCACTATAAATTTGGGCCACGTCACGTAAAGCATCTCCAAGCTAGGAGGTGTCAAACATCCAATGCTTTTCAATGGGGGCAAAACCCCTTATACTCCCTAGAAATGCAGGCCCACATATGGCTACAGTATATTCAAGTTTGAAATTCTACTTCTGCTTTGTTAAATGATTCAGTGTTTAGAATGAGTTAGGAAATGTTTGGTGCCTTACCTTCAGTTTTTTCTTCTTCTAATCATTCAGCTATTGTTCTTTCATGTTCAAATTCTTCAACTCTTTCAAATTCTTCAACTTTTTCAACTTCTTCAACTTTTTCAACTTCTTCAATGCTTTTCAGCTATTTTTTCTCTTCTTCAAAGATCTTCTGCATCTTTTGCTCAATCATTCAGCTATCTGCATTCACAGTGCATTTTCGCAGGAAATGCAAATTTTTCTAGTTACTGTGAATGCAGTAGGCATTCACAGTTATTGAGATCCTCTTTCGCCTTTTTACTGTTTAAAGTTTGATTCGCTTCTCCTCCTACAGTTTTTGTCCGATTTCAACCATTCAACTTTTAAACTATTCAGCTTCTTCTGGAATCGATGGCTATATCTTTTTGTACTTATACCTTTTCAACTTTTTAAAATATTCAGCTTTTTCTGCAAATTTTCAGCTTTTTTTTCTCCCATAGGAAATGAATGTAATTCACTAAAATTCCGCTCATTTCAGCTGCTTTTTGACAGCTTACTGCTTCAGCCTACTTTCAGCTAGAAACGCCATTCAACTTTTAAAATGTAGTGATATCTTTCAGCTATTATGGTATATTTCAGCTTTTTCATATCTTTTACCATTTTCCTATAGTACCTCCTTAAAATAATTTTGGCTTTTCAAGAAATTCAGCAAATAACATGCGTTGCTATGGTCGTCAAGGAGGCAGTTATAGAGTGCGCACTCTAGAAATTCAACATATTCTTCTTCTCCGAACAACTTCTTCTCACTCGCTCAATTTTCAACCTATCTACATAAATTATACATCAAAACGTAGGAATTTTTGTCTGGATTCAGGAAATGTAACCCTCATTGCTGTAGCATTTATAGATTTTTCGCAAATCACCTCAGAGCGACACAAACCCGAAACCTCCCCCATTCATTTCCTATGGAGCGGTTTTGAAAAATGACGCCTGAAAATTGAAAACATCACACGTTTTCGCATCGTCGCTACTCCGAAACCGTTTCATGTACAAGCATGAGACTTTCACACATGAATGTCCCGACCCTTCTGGCACTCATAAAAAAGGAATTGTTTGGATAACTGTTACGGTTTTACCGCAGGAACAATTTGTTCGGGAGTAGCGAATGTGCAAATTCCTGAAAACGCTTTTCAGCTGCATTTTCCCACATCATCCACTTTTTTACATCGTCGCTGTGCCTACACCGATTTTTGTACAAACATGAAAATGGGCACCATAGTCCTCAAAAGCCTGCTGATACTCATAGTGAAATAATTATTTTGATATCTCTTATACTTTTTCAGCTACAGCGATTTGTTCGGGACCGTTTTTAGAGGATTTCTGAAAGTCCATAAAAATCACCTTTATATCATAATTTTTCACGCCTTTATTAAACTTTTTCCAGCAAAAACCGATAGCCTGTCTTCTTCCCCTATCCGTTACGAAATAAACACAGAAAAAATTACGTCTCTACCATTTACGGATCAGGAGATATGGAGCGTTGTTCGGGGCAAAGTTCTCCATTATAATCCAATGGGACTTATTGTGAGCAAAGTCTCTGCACTTCGGTAGACTGGCCTGCAGCAGACGTGTGAGTGAGTTTCCATGACGACGGAACTCTGAGGGCCAGAGGGAGAAGCTCCATTGGGATACAATAGCAACTTTCGACGCCCGCTGCAGCGGCTGTGATTAATGTAGGAATCTGAAATTCGCACAGTCACTTCCTCTTAACATTTTTAGATTTTCAAGTGACTTTCAGCCATGTGTCACTTTTCTGTCCCATTTTGGATTTCACATGCTTTCCTATTGGGCCTTTGCTTCCAACAGGATCTGGCATGATGCCCAGACACGACATAATTGGCCAATACAGCACCACCCACATGTGGGAAATGGCGCTACTGACCATTTTGGTCAAATGTTGAGTTCTGGGCCCAGATGTGGTGAGGCTGAGTTGCTAAAGGAGGCCAATCTGACTCATGACCTTTGGTGACCTTTGGTGACATTAAGTATTGGCACCCTTTTTGAGGCACTTCCCAGTACAGGATTTGGACCAAACTGACAGAGTACACTCACCTGGTGATACTGAACACAACCTTGTTAGCGGCTAACTGTTAGCATGTTGCTAACCGGAAGTAGCTCTAGGAAGGTCCTACAAACTTCTGCTTTACAGAGTCTTTACCTCCTTTATACAGAATGCTCCACTATAAATTTGGGCCACGTCACGTAAAGCATCTCCAAGCTAGGAGGTGTCAAACATCCAATGCTTTTCAATGGGGGCGAAACCCCTTATACTCCCTAGAAATGCAGGCCCACATATGGCTACAGTATATTCAAGTTTGAAATTCTACTTCTGCTTTGTAAAATTATTCAGTGTTTAGAATGAGTTAGGAAATGTTTGGTGCCTTACCCTCAGTTTTTTCTTCTTCTAATCATTCAGCTATTGTTCTTTCATGTTCAAATTCTTCAACTCTTTCAAATTCTTCAACTTTTTCAACTTCTTCAACTTTTTCAACTTCTTCAATGCTTTTCAGCTATTTTTTTCTCTTCTTCAAAGATCTTCTGCATCTTTTGCTCAATCATTCAGCTATCTGCATTCACAGTGCATTTTCGCAGGAAATGCAAATTTTTCTAGTTATAGGATATTCTTCCAAATGCGTTTTTACTGTTTAAAGTTTGATTCGCTTCTCCTCCTACAATTTTTCTCCGATTTCAACCATTCAACTTTTAAACTATTCAGCTTCTTCTGGAATCGATGGCTATATCTTTTTGTACTTTTAACTCTTCAACTTTTTAAAATATTCAGCTTTTTCTGCAAATTTTCAGCTTTTTTTCTCCCATAGGAAATGAATGTAATTCACTAAAATTCCGCTCATTTCAGCTGCTTTTTGAAAGCTTACTGCTTCAGCCTACTTTCAGCTAGAAACGCCATTCAACTTTTAAAATGTAGTGATATCTTTCAGCTATTATGGTCTATTTCAGCTTTTTCATATCTTTTACCATTTTCATATAGTACCTCCTTAAAATAATTTTGGCTTTTCAAGAAATTCAGCAAATAACATGCGTTGCTATGGTCGTCAAGGAGGCAGTTATAGAGTGCGCACTCTAGAAATTCAACAAATTCTTCTTCTCCGAACAACTTCTTCTCAGTCGCTCAATTTTCAACCTATCCACATAAATTATACATCAAAACGTAGGAATTTTTGTCTGGATTCAGGAAATGTAACCCTCATTGCTGTAGCATTTATAGATTTTTCGCAAATCACCTCAGAGCGACACAAACCCGAAACCTCCCCCATTCATTTCCTATGGAGCGGTTTTGAAAAATGACGCCTGAAAATTGAAAACATCACACGTTTTCGCATCGTCGCTACTCTGAAACCGTTTCATGTACAAGCATGAGACTTTCACACATGAATGTCCCGACCCTTCTGGCACTCATAAAAAAGGAATTGTTTGAATAACTGTTACGGTTTTACCGCAGGAACAATTTGTTCGGGAGTAGCGAATGTGCAAATTCCTGAAAACGCTTTTCAGCTGCATTTTCCCACATCATCCACTTTTTTACATCGTCGCTGTGCCTACACCGATTTTTGTACAAACATGAAAATGGGCACCATAGTCCTCAAAAGGCTGCTGATACTCATAGTGAAAGAATTATTTTGATATCTCTTATACTTTTTCAGCTACAGCGATTTGTTCGGGACCGTTTTTAGAGGATTTCTGAAAGTCCATAAAAATCAACTTTATATCATAATTTTTCACGCCTTTCTTAAACTTTTTCCAGCAAAAACCGATAGCCTGTCTTCTTCCCCTATCCGTTACGAAATAAACGCAGAAAAAATTACGTCTCTACCATTTACGGATCAGGAGATATGGAGCGTTGTTCGGGGCAAAGTTCTCCATTATAATCCAATGGGACTTATTGTGAGCAAAGTCTCTGCACTTCGGTAGACTGGCCTGCAGCAGAGGTGTGAGTGAGTTTCCATGACGACGGAACTCTGAGGGCCAGAGGGAGAAGCTCCATTGGGATACAATGGCAACTTTCGACGCCCGCTGCAGCGGCTGTGATTAATGTAGGAATCTGAAATTCGCACAGTCACTTCCTCTTAACATTTTTAAATTTTCAAGTGACTTTCAGCCATGTGTCACTTTTCTGTCCCATTTTGGATTTCACATGCTTTCCTATTGGGCCTTTGCTTCCAACAGGATCTGGCATGATGCCCAGACACGACATAATTGGCCAATACAGCACCACCCACATGTGGGAAATGGCGCTACTGACCATTTTGGTCAAATGTTGAGTTCTGGGCCCAGATGTGGTGAGGCTGAGTTGCTAAAGGAGGCCAATCTGACTCATGACCTTTGGTGACCTTTGGTGACATTAAGTATTGGCACCCTTTTTGAGGCACTTCCCAGTACAGGATTTGGACCAAACTGACAGAGTACACTCACCTGGTGATACTGAACACAACCCTGTTAGCGGCTAACTGTTAGCATGTTGCTAACCGGAAGTAGCTCTAGGAAGGTCCTACAAACTTCTGCTTTACAGAGTCTTTACCTCCTTTATACAGAATGCTCCACTATAAATTTGGGCCACGTCACGTAAAGCATCTCCAAGCTAGGAGGTGTCAAACATCCAATGCTTTTCAATGGGGGCAAAACCCCTTATACTCCCTAGAAATGCAGGCCCACATATGGCTACAGTATATTCAAGTTTGAAATTCTACTTCTGCTTTGTTAAATGATTCAGTGTTTAGAATGAGTTAGGAAATGTTTGGTGCCTTACCCTCAGTTTTTTCTTCTTCTAATCATTCAGCTATTGTTCTTTCATGTTCAAATTCTTCAACTCTTTCAAATTCTTCAACTTTTTCAACTTCTTCAACTTTTTCAACTTCTTCAATGCTTTTCAGCTATTTTTTCTCTTCTTCAAAGATCTTCTGCATCTTTTGCTCAATCATTCAGCTATCTGCATTCACAGTGCATTTTCGCAGGAAATGCAAATTTTTCTAGTTACTGTGAATGCAGTAGGCATTCACAGTTCTTGAGATCCTGTTTCTCTTTATTCTTTATTCTTCTTATTCTTATGGGTTATTCTTCCAAATGCGTTTTTACTGTTTAAAGTTTGATTCGCTTCTCCTCCTACAATTTTTCTCCGATTTCAACCATTCAACTTTTAAACTATTCAGCTTCTTCTGGAATCGATGGCTATATCTTTTTGTACTTTTAACTCTTCAACTTTTTAAAATATTCAGCTTTTTCTGCAAGTTTTCAGCTTTTTTTCTCCCATAGGAAATGCATTGAAATCACTAAAATTCCGCTCATTTCAGCTGCTTTTTGACAGCTTACTGCTTCAGCCTACTTTCAACTAGAAACGCCATTCAACTTTTAAAATGTAGTGATATCTTTCAGCTGTTATGGTATATTTCAGCTTTTTTTATATCTTTTACCATTTTCATATAGTACCTCCTTAAAATAATTTTGGCTTTTCAAAAAATTCAGCAAATAACATGCGTTGCTATGGTCGTCAAGTGGCAGTTGGTAGAGTGCGCACTCTAGAAATTCAACTAATTCTTCTTCTCCGAACAACTTCTTCTCAGTCGCTCAATTTTCAACCTATCCACATAAATTATACATCAAAACGTAGGAATTTTTGTCTGGATTCAGGAAATGTAACCCTCATTGCTGTAGCATTTATAGATTTTTCGCAAATCACCTCAGAGCGACACAAACCCGAAACCTCCCCCATTCATTTCCTATGGAGCGGTTTTGAAAAATGACGCCTGAAAATTGAAAACATCACATGTTTTCGCATCGTCGCTACTCCGAAACCGTTTCATGTACAAGCATGAGACTTTCACACATGAATGTCCCGACCCTTCTGGCACTCATAAAAAAGGAATTGTTTGGATAACTGTTACGGTTTTACCGCAGGAACAATTTGTTCGGGAGTAGCGAATGTGCAAATTCCTGAAAACGCTTTTCAGCTGCATTTTCCCACATCATCCACTTTTTTACATCGTCGCTGTGCCTACACCGATTTTTGTACAAAAATGAAAATGGGCACCATAGTCCTCAAAAGCCTGCTGATACTCATAGTGAAAGAATTATTTTGATATCTCTTATACTTTTTCAGCTACAGCGATTTGTTCGGGACCGTTTTTAGAGGATTTCTGAAAGTCCATAAAAATCACCTTTATATCATAATTTTTCACGCCTTTATTAAACTTTTTCCAGCAAAAACCGATAGCCTGTCTTCTTCCCCTATCCGTTACGAAATAAACACAGAAAAAATTACGTCTCTACCATTTACGGATCAGGAGATATGGAGCGTTGTTCGGGGCAAAGTTCTCCATTATAATCCAATGGGACTTATTGTGAGCAAAGTCTCTGCACTTCGGTAGACTGGCCTGCAGCAGAGGTGTGAGTGAGTTTCCATGACGACGGAACTCTGAGGGCCAGAGGGAGAAGCTCCATTGGGATACAATGGCAACTTTCGACGCCCGCTGCAGCGGCTGTGATTAATGTAGGAATCTGAAATTCGCACAGTCACTTCCTCTTAACATTTTTAAATTTTCAAGTGACTTTCAGCCATGTGTCACTTTTCTGTCCCATTTTGGATTTCACATGCTTTCCTATTGGGCCTTTGCTTCCAACAGGATCTGGCATGATGCCCAGACACGACATAATTGGCCAATACAGCACCACCCACATGTGGGAAATGGCGCTACTGACCATTTTGGTCAAATGTTGAGTTCTGGGCCCAGATGTGGTGAGGCTGAGTTGCTAAAGGAGGTCAAACTGACTCATGACCTTTGGTGACCTTTGGTGACATTAAGTATTGGCACCCTTTTTGAGGCACTTCCCAGTACAGGATTTGGACCAAACTGACAGAGTACACTCACCTGGTGATACTGAACACAACCCTGTTAGCGGCTAACTGTTAGCATGTTGCTAACCGGAAGTAGCTCTAGGAAGGTCCTACAAACTTCTGCTTTACAGAGTTTTTACCTCCTTTATACAGAATGCTCCACTATAAATTTGGGCCACGTCACGTAAAGCATCTCCAAGCTAGGAGGTGTCAAACATCCAATGCTTTTCAATGGGGGCGAAACCCCTTATACTCCCTAGAAATGCAGGCCCACATATGGCTACAGTATATTCAAGTTTGAAATTCTACTTCTGCTTTGTTAAATGATTCAGTGTTTAGAATGAGTTGGGAAATGTTTGGTGCCTTACCCTCAGTTTTTTCTTCTTCTAATCATTCAGCTATTGTTCTTTTATGTTCAAATTCTTCAACTCTTTCAAATTCTTCAACTTTTTCAACTTCTTCAACTTTTTCAACTTCTTCAATAATTTTCAGCTATTTTTTCTCTTCTTCAAAGATCTTCTGCATCTTTTGCTCAATCATTCAGCTATCTGCATTCACAGTGCATTTTCGCAGGAAATGCAAATTTTTCTAGTTATTATTATTACTGTGAATGCAGTAGGCATTCACAGTTATTGAGATCCTCTTTCGCCTTTTTACTGTTTAAAGTTTGATTCGCTTCTCCTCCTACAGTTTTTCTCCGATTTCAACCATTCAACTTTTAAACTATTCAGCTTCTTCTGGAATCGATGGCTATATCTTTTTGTACTTATACCTTTTCAACTTTTTAAAATATTCAGCTTTTTCTGCAAATTTTCAGCTTTTTTTTCTCCCATAGGAAATGAATGTAATTCACTAAAATTCCGCTCATTTCAGCTGCTTTTTGACAGCTTACTGCTTCAGCCTACTTTCAGCTAGAAACGCCATTCAACTTTTAAAATGTAGTGATATCTTTCAGCTATTATGGTCTATTTCAGCTTTTTCATATCTTTTACCATTTTCATATAGTACCTCCTTAAAATCATTTTGGCTTTTCAAGAAATTCAGCAAATAACATGCGTTGCTATGGTCGTCAAGTGGCAGTTGGTAGAGTGCACACTCTAGAAATTCAACAAATTCTTCTTCTCCGAACAACTTCTTCTCACTCGCTCAATTTTCAACCTATCCACATAAATTATACATCAAAACGTAGGAATTTTTGTCTGGATTCAGGAAATGTAACCCTCATTGGTGTAGCATTTATAGATTTTTCGCAAATCACCTCAGAGTGACACAAACCCGAAACCTCCCCCATTCATTTCCTATGGAGCGGTTTTGAAAAATGGCGTCTGAAAATCATAAACATCACACGTTTTCGCATCGTCGCTACTCCTAAACCGTTTGATGTACAGGCATGAGACTTTCACATATGAATGTCCCAGCCCTTCTGGCACTCACAAAAAAGGAATTTTGTGGATAACTGTTACGGTTTTTCCGCAGGAACAATTTGTTCGGGAGTAGTGAATGTGCAAAATCCTGAAAATGCTTTAGAGCTGCATTGTTCCACATGATCCACTTTTTTACATCGTCGCTGTGCCTACACCGATTTTTGTACAAACATAAAAATGAGCAACATAGTCCTCAAAAGCCTGCTGATACTCACAGTGAAATAATTGTTTTGATATCTCTTATACTTTTTCAGCTAGAGCGATTTGTTCGGGACTGTTTTTAGAGGATTTTGCAAATTCCTTAAAAAACCCCTTTAGATCATAATTTTTTACGCCTTTATTAAACTTTTTCCAGCAAAAAACGATAGCTTTTCTTCTTCCCCTATCCGTTACGAACTAAACGCAGAAAAAATTACCTCTCTACCATTTAGGGATCAGGATATATGAAGCGTTGTTCGGGGCAAAGTTCTCCATTATAATCCAATGGGACTTATTGTGAGCAAAGTCTCTGCACTTCGGTAGACTGGCCCGCTGCAGGTGTGTCAGTGAGTTTCCATGACGACGGAACTCTGAGGGCCAGAGGGAGAGGCTCCATTGAGATACAATGGCAACTTTCAATGCTCACCGCAGTTGCTGTGATTAATGTAGGAATCTGAAATTCGCACAGTCACTTCCTCTTGACATTTTAAAATTTTCAAGTGACTTTCAGCCATGTGTCACTTTTCTGTCCCATTTTGGATTTCACATGCTTTCCTATTGGGCCTTTGCTTCCAACAGGACCTGGCATGATGCCTAGACACGACCCAATTGGCCAATACAGCACCACCCACCTGTGGGAAATGGCGCTACTGACCATTTTGGTCAAATATTGAGTTCTGGGCCCAGATGTGGTGAGGCTGAGTTGCTAAAGGAGGCCAATCTGACCCATGAACTTTGGTGACGTTTGGCGACATTAAGTATTGGCACCCCTATTTGAGGCACTTCCCAGTACAGGATTTGGACCAAACTGACAGAGTACAATCACCCGGTGATCCTGAGCACAACCATGTTAGCGGCTAACGGTTAGCATGTTGCTAACCGGAAGTAGCTCTAGGAAGCTCGGACAAACTTCTGCTTTTCAGAGTCTGTACCTCCTTTATACAGAATGCTCCACAATAAGTTTGGGCCTCGTCACATAAAGCATCTCCAAGTTAGGAGGTGTCAAACATCCAATGCTTTTCAATGGGGGCGAAACCCCTTATACTCCCTAGAAATGCAGGCCCACATATGGCTACAGTATATTCAAGTTTGAAATTCTACTTCTGCTTTGTTAAACGATTCAGTGTTTAGAATGAGTTAGGAAATGTTTGGTGCCTTTCCCTCAGTTTTTTCTTCTTCTAATCATTCAGCTATTGTTCTTTCATGTTCAAATTCTTCAACCCTTTCAAATTCTTCAACATTTTCAACTTCTTCAACTTTTTCAACTTCTTCAATGCTTTTCAGCTATTTTTTCTCTTCTTCAAAGATCTTCTGCATCTTTTGCTCAATCATTCAGCTATCTGCATTCACAGTGCATTTTCGCAGGAAATGCAAATTTTTCTAGTTATAGGATATTCTTCCAAATGCGTTTTTACTGTTTAAAGTTTGATTCGCTTCTCCTCCTACAATTTTTCTCCGATTTCAACCATTCAACTTTTAAACTATTCAGCTTCTTCTGGAATCGATGGCTATATCTTTTTGTACTTTTAACTCTTCAACTTTTTAAAATATTCAGCTTTTTCTGCAAATTTTCAGCTTTTTTTCTCCCATAGGAAATGAATGTAATTCACTAAAATTCCGCTCATTTCAGCTGCTTTTTGACAGCTTACTGCTTCAGCCTACTTTCAGCTAGAAACGCCATTCAACTTTTAAAATGTAGTGATATCTTTCAGCTATTATGGTCTATTTCAGCTTTTTCATATCTTTTACCATTTTCATATAGTACCTCCTTAAAATAATTTTGGCTTTTCAAGAAATTCAGCAAATAACATGCGTTGCTATGGTCGTCAAGGAGGCAGTTATAGAGTGCGCACTCTAGAAATTCAACAAATTCTTCTTCTCCGAACAACTTCTTCTCAGTCGCTCAATTTTCAACCTATCCACATAAATTATACATCAAAACGTAGGAATTTTTGTCTGGATTCAGGAAATGTAACCCTCATTGCTGTAGCATTTATAGATTTTTCGCAAATCACCTCAGAGCGACACAAACCCGAAACCTCCCCCATTCATTTCCTATGGAGCGGTTTTGAAAAATGACGCCTGAAAATTGAAAACATCACACGTTTTCGCATCGTCGCTACTCCGAAACCGTTTCATGTACAAGCATGATACTTTCACACATGAATGTCCCGACCCTTCTGGCACTCATAAAAAAGGAATTGTTTGGATAACTGTTACGGTTTTACCGCAGGAACAATTTGTTCGGGAGTAGCGAATGTGCAAATTCCTGAAAACGCTTTTCAGCTGCATTTTCCCACATCATCCACTTTTTTACATCGTCGCTGTGCCTACACCGATTTTTGTACAAACATGAAAATGGGCACCATAGTCCTCAAAAGCCTGCTGATACTCATAGTGAAAGAATTATTTTGATATCTCTTATACTTTTTCAGCTACAGCGATTTGTTCGGGACCGTTTTTAGAGGATTTCTGAAAGTCCATAAAAATTACCTTTATATCATAATTTTTCACGCCTTTATTAAACTTTTTCCAGCAAAAACCGATAGCCTGTCTTCTTCCCCTATCCGTTACGAAATAAACGCAGAAAAAATTACGTCTCTACCATTTACGGATCAGGAGATATGGAGCGTTGTTCGGGGCAAAGTTCTCCATTATAATCCAATGGGACTTATTATGAGCAAAGTCTCTGCACTTCGGTAGACTGGCTGCTGCAGGTGTGTGAGTGAGTTTCCATGACGACGGAACTCTGAGGGCCAGAGGGAGAAGCTCCATTGAGATAGAATGGCAACTTTCGACGCCCGCTGCAGCGGCTGTGATTAATGTAGGAATCTGAAATTCGCACAGTCACTTCCTCTTAACATTTTTAAATTTTCAAGTGACTTTCAGCCATGTGTCACTTTTCTGTCCCATTTTGGATTTCACATGCTTTCCTATTGGGCCTTTGCTTCCAACAGGATCTGGCATGATGCCCAGACACGACATAATTGGCCAATACAGCACCACCCACATGTGGGAAATGGCGCTACTGACCATTTTGGTCAAATGTTGAGTTCTGGGCCCAGATGTGGTGAGGCTGAGTTGCTAAAGGAGGCCAATCTGACTCATGACCTTTGGTGACCTTTGGTGACATTAAGTATTGGCACCCTTTTTGAGGCACTTCCCAGTACAGGATTTGGACCAAACTGACAGAGTACACTCACCTGGTGATACTGAACACAACCCTGTTAGCGGCTAACTGTTAGCATGTTGCTAACCGGAAGTAGCTCTAGGAAGGTCCTACAAACTTCTGCTTTACAGAGTCTTTACCTCCTTTATACAGAATGCTCCACTATAAATTTGGGCCACGTCACGTAAAGCATCTCCAAGCTAGGAGGTGTCAAACATCCAATGCTTTTCAATGGGGGCGAAACCCCTTATACTCCCTAGAAATGCAGGCCCACATATGGCTACAGTATATTCAAGTTTGAAATTCTACTTCTGCTTTGTTAAATGATTCAGTGTTTAGAATGAGTTAGGAAATGTTTGGTGCCTTACCCTCAGTTTTTTCTACTTTTAATCATTCAGCTATTGTTCTTTCATGTTCAAATTCTTCAACTCTTTCAAATTCTTCAACTTTTTCAACTTCTTCAACTTTTTCAACTTCTTCAATGCTTTTCAGCTATTTTTTCTCTTCTTCAAAGATCTTCTGCATCTTTTGCTCAATCATTCAGCTATCTGCATTCACAGTGCATTTTCGCAGGAAATGCAAATTTTTCTAGTTACAATAGGAATACATTTAAATAATAAGAATATAAAGGTTAATAAAAAACTCAATTTCAATAAGGCAGACTGGATTAAATTTAAATTCTTGAGTCAAATGAATTTAGAAAAAGTAGATGGATATAAATGATATAAATCTAAACATTTGTAAGATAATCATGGAAGCAGCAGGTCATTCTATAAAGAAAACAGGGTGTAAAAATTATAAGAAAATGGTACCGTGGTGGACAAATGAATGTAAAGAAGCAATAAAGTTAAGAAATAAAGCATTTAAAGTATTAAAAACCAATCCAGTTCATAAGAATTTCATTGATTATAAAAGAAAGCAAGCAATAGTAAGGAGAACTATTAAGAATGCAAAACGAGAGTATTGGAGAAGGTTTTGTAGCACAATAGGGAGAGACACAAAGAGGAAAAATATGGAAAATAATTAGGAGAATGAATGGAATAAAGAGAGAGTTTGAATATCCTATATTAAAAATAGATAATATAAATATAATCAAAGATGAAGATAAAGTTGAAATATTGGCAAGAACATTTAGTAAAATCCACAGTTCAAATAATATTAGTGAAGAGGGAAGAAAAGGAAGAGAAAATACAAAACTTAAATATAAAGATTTATTAGAAAGTATTGAAGAAACAAATAATTTATTAAATGTTGAGTTTACAAAAGTTGAACTGAATGATGCACTTAGAAAGACAAAAAATACAGCACCAGGTAAAGATGAAATTTTGTATAGAATGATAAGTCAACTTAGTAAAAAATCAAAAGATATAATATTGCAATTATATAATAAAATTTGGGAGGAGGGAAAATTACCAATGAACTGGAAGGAATCAATTATAGTACCAATAGCTAAACCAGGAAAAGATAATTCAAACCCACACAATTACAGACCAATAGCTTTAACATCAAATCTATGTAAAATAATGGAAAAAATGATTAATAATAGACTAGTATATTATTTAAATAATAAAGGATATATGGCAAAATATCAAAGTGGTTTTAGAAAAGGGAGAAGTACTAATGATTCAACACTATGTCTAGAACATGAAATTAGAAAAGCACAAGTAAATAAAGAAAATGTAGTAGTAGTGTTTTTTGATATAGAAAAAGCATATGATATGATGTGGGTTGAGGGATTATTAATTAAATTATACATGTTGGGTATTAAAGGGAAAATATTTAAATGGATTAAAGACTTTTTAACAAATAGGAAAATACAAGTTAGAATTGGTGACGTGATATCAGGAAAATATACAGTAGAAAATGGAACCCCCCAGGGGAGTATTATAAGTCCGTTATTGTTCTCAATTATGATAAATGATGTATTTAAAGATATTGGAAAAGGAATGGGGTGTTCACTTTTTGCAGATGATGGAGCTGTTTGGAAAAGAGGGAAAAATGTGGATTTCATTGTAAAGAAATTACAAGAGGTTATTATTGAAATAGAGAAATGGGCGTTGCAATGGGGATTCAAGTTTTCAGTTGAAAAAACAAAAGTAATGATATTTAATCAGAAACAAATAAGAAAGGAAATAAAATAAAAATTATATAACCAAGAATTAGAGCAAGTAAAGTGTGTAACATTTTTAGGATTATGGTTTGATGGAAAACTAAAATGGAATATACATATTCAAAAAGTTATTGATAAATGTAAGAAAATATTAAATATTTTGAGATGCTTGGCTGGTAGTGACTGGGGAGCAGATAGGCAATCACTAAAACAGATTTAAACAGGTATGATAAGATCAATCATAGTCTTTGGTTGTATAGTTTACGGTTCAGCAGCTAAAACACATCTGGATAAATTAGACAGTATTCAACATCAGGCATTAAGATTATGTACTGGAGCATTTAGAACCACACCTACAGCAGCAATAGAAGTAGAAATGGGAGAAATGCCATTAGATTTAAGAAGAACAAAATTAGAAATAAATTATTGGCTGAATTTAAAAGGTAGTAATTTAGATCATCCAACTTGGGAAATTTTAAATCCATGTTGGGAAAAAGAAAAGAAAGAAATGAGGAGTTTTGGATGGAAAATTGAAAATAAAATAAAAGAATTTAAAATGAATGATTTAGAAATTACTCAAACAACACCAATATCAATTATACCACCATGGATTTTACCGGAAGCAACAGTAGATATGACAATAATGGAAAAGAAACAAGATAAATCTTACATTGTGGATAGTTATTCAGTACAATTACATTTAAACAATTATTATCAATATATTTATACAGATGCATCAAAAATAAATGAAGGAATAGGAATAGCACCATATATATATATATATATATATATATATATATATATATATATATATATATATATCCTCAGTCAGATCTTTTAGAAATCAGGGTGTTTAATGTACTTTTCTCCGCTTCCATCCCTGCTACCCATTAGCACATAATGTGTTTATGCCGGAAAAAACTGTAACTGTAAAGTATGAGGATTAACTATCATAAAATCTTACTTGTGGAAGGTAATTCCCCGGGATCTGGTTTGTAATGCCCTTTTATTTCCACACCCATAAACCGAGCAAAAGTCGGGCATCCTGGGACGTAGCTCTGGAAGTTTGCTGACTGTCAATACAAAATTGAAATTATGTATTAAGACTATCAATCTTTTAATTCAATCAATTGGTCTCATGTAGCCCCTAAAGGGGTGACGTCTTCAGTCAGCTAATTTATCTGGAAATCGGTTGAGAATTCACCGGATTCAGAGTGTCTGAAAACATAAAGCACCACTTACCTGAACTGACTTGTATTCTGTCTGACTGTAGCTTGGTCTGACCTAAGATGGCCGCTCTGTCGGCACGCCTCTCAACCGAGAACGCGGCGTCTACGTATTCATGTCTGTGGTTTCTCAGGCCGTTTCTCAATATGCGTTCTTGAGCGGTCTCGTGTTCTCGTGTGCTCGTGACACGTCATCAGCCTCAGCCCGAGCACTGTTCCAATCCAGAGAACGCCAAATCGAGAACGCGCCGAATTCCCCGGATGTTGTTCTCGCCCCGCCCTCTTTATCGAGCATGCATCAGAGCAGACTTGTGCGTGATGGTGGTCCAAGATGGCGCTGTGAACGGTCACAAACTTTGAGAGCAGCCTTCAGATTGAACTTTACTTGCACAGGTAGCCTTTATACGGCATAACTTCACTCTTTCCTAAGCTCTATTGAACTTTTAATTGTTTACGCCAGCCCCAGAAACTGCTTTTGCGAAAAATGTCAAGTTCTAGTGGAAAGAGAAAAAGCTCGGGGAAGGCCGCGGGACCGGAAGCTACTGGCGGCGGCAAAGATTCTAACGTTCTCATCGAGACTTGTCATGATTATGCCGCCCGTCCTGACATCCCGAAAATCTCTCTGATGGAAGAAGACTTCCCTCCGCTGCCTCTTACTCCAGAGAAACCACCTGTTAAAAAAGGTAAAAGTGATGCAGATAGTGGAGACATTGTTGCTACTTTGTCGAAGCTAATAAACGGCAGGTCAGACGAGCTGAAATCCCTGATTCAAGAGAACGCAGTGCAGATAACTACTCTGAGGGGAAATGTGGAAATTCTCTGCAACCAAATGAGTGAGATGAAGGGGAAAGTTTCACAGCTTGAACATGCTGTGGATGAAGAAAAGAAACGTGTTAATATGTTGGAGTCACGCATCACAGAAATGGAGCGATACTCTCGGCGGTGGAACCTGAAGCTACACGGCGTGTCAGAGCGCGGGGAAGAGACGGATTTACGGAGAGAGGTGATTCGGATCTGCCAAGCGCTGCTTCCTGAGAATGCTGAGAAACTTCCAGATGTTATTGACTCCGTGCATCGTGTGGGAATAAAGAAGCCTAACAGCACCAGGAGCATCATGCTGCAGTTCTCCTCCCGCATGCACAGAGCAGCAGTATGGGCGGCAGCCAAGAATTCTTCTTACCTTAAGGAGAACAATCTTCGCTTCACTGAGGATCTTTGCAAAGCCGACAGAGAAGCCAGGATGAAGCTGTGGCCCCTTGTAAGTGAGGCTCGGAGAGCTGGGAAGTAGAGACTGACATTTTTTCGGGAATCCCGCGGGTCACGTGATTCCCACGGGAATCCCGCGGGATGGGAGTCAACGTCAGTAAATATCACGTGATTGGGACGGTACAGGATTAAATATCAACGGGAGCAGACGGGAGCGGGAGTAAACCAACAACAGGTACAATTAACTAGGATCGATGCCAAAAGATTAAATAAAATAGAAAATCAAAAATGTAGGATCGCCGCCGCCATTTTGTAGTTTTTTTCCAAGAAACCGAAACTATAATGCAGGTCAAAGAACTACACAACCCAGAAGCCAACAGTGCATCCGGTTTATTTTTTCCGCCAGCGCTCAAAAAACAGAATGGGAGGGGGGGAAATCAACCGCTAGTGGCGAACTCAACCTGGAAAAGTTGGATCTGCAACGCAAAGTCAAAAGTAAGGACTTATTTATTAAACTCACAGTGCAACTGTAAAGTTGCAAATATTAACAAACTTGACGAGAGTTGAATGTCACGGTGTTAACACTCAGTACCTGCTTGTAAAACGTGTTTCCTGGACTAATTTCCCAATGTGCAACAGTGTAATAATACGGCCAATAACTTAAAACTACTTTATTATTTTATTTAGTATTGTCTGAACAGTTGTGTTTTTTTTTCTGTTTTAACCCAATAACTGAACAATGTGTTAACACTTCTGTTTCACTATTTAACAAAAGTAAAACATGTCTACTTCCATGTCTGGTCGGGTAAACATGAGACGGAGACGACTGGACCGGCTGTTCCTGGGTCCAGTTAGCTCCGCCTCCAGATCCGCATCATCCTCGAAAATTAACATAATCTCACTTTTAACTTTTTATAAAAGTTGAGAGATCTGTCTAAGAATGTGTTTAATGTTCAATGAATGTATTGGTTCTGATAGTAAACCCTAATTAGTTTGTGGATATTTTATTGCAAGTGGAAAAATACTAATATGCTTGAATGATATTCAACTTTTTTTTAATTTTTTTTTAATTAAACTGAGTTTTTGAACCACTTTTGTTTATTCAACTAAGATAGGCATGGTCTGTTTCCTTGTTTGTTACTTTTATTATTTATTTATTATTATTATTCCTTTTACTTTAACTGGCCTTTACTACAGCTAAAACAGGAACTTAACTGACCCTTCATAGACATTCAGGTTTAATGTATTGCCAGAAAACTTAATGAAGACAACAAGAATGGGAGTAGGGCAGGAGCGGGAGTCATTCTGAGTGGGAGCGGGATGGGAGTGGGAGTAATTTTACCAGGAGCGGGACGGGACAGGATTTTTTTTTCTACTCTGGCCCGGGATTGGGACGGGATACAATTGTTTTCAGTGGGAGTGGGACGGGACAGGAGTGAAAATCCACTCCCGTGTCACTCTCTACTGGGAAGGTTGCCTACTTTGTGGGCGGTCGTGCCTTCATTGATAAAAAGGAAATCCTCCCTCCAGTTTAGAGCGAAATAATGATAAACCCTGGAACTGTTTGCTGCTGGCCTCTTGTTTGAACGTTGTTTTTTTGGAAGGCTACCAATATACTTTGTGTATAAGACCGTGTACGTTCAGGACACGCTAATTCCCGATTGTTCATCAATCGAATCTTCCTCGGTCAGAAGGAACAGCTTAACTCCACCGGTGCAGCTCAGAAGGTTTATTATTGAAATAAAGATGGGTACATTGGCGATGTATCTGTGTGTATGGTTGCATGTGAGTGTGTGGTTATCTGAAACAGAATAACAATAAAGGTGCTTATTAATAGCTATGCAAACATTGGTTACACATTGATGCAGGGTGATAATGGCCTGCAGTGTTACATAAAATCCACCAGAGGGCACCAAAACACTACAGATGCACTATCGGTCGAATGCAACAGTCATACAACTGACAAAACAACGCCAGAGGATATGAAATTAACGGTAATGCACCTATGCATTAATATAATAGCGATATATCTGGCAAAGTATAATATGGAAGTCAAGTTATTATAAGCAAACTCTTACATTGTCGGCAACCAGAGAAACACCAGGAAGATTTCACTTCCTGGGCTAATGACCAATATAAACCACAAATATCCGACATTAACTGTATACTTACATGACAAAGAACGCACACAGGTTTATACACACAGGATTGGGTTGGATTAACGGCGGATGCTCTCCGGGGAGGCTAATTTTATCTCACAGAACCGCCCAAAAGCACGGAGAAATAACACAACAGCTCGCTTAGCTCCGTGAAGTGAGAACTACAAAAGAACAGATGCATTCTGGGTAATGTAGTGCTAGACAAACGGACGGACTTTTAACAGCCGCCCCTGTATTTGCAAACAAATACACTCATACAAAGTCCGTTAATTTGAAGGAGGATTCCAATCTTCAGGCACTTCAGGAAGCTCTACCAGTTTGGTTACCGGGCGGATGTAGATACTGTCCTTAACCTTCACCTCAGCAGCTCGAACGATGCCATCTGTCCCAGGGAAAACCTTGGTGATGGTCCCGACAGGCCATAGTCCTCGGGGAAGGTTGGAATCAACGATCATCGCGATTTTTCCCACAGCAGCATTTGCAGTAGATTTCCTCCATTTCTGTCGTAACTGAAGTCCTGGGAGGTAGTTCTGGATGAAGCGCTTCCAAAAATGGTCACTGACGATCTGACTGTGTCGCCATCTTCTCTTGGACAGGGCATCATGAGGACCATACACTGCTTGTGGTAGTCCTGCATCCCGCCGCCCCATTAATAGAAGGTTTGGCGTGATGGGGTCCGGGTCAGCCACGTCAGAAGAGGCGTAACCGAGAGGTTTAGAGTTAAGGATGCCTTCAACCTCTATGAGAGCTGTTAGAAGTACTTCCTCTGCCACAACTTGGTCTTTCAGAACAACTTGTAAAGCTGATTTGACTGACCTGATTTCCCTCTCCCAAGCTCCCCCGAAGTGAGGAGCATGCGGCGGGTTGAAGTTAAAGTTGATTGTCTGCTTAGCTAACTGTTGCTGCAACACTGGGGCCATGTTTTCAAAGGCGTTCTGCAGTTCTTTGTGTCCTCCCCTGAAATTGGTGCCTCTGTCCGACCACAGCTCAAACGGTTTCCCTCGGCGAGCAATAAACCTACGTAGAGACATCAGGAAGGAGTCGGTGTCAAGGCTAGAGAGGAGATCCAGGTGGACACATCGAGTAGTCATACATTTGTAGATGATCCCCCAGCGTTTCTCTCTTCGACGTCCAATCTTAACTAGGTAGGGTCCAAAGCAATCTACACCTGTAGACCAGAATGGGGGTTTGTAAAGTCTCAGGCGAGCTGAAGGAAGGTCAGCCATCTTTGGTGCTGAAGGTGAGGCACGCCATCTCCTACAGTCCACGCACTGGTACTGGTGTTTCTTAATGGCCTGTCGACCTCTGAGAATCCAATATGTGCGCCGTATCTCAGCATAGAGCCTCTCTGCACCTGGGTGAAACAGCTGAGCGTCGTAGTGCTTTATGATGAGACGAGTCAGAGGATGATCAGGAGCTAATACAACCGGATGGATGCTGTCAAAGTCCACATCTATAGCTTGGCGCAGGCGGCCTCCAACTCTGATCAGTCCACTGATACGGTCATATTCAGGGGAAAGAGCACTAAGACGACTGGTTGGGTGCACAGAGTCACCGGCTTGGAGGGCTCGGAGCTCTTCTGGGAAACTGTCCTGCTGTGCAGAGCGAAGCAACTGGCTCTCTGCCTCCAGACGTTCGGCAGCAGTGAAGGAGGTGGCAGCCGCCTCATGCAGGGAGTGGTGAGTGGCCAGAATCAGGTCCTCTAATGATGTACTCTGTGCAGGATCTGGTAGACTTTGAGATATAGATGTGAAGCTACAGATAGTAGTCTTCCTGAGTTCTTCCATGCCACAATTTGAGAACTCGGTTGGGGGTTTCGGCCAGGTGTCAGGACTCTGTGTGAGAAAGCGTGGGCCCTGTGACCAGCGGCTGGAGATGGTGAGCTCTGACAGCGGTTTCCCTCTTGTGATGTCATCAGCCGGATTTTCCTCTGAATTCACATACCCCCACTGCTCTGTAGAGGTCAACTCCTGTATTTCACAAATCCGAGTCCCAACGAAAACTTTGTACCTACAGGAACTGGATTGGATCCACTGCAGCACTGTAGTAGAATCTGTCCACAGGTGTATAGAGCGAAGTGGTAATGTTAATTCGGTTTGGAGCACTTTGGCTAGTTGGGCTCCGGTCAACGCAGCACACAGCTCCAGTCGGGGAATCGACACCTGCTTGCGGGGTGCGACTCTCGAGCGTGCCATGATGAAGGAGGTGGAGATGTGTGCCTTTTGCTCTGTGGCTCGTAGATAGGCAACAGCTCCATAAGATCTTTCAGAGGCGTCACAGAAGATGTGAACCTCGTTTGTAGCACCTGTGACACTGTGAGGATTGTAGCAGCGAGGGATGATGATATGCTGGAGGTTAGACAGTTCTTCCTCCCATTCAATCCACAACTGAAGCAGATTTCCTTCTATGGGTTCATCCCATCCTCTCTCTGTGTTCCATAGGGCCTGCACAATGAGCTTTGCTCTTGTGGTGTAAGGGCAGATATAACCCAATGGGTCATACTGACTGGCTAGCACCTTATAAATATTGCGCAGTGTGACCGTTGTATAGGAGACTGGGCGATGCTTGTATCCCAGGACATCAGTTGGGCAGTGCCAGCTGAGGCCCAATGTTGACTCCTGTGGATCAAGGCTACTGAGGTTCAACCACAGTTCACAACTTTCTGACCTGGCCGTACTGGGCAGATGGGTAACTACTTCAGGTAGGTTGCTGGCCCACTGTCTTATCTCAAATCCACCTTGGAGGAGTAACTCTCTCATCCTGTCAATGAGCAACTTGGCCTCTTGTGGGTCAGAAAGGGACTGCAGACAGTTGTCCACATAAAAGGCTGTATGGACGGATTCGTAGATGTCCCTATGAGTGTCTTGATGTTCACTTACGTGTCTCTGAAGGGCAAACGTAGCACAGCAGGGACTACACGTTGTCCCAAAGGGTAGGACTCTCCACTCGTATACATCTGGGGACCTCTCTGTTTCACCATCTCTCCACAAGAACCGTAGCAGGGGGCAGTCTTCAGGGAGCAGGTGGATCTGGTGAAACATGGCCTTTATGTCTCCGCTAACTGCCACAGGATACTGACGGAAGCGGAGGAGTACACCTAGTAGTGTAGGTCCCAGTGTGGGGCCTGGCAGGAGGTAGTTATTGAGAATGGTGCCCTGAAACTCAAAAGAGCAATTAAAGACTACCCGAGCTTTGTTGTTATGATGTACTATATGGTGTGGTACATACCAAGACTCAGCAGAACTTTGAATCTCTTCTGCAGTCAGCTTCACCACATAACCAGAATCAACCAGCTTCTTAATTTCCTGGTTGTATGTGCAGGCCAGATCTGGATGTTTAATCAGCCTCCGCTCTGTGGACCTTAGCAGGCCTTTAACCACTTCTGGAGGGACACGCATCCGAGGGAAATCTTTCTTCCTCAGCAGAGGAGTGGCGTATCTCTCCACGCCGTCTACGGAAATCCTGATTGTCTTAGCCTTTAACATGGCTAGGGCTTCTTTGTCCTCCTTTGAGCGTGTGACCTCCTTCTCAGGTCTATGTATGGGAGCGTCTAGTTGCCACAGACGTTGAACATCCTGATGTAGGGCCTCAGCAGGAGAAAGGCATGATATATTCAGGCAGTGCATGTCTCCCTGATGTATGGGCATACTGCTGCTTGGACCTTGGATGGCCCACCCTAGCTTGGTGCAAACGGCTACAGGAGCACGGGCTGGGCCACGCCTGACTGGATGGACAGGAGTTATAAGGTGAGCGTTATCTGAACCGATTAACACTAGAGGCTGTATCTGGTTGAATCCCTCCAGCGGCACTTGCTGTAAATGGTAGTACTTCTCCTTCAAGAGCTGCACTGGACACGACTGTTCAGCTAGGCTGAGCTGTTGAGCAGTAAAGGCGTGTGTTATTTTATAACGACGTTTTGGTTGGGTCTTTGGGGACACCTGGAATGAGACGTAGCCTCCCTTTATCTGGACCACATCTTGGCGGATGGTGCGCAGAGATATAGTTTCCTCCTCTGGCGATAAGCCTAATGACTCAACTGCAGCTGGGAGTATGATGGTCCTCTCTGAGCCGTCGTCGAGGAGAGCATACGTGTCTAGAGATTTTCTCTGATAGTGTAACTGAATGGGCACAACCTTAAGCATAACACGGCCAGAGTGACTGACAGGATCCAGGAATACTCTTCTGGTACTCACTGTTAGAATATTAGGGTCCCCCCTTCTAGCCTCAGCCAGGTCATGCAGCACTAATAAGTGCTGTTCTCCACAGGTGGTGCACGGCTTCTTTAGTGTGCACTGTTCCGGAGTGTGTTTACGGCCGCAGCGCCAGCAATTGGATTTATCCTTTAGCCAAGTGGCGACAGCTGTGAGATCTAGCTTCTTAAAGTTTACACAGCCACCGAGGTAGTGTTCTGTTCCTTCACAGTATGGGCAATATGGCTTAAACTTCTGCTTCTTCTTGGAAGGGGAAGAAGGACTAGCGGCTTCTGCCTTAGTGTGTGTCTTCGGTGGTGTTTGAGCAGGATCTGAGCCATAGTATATGGATGCAGACTTACTCTGTGCTCTGGACCCTGTAGATGCGCTGAAGTTACTTCTCCCCGATCGTGCTCTGTCGGATGACTGTGGCTGAGTGACTTGCCTGGATAGCTGAAGAACTTGGGACTTGCGTTCGAGCCATTCGGACAGGTCATACATGTTGTATGTGCGGCTGCTGCCAGTGCGTATAATGCCACGTGTGATACAGTACTCGATGAAACTGTCTCTGTAGCTAGGAGGGAGTTTGGTGAGTAACCTGTCTACATGTGAACCACACTGGAGCTCACTGGCTGCTACATCATCCATAGTGCTGAGGAGCCCTACAAGGCTAGACACTGACAGGGAGAAATCTTCAAAGGCTTGAGGGTCACCAGCCTTAACAGGAGAGCAGTCAAGGATAGCACTGAGTTCACTCTGGATTAACTGTCGAGGCTGTCCATATCGCTGCTCCAATGCTCGAATTGCACTAGTGTAGGGAGTGCGGTCATGAATATAGCGCTTAGCAACTTGCAGAGCACTTGGATGATCTAGATGATCCAGCAGGATGTGATATTTATATTCTTCTGTGAGGTGTGCATGGGGCCCTAGTAGGCTATCCAATCCTTTCTTCAGCAGTGCAAATTCACTCTCGCTGCCTGATTTGAATTTTACCAATTTAGGCTTTGGAATGCCGTATGATGATGCCACAATCATCTCCATCAGGTTTGGCTGGTTAACTTCAGGTGTCGAAGGTAAGGGGGCTGTTGCCTGATATACAACTGGAGGTGTTGGATAGGCAGCAGAGTAATGGCTGGGAAAATTTGCAGGTGGAGCTGCATAATACTGTCCATAGTTCTGCTGTGCTGCTGCTCCCTGTGGTGGCTGATACAGAGGTATAGCGGAGGCTGCAGAGAGGTTGCAGGGTGGCGCAGGATGTACCTGGTTGGTGCTGCTTGGTGGCTGCGGTTGTTGGTATCTCTGACTGTATAGAGACTCAGCCTGATGTGGTTCGAGCTTCCCAAGGTGCATGGATTGTGCTACTTGGATGTCGGGTTGCAGAGCAGGCTGGATCACATGTCTCACTCTAGGAGGCGGAGCTGGTAACGACGCTGGCTGGATTTCTGGATAAACCAAAGGGTCTCTCGGCTGTGGAACAGGTAAAGGTACGGACTGACTCACAGGCTGGAAGGCTCTGTTTATCCAAGGCTGGGATGTAGGTGGTGGCTGAAACATAGGCTGAGGTGTTGCAAGCACATCTGGCTGTGGAACTGGCCGTGGTGCTGTCTGTACCGTTGGGCTTCCCTTTAGCGATGATAAGGGTGCAGCAGGTTCTACTGGTCTTAGTAGGTTCACAGGTGTTCTGTTGTCCTGCCTTTCTGATGTCGGGATGTCCAATTGACCCTTGGTGTGACTGCTGTGTATATCAACACTGCTAAGCTGTGGTAGGAATGCAGGAAGGGATTCTGCTCTATTATGTTGTTGAGCATGACTGGGTGGCAGGAGAGGGCTGCATGACTTACATGTTCGCTCTAGTTGCTCCACACGCTTGGTTAATGCACCACTGGTCTCCTTCATAGTGACTTGCATCTCGTTCATCGCTTCTAAAACACTGCCCCATACAGCCTCCATCTTGTCCCATCTACGTTTCTTATGCTTATCAGATCCTTCTGAGCTGCTTGTTGACGAATCTGACTCCTCTGGATCAGGTAGGTTATGCTCATACTCCACCAGATGTCCCGGAAGCTTCCTGCTCCTGCGTGGACGGGGACTATGCTCATGACCTTTCTCCTGAGAAGGGTTGTCTTGTGATGTTGCCATGTTGTTGATTCAACCAATGAAAATCCGGCTCGAAGGACCACTTGTATAAGACCGTGTACGTTCAGGACACGCTAATTCCCGATTGTTCATCAATCGAATCTTCCTCGGTCAGAAGGAACAGCTTAACTCCACCGGTGCAGCTCAGAAGGTTTATTATTGAAATAAAGATGGGTACATTGGCGATGTATCTGTGTGTATGGTTGCATGTGAGTGTGTGGTTATCTGAAACAGAATAACAATAAAGGTGCTTATTAATAGCTATGCAAACATTGGTTACACATTGATGCAGGGTGATAATGGCCTGCAGTGTTACATAAAATCCACCAGAGGGCACCAAAACACTACAGATGCACTATCGGTCGAATGCAACAGTCATACAACTGACAAAACAACGCCAGAGGATATGAAATTAACGGTAATGCACCTATGCATTAATATAATAGCGATATATCTGGCAAAGTATAATATGGAAGTCAAGTTATTATAAGCAAACTCTTACATTGTCGGCAACCAGAGAAACACCAGGAAGATTTCACTTCCTGGGCTAATGACCAATATAAACCACAAATATCCGACATTAACTGTATACTTACATGACAAAGAACGCACACAGGTTTATACACACAGGATTGGGTTGGATTAACGGCGGATGCTCTCCGGGGAGGCTAATTTTATCTCACAGAACCGCCCAAAAGCACGGAGAAATAACACAACAGCTCGCTTAGCTCCGTGAAGTGAGAACTACAAAAGAACAGATGCATTCTGGGTAATGTAGTGCTAGACAAACGGACGGACTTTTAACACTTTGATTTTCATTCTGATGCTGTTCTCGCATCATTTACTACAGTTTTCATCGTCAAAGCTCTTTAGCTGACTCTTTTCATTGTATGTCTTTGTCTGTTGTTTCACTTAACGCCAGGGGTTTAAGGAATAATTTGAAACGTAAAGCTCTTTTTTTGTTCAGTAAGCAATGTAAAACGGATTTCTGTTTTTTTCAAGAAACTCACACTGTATCTAATGACATGCAGTTTTGGAGGTCCCAATGGGGCAATGAAGCTTTTTTTTCACATGCTTCACAACATTCTGCTGGGGTTTGCACATTTAAAAACCGATTTACAGGTTCTGTTTTACACTCAGAGAGTGACAGCAAAGGTCATTATATTTGCCAAGTTCTTAATGTTTACGACCTTAATTTTATAACTATTAATGTTTATGGCTACAACACAGTACATGAAAATAAAGACCTGATAAATGAGGTAGAAAACAAAGTTCTCTTTTGGCTGGCCAAATTTCCTAATGCTTACCTGATTTGTGGAGGGGATTTTAATATCACTTTGGATGATTCAATGGATAGATGGCCAGCTGGAACTCGTGCTAGTTCCAATGCAAATTTAAAAATATTTATGCAAAAATTTGACTTAATAGATATATGGAGAGAAAAAAATCCCTCTGCTCGAAACTTTACTTGGTGTAATAAATCAAGATCTAGACAATCTAGAATAGACTTGTGGTTAATTTCGAGTAATCTTAAAGACAACACAGATGTTGATATTCTCTCCACCCCTTTGACCGATCATAAGGCAATTAAAATTAACGTTTCTCTGATCCCTTCCTCTTGCCGTCCACATACTTCATATTGGAAACTCAATAGTTCTATTTTATCTCATAAAGCCGTTCAATTTATGGTCAAGAGGTTGATATTGAAATTTTGGAATGAAGGTAAGGTCGACAAAATGTATGGGAAAAAATGGGAACTTTTGAAATTCGAATTAGGAAAGTTTTTTAGGAAATATTGCAGCGATCTTTCAAAGCAAAAGCGATCCGATGAAGCAAAAGTTATTTCAAAGATAGCAGCTTTGTCTTCTGTTTCACCTGATAAATTGTCTTCTGCAGAAAAAGTGGAATTATCGGAAAACCAAAACAAGTTAGACAAATTATATCAAGCTAAGGCTGACGGTGCTTATATTAGATCTAGAAGGCAGTGGATAGAGGAAGGGGAGCAAAACTCAGCATATTTCTTTAGATTGGAAAAATCGCAAATTGCTACTAATACAATTCACCGACTTCTTATAGATAATGTTGTATGTAATGACGCAACCAACATTGCTAAGTTCTGCTCTAACTTCTATAAAAATTTATACAGCTCTAAATATTGTGAGAATAATGCTAATAAGTTTCTAAATTCCTTGATAGACATAAAGCAAGTCACTCCTGATGACAGAGAATTTTGCGATCGTCCTATTACATTAAAAGAAATACTTGATTCAATTAAGTGCCTGAAGAATAATAAATCACCTGGAACAGATGGTTTGCTGTCTGAGTTTTATAAATCATTCGCTGAAGATCTTGCTCCATTCTTATTGGCGGTTTATAATGAAAGTATTATTAAGGGAACCCTCCCTCCCACCTTAACTCAAGGACTCATTACTCTTATTCCCAAACCAAAGAAGGATCTGTTACTTATTGACAACTGGCGGCCAATTAGTCTACTAAACAACGATTACAAAATCCTGGCCACAATTTTTGCTAAGCGATTAAAGTTAGTTCTTGATGATATTATTGAAGAAACACAATCAGGCTTTTTAAGAAATAGACACATCTCAAATAATATTAGGCTTCTGCTTGACATATTAGATTACCCCGATTTGATAAACGATGAAAGCTTTATCCTTTTTCTGGACTTTTACAAAGCATTCGATTCAATTGAACACAACTTTATTTTTGAAACATTAAACTTATTTGGTTTTGGTAATTTTTTCTGCAGTACTATTAAAACATTATATAATAATGGAAATAGTTCAATCAAATTGAAAAATGGAACATCCCCAAGATTCGACTTAAAACGTGGTATACGGCAAGGCTGTCCCATTTCCCCTTATTTATTTCTGTTATCAACTCAACTCTTGGCTAGTCACATAATAAATAGTCAATTGGGTGGAATGTCAATTCTGGACAAAAGAATTGTCATCAGCCAATTGGCTGATGATACAACAATTTTCTTAAAAGACTCGTCTGAAGTTTCTCTGGCCCTTGAATTGATAAAATTATTTTCTGAGGCTTCTGGTCTTTACTTAAATGTGAATAAATGTGAATTAATGGCTGTTAAGAATTGTGAGCTGCCTCATCTCTGCAATATTCCAATTAAAGAAACCGTTAATTACTTAGGAATAACGTTAACCAAAAAACAGAACTCTAGATGTGACCTCAACTTTAGCCCAATTTTAGAAAGAACAAAGAAAAGATTTAACTCATGGCTTCAAAGAGACTTATCCCTTCGGGGTAGAATATTACTTTCTAAAGCTGAAGGAATATCCAGATTAACCTATGCTGCTGTTTCTTTGGCTGTGGACCAAAAGATGTGCAAAGAAATTGATAGGACACTATGCAACTTTATTTGGAAAAACAAAACTCATTACATTAAAAAAATCTGTTTTAATGAATAGTTATGATGCAGGAGGTCTTAACTTTCTTGACTTTACAACAATCAACAATACACTCAAAGTGAACTGGATTAAAAATTGCCTTAAAAATCCTACCTCAATCTGGAATTTTATTCCTCACTACTTGTTCTCTAAGATTGGTGGTCTTAAGTTTGTATTGTTGTGTAATTATAACATTGATCGCATTCCTGTCGCTCTCTCTAATTTTCATAAACAAGCCCTTTTGGCCTGGTCACTGATTTTCAAACATAATTTCTCTCCTAATAGGTACTTTCTTTGGAATAACAAAGATATATGTTACAAGAAAAAATCTCTGTTTTTTGAAAACTGGTTTAGGAATGGTATTACACTGGTGAGTCAACTCTTCAATGAAAAAGGCAACCTCTTTAATTATCAAGAATTTTTGTGTCATTTTAAGATTCCTATAAACCCAAAACAGTTTGCTATTGTCTTTGATGCTGTTCCACCAGGTGTTATAATGTTATTTAAAGGTCAGACTTCTCTGTTCTCCAAAGGCCCAAGACCTCCAATTGAACTAACTGACACTTATGTAGGTAAATTGTGTTTTCAACCCAAATCTCCTAAAAATAATAAACATATTCGTACTTTATTCCAAGCAAACTGCATCTCAGTTCCCTACGTAATTTCAATCTGGTCTGGTCTGGCCTCAGAGGTATGCTGGAACAAAACATGGTCTTTACCCAATAAATATTTACTGGTAAATAAGGTTAAAGAGGTTTCCTTTAAAATCATTCACCGCTGTTATCCAGTAAAGTCATTTTTGGTTAAATACAAAAAGGACATTGATACTGCTTGTACTTTCTGTAACATTTACTCAGAGTCTGTCACTCACCTGTTTTGGTCTTGTGAACACACCAGGCGTTTTTGGCAAGGAATTTGTCGCTTCATTCTGGACAATATTTATGATAAATTTGAACTTTATTTTAAAGATGTCTTATCGGGAATTACAAAATATAAAAAGGAACTTTCTGACCATTTCTTCTTATGTAATCTTTTGCTACTGTTGGCCAAATTTTATATTCACAAATGTAAAATTATTATGACTAAACCCTCATGTATCTCTTTTTTAAAGGAAGCAACAACTTATTTTTCTACATTGTCCTCCTCCAATAACAAAAAGGCTGTTAAAACTTTATCTTTATGCTCTAAATTTAAAGTATTTATGTAATCCCTTTACATGCTTATTGCTTATTTATTGCTACTTTTACTTTATTCAGTTAATTTTTATTTATTTCTTTATTTTATTTTTTAAACAAACCCCTGGCAATTGTTCATAGAATATTGTACTTCTTTCTGTATTGCAAAGCATTTTCTAATAAAGCTTATTTAAAAAAAAAAAAAAAAAAAAAAAAAAAAAGCAGACTTGTGCGTTCTTCAGACTGACCGCTTGCCCAGAATGCACCGCGGCCGCAGCTTGATTCCAGACAGCGCAAACAGAGCTCACAGCGGTAAGTAAAAAAATTCTCTTTTCTGCTGCTGTTGTTCTTCAAAAGTACGTTTTCAGATCGTTTGAGGTGAGAACATTATACTTTTAAGCTTCCCTATGTGGCCTGTTTACAGAGTTAGTGCGTAATTAAAAAAAGTAGTGTGCATAATACCGCTGGTTATGATTTATTTGTTTTGTGTTTATCTGACTGACGTGTGTTGCTTTATTAACTCAATACTTGCTGGAATAAATTGAAAATCTCTCCCTAGGACGACAGCAGCATATAAAATAAATAAATAAATTCTATAAATGTTTTTCCTATCTAAGTGAGTTTCTTCTGAGTCAGGACACAAATAATTGAGAGGAGAAAGAGGGAAAGAAAACAATAGTAATAATAGTATATGAAAAAACAGACATTTATTCTATACAAATGTTTAATCTTTGGAACAGAATGAAGGTGTAATATATTCAAGAAATTATTAACAGTTACTAACATGGTTTAAAACAAAGAAATAACTCCTATTAAGATCTCATACAAATAGACAACGCCTATAAACTTAAAATTAAAAATAGTTGGAATGGAAATTAATTTAAAGGTATACTATGCAACCGGGGTTGATTTTCCAGCGAGGCTCCCCCCAGAGGGCGAAAGTAAAAGTGCACTGTCGTAAAGATGCTCAGCTGTTCTGGTTTCTCCGTCAAGACAGGCGCGGTTGTTTTGAGCTTAGCAGACAGGCGAACGCAACGAAAAGTGGAAAAAACGGCAGTACAAACAATGACTAACACAGTGAAGGTATGAACATCAAGCTTCCCGCAGCGCTATCTTGGCGAGGCGGCCGCCTCGCCAAGCCGCGGCAGCCGCAGCCGCCGCCGCCTCGCCAGTTTTATTATTATTATTATTTTTTTTTAAATTTTTTTTTTTATGTTGGCGAGATGCTACCGCCGCCGCCTAGCCAAGCCGCAGCCGCCGCCTCGCCAAGCCGCAGCCGCGGCCGCCACCTCGCCGCGGCCGCCGCGGTAGCGTCTCGCCAACATAAAAAAAAAAACCAAATAATAATAATAATAATAATAAAACTCGATATGCTTGCATGTTTATTTGACGTTAACACGCGGTTCTTTGTTGTTGCTTTCGCGCGTGCATATAGTGAATGGCAGGGCAAAAACACATGGAGTTCTCGCCGTAAAGCGAGACTTCTGTGTGTGCGAGCCGAGGGCTCTTGCATTGTAAGTGCGGTATTTCCCCCACAGACCCCCAGGGCGGCCGAGAAAACCTTTGTTCTACCTGAAATGACTCATTTAATCATCCAAAACGGTATGGAACACATTAATTAACTGAAAAATGTTGCATAGTATGCCTTTAATGATTATTTAATGTATTTTTCCAGGTGGTGAAAAAAAAAAAGAAATGAAGCAGCATGTGAACATGACTAGAACTGATCTACATTAGGTCAGGTGTAGTCATGTTCACTTAAACATGCAGCCAGCTGGAGCAGCTCCCTGTCTTCAGCCGCCGGATAGTCATCCTCCTCTGGGTCCACCGTCTCATCCTCCACGTCCAGCTGGTCCCCTGCCTTTATAATAATATTGTAGAGGATGCAGCAGGCGGTGATTACTTTTGGGGCAAACGTCGGGCAGACCTCCAGCGCCCTTAAGAAGATGGAACGCCACCGTGTGTGTATAATAAAATATTGTTTAAATGTATTCTCTGTGTGTAATTATTCCCAAAATAGTAGTGTCATGTGATATGGCATGGTGTGTAATAATCAGACCTCTCAACTTTGATCAAAAGTTAAGAGTGAGATTATGCTAATTTTGGGGGCGGGGGGGGATTATGGTCAACATTTTCCCCTCAGCAGCAACACTGAAGCACACAGAGGTTCACGCTGCGTCTTTACGCTGATCCAGCTGCTGATGTCTCCCTCCTTTCAGCTCAATGCACTTCTAGACTGTTACAGTTTATAACATTCTCATCACCTTTCACAGCGACAGGTTTCTGGTCGCCGCGCTGACCAGACAAATTTCTATTGCTCTCGTCAGTGCGCTCTGGGCGGTGAGGTGGGCGGATTTTACCCCCGTTGGTGCGCTGCGTGCGACGGATAAACAGTGGGGAAAATGCATAACTAAATACTGCAAAGGGCTTCTATAAAGGGAACAGGGGTACTGACAGATCTGAGATGAAGCCCCTGATGTTACAAGTTCTTTAAAATGACCCTTAAAAGTGCGCACCTGAATTAAAGCGCGAGGCAGCAGCCCACCGAAGCGCCACGGATTCTATGTTGTTAAAAACAAAAGAGCATGAAACACAGCTACTAACTCTCCTATTGACTTTAACTGGCACACGTTGCTACCGATGTGAGGACATTAAACGTAGTGATTCACGTTTTGAATGGTGATAAAAGCACCTGCTCCGAGGGAAAGGAGGGGGGAGAGGAGCAAGCGCTGAGGCACAGAAATACGGTGCATGTAGTTAAAAAACGCAGAATTAATAAAAACAAAACTTATAAACAGACTAAGTGGCTTTTTAAACTGCATCTGGTTAGCAGAACTGTTTTATGATCCAGCGTGCAGCCATAACTGGTTCTGAATGAACCGGTGTAGGTACCAGATCAGCTCGGGGGCCTGCGCATTCTGATTACGTCACTATATATGATTGGTTTAACGTTTGCACAATTACGCAAAACATTGTGATTGGTCTGGACAACTTGCTAAAGTAATTATAGCGGGGTTTAAGTTTTATTCTAGAGCGGGATTGCGGTTTGTAAACTAACAATTTTTACGAAGAAATTCGCCATTGTCCCTGCGCCTCCCGATGACGTCACAGAGTTCCCCCTGGGCCTTGCGCCTCCCGATGATGTGGCATTATGGCAACGCCACTCAAACAAACTACGTTGAGCCCGCAGACGCATTTGTAACGAACCAATTTTATTTAGTTGATTTAGTGGTTTCTTTTTTCTCAAAAGCTTCAGGCTTAAAGATGAACATGGAAAAAAATTGAAATCTTAGCCATTCAAAATAATCAACCCACTTTAATTGATTAAAATGTGGTAAAATATTTAGGTATAATGATTAACAAGGACCACACTGAAAAGGACAGAACAAATATTCAAGCCATTTTACAAAAAATCAACAAATATTTGACAATTGGCTAAATTTTTGGAAGAATATTGTTAACAAAAATGGAAGGGATAGCCAGATTAATTTATCCAGCATATATCTTAAATGTACCAAATACCACAATAACAAAATAATCAAATTCATCACAATTTCATCTGGAATAATAAAAAACATGTGATCAGAAAGAACGACATAGTAATATCAGTACAAAAAGGAGGAATGAACGTTATTGATTTTAAAGTGATAAATGCCGTGATAAAATTAAATTTGGCTGCAGACTTTTATTAAAAATGAAAAGAGTTTATGGTTTAGTTTCCCTTCACAACTTAAAAAAAAATTGGAGGAATGAAATTTGTCTAAGGTTGTAACTTTGATCCTGCAAAATTACCGATTAAATTGTCAGACTACCACACAAGTATTCCAAAATGATGTTAAAAGTTTTCATGCCTCGACTAATTTACGGGAAAATAACCGTAAATTAACAAAATAAAATTGATTTGTAAATGGAGACCGCGGGCGCAATGTCAATGTAGTTTGTTTGAGTTGAGTTGCCATATATTGACGTCATCGAGAAGCGCAGACCCCGCCCCGAGTCGATCTGGTACCTACACCGGTCATCTGGCAAAATCTGAACCACTTCCCGAAGCAGTCACGTGGTACAGCCGGGCAGCGAGGCTTCGGACGTCATCGTTTTCGGCTCCTCCCCTAAATGAAGCAAGCTTCGATACGCGCTTTACGGAAACGCCCCCTCCATTACTCGACACACGCCTCGAAGCCTCGGCACATCACGTAACATCACTACCATTACCCTACCCACCTCTCCATCTCCAAGCCTACCTCATACTACTTCTGCTGAACTGCAATTGAAGAGAGACTCAAACCAGAAAATCCCCTCCTCAGTTTGTCCTGATCGACACACAGTTTGTTCTTCTTGCCGATGAAATATCTCTGTGTCAATATCAATTAAAATTAGAGCCGTCGGTTTTAACGCGTTAACTTTGTTTGACCATAACAGCGCCTTTTTAAACGCGCGCTAACAGCATTATTGTTTTTTCCCCACCACGCCCTCCGGACTGTGCTTTGTTTTTTTTTCCCTCGGCTTACGTTGTTCCAAAATTGCTAGAGACTTGCATAACAGACCCGTGCTCACTGTTGCGAAGCCCACTTATTTTATGCGACTTTGGTCTTAATTTTTCTAAAGTCGCTTGTTAATTTCACGAGTTGCGGGTTGCAGTTTTGGGCTTGTATGAGAAAGTGAAGTGGATTATTTCGGCTCTAAACTAAGTGACACTGCCGCACTTCAGACACCAGCGGAAATATCCCTCCGCCTCATAACGCACTGAAGCTCATCCTGCCATAGGAGCAGAGTTGAAATAACTAATGTTTTTTCCACTTTTACCCGATGTATTGTTACATCCAACTGCCATGCACGTGGGCATTGTTGCTTCAACAATAGCTCTCGTGAATTTCAACGGTGAAGTCCTCTGGAAATCCGAAATAATTGTTGTTAATCGCAGCTGTGTACAACAGTTCCCTATTGAATTAGCTTGTAGAGCGCGGAGAACTGCCCTCGGCTCACCGCAATGTTACGTCACAGGATGTGATGTCAGGGGGCTGTTTTTGCCCATATTTGGGCAATAATGGCCGCCCCCAGTATCAGTGATCGCGACGGCAATTTATGTTTTTATTTCTTTACTGATTAACGCTACATTCATTAAATCACCACAAACGTACTAGTTTTAGTTATAGCTAATGATCCCGATTTTTCCTTGTTGACCGGACTTCCACTTCCACTCTAAAACGTGGAACCTCCACTACACATCCCTTTCAACTATTGTCCTGATATCAGCTTTAGAGCTGATTATCACCAGACAATACTTAACAGAGAGTTATTTATTAAACATTAGATAACTTTAAACAGTGTATAATTGCACAACATTGTAAAGCAAGTTTTATTTGTGTGCAACATTTTGGCAGGAAACTAACCCTGCCAGATGAACCTGGCATAATACCTCCAACCACTTTGTCCATGACTGTAATCCTTACTTTTAAATATGACTGCCTGATGAGAAATCATTGTGTAATCCACTGCAGTAAATGTGAGTAGAAAAAAAAAATGGATTTTCCTCAGGTTTTCTTTATTTGACTTTATATGGATGTAAAGGCAGATTATAGTGAATTATATCCAGCGGTTCATGCAGCAAAAAGCACACATTAGTCTTTATAGTAAGACGTCATTTTATGTAAACTATTCTGGAGCAACAGGCTTCAACAAGACCAGACTTGCATGCTAACTCTATTTATGTTTCTTTTGACCCAACAGATATTTGGGTTTTGAGGTTTCTTTTGTGTTTCTGGTTTCCTCGTTTCCATGTTGTTTAAGTTATTTTGTGGATTGCCAGACTAGTCGACTCCTTTGTGTTTAGTTTCTTAGTTTACGTGTAAGTTATCTTTGTTTTATTAAAATTTTTCAAGTTTGCAAGTCTGCGGTCTGCACTTGGGTTCTTCAGTATCCAAACTGAAAAGTACTTGATGAAAAACAATTTTGGCAACTGAGTAACTGGTGGATTGTAATTTTATTGGTCTGCTTAAGAAGGTAATTTGAGAGACAAAATTATGAAATAAATTTTAACTTCTGGTACTTTTTAAATTGTAAAATAACATCTTGACAAATATTTAAATTAATGCACAGGAAACAAATTTATATTTTTCAAAAGATAAAGCATTTGAAAGTGATACCTACAAACGAAGCTTGAGTGCAACCTGCAGATGTCTGCAGATGTACTTTATAGCTAATTTATATTTACTGGTCCTCCATGTGGTATAACCTCTACAGATAGAAAATAAATAGCATTAGAACAAGTCAGCTTGTGTAGCTAAAAACTAACTTGACAGAAGCGTTTAAAAACCAAACTATAAACGCAACATGACAGGTATTTATCACTTTAATGCAAAATAAAAACAAGGTTAAATATAAATCTTTTTTATATACATAAAAGTCTTTTTCTCTTGTCCACAACAAGAAAGTAACACAGCACAAAAAAGTGCTAAGTCAGAATAATAACATAGATAGCAATGTGCAAATGCTTCACAATTTAACCATAAAAAATGATACAACCTTTTAAGGTAGAGAATAGTTAATAATTATCAGTGCAACATTCACTTTGTTAAAATGTGTCCTCTTCATCTAACCCGTCCTCAGGGAGTAGGGGGGTTCCACTGTGTTGCGCTGTGGAGCATCCTGGGCGCAGGGGTTTGCTCAGGTACCCACAGTGGAAGCCTGTGGGATTTGAACCGGGGAACTTGTTGCCTTTCTGCTCTCACACTAGTCTTCCACTCCCCCTTGGATACTTCAATCAATGCACGATCTTTGATCATGATCTGGTTCTACTTCTGCCTCACACTGATACTTTCAGTCAGTAGAGATAGAAAAAAGTGCAAAATCTTTCAATTTTCTTGCTACCAAACAGCTCAGCTTAAATAACACATCTGTGATGGCTGCATTTACAGCCACACAGATGTGGTAAAAATACCATTTATGTAACTTAGTTTCTTTTTCATATAGGGCTTCATTTACAGAGCCATTTCGTTATTTGGAATTTATTTATCATCATGACATTGTATTTCAAAATTAGTGTGCACATTTTGCTTTACCCTGTTTTGTTATGATTGTTTGAGTTTTCAGTTGCTCTAGTCCCTTGGCTGAGGAACCAGCAGGTGGCCAAGGGGCTGAGCTGATTTGGACCATACCAAATCAGTCTATGGGGGGAAATGGGGGTTTTGCTTCATTTGGTTTAGTTAGGTTTGTGTATGTTTTACCCCATGTGTTTCTTTTGTGGACTGCTCAGCCACTATTTAAGTTTCTCTTTGTCCTATTGAGGGAGGTCAGTTTGTTTGAGTTATTTCTGTTATTAGTTATTTTGAGTAGTTTTGTTCCTTTGACCTCTTTTCTGGATCCATTTTTGTACATTTTATCCTTTTGGGTTAAATAAAAGAACCCTGTTTTGAAAATATACCAGTGCCTGACTGTCCTTGCTGCTCGGTCCATCACAGTGGTGTCAGGAGTGGGACCAAGCAGTTGAAGGCACAGGATTTTTTATTTTTTTTTTCCCCAAATTCTTTCATTGTGTGAGCCATGCATAAAACTGGAAGGAGTGGCAAAGGAGCAAAAGGAGATGGTCAAAACCAACCAGTTGGAGCAGATGGACAAAATGGAGGAGAGGAAAATGGAGCCTCTGGAGGGGTGGATAGCACTGAGGGCCAAGGTAAGGAGCCGACAATGTCAGAACTGATCTCCATTCTTCGTTCTCATATGGGTCAGCAGGAGGCCCAGGAAGCAAGAAGGAGGGAAGACTCTTCTCGCCAAGAACAACGTTTTAGAGCTCTGCAGCATCAGTTTCAGATGTTACAGGTGGAAGTTCAAGCTCGCACCTCCCCCATCTCTGAGCCTCAGTTGACTACGTCTGGACCACCAGAAGAGCACATAGAATTACATGATCCTCCCTCTGCTGGCCCCAGTAACTGCCAAATGTATGCTCAACCAGGTCAGTCTCATTTTCATGAACCCAGACTGGAGAAGTTGACCGATAATGATGATGTTGAACACTTCCTGACAACTTTTGAGCGCATTGCTCTGGCTTGCCGGTGGCCTAAACAAGATTGGACTTTTCGTCTCATTCCATTGCTCACTGGTAAAGCAAGAGGTGCGTATGTTCATATGGACATGGATGACTCTCTAGAATATGATAAAGTTAAAGCAGCAATCCTTCAGAAATATGATATCAACCCTGAGACATACAGACAAAGATTTCGCTCCTTGGATGTAAAGCCAGATGAGAGTCCAAGAGAACTGTATGCCCGTTTGAAGGAGTTGTATGGGAAGTGGATCAAACCAAAAGGAAAAACTGTTCAAGAGATTGGTGAAATTGTGATTCTGGAACAATACTTGAGAATGTTGTCTCCTGAGTTACAGGTCTGGATAAAAGAACATGACCCAGATTGTGCTGAGAAGGCTGCAGACTTGGCTGATGTGTTTGTGGCAGCAAGGAGAAAAGGGCAGCCCTGGAGCCAAACAGCATGGAAAATGAGGGATGGTCAGAAATCTACACCGGATTACCCGAGAGCTGGTGTGAGTAGACATCTAAAGAACCAGCCACTCAATATGCCCACAGGAGCCTCAGCCAAAACTGTGATTTGTTATTTGTGTGGAATGGAGGGTCATACAAAACCAAAGTGCCCTAGGAGCTCTGCAAAAATAACTCAAATGTGTTTTGTGCCCAGACAGACTGAACCTAAAGTGGAGTTTCAGAACGATTTGAAAATGACATCAGTGGAGCTTAATGGTAAAACACTGAAAGCTCTTATTGATTCAGGAAGTACCCAAACACTTGTGCACAGAAATTTTGTGCCACCAAATAAAGTCAATGTCTTTGAGACCATCCCTGTTCGTTGTGTTCATGGGGATGAGAAGCCATATCCAACGGCAGATGTATATATTAAGGTACAAGGACAAAGTTACCTTTTAAGTATTGGCGTTGCAGAGAATCTGCCATTTCCTGCTATACTGGGTCGAGATCTACCTGTGTTGTTCGACTTACTCAATTCTAGTCAGACATGTAATGTTGTAGTAACCAGAGCTCAAGCCACGAGAAAAGAGGAACTTTCACATACACTTAGTGCCCTGCCTTTTTATAATGTAGACTTGGAATCAGAACCGGGGAAATCTCGCAAGACACGTAGACAAAAGAGGCAGGAGAAATTCCAAAACACTCCTAAATTATCCTCTACTGAGCCAGAGTTGCCTTTGGGTTTTAAAATCCCCAACAACATTATTGAAATGCAACATGATGATCCAACGCTAGCATGTCTTTTTCAGAGAGCAGGAAAACAAAGGTCTGCGCAAGATTTCAGCAACAAGGAGGAGTTTTTCCTAAAGAATGGCATTCTTTACCGTCAGCAAGGGTCAGCATTGCAGCTGGTGGTTCCCAAAGCAGTCCAGGAGATAGTGCTGTCTCTTGGGCACTCCGTTCCATGGGCTGGCCACCTTGGAAAACATAAGACCATTGCCCGCATCAAAAAATACTTTTACTGGCCTGGATTGCAGGCGGATGTGGCCATGTTTTGTAAAAGCTGCCCTCAGTGCCAAAAATCCTCTCTGAAACTCCCCTCCAGAGCTCCTCTCCAGCCTTTACCAATCATCAGCACTCCATTTGAACGGCTAGGAATGGACATTGTAGGCCCTCTGGAAAGAAGTAAAGCAGGCAATCGTTACATGTTGGTTATTACGGACTACGCCACAAAATATCCTGAAGTCTTTCCTTTGAGGGGCATAAAAGCTAAAGCAGTTGCTTTCTGTCTGGTGCAGCTATTCTCGAGGGTTGGGTTCCCAGATGAAATTTTAACTGATCGTGGAACTAACTTCATGTCCAGTCTGTTAAAACAGGTGTACCGGCTTCTTGGAATCAAAAGCTTAAAGACAACTCCATATCATCCTCAGACTGATGGCCTCACTGAGAGATTCAACCAGACTTTGAAGCAGATGCTGCGTAAGTTTGTCAATGAAACGGGCACCGACTGGGATCAATGGCTACCTTACCTTCTCTTTGCTTATAGAGAAGTACCACAGGCCTCAACAGGTTTTTCACCTTTTGAACTGTTATACAGCCATGAAGTAAGGGGTCCCCTTTCTCTGCTGAGGAGAACTTGGGATGGTGACAAGGAACAGTCCAAAACTGTTAATGTGGCATCTTATGTTGTCCAGATGCGTGAGCGGCTGGAAAAGATGACAGAACTGGCGCAAGCTCATATGGCAGAAGCACAACAGCACCAGAAGGCTTGGTATGATCAGTCTGCCAGGCAGAGGTCCTTTAGTCCTGGCCAAAGAGTGCTGGTGCTTCTTCCAAGTGATGACAGCAAACTGCTAGCAAAGTGGCAGGGGCCATATGAGATCCAAAAGAAACTGGGACAGACAACATACCAGGTGGCCATTCCAGATCAGCCCCGCTCAAGCAGAGTATTACACATCAACCTGCTAAAGGAGTGGGTGGAGAGGCCAAAAACGGCAGAAGTCTTATTGATCCAAGATGTTCAGGAGGATGAGGAAGTGGAGGAGCAGTATCTGCCAGCACCCATCCCTCAAGACCTGGACCTCAACCATCTCTCTGAAGTAGAGCAGACTCAGGTGAGAAATCTGTGTAATTCAGAAGTATTCCAGCAGAACCCTGGTAGAACTGACATTGTAAAGCATGATATTGTGCTAAAAGATGGAGCTGCTGTGAGACGAATGAGTTACAGAATACCTGAGCGTCTGCTGGTTTCGCTGAGGGAGGAGGTTGACCTGATGCTGTCACTGGGAATCATCGAACCATCAAGGAGCGAGTGGTGCAACCCGGTGGTCCTGGTTCCGAAGAAGGATGGCAGCATACGTTTTTGCATAGATTTTAGGCACCTGAATACAATATCCCAGTTTGACTCTTATCCAACACCCCGCATCGACGACATGGTTGAGCGGCTGGGCAAGGCCAAATATCTAACCACCATAGATCTCTGTAAGGGATACTGGCAGGTACCACTCACAGAGCGCTCAAGGGACCTGACGGCCTTCCGGACCCCTTGGGGCCTCTTTCAGTTTACAGTAATGCCTTTTGGGCTGCATGGTGCCCCGGCTACATTCCAGAGACTGATGGATCAGGTACTAGCTGACGTGTCTGCTTTTGCAGCAGCTTACTTGGATGACATTGTTATTTTCAGTTTAACCTGGGAAGAACATCTTCAACATCTGGAGAAAGTGTTGGAGCGTCTCCAGTCTGCTGGTTTGACTGTTAATCCATCAAAGTGTGTGTTTGCCAAAGCAGAAACTCAATATCTTGGATTTGTAATTGGAAATGGAGTGATAAAGCCTCAGGTGGATAAAATTGCTGCCATTGAGTCCTGTCCCCTGCCAGGGACAAGAAAGCAATTAAGATCATTCTTAGGGATGGCAGGGTTCTATCACCGCTTTATTCCTAATTTCTCTGCCAGGGCCGCTGCTTTGACGGATCTGACTGGCTCCCGGAGTCCAAACAAAATCCAGTGGACTGAGGAGGCTGTGGCAGCTTTTCAGGACCTGCAAAGATCACTCAGTAAGAGCCCAGTTTTACATAGCCCTGAGTTTGATAAACTGTTTATTCTGCAGACTGATGCCTCACAAAGAGGATTGGGAGCAGTTCTGTTGCAGGGACCACCCGGAGAACGCCATCCGGTTGCTTTCATTAGCCGCAAGCTGTTTCCAAGAGAAGTGCGTTATTCAACAGTGGAGAAGGAAGCACTGGCCATTAAGTGGGCCCTGGATTCCTTCAGGTATTATCTGCTCGGACGGGAGTTCATTTTGCAGACGGACCACAAAGCTCTTCAATGGATTGAGAAAATGAAAGACACAAATGGGAGGATCACACGGTGGTACCTCGCAATCCAGCCATTCCGGTTCATAGTAAACCACATTCCCGGCAAAGACAACTGTACTGCGGACTGTCTCTCTCGCTGTTCCAGCGAGATTTCTGAAGAGGGGGAGTGTGTGATGGCTGCATTTACAGCCACACAGATGTGGTAAAAATACCATTTATGTAACTTAGTTTCTTTTTCATATAGGGCTTCATTTACAGAGCCATTTCGTTATTTGGAATTTATTTATCATCATGACATTGTATTTCAAAATTAGTGTGCACATTTTGCTTTACCCTGTTTTGTTATGATTGTTTGAGTTTTCAGTTGCTCTAGTCCCTTGGCTGAGGAACCAGCAGGTGGCCAAGGGGCTGAGCTGATTTGGACCATACCAAATCAGTCTATGGGGGGAAATGGGGGTTTTGCTTCATTTGGTTTAGTTAGGTTTGTGTATGTTTTACCCCATGTGTTTCTTTTGTGGACTGCTCAGCCACTATTTAAGTTTCTCTTTGTCCTATTGAGGGAGGTCAGTTTGTTTGAGTTATTTCTGTTATTAGTTATTTTGAGTAGTTTTGTTCCTTTGACCTCTTTTCTGGATCCATTTTTGTACATTTTATCCTTTTGGGTTAAATAAAAGAACCCTGTTTTGAAAATATACCAGTGCCTGACTGTCCTTGCTGCTCGGTCCATCACAACATCATTAAGCTGCTGTTTGCTTTGGCTTCAGTTTAGTTTTCACTATACTTCTGATCTAATAAATTACCGTAGTTTACCAAACAAGTGAGCACTGAAATTAAGCCACCAGCTCTGTCAGGTATGCATTGTCACATTTGTGTTTGTTGATTTTACCCTTAGGTTGAATTTGAACAGAGAACAGATTTTGTTAAACTATTTTGTTCAACATTATTCCTAAACTGCAGGGAGGAAGAGCGGTACCAAAACCCAGGAGTTACTGTTTCAGGGTCAATTTTGGAAACAGAGAATTTAGTTTCACCATCAACTTAAATATAAATCATTGTTTTACAGGAAACATGTTATTTAAGACTTTGATTTAAGTTTGAATACAAAACTAATAAGAATTCATTCATGCTTTTCACCAGTTGTTACATAATAATCATAACGCTAAAATATGTTATCCCACAAAGGTCAAAAAGATCCCAAAAGGATAAATAATGGCAAAGATCAGTGATGCTAATGAACAAACCTGAAACTACATAAAACTGGTTAAAGGAGTCACAGTTACTGGTATTTATGTTGTCACAGTGACTCGCTGTTTGTTTCTGTATATCAGATGTTCGTAATCTGAGCTCTTTGCTGTGAGACACTCATGAGCTCTCCTGCCTTAAAAAAAATAAAAATATGTTAGTAAGAAGCTAATGATCTTACACCAGTGAAGCTTAGAAGCTTTATAATGTGGAGGAAATGTGCAGGATTTATCAAATTAACAGGGACTAAAAAGAGCAAATGAATCTGTGTGACTTAGGAACGCATAAAGAAAATACTTACTTCTGATTTTTTTTCTGTCATTCCTGTAATGATTTAAGAGCAATTAAACCAATCAGTCAGCAAAGAAATGTTTTTGAGACATCAATGAGACAAAATTCACCAACAAAAACAGTTTCATAGAAGTACCTTGTGTAAAATCCTTTTCTGATCAGGAAAATAATAGTACAGAAAGCCATCAGGACTGGAATAACCAGAGGCCATCCTTTAGGAACAAGAGGAAATGTGCCTCAACAACAGAACAAAGTGAGAAATCAAGATGTGAGAAGACATCATCAGTCTATATCTCTGAGTCTCTGAAAGAGTTGCTCACAATGGTCAGACGTCTCTGAGGGTCCAGGAACGGTGAGCAGCAGCTCTCTGGTAGCAGCAGAGAGAACTGACACTGAACATCCAACCTGTGTGCTGCTGGAAGCTGACAGCAGAGCTGTGGTGGTGACGGTGACGGTACCGTTGCTGTTGCTCACCCTGGTGGTGTTGTAGAGGGACAAGCTGAGGTTCTGCTGTGGAGCAGTCAGTGTTACAGTGGGAGCAGGTCCACCTGTGGCTGAACAGGACACATCTGACCCTGCAGGAGAGCTTGATCTGCTGACATCAAGGACGGGTCCATGCAGCTCTGGACAGAGAACAACCATCATGATCAGCATCTAGTTCTAGAAGTTAACCCTGTAATACAGTCTGGTTCTCACCATAAACCTCCAGACAGCTTCCAGCTGTCAGAGCTCCATCAGGTTCGATGATGAATCTACAGAGATAACATCCTTCATCCTGCTCTGTAACACTCCTGATGACTATGGAGTTTTTCTGCAGTCCAGCTTCTGTGAACTGAACTTTATCTTTAAAGTCAGGATTCACTGTTTTACCAAAATACTCGCTGTAGGAGCAGACATTCTTCTCTTTGTTCCCCAAGTCCTTCTGCCAGGTGACCTGCTGGACATCTTTAGTTTCCAGGAGGAGACAGCTGAGAGGAGCATCTTCTCCCACTGCTGCTAATACGGTCTGCTGGGTTTGGATCAAAACTGCTAGACCTGCAGGAAACACAGTTAAAGAAAATGGATGTGAATGACTGGCTGTCAGTTTTGGGTAATCCAGGATAAGCAAGTAAAGTAAGTCGATACTTGGATCTGCCAAAATTTCCTTTTGTTGAAAAAAAAACTAAAACTGAAGTAATTATTTTGACAGATAGAAGAGTGATCAAAAGTTAGCACACAGGTTCACAGCAAGAAGGTCCTGGGTTCGAGTCCTGGGCTTGGCAGGTGACTTTCTATGTGCAACATGCAAAATCCAACATGTTGAATATCCCTGACTTGAGGTCTCAATATCCTTCTGAACAGACCAGATTGTTCTTAACACACCACACGTGGCAGGAATAGCTCATATGATTATGTGAAGTCAAAGTCAGAAGGGGAAGATCGGGGCAAAAATCAGAGAAATTATCCTGCCACATGAACCCGGCATAAAACCCCCAACCACTTTGTCCATGACTGTAATCCTTAATTTTAAACATGACTCTGCCTGATGAGAAATCATTGAGTAATCCACTGCAGTAAATGTGGGATTTGAGGTTTGTTTTGTCCTTCTGTTTTCCTCGTCTCCATGTTGTTTAAGTTCTTTTGTGGAAGTTTTTTTCTTTCGCCAGACTAGTCGACTCCTTTGTGTTTAGTTTCTTAGTTTACGTAAGTTATCTTTAGTTTATTAAAGTTTTTCAGGTTTGGAAGTCTGCCGTCTGCCCTCGGGTTCTTCAGTACCCACCAAACATGACAGTTATCCTAATCACAGTTAGTCCTGCATTGATGCAGTAATTCAGGCAAAAGGAGCCCTGACCAAGTATTGCATTTTTATACCGTACAGTATGTGGACCTACTTTTCACAAGGAAAACAAATCAGAGGTGGGTGGAGAAGCTAAAGATTATTCCCCAAAAAAGACAACTTCAAAAAATGATTCTAGCAGAAAAAGTACTTGATGAAAAACAAATTAGGCAACTGAGTAAGTGGTGGACTGTAATTTTAGATTTCTGCTTAAGAAGGTAAGTTGAGACAAAATGATAAAATAATATTTAACTTCTGGTTATAAATTGTAAAATCTGATTTTTTAAAGAGGGTTAACATCTTTACAAATATTCAAATTAAGTCACAGAAAACACACATTTCCAAATGAATATTTTTCAAAAAATAAAGCATTTGAATGTGATCCCTACAAATAAAGCTTGAGTGCAGCCTGCTTCCTGTCTGCAGATGTACTTTATAACTACTTTATATTTACTGGTCCTCCATGTGCTATAATAGCCTCTACAGAAAATAGCATTAGAACAACTGAGCTTGTGCAGCTAAAAACTAACTTCACACATTATTCGAGTAGAAGTCAAAACTATGGTGCAGTAAATCTACCATTAGAAGTAGTTATTTAAAACAATGCACTACCATTACATTTTAACATAAGCTCCACCCATATGTCTCTAGGGAAGTCAGGATGGCTCTGTGCCAGCTTTGTTTGAACCGAACAGAAATGTGTTCAAAGTTAAACCAAAAAACGGTTCTGCTGGAAACCCAAAACTTCAGATCTCGGAGTACCGAACGAGTGCAGAGAGATAATAAATTAATCAATGAATCAATTACCAATAGATTAAATACTTTTATCTTCGGGTTAATTAGACAAAGAAATCCTTCTCCCTGCCTAAAAAAAAGCATCAACAGAGCTTAGTCTCACCTTTCTGAAACGATGATCCACAGGCTGGGCCGGATTTTAGCAGGGGCTTACCGGGGCTGCAGCCCGGGGCCCCGGCATTTCGGGGGCCCCGAAGGATGTTTTCTATTTTTGTGAATGGATAGTGCCCGCGCACCGCCGGCCGTCCGGCGGGCGGGGTTTGCGCACCGCAGCGGCGCTTGGGTGCGCAAACCCCGCCCGCCGGCCGGCCGGCGGTGCGCGATCCTCGCCGGCCGGCTGGCGGTGCACAAACCCCGCCCGCCCGCCGGCCGGCACCGCAGCGGCGCTTGGCTGCGAGGGCCGATCGACGCCGCTTGCGTCTTTAACATCCTTCATATGTGGCCTATCAGCGTACCTCGAGTCGCTGTTGCACGTGCCATAGCAACAATGTTTAAAAACCATGGTTAGGAGACGTCTTAGACTTAGAAAAAGCAGTAGTTTTACTGAGTAAAACCAAGGGTAACGTACAGCGAAAGAGTGGAGGAAAACGCATATTTGCCCTACCTGTACCACGTGATATGACGTCACGTTCTAAAAATAACTCGCTCACAGAACACCATTTGTTCTGGCAAACGTCCATCTTGAATGCTTGCTTGTTATTGGTCCACTTTTGACGCATCTTACGCATTGGGGAGGAGGAGCGTCAAGGGAAACCTCCAGCAAAAAAATCCAGAAAAGTGGGCAACTGTTCAAATTTCATATCAGACTAAGGCTTAAATGTCTGATAACCCTTTCACTCTTTACTGAAAGGGCTTGGTGTTACTGGTTAGGGCAGTGGTGTCCAAATTTTTTGACATGAGGGTTAATATTATGTTAAAACAACTTTGGGGCTGTAAAATAATTTTGAAAACAAACTTGGTCTTTTTTAAAGTTTATCTGCTAAATGAAAGTAAAGATTTAAATGAGTGTAGATACAAAACAAAGATTGTGCATGTCTGCATTATAAGACAGGCTTTATAAGACTTTATAAGACAACTTTTCAGGGTTGAGTATTGTTTTCTTATTTGGTTTGCGTTTGAGTAAATGTAGGTCGTGTTTGTGGTTCGAGTTCCTACAAAGATTAATAAATGGAAATCTGTATTTTGTTATTCATATTTTTCAAGATCTTCTCTGTAAAAACCTTGGTCTAGAAGATGAAAATTGTTAATTTGCACCCACCTCTGCTTTTATTGAGAACCGGGGGCTGTAAAAAATCCTTCAGAGGGCATATATATATATATATATATATATATATATATATATATATATATATATATATATATATATATATATATATATATATATATATATATATATATATATATATATATATGTGACTTTAGCCCAGGGGCCCCCATCCTGACTCCAGCCCAGGGGCCCCCATCCTCCTAAATCCAGCCCTGTGCACAGGTAAAAAGAACGAAAATTAGACTTAGATCCCCTCCATGTTGGATCATAATGTGGTTGTGGTAACAGACTGAGAACGGAGAAAAAAATCCACGTGTGATGCTGAGTCCTAATGATTCAAAACTCACAATTCTTCATCTCCATTCACTCACCCCTAGTGGAAGCAATAGAGCAGAATGTGTCACTGGGAAAGCAAGAAAGCTGCAGATCTAATTTATTTCAGTTCACCTCCCCTCCCCTCTAAAGTTACAGTCAGCCGATAGCCGCTGCTTCTACTTTTTCTTTTTTTATCGTCTTCTTCTTTCATTTGATTGGCGGATTGCCAACAATTTATAGGTGCATACCACCACCTACTGTACATGAGTGTGTACAGTAGGTACACTATATTCTATTTTTTAATTTTGTGTTATTTCAAAATAAAAACAATGCTTTATCAATGACCCTATTTTCCTCCCTATCTCCATCTGTCCCAAAAATTCCTTTAATACTCCATTCTCTCCCTTTTTCCCTAATTACTTCCCACATCCTCTCTCTTTCAATTGCATATTTAATGCAATTCATCAGAACATGATCCACATTTTCTTTTCCTCTGTGGTCGAAAAGTGAATCCTAAATCCTGCAGCTTCAGATTTGATGGACTACTTAACTGCTTTTTTAGTGTAAAGGTAATTAATTATCATTGTGTTTATAAAGCTTCCCTAGAAGAGGTCCTAAAAACTAACCTGTGGTAAGACCAGCTGCATTGAATGTGATTTATTTTCATAACTCATTACAGACAGATTAAAAACGTGTGAGTTTATATGAGTTTTTAGATGTCCATCCATTGTCTTCCTCTTATCAGAGATCAAGGTGCAAAGCCAACAAGTTCCAGATGGAAATGCAGAAATGTTTAAATATTTATTAGTTTTGCTGCCCTGTTATTAATTTACTGAAAGTTACAATCTGGGTTCAGGGCTTGGTTCCTGGGCAGCTTGGGGTCTGCTCTGGCTCCTGGTGGGCTGGCTGTGCCTCCTCTGCATCCCTGGACCAGTGGGTGGACCGAGGCTTAGGACGTGGAGGCTGGAGCTGTGGAGGCATTGCTGGGGCAGAACAGGTTCTAGTGTTGAGAGGGTTAAAGGATTTGGGTTATGATCGAGGGGACAGTGGGACCTCTGGCTGGGTGAGTGCTCTTTAAATAATGATGAGGATCATCATTGTGTAAAGGGTGTGAAAAGATAGTAGCAGGGCATTTATAATTCCTTTTTTATGAATCGAAAAGTTGGACATGATTAAATTATAAGAAATGGTCCTCACATACAGATTGTGTGTTTTTTTCTAGGTCTATATAGAAAAATCTACAGTAAAGTAATGAAATGTTTATTCTGGATATACTATAGAAATCCCTTTAATGCAAACCAACATTTGCATCACCTTCCAGAAGCTGGAAAAAAAAATGTAAAAAACAAAACAAAACATTTTTCACACCTCACTTAGTAGCTCAAAGAAAGTCTAATTAATATTTTAGTCTAAATATTTCAGCCTAAATAGTTTTAGGCTAAAGTATTCAGCTGTTTATTTTTTCTGAAATCCCACCGTTGTGTTTAGTAATTTCTGCCAAAAGGTGCAACATTTTGATGTAATCCATCCGAACTCAGTATTTGCAAGCAGTACTCGATTTAAAAGTCCTGTCTGTGATTGGCTGGTGGCGGGGACAGTTTTTGTAGTCGCGAGCGCACAGCTGGTGTTGAGCGTGGTAAGGAGCAGGTGGAGTGTGAGCAGAGATAGAACCGAGTGCGAGGACAGTGGGTGGAGAAGAAGAGTTGAGGGCGTATGTCAGCGTTTGACAGCTATTGAGTGCGCATGTGTGAGATTGAGGCTCAGACTGGTGTCTGTGCGCTCTAACCTATGGCCACAAATACGCCGTAGCACCTCTGTGATGTGAGCGCAGCTCCAAAGCTGCAGGCAGGGCAGGAAATATTAAAAGGAAGTGTTAAAGCACTGGAGAGATGGGACCCGCAGTTATAATCAGCTGGCTTTTGGTGGACACCATCCTTCAGACAGGTGAGAACTGATCTGGGTTGTTGCTGAAGCAGCAATTTATTTTTCTCCGGTGGTGGATTCGATTTAAAAACAATTTAAGTAAATGTGAGTGTTTGTACCACGATGACTGGATGTTATCTTGATCGTTTAATAATCATTTAGCTCTATATGCGAGGAGGTTTGTTATTCCTCGCTTATAAACAATAAAAAGGAGCGTTTAGTGGACTGTTGAGCAATAACAAGATCACTTACGAGCAAAGGTAAACCGCATAATCCAGGATTTTATAAAAAGAAAACAGTAAACCAGACATTATTGACAAAAATGGGCTGTCATTTGTGGTGCAGTTTGATATTGGCTTTGTTTTTTACTGGATTTCCAAAAGTGGATTATCACTTCCTGTATATAAAAACAAATGATAATTATACTTTGGTACAAACGGTCTTTCTTAAGCTTTCTTCAAACTGACATGTGGAAATCTGTTCCCTAAGACTTGTTGAGGTCCAAAGTTCTCTTCTTGATATCTTGGCTGATTTATTTATTTTTACCATGATGCGTCACACAGGAAGCAGTGTGTAGGCGTCTTAAAAACAAACCCAGCACAACTGTGCCTGCAGATGCATCAAATGTTGTGAATTTATAACCAGAATCAGAACCTTATTAAGTCAATTATTCTCTGGGGTTCACAAATTTTAAAGTTATAGTCGTTTCAGCGTGTCTAAATTTCAGATTTTGACTGTTGCTTCATTTGACTGACTTTCACGAAAGAAGGAAGTATAACTGGGGGTTCAAGGGCCTTTGTTCTTTACATAAGGATTTCCTGTTTAACACCTTTTACACAGAATCAGCAGCACCCAGATCACAGCTGCTGGTTCTGTTGGTTTTCTGTTAGTAGAAATCATATAAATGTTTAACTTGGCAGAATTCTACCAAAATATGTGCTTAGTGATGTTGGGCAGCAATTAGTTGGATAATACCTGTAAATATCTGATCCAAACTGCAGGAAGGGTTTCATCTTTCCACGCATCATATTTTGCTCGACCAAAATCCATCTCCAGCTTGTTGATGCAGTTACGGTGTTTTGCTCCAGTTAAATCTAAGAAGACCATCTGACTGATCAATAAATAAAAATATATTGTAATGATCCGTATTAGACTTTATTGCTTAGTGCTGTTGCACACTTACTGTTTCTTTAAATTAGGTTGTTTTGTTTTATGTCATACCGAAAGAAATGTGTGGCTTGCGGGGAGATGAGTCATGATTCGGGGAACTGGCGAGTTGAAAGCTGTGCCGTCCTGTTCGTCTTAAAATTAAGTGTTAGGACCCACAGGTGCTGGGTCCCAGGTATTAAATGTTCACTTATATACAGAAAGCCTATAATTTGTTTATTTATTTTCTTTCACTTTCTTTTTTTAAGGTATCACATTACACATGTCAGCTTAAATAATAATACATTTAGCAATGGTATCAAGGTGTTTCTCGATTGTATCTGTTGCTTTATGTCCATTGGTTGTGCTGTTCTTTTTGCGTCTCTTTCCAGGTGATGGAGCAGACAGAGGACGTTTTATCATTCTCTTCCTTTTATCTCTTCTTTCTTTCACCTCTCTTTCTTTTTTTTTTCTCTTCTTGTTCTTCCTTTACTCTCCCACTTTCCCATTGTAGTGTCCATATAATTTGAAATTCTCACTGCAGGAATCACAATAAAGCTATTTACATGCACAAATCAAGCGGAGCACAATGGCGAAAGCTGTTTGCTCCACTTGTGAAAGCAAAATCTGTCGAGCTCTATTTGGCATTTAGACATCAATTCTTATTGCCACATTGCTAGACAGGACACTGGGAAAAAAATAAATAAATTAAGTGTTAGCAGCAAAACCTCGGTCTGGTGCTTGGGTGTCATAACGGAACGTTACAGTATTCACACAAAAATGTGGTTATTACGAAGAAATCTTTCTCTGCGCTTCATTTTAAGATGAAAAATCTGCATTGTGCTGTATATGCGCATATGACTTGTGGTCTCTGCTTCAATCATTCTCGCAAATATGGTCAATTGGCTGAAATCAGGGGAACAGGTGAGACATCTCGGGTGAAAGTTAGTCATTAAGGAGGAGAGGAAGAGAGTGAGAGAGAAATTGGAGGCAACAGAGGAGATAATCGCAACGGATCCGGGTGTTGTGCAATTATATACTGTTTAAAGTTATTTAATGTTTCATAAATAACTCTTTGTCTGTTAAGTATTGTCTGGTGATGATCAGCTCTCAAGCTGATATCAAGACAATGATTGAAAGGGATGAATTCGAGCACTAGCGATCTTTTAACAGCAAAACCTGCACACACATAGAATAAAGAGTGACAACTTCTTTTCAAGTCCAAGAATTTAATAACAGAAATAAAATGAACATCCAGAGAACATCACTATGTAATGCTGTTTATCTGAATGAACACAATATTTTGATTAATAAATCCTCTCTACTAGGCTAGTGAAACTTAACTAAACTACTAAGCAAAAATGAAGATAAAAAGAAGCTAAGCTAAGGAAGTATTTACATGCAAAAACAAACAAAAGACAAAACAAAAGTGGTTGGTCATAATCAGAAAACTTCCGTGAATCCTGGTTTACTGCAGATCTGATTAACAAAAAGTTAATCAGAGTTAAAACATTTGCCATGTATTTCAATCCATTCTCAATCCAAAGCCCAAGTTAAACAAAACATTATTTGTTGAAATAATATTCTGAGGACCGTTTGTCCTGTGAAATCATTTAAACCCTTACGACCGAGTTTGTTAATGCGATTCTCCCTCCGGTCGCATGGGGTCGCTGCAGCAACTCGGTGGCTAAGAGGTTACAACATAAAGTTCCCAAAATTGCCTTGAAAAACGGCATTAATATACCATATTGATGCGGGAATAAGGCAGATAACACCATCGGAGGATGGCGGAGCAGAACAGTTACGCTTTATGCTTTAAAACAAACTCCTTTGAAATGTCCGAAACCGGATGTTAGCAAGGCTAATAGCATGTTTGGCTAGCGGACGCTCGGCGTTAACATAGGGTGACCAGACGTCCCCGATTTCCGGGGACTGTCCCCGTTTTCCGGGGACTGTCCCCGTTTTGGACCACTTGTCCCCGGATAAAGCTGTCCCCGAAAATGTCCCCGATTTTACCGAGAGGAAAAAAGTTGCGTGTAGAGACTATTATTACGGTAGAGCTGTTGCGCGCAGAAACAGGTGTTACGGTAGCTGGTTGAGCTGCTGATAATATAAAGATGAGTTATAGAGGCGGTAATGATCCTTTTGGATGTCAGCTGCCATTAAAACACGAAGAGGAAGAAGACGAGCGCAGCGCACCACTTTTAAAACAGAAGAAGAAGAAGTGGAAGTTCGATTTTCTGATGGGGAGCTGCCCTGAGTTATGGTAAGTGTGTTAATCGATTCATTTTATTTGGATCGGGCTGATCCTGTGATAAATGTTTGGTTGTGTCCAGGTTAAAAAATAATCAATAAAAAGTAAGACAAGACCACGAGTTGCTGGTCGCATGAGTAAAAGACACTCGGATAAAATGTAACAGAATGATTAAAAACTCTTTGTAAGGCGCTAATCTGGTACGCTGGTTCTCCAGGGATCAACTAGGGTTTGTCTAAAGATGTTTTAGAACTGATTGGTGACCTTTAGTTTATATTTCAGATAGTTAGTTATAAGTAGAGTTATTACAAATTGTTTTGCTGATTTATGGTTGTGATTTATGAGCATAGACTTCCAGGCTTAGGTTTAGCTTTTCTACTGCTCAGTTTGGATATATGAAAGATCCTCATGAATAAATAGGAGTCAGTAACAGGAAAACTGAATGAAAAAAGATCAGCATGATCTGAGAATGATGGAGGAAGAGATAACCACCTGTTTAATGTTCATTTATTATGTTGATTTTGCTTGTAGCTCCTAACATTATGGTAATTAGATTTTTAGTATTTAATCAGATGAGATAATAAAAATAACAATAATTGGAAGTTTCCATGTTGTACATTCTAATGTTTTTGGAAGTGATTTTAATTATATAATTATCTGTTTTAGAATAATGTAAGATTGATACAAGAGGAGAGAGGAAGAAGATAGGAAGTCAGAAAGGAGATTAAATGGGTGGAGGAAAATAGGAACAGTAATGGAAAGAATGATTGATGAGAAGGGAGAAATATTTACTTAGAGTATTAATAAAGTTCAAGTGATAAAGCGTTGACATGATTTAAGTGATAAAGTAACGTATTGAGTAATGTAGTGTAGAAACTATGCTATGTGGAAAGGCATCCGGGCGATCACTGAATACAACACCCCCTCCCCCCCGGTGGGTGAAGTTGATGCTGACTTCCTCAATGGACTAAATAACTTCTTTGGGAGGTTTGAGGCACTAAACAGCACTCCAGCAGTGAAAGCTGTTCCCCATCAGGAAGAGGAGGTCCTCTGCCTTGACACCGCCGACGTGTGGAAGACTTTGAGGAGAGTCAACCCGCGGAAGGCCCCAGGTCCCGACAACATACCTGGGCGGGTGCTCAAGGAGTGTGCAGGTCAGCTGGCTGGTGTCCTCACAGACATTTTTAACACCTCGCTGGACCAAGCCATAGTGCCAGCATGCTTCAAGTCTGCCTCCATCATTCCGGTGCCAAAGAAACCTCAAGTCACCTGTTTCAACGACTACCGGCCTGTTGCACTGACTCCCATCATGATGAAGTGCTTTGAAAGGCTGGTAAAGGAACACATCGTCTCCAGTCTCCCCCCAACACTCGACCCGTTCCAGTTTGCCTACCGACGGAACCGCTCCACTGAGGACGCCATCTCCTCCGCTCTTCACCTGAGCCTGGCACACCTGGAGGAGAAGAACACGCACATGCGGATGCTGTTCCTGGACTTCAGTTCAGCGTTCAACACCATCATCCCACAACATCTGGTGGGAAAACTGGAGAATCTGGGCTTCAACACACCCCTACGAAATTGGCTGCTAGACTTCCTCACCAACAGACCTCAGTCAGTCCGGGTCGGACAGAACACCTCTGATGTCATCACCCTCAGCACGGGCTCCCCTCAGGGCTGCGTCCTGAGCCCCCTGCTGTTCACCCTGATGACACACGACTGCATCCCCAGGTTCACCACCAATCACATCGTGAAGTTTGCAGACGACACAACGGTGGTGGGCCTGATCAGAGACGACAACGACCAGGACTACAGAGAGGAGGTGGAGCAGCTGGTGGGCTGGTGCAGAGACAACAGCCTGATCCTGAACGTGGAGAAGACGAAGGAGATCATCGTCGACTTCAGGAAAAACCGGCCTCACCATGCTCCACTGCTCATCAACAACTCAGCGGTGGAGGTGGTCAGCAGCACCAAGTTCCTGGGGGTGCACATCACGGACAACCTCACCTGGACCGTGAACACCACGTCACTGGTGAAGAGGGCACAAAAGCGACTGTACTTTCTGCGGAGGATGAGGAGAGCCCGCCTGCCCCCGCCCATCCTCACGACCTTCTACAGAAGCACCATAGAGAGTATTCTGACCAGCTGTCTCTCTGTGTGGTGTGGAGGCTGCAGTGCCTCCGACTGGAAGAACGTGAGGAGAGTGGTGAGGACAGCAGAAGGGATCATCGGGGCTCCTCTTCCCTCCATTAAAGACATTTCATCGCAGCGCTGTGTGTCTCGAGCCCGTAACATCATCAGGGACCCCTCACACCCCCACCATAGACTATTCTCCCTGCTGCCCTCTGGAAAGAGGTTCCGCAGCATCCGCTGCAGGTCCACTAGGTTCTGCAAAAGCTTTTTCCCTGCTGCCATCAGACTGTTGAACTGCTGAACTGCTGAAGTATAAAAACGGACTGTGTACCACACTCGACTCGCTGATTTGCACATTTGCACATTTGCACATTGTATCGTATCCTGCAAAATTGCTGCTGCACCTTACCGGGAAACGTACTGCAAAACTGTGTACAATGCAACTGTCTACTTTCAAATCACTGCTGCATCTTACTGCATATTTGTTTACATTTGTTTTACATTGTTTACATTTCAACTGCCTACTGTTCACTGCTGCACTTTATCCGGAAGTCAATTGAAACTTATCCTGTAAGTGACTGCGATTTATCACTGCACTTTATCCTGTACTGTAATTCACCGCAAGGTATCCTGTAGAGTTACTGCAATCTTTCTGAGCTGTGTGAAAACGAAATTTCGTTCTGTATGCACTCTGTGTATACAAAATGACAATAAAGAAAGTCTAAGTCTAAGTCTATGTAAAACAGAGTGACTCAGGTTTGAGTTGAGTATCCCAATTGTCTGAGGATATAACCTTTCTCTGAGTCTCTGCACTGAACATGAGTTTCACTGTACTTCCCTAGCTGTGGCAGAATGAAGAGGCAGTTTAGTTGTATTTTTTTCTTGTGTTTTAAAAATTTCTGTTCTGCACATAATATATTCTCTTCTCCTCTTATTCTATCCAGACCTCTGGATACCGTGGCTGATGGCTTTTCAGACACAGAAGGCCTTGAAGAAACCAGAGATGATCTCATGTTAGCTGACACACTGACCGGAGTTAACTCACCTTATAGGAGCAAACAATATACTTACACATCAGCTACTACCATACACATACACATAATGTAGTTATACACACTTTATGTAAGTTTATACATGCTCATGCTGCACTACACACAATCACTTGCATTCTTGTCAAGGAGATTTCCAAGTCTGTGCTTTTTTGAACATGTTTAACACCTTTTCACCTCACATCACCACAACCTATTTTCTTGTCCCAAACAGGCTTTATGCACAGCTCCACTTCTTCCTGAACCTCAGCATCTCCTTTGTTTCCTGTCTTTCATTACTGGACAGACTGATTAATCCAGGTGTGTCTGACCTCAGTAACCAGCCAGACACACCTGGATTAATCAGGAAACAAAGGAGCTGCAGACGTTCAGGAGGTAGTGGAGCTGTGCTTATAGCCCATTAGTGAAATAAATTAATCTGCTTCTTAGAGATGCAAAGGCCCCTGATGTGGTCAGGTGACAGTAAGAAACATGTATCATCCTTTACCTGTGGGCTTGACCGCTACTTCTTTTTTATGTTAATGCAGAAAAAAATTTCTCATAGGTATGTAGATGTGAACAGAATAAGTATTTGTTGCACTTTTTTAAAAGGTGGGGGAACTCTGTCTCCACAGACAGCCACAGGCCAAATGTTTGTATTTACTGGTTTTTCTTTTAGGTCACCCTAAACTTAGCTCTGTATTTGCCCGGACATGTTGTTTGTCCGGATTCAGTCAGGTCCTCTGCTGAAGCAGACAGTCGAATCTAGCAGACCCTGGATCAAGCGTGGCTGGTCCAGGCAATCTCCCTCAGCTACTGGCTTGTGTGTCGTGAGGGCCAACCAGGCCCTCATGGTCTGGCCTTCTTTGTCTGCTCTGAGAGAGTTCAGTAGTGGAGCTGAACAGGTCTGCTGAAGAATGCTGAAGTGAAGAGCTCTTTGTCTGTGCTGTGACTTATCTGTTAGGAGGGCTCACAGCTGACCTCCTGCTGGGAAAAAGGGCCCTCAGGAGGAGAGAGAGAGGGATAGAGGCCGTCCTTCCGGCCATGTCTGCAGCAGGACAGAATTCTTTTTGTCACCTCTTCCTTACTGTTCAGGATCCAATCTGAGATTCATCATGGCATATTATGGCATAACACGGGAGAAGAAACCGAGACAGAATCAGAAAATGTCTCTTTCTCTCTCCTGACTTTACGTTGTTTACGTCAACCGAAGAAACATTTAATTCGGGCCGAAAGTTTTATTTACAAGATTAAATGGAGTGACTTGGTCTCTCTGGATCGCGCAGCGCCTACAAACAGCGCTGCCGCTCATGGTGCCGCGACTTTGAACCGGTGACAAGCTCTGATGCGTATGACATGCCCACGCCGCTGCCGCCCCCGCTGCAGTTGCTGAGGATGGGTGCGGGAAGGTTTAGTGGTGATAGATAATAATAATAATAATAATAATAATCATAATAATAATATTTGAACTTTATTGATCTCACAATGGAGAAATTCACTCCTGCATTTAACCCATCCCCTTGGGGAGCAGTGGGCTGCCACTGTGCGGTGCCTGGGGAGCAATCTGGGGTTAAGGGTCTTGCTCAGGGACCCAGAATGCCGTGACTGGGGATCGAACCGGGTACTTGCATCCTTCTCTGAGTGCAAGCGCGCTGCTCTAACCACTCGGCTACGACCCCCCCCAAGATGCGATTTCTTGATTATGCTCAAGCACAGATCTGTAATACTTTTCATTGCGATGCAGACAGGCGCAGTTCGTTTTAAAGAGGCAGTTTTAGCGCATATTCAGACAGAAACAGGCTGCAGGGAGCCGAGGTGTGTTGCCGTGGTAAAGGTAACCGCTGTAAAAACAATCAGAAAAATGTATCTGATTAATAACATCTTTATGGAGCGTTAGAGTTATTGTTACTCTGTGCTGCTTTACCAGTTCTCTCTCGCTCGTCATCGGACACAAATCAAATCAAACTACTTCGTGTTTGTATTTTGCTGCGTAAATTGTGCGTCAGACTCAGCTTGGAAAGCGTAACGTTAATTGTCTTACTACGCGCCATTGCGTACTACTTGACCATCACCTTATTACTGACAGTTTTGAACTACTGTCGAAGATGTCCAAAAATAATAAACATTAAGCAGCAGAGATTGGTTCATCTTCAGAACCAATCTCAAAATGGTGATCTGCACGGCGTGATCTACTTTCAGCAGTTATCACCGGTTATTGCAACCCTGACCTGCAGACAATACGGGCAGAGCTGCTCCCTCTGCCTTTGCTCCCTCGGCTCCTATGTCAGTTTAGAGCAGAAAAGACCACGCCAATATGGTGGCCATGTAGGATGCACTCCAGCATGTAATGAGGCGCGGGGATATTTCAGCTTGTTATACTCACGGTGTCTGTAGTGCAGCAGTGCAAGCAGGTCTCTTTATAACGCCTGTTTATCATCACTTATTTTAGAGCCCAAATAAGCAACTTCACTTTCAGAAACAAGCTCAAAAAAACGCAACCCGCGACTCATGAAATTTAGAAGTTACCTTAGAAAAAAGAATCCCAAAGTCGCATGAAATAAGCGGACTGGGCAACAATGAGCGCGGGTCTGTTTTGCTACAGTCTCTACCGCACACTTAGCAATCTTGGAACTACGGAAGTGCCGAGGGTAAAGAAACACAGTACAGAGAGCGCTGCAGGGAGATAACAACGTAAGGAACAGTGTGTGTGTGTTTTGACGCGTGATTAATGCGCTAAAAGAATTTTGCTGTGTTAGTATAACAAAGTCAATGCAATAAAACGGACAGCCCCTATATATATATACAGTGTTGGGGAGTAACGGATTACATGTAACGACGTTACGTAATTTAATTACAAAAAAGAGTAACTGTAATTTGTTACAGTTACAATGAGAAAATATGTAATTCAGTTACAGTTACTTCCGAAAATATTAAGAATTACAAATTTAGTTACATTTTTTGAAAAATATAAAGAAAGACCTTTGTGAACTATGTAATGATATTTTTATTGCTTCGCGCCCTGTATCGCCGTTTCCCGCTACGGCTCCTTGTCTCTATCACTCTGATGATCCATCCTGTGCTGCTGGAGCCTTCTGAAAGAACAGCAAGCGAGCAGACGTTTCACGGTTTTATTTCAGCTCAAGCAGCGCATCAAAAATGGCAGCCTTCAAGCTTGTTGACAGCCACCTCTTGTTATTCACACACAACAATAAACCGTGAGAGCCGACGTGTGTTGTGAAACTGCAAAACTTTGTCTTAAGCGGAAAATCAAATGCGCGTCTACACAGCTCAGCGTTCACAGTGTTGCGTTCGTGAGCGTCGGAAAGCTATGGTGCATTCAGGAGCATGGGACATTTCAGTTTTACAACGAAAAAGGCAGAAAACTGAACAGAACTTAACTCATACAATAATGTATTTATCCAGAAACAGTGTGGGCTTTCTTACAATACTGAATGCTCTATAATTGTATTTCTGTTATTTTTGATTATGCACATCTGCTAGCTTTTTATTCTAAAAAATCTATAATATTACAGCAACAAATTATCAAAGTTTTTCAAAGCCTGTTTAAAAGCTCCAAATGGGGCTTCAGATCATACAGACAATTGTGCTGTCATTGTTTTACAGGGCATAATTTGCATTTGCTGACTCTTGTCCTTTAACTACTGATGGATATACAGGAATAGTCATTCAAGTGTCAATTCCCAATTCCGCTTTTTTAAGGTTCACATTCAGTTCTCAAAAATTAAATGTTGAACATGGGTCAATACTCAGTAAAACCTTAAAGTAATCAAAAAATAATCAAAAGTAATTAGTTACATTACTTTTTAAAAGTAATCGAAAAAGTTACACTACAATTACATTTTAAACAAAGTAACTTGTAACTGTAACGGATTACATTTTTAAAGTAACTTACCCAACACTGTATATATATATATATATATATATATATCGTGGCTAAATGTCCATGCTTAAAATGTTGACCATTTCTTTCTTTTGATGAATTGATGAATGCAAATAACCACTCAGTCAGACGGAATGAACGAGTCTACGCGTGTTAAAGTTTGAACGACGGTAGAAAACAGTGTGTTCGCCCCGTCTTTATTTCCAGAAAAACCAAACACACATCAGTTTTTTTTTTTTTATTATATATATTCCAGAGACGCGCGAGCTTCGGAGCGTCATCACTCAGCGTCAGCTCCTATCGGATATCTGTTCAAGATAATTCTACGCATTAAACTGAATGCAGATTAAACTAAAAGGAAATTATAAACGTAGTAAAACAGTAACGTGGTTATAAAGCAATCATAAATATTCTATGATATGCAAATACTAAACATATCCAAAAATAATAACTAAATATGAGCGTAAATTACTGAAAGGAAAAATGGCACCAACATTCTTTTATATTTATTTATATATATATATATATATATATATATATAATATATATATATATATTTATATATATATATATATATATATATATATATATATATATATATATGTATATATATACGCACACACAAAATGTAACTCTAAGTCGATCACACTTCTGTGAAAACAACTGTCCACTTAAGAAGCAACACTGATTGACCCTCAGTTTCACCCTAACCCCCTATAAAGGAGTGGTTCTGCAGGTGGACCACTTCTCCGTTCCTCGGCTTTCTGGCTGATGTTTTGGTCACTTTTGAATACTGGCGGTGTTTTCACTATAGTGGTAGAATGAGACGGAGTCTACAACCCACACAAGTGGCTCAGGTAGTGCAGCTCATCCAGGATGGCACATCTATGTGAGCTGTGGCAAGAAGGATGATGTATCTGTCAGCATAGTGTCCAGAGCATGGAGGCGCTACCAGGAGACAAGCCAGTACATCAGGAGATGTGGAGGAGGCCGTAGGAGGGCAACAACCCTGCAGCAGGACCACTACCTCCACCTTTGAGCAAGGAGGAACAGGACGAGCACTGCCAGAGCTATAAAGAATCACCTCCAGCAGGCCACAGATGTGCATGTATCTGCTCAGATGATCAGAAACAGACTCCATGAGGGTGGAATGAGGGCCTGACATCCACAGGTGGAAGTTATGCTTACAGCCCAACACCATGCAGGACGTTTGGCATTTGCCGGAGAACACCCAGGTTGGCAAATTGGTCACTGGTGTCCTGAGCTCTTCACAGATAAAAGCGGGTTCACACTGAGCACATGTGACAGACGTGACAGAGTTTTCACTTTCATTTTCAGTCTAGCTTCAAATCTAAACCTCAAAGGGTTAATGCATTTTATCTCCACTGATCATTTTTGTGTGATTTTGTTCTCAGCACATTCCACTCTGTAAAGAATAAAGTATTTAATAAGAATATTTCATTCATTCAGATCTAGGATGGGTTGTTTTAGTGTTCCCTTTATTTTTCAGAGAGAGAAAAAATATCAAGACTATGAACAGCTGGAAGGTCATGATTATTCAATTTGTTAACCTCTATTTATGATTTCACATTTATGCAGGTCTAGCTGCTTTGATTGAAACCCAGAAGATCGTATTAGTAGTAGTGAAAGAAGATGCTCCTCTCAGCTGTCTCCTCCTGGAAACTAAAAATGTCCGGCAGGTCACCTGGCAGAAGGTCTTGGGGTACACAGAGAGGAACATCGGCTCCTACAGCGAGGATTCTGGTCAAACAGTGAATTCTGACTTTAAAGATAAAGTTCAGTTCACAGAAGCTGGACTACAGAAGACCTCCATAGTCATCAGGAGTGTTACAGAGCAGGATGAAGGATGTTATCTCTGTAGATTCATCATCGAACCTGATGGAGCTCAGACAGCTGGAACCTGCCTGAAGGTTTATGGTGAGAACCAGACTGTATTACAGGGTTAACTTGTAGAACTAGATGCTGATCATGATGGTTGTTCTCTGTCCAGAGCTGCATGGACCCGTCCTTGATGTCAGCAGATCAAGCTCTCCTGCAGGGTCAGTTGTGTCCTGTTCAGCCACAGGTCGACCTGCTCCCACTGTAACACTGACTGCTCCACAGCAGAACCTCAGCTTGTCCCTCTACAACACCACCAGGGTGAGCAACAGCAACGGTACCGTCACCGTCACCACCACAGCTCTGCTGTCAGCTTCCAGCAGCACACAGGTTGGATGTTCAGTGTCAGTTCTCTCTGCTGCTCCCAGAGAGCTGCTGCTCACCGTTCCTGGACCCTCACACACGTCTGATCATGGTGAGAAACTCTTTCAGAGACTCACATTTATACACTGATGATCTGTTTTCTGATCTCTGACAATTTGTCTTCAGGTCTGGATGTAGAATCTGGTTCAACTTACAGAACTGTTGGTAAGTTCATGTTCAGGTTTCAGTATTTATATTATCCTGTTGAGTTGTTCACATCAGCATTTGTTCCTGTTTCCTCAAAGAATGGTGTTTAATCGCTGGACTGGTGGTGATTCTCTGTGTTGCTGCTGCTTTCATCGTTGTAAAGGCTAAGAACAGGTACTTCTGCCACACTGTCTGAATTGTTTTATTACCTCGATAAAACAATCCACTCTATGAATTTTATTCATATTTATTAACAACAAGTTTTGTCAAGGCACTTTTCAAAGTCAGTTCTATCAAATCATTGAAACATTGGTTGAACTATTTTTTCTCTATGGAAACACAGAAGTTTGGATGGAGTCCCTGACTTGCCGGATTCATGCCTGAAGGGTCTTGAAGGAAAAAAGCAGAGTCCCTCAGACGATGCAGCAGATTATCAAACCAAGCCTGCATGTGGCGACAGTGGAGAGGAAAACTCCCCTTTGAGAAGAAGGTCTGATTTAAATATATTTGGTTCAATTTTATTTATATATTGGCAATTCACAACACGTAATTTCAGGTCATTTTACAAAGTCAGTTCTATCAAATCATTCAGACATATTGGTTAAAATATTTTCTATTAAAGGAAACCCAGAAGATTTGATGAAGACCTTGAATCTCAGCAATCATCAGACATGGATGAGCTCTCAGTGACACTGGAGAGTGGAGACACACACAGGGAGTCTGAAGATACACCGGACTTAACTCTGTAAGAGCCTTTTTATTTTGTTATTCCTCATTTACACTAACATAAATTCTGCTTTATCTTGTTTTTTAACCCGTTTTTAAAGGTTAATCTACATTTACTACCCATGTCTTTTTTATTTTAAGATCTGCAGATTTATGTATGGACAAAAGCTTTATCTGATCAGATGTTTTAATCAGATTTATCTCACTTTGCTCCATTTAACATAAAGATTTTCTCTCTTATTTTCAGAGTTGAGGAACTCCCATCGCTAGCTGTAACAATAAATCCGACTGGAGACGACAGAAACACCAGCTCTGCTCCACCACCCACCACAATAAGCCCCAACCTCAGACAAAAAGTCTGTCTGTCACTTTTTGACTGTCGCATCAGTCAAAAAGTTAAAGCAGCACTAAGATTTACCTTTGACCAGTTTATCCTTGATGAAAACAAACTAACCCACCAGTCTGTGGTGGAAGAGATGAAGCATTCAATACTGAGATCAAAGGTTGAAAGACAATACATTATTTAGGTTTTTTTTATGTATGTTTTTATGTTTTCATGTTGTAAAGCTCTTTATGAAGTTGTGGCAGAATTAGCAATACAAATAAATTTCCCTTGCCTTGTGATAGGATAGTTTGTGATAAAAATAGTTTGTGATAATTTCAGTGCAATGCTGTGGGACACAGAACATTAAACGTTACACTATAGGTTTATACATAATTACTGTGATTTAGCAATTAAAATGAATGTCAATCCATTCTAGCTAAGCAGGAAAAGGGGAGAGTCTGTGTTCAAATGATAATATTTTAATAACTAAGGGCTACATCATGTTTTCTTGTGTTTTACAAGCCCAATAAAAAGAGAAATAAGTTGAGTAATTCCCTCACTGTGTTTGTATGTTCAGCGCTTTCCTAATTTATTAATTTTTATTGTATTTGTGTCCTAACACTGCATTCTATAATGTTTATTATTGTTGCCGTTATTATTAGTTGTAGCTAGAGGCCAGTTTCAGTGGTGGAGTTGATGCAGAGGGACAGAATAACAGCAGACATAGGAGGAGGAGACAGATGAGGAGGGACAGGAGATCGAGGAGGAGCAGGAACCACCTAGAAAACATTGGCAGGTACAGGAGCAGGGCTGGGTTGGTAAGAGGAGTTTGCATTGGATCATATAAAACCTCTAAGAATTGCAGTCCAAACCAAGACTTTTTGTTACATCTTCTAGCTAATAGGCTGAAAAGGTTGATTTAAGTTCAGGTGTAGTTTGTATTTGAAGGTGTACCTGTAGTTAATATTTGCTTTGATATAAGCTGCTTTTTAGTAAACTTTCAAAAACTGTAAAGTTGTGTTTTATGTTATTGTTTTGCACATGTTAGGGTGGGGGGGTTCTCGCCCAGGGAGTAATTCCATGTAGAACCGCCACTGGCTGCAGACCACCATCTAACACAGTCCTGAACCTTCACATACTGTGGTCTGTCTGTGAGGTGGTCGGTGGTCCATGCAGCTAGAGAACCGTCCACTTCTGCATCCTGCAGCTTCCCCCTCAGCAGTGAAGGCTGGATGGTGTTGAAAGAACTGGAGACGTAAAAAACATGACCGTCATGGTGCTCCCAGGATGGTCCAGGTGTGAAACAGCCTGAAGCATGTAGATAACAGAGTCCTCCACCTCCATGTCTGGAAGATACACAAACTGAAGAAGGTCCAGATCAGAGCTCCTCAGGGATGAAGGTGTTTCTCTACAATCCATCGTCTTCATGAGGTGAGAGGTGAGGACGACTGGCCTGAAGTGGTTTGGCTCCCTCTGGTGATTGGTTTAAAGAACTGCATAAACATGCATAAAGGAAGAAGGGAACTTCTCCCTTTATTCATCTTTAAAGTCAAATTAATCAAGACGAAGGGATGAAATGTTTCTCTGATCCTCCAGTCTGGTTTTTCACAGCTTAGATAAAGACGATAGACCAAGAAGGGAGTGATGGCCTGGTGGTTAGAGCGTTGTATTTCTGTCCTGGAGGTTCTGGGTTTAACTCCCACAGGCTGCCACTCTGGGTCCAATGAGCAAGACCCTTAACCCCAGATTGTTCGCTGGGCGCCACACAGTGGCAGCCCACTGCTCCCCGAGGGGATGGATTAAATGCAGAGAACACATTTCATTGGAACGTAAGTTGCAATAACCATAAAGATTATTATTATTATTATTATTAGAGATAAATGCACTGACCTACAGTGCATTGGGAACAGTATTCATTTAAAAGCCTTACTACTGTGCAATAATGACAATGTGCAATATTTACACACATATGTTTACAATTTATATGCCAAAATATTTTATTTCTGCAATGCAGGAGAAAAACTTTACCTCTTAATGTTTATACTGTATATATCTTTGATAATTTATATTTTGATATTTCTGCACTGTTTGTTGGTTTTAATCTCATTGTATATGTGTATAATGACAATTAAAGACAGTCTTCTGATTCTGAACATTTCATCACCCTACAACCCGAAACATCTTTAGTGCCTAATTATGATGTGAAAGGGACAATATGCATGTTTATAAAGACTTCTTTCACATAAAACTCTATAAAATGTGGAAAGCATTTGTTTTCAGCCCCTTAAAATCAATAAACAAGTCAGCCTGGGTGTTTCCACCATCTTTGCAAAATAGTCCAAGCTAAATCAGATTAGATTAAGTCTTTCCACGAGTTGACTACAGATGCATGCCACACTTTTCAGATTTTCATTTGTAAGTAAATTTTGAAAGCAATGCAGTAATTACCCTCCTAACAATTTACTGTGTTGGCCTTTCACATAAAATCCCAAAACAATACACTAAACTTAGTGGTAGTGATGTGACAAATACACATAAAATAAATCTATCACCAATAGAGAAGTAGTGCAATCATGTGTGTAAAAATTTATGTTTGAATAAACGTATGAATTATGTGGTGAATATAAATATGACTAAAAGATTAACTCCTATTTATTTCTCTTATAAAAGGCTAAATATCCCAAAATATTGCTGTTAATTTTTGACTGTAACTTTACAGTTTACCCTGAAGCATTTCTAAAACACAGGGGTTGTTCTGGATTGGGTTATTGAGGCTGGGAAGCTGTCCACGTGACTCTTGATAACGCTGGGTCTGGAGGAGACACACCTATCTGGTTTTAGTGCAGCTCCACACCAGCAGGTGGGACAGGAAACATGAAGGCGAGCTGAAGCAGCGCAGAAATGCCAAGCGCTGTCATAATCATCTGGCTTTTAATGAACACCTTCCTTCAGACAGGTGAGAGCTGGTTTGGTTTCTCCTCGCTAAAGAACAAGACTTTGCTTTAACAATAATGGGCGAACCTTTATGGTGCATTGACATGTGGAGGTCCAAAGTTCTCTTCCTCGTTTCTCGGCTGATTTCTTTTTCCTTCTGATGACTTTGACGAACACCCAGTCTCCTTGTCTCACTGCTTGTGGATCCTGTGGAGAAAAAGGCTCTTCTGGCAGTGAATTTGCATTGGACACTTCTTTAGACTGCAACATTTCCCTCATGTAGTCTGCTAGAGTTTTTTCTTCCTCCTTTATCTTTTTACCTTCCTCTGAGATAACATGGCCTGTAACTGTACTTGTTTCTGCACCCACTGGGCATTGTCTAATTATTCCTGCATCCTCCATCTATTTTTTTATTTTTATTTTTTTTTATTTGGGCTGAAAGCCCCCTCGGTTGCTAGGACCGCCCCTGCCTCCTCGGAAACCTCCTCGACACCGTTGAAGGGTCCGGTGGCTTGGAAATATTTCTTCTGAATCACACATAGGATCTGCGTGTGTCTCCCCTCCAGACGCACCAACTCCCTTTTTTGCGTGTTTCTCTTTTTTGACGCGCATATTCCATAACTGTGGTTACATTATACGTTGTCAGTGTAACTAGATGTTTTTTAACCAACGCGGAGATATGCGGCTGGAAACCTCCCATCAGCATGTTTTTTAGCTGTTGTTGATATGGTGTTTTATCTCCGTCAGCGGGAGGGATGCCACTGTGAAACCTATATTCTATTTCAAAACGTATTTTGAACTCGTCTACGTCTTCCCTTATTTTTTGTTTTATGGACGCCAAGTGTCCATAATCCGCTCTTTTGCGGAAAACTGCACGTGCTGCTTTTGCTAGAGCTGTACATTTCTGCCTTTGTTCGATCCCCATTTGCGCTTGATGTTCAAATATTCCGCCTTGTGGGGTTCTGCCTGTATAATTCGCCCTTACTTTTTCCCAATGTTTTCCCACTGATGACTGTAAGGCTTGTTCGAACTCATTTCCATTTAAACCATATGAGATATGAATTTCCTCCATGTCTTGAGTCCATATTTCTGGATCTTCCTGTGGAGAAATGACACCTTCTACAGTCTTTCTGGTTTCCTGTAATGACCACGGACGGAAAACTGGGATTGTTTGGGGCTGCTGAGCTCCTACGATTTGCCACCTGCACCATAGGACACAATCCTTTGGACTGGTCTGTAGATAACAAATGATCTGATTTACTCAGTCCATCCAGGTCTGGGTACAGATTTGAAACATCCTTGGGAGTGTTTAAAGGCTCATACGGTGGTGGTCTGTCTTCTTCAGTTGTGACCATAGTTTGCGTTACTGAAGTAATGTTCTGGCGGGTTCTTTTTTGTTTAGACCCTAAAATTGTAGAAGACCAAATAGGTGATGAAGTGGGGCTTTGACGCGCCGCTCCATCGGTCACCCCACTCCCTCCTTCTGGTTGGGGCTGTCTCTGTCCACACGGTTGCATTTCATTATCTTCATGGCGCACGGACATTACAGTTGTGTGACGGTCTGCTTTATTTTTTGCTCGTGCAACCTGCCTTTTTTGTGCTTGATTTAACTAACAGCGCGCAATTTCAAGCTCTTTTAGTTTTTTCTGTTTTTTACTTCCTGTTTTTGCATTAGCGCTTGTTTCTAGCCGACACACAACGTTTTCCCATTTATTCACTTTCAACACACCATCTACATTATACTTTTTTCTTCCACTTCTCCAAGTATTTTAAATTACTTGGATCAATCTGATTCATAAACTTTTCATCCCCTTTTGGATTTCCCTTTCTACTTTGTCTTGAACCCATCCTATTTTACTTTTGCGTTGTTTTTATATCATTTCCAGGACCTTAATCTTGTTTTCTTTTTTTTCTTTTTTTTATATACCTTTCAGGACTTTAACCTGGATTTCCTTTTTTTATCTACCTTTCAGGACTTTAACCTGGATTTCCCTTTTCTTTTTCTTTTTTTTTTTTTAAATCTACCTTTCAGGACTTTAACCTGCTTTTCCTTAACTTCTGCGACGGACTTAAACCGTTTTGTTTTGAGAGACTCAAACTCTCGATTAACTTGTCTCGGGGAAATTTTAAACACCTGTAAAAAGGGACTTAAACCCTGAACGACGGACTTTAACGGTCGTTTAAAACACACTCTTCGAGAGACTCAAACTCTCGATTAACTTTTCGTGGAACTTTTAATCACCCGTAACCCTGAACGACGGACTTTAACCGATCGCTTTAAAACTTACTTGATTTGTTTGGCTTTCTCCCCGGTCGGACTCCCGTCAATCTCTCGTTGGCGAAAGGAGTTAACCTACGACGCTGGCCCAGCGAGGAAATTACCTCCCGGGACTTTCACCGGATCTTTGCCTCAGACCTGCAGTGGTTTTCAGCGCGTTGCTCCTCTCGTCAGCGAGTCGATATGTTGGGATCTGGGTCACGGCATCAGCTGATAGGGTTAAGTTTAAATAACCCTTTATTCTGGAAAGAAAACCAAACAAACACAAATTTTTTACTCTTCACAAGGAAGAGGGCAGACGAACCAGGAGCATGAGACCTGTTCTTTCACAAGCTTGAGTTTGACTGCCCCGGACTGCCTCTGTCCCCTTGTCTTTATTGTCACACATCACATGGGGTCAGGAGGATTTAATCACAGTCTTGAGTTTACAACATGGGGGTTGACAAACAAAGAAAAGAGCAAGTTTCATTGTGGGTGATGATCAAATCACCAGCTTCATGCACAGTTGGGTTTGTTCTCCCTTATCTAAGGTTAAAAACAAACAGAACCTTCCTGAAAGCAAACTCTTAAAACAAACCAAATGCCTGTCGCTTGATAAAAATAAAATGATTACATTTACATTTTTCTAACAATTTCTTTACGTTTGCTTGATGTCGCCCTGGGAAGCACACTGTTTGAAGCGTTCTTAAAGTACATGTGCAGCTGTGCCTCCAGATACATCAGATGTTGTGATTTAAAAACCTTTAAAAACGAATTAAGTCCTAAATCTAGGGTCCAGATCTTTAAATTTCTGATTTTTACATGTAGCTACTCCATTTGACTCAGACTTTCCAAGAACAAATTATTATGGAGTAACAAAGACTAAAAGATGTGTGAATGTTTCTTACCATTCTTATTCATATTTGTATGTCAGTGAAATCCTGCACACATTAAATGCTGCTGTCATAAATGTGAGTCTGAGAAACGGTTCTGGATGAAAAGTCTTGTGAATAAAACTCTTTAATTTCTACGAGTATGAAGTCTTCACTGATGTGAAAAATAAACTTCTTAATCAATCACTGAATCTGGATGGCATTAACTTGGCCTCTGGTAATAAAGTAAAAAATCTTGGTGTTATTTTTGACCAAGACATGTCATTTAAATCCCATATTAAACAGGTTTCCAGAGTTTCCTTTTTTCACCTCAGGAATATCGCCAAAATTAGAAACATTCTGTCCAGGAGCGATGCTGAAAAACTAGTCCATGCATTTGTTACTTCAAGGCTGGACTATTGTAATTCTTTACTATCAGGAAGTCCACAAAATGCAGTTCAAAGCCTTCAGCTGATCCAAAATGCTGCAACAAGAGTTCTGATGGAAATCAACAAAAGGGATTTCTCCATTTTTAGCTTCCCTTCACTGGCTTCCTGTTAAATCAAGAATAGAATTTAAAATTCTTCTTCTAACGTATAAAGCCCTTAATAATCAAGCTCCATCATATATCAGAGCTCTGATTACTCCGTATGTTCCTAACAGAGCTCTTCGCTCTCAGACTGCAGGTCTGCTGGTGGTTCCTAGAGTCTCTAAAAGTAGAATGGGAGGCAGATCTTTAGCTATCAGGCTCCTCTCCTGTGGAACCAACTCCCAGTTTTGGTCCGTGAGGCAGACACCCTGTCTACTTTTAAGACTAATCTTAAAACTTTCCTTTTTGACAAAGCTTATAGTTAGAGTGGCTCGTGTTACCCTGAGCTACCTTTATAGTCATGCTGCTATAGGCTTAGGCTACTGGAGGACATCAGGGCCTGTTTCTCTCACTCTACTGATTTCTACTGTTCTCCAGATTTGCATTGCATTGAAATGACTGTTGTCATTTCAGCTTTTAACTTTTTGTTCTCTCTCATTTTTCTTCATAGTAGGTACACCTGGTCTGGCGTTCTGTTAACTGTGAAATCATCCAGGGAGGACAGATCACCACTATTACCATCTAATGTAGAACAGATTACTGGATCAATGTGTGCTTCTGTGCTTTTTTGTCTGTCTTGTTGTGTCTCTGCTCTGTCTTCTGTAACCCCCAGTCGGTCGAGGCAGATGACCGCTCATACTGATCCTGGTTCTGCTGGAGGTTTTTCCTTCCCGCTAACGGGTGTTTTTTTCTTTCCACTGTCGCTTCATGCTTGCTCAGTATGAGGGATTGCAGCAAAGCCATGGACAATGCAGACGACTCTCCCTGTGGCTCTACGCTTCTTCAGGAGTGAATGCTGCTTGTCGGGACTTTGAAGCAATCAACTGGTTCCCTTGTATAGGAACATTTTTGACCAATCTGTATATGATTGATTTGACTTTGTAAAGTGCCTCGAGATGACATGTTTCATGAATTGGCGCTATATAAATAAAATTGAATTGAATTGATGTGGAGACAAATTCTAGTAGAAACATGTTGAGATGGCGCCTTATCGAACATAAGGGGGGTTTCTGCTCTGAGGCTCCATCCAAATTCCTTAGTTTCTATCTTCCTTATCAGCTCTAAGCAGCTATAAGGAATCCCACAATCCTTTGCGTGACATGATGTATAAGCACAGCCCACCTCAAATCAACAAAAAATGGCCGGAGAGAGGAGAGGACGCACTTTGTAGATCATTTTCAGAAGGCTGTAGGCCTGGATTTGACTCGCATTGTCATGTCCAGCAGAGTTCTGACTGTTGACCCCATGAAAGGTCAAGGAACAGGAGCTAGGAGCTGTCACAAAAGCTGAGTTTCTTGTGGTGTGGGAGGAGTTTGTGTCAGACTAAAACTGTCAATCTGATTGGTCAGATTGACAGTTTTAGGTTCATACTCGCATAAAAACAACCTGAACCCACACAGTTTCTCAGACACTTGCATATATGACAGCAGAATTTTCTATGCTTTATTTTTATTGACATACAAATACGAGTGGTTAGAATCATGCACTCGTCTTTTTGGCAGCTGTCTTACTCCATCACATACTATGGACCAGCTGGTCTGACATTTATTGCCTTTTGTCCTTTTTGTTCTGTTTGACACCACTTACAGTCAGCAGCAGCCATGTCAAAATTATTAGAAATTATATTACATTTTTAGAGATACAGATTTCTACCAAAATCTGTGTTTAGTGATGTTGAGCAGCTACTAGTTTTACAACAACTGTAAATATATGATGAAAGCTGCATGAAGGGTGTCATCTCTCTATGCGTCATATTTTACTCGACCAAAATCCTTCTGCAGCTCGTTGATGCAGGAATAGTTTTTTTGTTTTTTTTAGCAGCAGTTAAATCTAAGATGTGCTGAATGATCTAGATTGTGAAGCTGCATCTTCCTGAAACATTTCACAGAAATTTTTAAGATCACATTTCTAACTTAATTTCTGGAAATATATTCCATGCAGGTCAGCTGGCTGTGATAGAAACCCAGCAGACTGTGTGGGCAGCAGTGGGAGGCCAAGTCTCTCTAAGCTGCCAGCTCACTGGAAAGAGAGAAGTCCTCCAGATCACCTGGCGGAAAGTCCTCCCTGATGGAGAGATGACCCTCGCCACCTACACCAAGATATTTGGAACTAAAGTGAGACCTGGTCTGGAGGAGAGGATGGATTTTCAGTGTGAAGATCTGCAGAGCTGCTCCATGGTGATCAGGAAGGTGACGGAGCAGGATGAAGGCTGCTATCAGTGTTTGTATAACATCTATCCTATGAGAGTCCTGATAGGCAGAACCTGCCTCAGACTCTCTGGTGAGGACATGCTGTGGAGCACCACAACATCTCCAGGTGATGTTAACTCTACCTTATACCGAGGTAACAGGTGTTTAATATTATCTGGTTGTTCTCTGTCCAGAGCTGCATGGAGCCGTCCTTGATGTCAGCAGATCAAGCTCTCCTGCAGGGTCAGTTGTGTCCTGTTCAGCCACAGGTCGACCTGCTCCCACTGTAACACTGACTGCTCCACAGCAGAACCTCAGCTTGTCCCTCTACAACACCACCAGGGTGAGCAACAGCAACGGTACCGTCACCGTCACCACCACAGCTCTGCTGTCAGCTTCCAGCAGCACACAGGTTGGATGTTCAGTGTCAGTTCTCTCTGCTGCTCCCAGAGAGCTGCTGCTCACCGTTCCTGGACCCTCACACACGTCTGATCATGGTGAGCAACTCTTTCAGAGACTCACATTTATAGACTGATGATCTGTTTTCTGATCTCTGAGGCTTTTTCTTCAGGTCTGGATGTAGAATCTGGGTCAATTTACAGAGTTGTTGGTAAGTTCATGTTCAGGTTTCAGTATTTATATTTATATAAATTGATATCAAATTTATAGCATGTCTTCCTGTTTCCTCAAAGAACGGCGTTTCATTGGACTGGTGGTGATATTCTGTGCTGCTGCTGCTGCTGCTGCTGCTCTCATCTGTGTACTGGTCAGGAAAAAGGCTGAGAACAGGTATTTCTGCCACGCACTGTCTGGAATGTTGGAAAACCTAAACCTCCCAGTCAGTGGACAAATGTTTGTGTCTGATTATAGTGTTTGCATTTAATTCAGTTTATCCTGTGAATTCACAACACATTATCAGTAGACACCTTACAAAGTCAGTTGTTTCAAATCACTAACAATTTGGTTAAACTTTTTTCTATCTCAGGAAACCCAGAAGATTGGATGAAGTCCATGACTTGCAGCAATCACTTCTTGTGGATAAGCTTGTAGCGACATCGGACAGTCGCTTGGACAGTGGCAATGATTTTGCAGCAATCCCTCATACCAAGCATGCATTTAGCAACAATGGAGAGGAAAACTCCCTTTTAACAAGAAGAAACCTCCAGCAGAAAACTCAGTAAGACCATTTTTATTATTCCTCATTTACACAAACATTTTTTCTGCTTTCTCTTATTTTTCACCCTTTTTTTAAAGCTTCACCTACTTCTACCATTACTACCCATCTCTTTTTTGTATTTTAAGCTATTTTAATTATCTAAAACTCTCGGTTTTACATAATTAACTTGTCACATAGGCGTCTTCTTATCTGATATGTTAATCAGATTTATCTCTCTTTGCTCCGTTTAATATAAAGATTTTCCCTCTTCTTTTCAGAGTTAAGAAAGGTGGGACAGAGAGACTCGCAGCAACGACTGGTTTAATAAGTGATGTGATTGTGATTAGAGTTAGCGTTAGCGACTCAGATTAAACATCAAAAATAACATTAGCTGTGTTGATTTTTTTATTTATTTTTTTTAGCAACCCCTATAAGTCCCACAAGAAGCAATAATAAAAAATATGAACATGTTCCAGGCTGTTTCTGTGTGGAGTGTTGCATAAAATTAGAAGGATTTGCTCCCATAAATCAGTGTCTAGCCAGAACACATGAATGCTGTTTTATCATAAACATGTTTAACCTTCCAGTTCAGTTTAAACTGATGCTAAATAATTTGACGTTTCAAGATTTTGATTTGCTCCTGCAAACTGCCATCAGATTTATTTTATATATATATGTATATATATATATATATATATATATATATATATATATATATATATATATATAACAGCTTGTTTATATTGCTATTTTTTGTATTTTATTTTTCAATAAAATAAATTATACTAAATGTAACACTTCTGCATTGATATTGAACATTTGTTATTAAGCATGGTCATTGTCAATAAAGCCTAAATTCTTCCTTGTTGTGGACTCCTTTTTGTATATGAAGGCGGAAAAACAAGTTTTTAATGATTTTAATCATTTATCGAAACAAGAAGAGAATCAGATGATAGATGTGAGTAGATTTAAACATGTGATAAACCAAAACTGTCACATTAAGACTGAAATGCATGAGACGTAACAGATGTGACTGGAGGACATGCAAAGGGTGTTTGTGGTTTGTTTTTTTAGGTCTTTTTTAACTTTATATGATTTTAATGCCTCAAATAGGAATTTTGTTACTTTATTTTTTTTTTCATAAACTACATTTTATGTGGTTCAGATTTTATCCCATTACAATCGCAGACTTCCATGTTGGATTTTTATGTGATAAAATCAACACAAAATAGTCAATCGTGTACTTGAAGGGAATGATACAGTTCTCTAACTTACAAATCTGCAAAGTGTGTTGCACATTTCTTTACCCCTTTAACACGAAGCCCTCAGTGCAACTCAGCCATTTGTCTCTAGTCCACATGGGAAGGAGAACAGAGGTCAGGAATGAAGATGTGGAGAGGTTTTATTCACGAGTAGATATCCCAAGCTTTAAAGGATGTGGGAGTTTTGTTTTGTTTTTTAGATTTAAAGTCCAGACTAGAATCAAGTTTGATGTTTAGAAATGCAATCTGTCCTATGAGACTGATCTCAAAACATTTAGTAAGAAAAAATAGGCAAACACGTATTACTTATTAGATATACAAAGTTGGTGAAGACAACGGTATTACCTGCACTGTAATTGAAGCAAAAAAATTGGTTCTACAAAGTACTTTTCTAATAAGTATTTGTAAAAAAAAAAAAAAAATTAAAACAAACTATAATTTTCCTTCAGTTTCACCTTTTTGTTGGTTTGTCTCAGAAGGATGGAATGATAAAAAAATATGGTCGTCACACAAATAACTGTAAAACCGCTCAATGGTATGAATACCTTTGCAAAGCGCTGCATGACAGACACCATAAAATACAATAGTGCCTAAAGGACTTAAAAAAACAGCTGACCAAAGTGCTTTACAAAACATAAATGCAAGAAAGAGAAAGCAAATAAAACAATTAACATTTTTTTCTCTTCTAATACGGCCTGAGAAATCATATATATAAAAGATGATTAGGAATATTTAGATATTATTTATTTAATCCTAAAAGGCTTATTCCATACTTTCAGGAGCAGTTACATGCTGCAGCCACAGGGCGTCGCTGTTTCTCTGTGTTTAAAGCGCAGCAGCGGCGCGCAGCTCCTGGTTAAATGAGTGAACCGACAACTCTGCCTGACTGCCTTTTCATTTGAACCCTGAACGCAGAACAGAGAACTTCTCGGAGGTAACTTTGCTTTTACGGACTACCAGCTGCTGTCACAAGATAGGTTTCAGGAATTCAGCTTCATAAAAATCAAAGCATTAAAGTTTTAAATCGAAACTAGTTTAAAATGAAACTGCGCAGCTCATCGACGCGGACGGTTTAAATTAATTAAACACACCCGCGGGCGACATTTCAACCGACTGAAGACATTCATGGAAAAGGTCAGTTTTTAAAAAAATTACTAACTTAAACTAGCCTCCACATGTTCTACAGGGGGGGGGAAAGTATCTTTTGGGCATCTGTTTAATTCAAATCGAACAGTTTCTGTGAAGAAAATGGTTTTTGGGGAACAGAAATGGTTAATTAGGGTTTAAATAAATTGGAAATTTTGTTATTCTCTTAAAATGTCTTTTTAAAAAAGCTAATTTAAAAGCTGTGAAACCCTCTAGTAAAAAATTTGGCTCACAACTTTACTCCCTGAAACACTCATGGCTCTTTTCTGACCCTCCCTTCCCAGAAAAAATAAGCTGCAAAACTGTCCAGAAAGGTCACTTAAAAGCCCTGCAGAGCTCCCTTTAACTGCTTCTCATTGGGACCCTGACAGCTGATTGATTGATTCAGACTGGGCCCTTTAAGAGCTGTCAGCAGAGGAGGTTTTATAGCGGAAATGTTGTTAAACTGCTGCCCAACAGGAGCAGGCTGCTTGTTTGAAGCCAGATGATTACCTCTATTAAAACAGAAAACATGCCTGTAAAGCTCTGAGGTCTGGTCTGTGGCTGACAGCAGGGGGGTGGGCCTCCTTATGGCTCTGATCTCAGCCAAGCTCAGGTATGGCTGAAACACACCCTTCCTGTTCTCCCTCCATCACTGTGTGATTAACGTCTCTCCGCCCTGTGTTTCCTCATCTCTCGGCCTCTAATCTCTCTCATGGAGGCATCGATTTTGAAATCCCAGGCTTTGATGCTGTCTAGACACCGGAGGTGGCCAGCTTGTTTGGGCTGCTGGGTAATTACGGGCTTACCAAAAAAACAGAGCGCCTGCTGTGGATTAACGCGTAAAACCTCCATTAGACCCCAGGTGATGATCCTGGTCACCATGCAACGTGGTGGCATCCCCTAAAACTGCACAAACATCCCACAGGAGGGTGTCGGGTTAATACGGAGCAGCTAGAAATGTGCCAACCACAAATCTGGACATCTCACGGAAGCACCCGTGCACCCCGGTCCGTCTCATGTGACCTTTGAACCTGTTTTTTGTCGCAGCAGCTGACGGTGTTGAGGTGTGCCGCTGAGATTTGTGTTGTGGTTGTGGCTGACTGACTGTGTTTGTGTTTTGCAGCTGCAGAATAGATGTGAAACTGACTGGGTCAGCCGTCGTTCAGCTGGTGCGATGTGTGGACCGGCCCTCCCCCTGTTCCTGCTGCTGTGCATCCTGGGAGCCACGCTACAAGGTACGGTTCACCTCCAGGTGACGGATGGGTGCTGTTCATGCAGGCTGCTGCAGGTTTTAGGATGAAGTTCAGACATGAAGTTTCACCCACAGTGCAGCAAACCGCTGACGTCTCGGTGCCTCAGATAAATTCCTTTATGTTTCCCTTCCTCAGTCGGACTTTCTATAAATATTTTGGAGCATTTTTGATCTGCAAAAGTCTTTCTAAGACTTCCTGTAGCGGTTTGCAGCTTATCTGTCCGGTTCTTGTCTGGTTAAATGAGGAATTTCATCAGATTTCTGAATCTGTAATTTCTTTCACTCCAATCATCCTAAATGTTATTGTCAACTTTTACACACGACAGCAGTAAATTCCCGACTAGGGGGCAGTAAGACTGAAGCTGGACATTAGTAGTTAGGAGGTTCATAGCAAAGTGTTTAGGCTGCATGTGATCAACAGGAACCACGAATAAAACATGTTTGGGTCAAATTATCAACTAATGACTGCAGCAGAGAAAGAACAAGAGCTAAAAAATACTTCTTCTATCCCTGTTTGCTAGGGTCCAAATCGCGGGGACATTTGTGGCCCTTGGAATAATCAAAGTGGAGTCAGAGAAAGGTGTAATTTCAGCCCTCCAGCAAACGGAGCTGATGTTGACGAGCCCCAACTATCATTTCAGAGGATAATATTTTCTCTCATAAATTCCTGTCTTCTCAAAAATGTTGGGTGCGGCTCAAAGTATTTTTAGTTTATTATTCATGTTTGTTCGCTTGCTTTCAGTTTAATATCATCGCATGTCGCTCCGTAAACTTCTTGATTTTATAATTTTTTTCTCAATAAAACAGATTTGGACCCCAGCTGTTCATTAATCTTGGCTAAATAGAGGAAGGGTTTTTAAAGAAAGGTCTCCTTGTTGCTGCTGGGGATACGCTAAACATTTTCTAGACAAACGAAATGAAAAAGGAAAAAAACTTAGACCAAACAAGAGAGGAAACTGAAGCTTTCTTTTATTAACGCAAAAAACTAAGAGCCAATTATTATTTTCTCCCTTGTTTAATTTATTGCTGAGATGAAAAGAAAATAATTCACATTTGAATAATTTTTCATTTTTAAAATGTAACATGATGTTCTCTGAGTACTTTAGACCTGGTTATTTTGGCCCACAGTGCAACAGAGCGCTACTCGCTGAAATAGATGATAAATGTGTTTAAGGGCAGCGGTAGTTGGAACATTATAGGAACTTTCTGCATCCCTTTAACTGTTTTAGAGCAGAAACGTTGTCCAGAAACTCCAGGGAGATAAAGCGTAACCTGCAGCCTATAAACAAAGGTCATCCTTTGAATTATCTTTGGTGGTTGAAAGTGTTTGAGCTCATCAAGAAACCAAATTTAGACTCTTTTTAATGTAGTTTGATGATCTCTGCTGCATCAGGTGGGATTTAAAAGATAAAAAAAGGAGTAAAGTAGAAAAACGATTATTTCAGGGCTAAAGAGAGCGACGAACAGCAGAGGAATAATATCTGTAATGATGTGTTCAGGGACTGACGTCCTCAGTGGGACAGCTGAGAAAGTCCTGGGTTAGAGTTCCAGCCAGGGGTCTTCCTGCATGGTTCCCCCAGTGCATGCTGGGTACTCCAGCTGCCTCCCACAACAATATCCATGTTAGATTAAGTGGCTTCTGTTGGACGGGATGGACGCAAACTTCAACTAACACTGTAGCAGGGAACTTGTTTGAGTTTCTGTTGAAATAAAATAAAGTTTAGGCTGCTTGTTGTGTCTGAATTAGCAAGTAAAAGCCTGATCGGCGTAGATTCAGCTAAAGAGACGGGAACAAGTTGAGCTTAGAAACTTGTTTTGGTAGGTATTGGACTGAAGATGAAAGAAATCACCCAAAGTCTCCCTTTTATCAAGATTGAGTAAAATGAGCTTTTCCCTGATGATCTAACATATCACAGCTGTGACCTCCTCATGACGCCCTGTCTGCTGATATGCAGCCATTTGCTGACGCCGCTGCCTTGCTCCGTGTCCAGTCTCAGGTTGGGTCGCGGCTCCAGCCAATCTGACTGCAGAGGCGGGACGACCCGTCCTCCTTCACTGCAACATCACCACCGCAGCGGGGGACACCGTCCGCCAGGTGCGTTGGCTCAACAGCCGCTCCAAGCTGCTCCTGGCGTATTCCCAAAGCACGCCGGCTCGCATCAGCCACCAGGACGCCAGCGTGAGGCTGGCGGGGGCCCACGCCAACTCCAGCCACATCAGCATCAAGCGGCTGCGGCCGGACGACGGCGGCTGCTACCGCTGCGTCTTTGACGTCTTCCCCAGCGGCAAGCAGGAAGGCTCCACGTGTGTCAGCGTCATCGGTGGGTGAATCTGGAGGTTCATTTGACTCCTGTTGTGTAAATCCCAGCTGCTTCCTGTTCTTAAGCATGCAGCAGTTTATCCCAGGATGCTTTGCTTCCTGCTTGTTTAGAAAACCTGCGTTGAATTTCCAGGTAAGGTTCACCTGGAGGGCAACCGGACGGCCATCAGCGGGAGGCCCGTCACCCTGTCCTGCTGGTACAGCCTGGCCGGCCGGGTCCGCCAGGTGCTGTGGAGGAAGACGGCCGAGCAGGGCGACACCACCAAGGTGGCCTCGTACGCCAAGCAGGCCCCGCGCACCGAGGCGCCGTTCAAGGGTCGGGTCAGGCTGAGCCCCACGCTGGGGGAGACCCGGCTGACCATCGAGACGGTGCGGACGGAGGACGAGGCGTGCTACACCTGCGACTTCCACACCTTCCCGGACGGCACCAGGAGCGGCACCGCCTGCCTCTCCGTTTACGGTGAGACCTCCACAGCTTTCAGGTGGGGCGGTGGTTGTTGTTGTTGTCTGCAGGAAGTCGGCAAAGTGGAAAGTTGCAGCTCAGAGTGACGGCAGTAAAGGAGATAAGAGGAGCTTAATTTACTGTGATTCCTTTAAAGTGAAACTCGGTCCAGTCAGATCCCTGCAGAAGGTCCCTGACTAGTGAACGGCCCGTCAGCTTCTGATATAAATGATTATAAAGGAAGGGACCTGTTGGAGAACGTTGGTGGACAAACATCCTGAAGACCAAGGAGCACAGCTGTGGGGTCAGAGAGGAATCTGTGGAGATGATTAAAGCAGAGTTGCGTCATAAAACAATGTCCCAAGCTTTAAACGTCTCAGAACTCTGTTCACATGTCATCTGAACCGGAGAAAGACACAAATCTCTGGATGAGCCACGAAGGAGAAGCTGTAAACATGTAGAAGAAGCTATGATGGTAAGACGAGGCCAAAACTGAGACTGCATCCAAAACTAAACCCTCTGTAGATAAACATGGTGCTGCAGCTTCATCTTGTGGTGCTGCCTGTCTCTAGCAGAGACGGGGAAGAAGGTCAGATGAATGGAGCTAAAAGCCAGGAAGACAACCTGCTAAATAGTGGCGACTGGGGCGGGGCTTCACCTTCCAGCAGGCTCTGAAAATGCTGCCAGAGCTACAAGTGAAGGATTCAGGATTCAAAGCACGTAGACCTTGGTCTCCTCTCAGATGTTCTCCATTTAGTTTGACTGAGTCGGAGCTGTTTTCCTTCCACTGAAGGTTTTATGCTCAAATTAAAGTAAAATGTTGCTCTGCAAAGTGTTGATTCAAATGCATGCCGCACTTTTCAGATTTATGTTTCTAATGCACATTAAAGAACCATGTAGTTCTTATTTTCCTTTGAGTCACAGTTCTGCTCCTCCTGTGGAGCCGTCACATGTAAAGTTTTGCTATAATGTGACCAAATGTGCAAAACCTGCAGAAGTTTGAACTCTTCTGTTGCTGCGTCTCACATCTTTAATGTTGAATTATGGAAATGTTTACCCTTTTTAAAGCTCTGATAAGCCTTTTCAGGGTTATCTGCAGACCGGCATCTCCTAAATTAGGGAAATTGTCACTTTCTAAACCCATTAGGAAATAAATACTACCAAGAACAACAGTAGCCTGGAAGACAAAGGAAGTTCACTGGTCGCCACAAAGACCTGGAAACCTTTCCTCTAATTCCTGCGTTAGTAGATTTGGAACTTTGCATCTGCTTGATGTATTTAAAACGACTCTTTTTAGACTAAAAATGGTCAAACATCTGCAGGATTTCAAGGAAACTGCAGAACTTTTGGGGGAAATGAGCCAAACTCTGCAGGAAGATGAGGCCAGAAATCCTGCAAACAGTCAGGAAAGGGAAGTGTTCAGCACAAACTGATCCCCAGGAAGGTCTGAGGCGACTGCTACTGAAGTCGGTCATTGAACTACCGTTCTGCACTCCCCTGGAGACGGATTTCACTTTTCCCCTGCAGCACTTGACCTCCTCCTCTGTTTTAGTTCCTCCAAACACAATGAGAGCGACCGCATTCAGAGACGGGAGGGAAAGCGTTCCAGGGAGGGGTGTGTGGTGAGGCCGGCTTCCCTCTGTTTTTGATCTGATAATGAAGGAGGAGAGAGGAATGAGTCCCAGAGGGGGAGAGAGTGGTGATTTAATTTGGGGGGAAGCGGCCCAGGGGGATGAGTGGCCCACTGTTTCCCCACAAACAAAGCCTCTGTGTCGGGGCGTTCGTGCCGCTTCGCTCCAGACGCACCAGCAGCCGGTAAAAGCTGCTCTGCCAACATTTCTGTCTGGGTGTTGTTTCCAGGGCGGCCCGTCGGCACGACGCTGCCTTTATCCGGAGGGACTGATGCTGACATCCTGTCTCTGCCGTAAACACAGAAATATTAACCAGTTCGTGTCCTCTCCCGTCTTTTTATCCCCAGTTTTACCCAAACCAGAGCTGAGCCACGTCACGTCGTCGTCAGGAGTCACGGAGGCAAACTGCACCGCCCAGTCCAGGCCCCCGGCGAGCATCCTGTGGGACGCCGGCAGCGAGAACCGGACGCTGGGGCCGCCCATCGTGTCTGTTTACGAGCAGGGCGACGGCACGACCATAGTGACGAGCACGCTGCTCTTCCAGTCGGCGCTGACGGGCGACGGCTCGGTCAGGTGCATCGTTGCTCACCAGGGTTTGGAGAAAGCCCTCACGCTGTCCCTCAAAACAGACGGTGAGCAGTTCACACAGCAATGCCTCCAGGCGCGAGCGGCGCTGCGTCTCTGAGGCGTTTTAGAGGTTTTCTATGTTTAGCCGGGGGTAATTATGGAGGCTTTGATGGGGGTCCAGAATACCGTAACGTCACAGGAAGCTTCAGTTTTCACGCATCGCATGACTTTAACATGTTTAGTCCAGATGGCCTGCAGATCCTTGGAAAAAATTTTCATTCTTCTGCATCTTTTTTCACATTTTTCCATGAGAACCGCAAACGTCCAATTATTTTACTGAGATTTTCTGTGAAAAAAAACAAAACAGTTACACTTTAAATGTAGTTTGATGATCTCTGCTGCACTTAAAAGGAGGAAGAAATTGGAAAACCATTATTTCAGGGCTAAAAAGAGCGACGAACAGCAGAGGAATGATATCTTAAATGATGTGTCCAGGGACTGATGTCAGATGGGTCGTGTAGTTTAAAACAGGGCTGGATGATAATTCAATAACAACATATAACAATCGATATACATGTGTTGTCTATCGGGGGGGAAGGTCAATAAAAAGTTCAATAGAATAAAAGTTTTCCTTCGTTTTGCATTCTAGCCTGTCATGCAGATTAATTTTAGTCATTAATCCTCCCATCCAATCACAAACGCAGACCCAGGAACCTCCATCACCAAGCTCCGCCCCCTTCAAGGACTTCAGAGAACACCTGTTCTTTTTTTCTTTTTTTAAAACTTGTAGTTTTGGTAAAAAGTTGGTGTTTGTGAGTTCTGTCTCTAAAAACAGGTCATGAAGATGTAGCATACAATGGTTTTGAATTTGTTGATAATTATCGATATCGATCAGTCTGATTTCTGTTTTCTCAAAATGCTTTTTTTCTATATCGTCCTGCCCTAATCTAAAATGAAGGAAGCTGCTTTAGTTGCAGCTTTTTGAGGCCTCTGGTGGCTTTTCTGTCCTGAATTTAGCTCAGTTTATCCACTTATCAATAATAATAAGCATCCCTGCAGCATGATGCTGCCGCCACCGTGTCTCACCATGTTGTTCAGGATAATCGGCAGTATTGGTTAGATGTCTGCATGTTCTAGGCGTGTTGAACAGGATTTTTAGAGCAAGTGTGTTTTTCGTCTGCTGCAGTGAATCAAGCCAAGATCATCCTCATCTCGGTGTGCGGCGTGGCAGCCGTCCTCCTCCTGAGTCTCTGCGTGTGTCTCTGCAAGTGCTTCGTCTGTACTGACGGTAAGTCTGAGGTCCGCTTCACCCCACTTCCTTCTGTCGACGCCTCGGTTTTGGGAAGCGGGGCCAATTAAGCTCATTCCTGAGAAAGTGAAGCCAGGAATCAAAGCTCTGAAAGGGAACGTGAGCCACAATGAGAGCCGGTTTCAGTATTGCTGCAGCCGGGGAGAAAATGTGGGGTTGGGAAAACAAAAACACTTTGAATTGGAGCGTTGCCCTCAGAGTCCAGCAGAATACCGGGTTTGTTCTGGGAATCTCTCGCAGGTGTTTCTGGGTAAGGCACAAAAATAGAAGCGACGCAGTTTAAAGTTATACATTCACACCCTTATCTTGAGCCACAAGTGTTTCTTCGCAGCTGCGTGACTGTGATGGTGAGGAAACGGTCGACAGATACTCGGCGCATTGTTTCTCTTGTGGCCAAACTGTGAGTGGCTGTGATGAAGTGTCCCTGTTTCTGCTGGTTACATAAGCAGCAAACAGTCCGGGTGTTATGGGCCTCGGCTCCACAAGCCAAGGATTACAGTAGCACAGCCAGCGTCACTTAGGACTCATTGTGAGCCTTTGTTTTAGTTAGATTTGGTTTATTTTAATGATTAAGAGCAACTCATTTCCCTCCAAGGCTGGGCCTGCTTTTAAATCTACATGTTTTGTTTTTTTAAGGCACAGCAGCTTCCTTAAATTCCTCTAACTTTCTTTAACTCCGGTCAGCAACAGTGACCTGAAGCCGGGGTTCAAATACGGTCCGGATAAGATTGGATTAAAAGGAAACAACTTGGAGAGATATTTGTATTTCCAGAACAAATTCTCCATCCTGTCAGCAAGTTTAAATTTTGCCTCTAAAAGTGGTTAAATCTCATTTGTTGCTACATCTCCTTCTACTTTCTATACCTCCTTCTTTCTCTTTCTTTCTTTCCTCATTTCCTATTTCCCTCTTTTCTTATGCTCTACCTCCTTTCCTTTATTTGCTATCTTATTTCCTTCATTATTTCCTTATGCGCTAGCTTCTTACCTTCCTATCCTGTCTTTATACCCTATTTCCCTTCCTTATCCTATATCCTTCTGTCCTTCATTGTATCCCATCTCCTCCTCTTCTTGTTTTTTTGTCTCCTTACCTCCTTGCATAATTTTTGTGTCCTTCCTTTTCCTTTATTTGTGTCCTCTTCCTTTCTAAAATAAATCCTGTGCGATGGTTTAACCGTGGTAGATTTCCCTTTTCATCTGTTAACACAAGAAAAATCATTATTTCCTACTTTTGGTCGAGTCGTTGCGTGTTTCCATCATTTTAGATCCATAAAAGGACATTAAATATTGTGCTTAGATTTGACTCATTAACTTAATAATGTTGATCATGCTGAAAGCAGAACTTTGAGTTTCTGAGCAGGAAAAAAATGAATTTCAGATAAAAACCTGATGGCCTCTCCTTGTTCCTCTATGCTGTGCCACCACCTTGTGGTTGACTAACCTGGCCAGTCAGATCGATAATGTGTAGCACTCTACGTTCTGCACATTATTAATCTGGGTCACTCCCATCGAATCCCTTTGGGGAAAGGAGGGACATTCAGCAGAACTCTCCAAGCTGATTGGACGAAGCGACACCTATTGCCCGCCTCCCAAAAGATGGTTTTAGCCAATCACGGTATCAATGAGAAACCACAAGTTTACCCTGGTCCTGTTTATGTTGCTTCAGCTGTGGACTCAGCCGCTCCTGCTTTCATTACAACAGTATGTCCCGCCTTAAACCGTAATACTGCAACGTGATTGGACCGAACCGTTTTTGGTTCAGACAGAAACGGCTGAAGCCGGAGCGGCACAAGATGGAACGCACAAATACCGCGTTAATTCATCTCGCAGGCGAGGCTAACAGCTGATGAGCCTACCTGACATCAGGGCTGTTGTCTAAAAGGCCGTCTGTCCCCCTAAGACACGTCCTGCCTTTGGTTTTCCTCTGACACGGTGGATTTGGAAAGAATCCTGCTGATAAATTCAGTAAAATCTGATGATTGCTGTTCAGTGACCAGGCAGATAAGCTGTTAACTGTGTTCCCTGATGTCTTACAAACCGGTATAAATGCAAATAAGCCACTTATTACTATCACTTTCAGAGAAGAATGTGATGTCAGCGAATAAATGTTTAGATCATTTTCAGCTAATCATACGATTTCACTGTACCTAATGGCATACAACAAGATGAGACTAATTTATCTCCGATTACTGAAGACATTAGATTGATTAACAAGTAATAAAAACAAAATTATTAAATTTGCTTTATCCTTAAAGGTAAATCTCACATTTTTGGAGCAAGCAAATGTAAAAATCTTCAAAGTAAAAAGCATAAATAAATCACAATCTGCTTTCTTCATTGTTTTTTAATGACAAATCTAACTTTTTAATGACTTTTCTGATGCCCAGTGAAGCAGGAAGTGTTTCCATATATGGAAGACGGTGTAGGTCTGTCACACTGACTGGCTGCAGACAGATGACCGATTGTTGGCCTTTTCTAACAGATAATGAATGGATGTGAAGCGGCTTGTTGGCGTCTCAGTGCAATAATGTAGCGAGCTCAACGAAAAAAAGTCTCTTGAAATAACCTGAGGAGCAGCTCCAGTAACAACGCTTTGATGGCTTATGTTAACTTAATATGGAGGCTATCAGTAATTTCATCCTTGGTTTCTGTTCTCATCACTGAAGGATAATGTTGTTCTGGACCTAGCAGCGACTGCCTGGTGCTCCTTTTTTTTTTTTCCCCCTTTCCATATTTTTTACATATTTTATGACATCCCACATAAAAAATGTATTTACATGTCACCAGAGATGAGCCTGAACACATGAAGATGTATATCCTTAAATGTTGGCATGTAGCGCTTGAGGCAGGAAGCTGTTTGCCAGTCTAATACATTGTTGGGCGTAGGACGTTTCTACTTTTGCCATTGCACCATCACACAATGAAAAACCTTCGACGCGGACAGAAGGTCGCTTTCCAGACGCCTCCCACCTTCATGTGTCACTGACGACTCCTTTGGGTCGAGGTGGTACTGTTTTCCTCTGTCTGTCAAGCCGTGAGGTGCCAGCCCAACCTAGATGTGGACCGCTGCCCGCTCCTTTGGTTGTAAATCTTTTTGCACACGAAGGAAAAACAAGATGGGGTCAGAAGTGTTGGCTGAAGGAGGAAAGGAGGAACAATAAGCTGGAAAGGTCCGAATGGTCTCATGGCAGCTCTCCGTTTGTCCGTTTAGCCTGAAATTCGTCCAAAACAATGATCTGGTTCCTTTTATTCCCAGCTTCTCGTCGTCATTGATTCCACATATGAGAAGAATTACTCGCATATTTCTGCTTTCATTGAAGCTTGGACGTCACCGACTCTCATTGCTTTTATTCTTCCTATCAAGCCCCATAAATAAGTTTCTGATAAGAGTACCAGATAAGAGGCTGCAGACACAAGCGTATCCAAAGTGCTTTTTCCCCTCGTGTTATTGGTGTTGGAAACGTCTAACCTTCACCAATATAAACATTCCTCTTCCAAGAGGCGAGTTTCTTTCTTTTCTTTATCTCGATACTTTCCAAATAAGGTAAAGTTTTCCACTTTTTCCAACTCTGCCGGTCCTGAGCAGAATAACAAGTAGCTGCGCTGATTGTCTGGAGCTAACGGCCAGAAGAAAAGGCCCTCTTTCTTAGTCTAATCCCTCAGACTGAAGACGGCGGCGGCGGTCTTCAGGGGGCCTGGACGGGGGTCCAGTGACACGCCTGAAGTTGAAAGCGCGCCCAGTCTGATAACAAGGCCTCCTCTCAGCTGGGACGGGACACAGCCGCCTGTATGTCCTCGTCTTGGCCGGGACGTGCTGGGAAGACGCTCTTTTACTGTGATGATGTTCAGATTGTTGTTCAGGGGAAATGACAGCTTCTGCCCATATTAGGAGTGGTCTATAAACGCTTCATCACATCCTTTATGACTTTTTTTATTTACATTACACGCCCAGCACAGGCTTGTCCAGATCATCTCATAATTTAACCGTCTGGGAAAGTTATTTTTTTTTTCTCCCCTAAATTTTAACATTTATTCATTTTACATTTCCTGCTTCATTGGTTTTTTATTTTCCTCTCAAATCCTCTAATATCTATATTCCTTAATTTTCTTCTAGTTTTCTTCTGAGCTGTGTCCTTTCTTTATAACCTTCTTTGCCTCCTACTTTTGTCCTTCCTTGTGTCCTTTCCTCCTCCCTTCTTCCAATGATCCCTTCCCTACTTCCTCATCATTTCTATCATCCTAGGTGTCCTCTCTGTCCTTCTGTCTCTCTGGTTTTTGCTGATTCCATTTCTTAAACCTGCCTAGAGCAGAAATGTCCACTTTTAAATTAATTGCTTTTGTGTTGATAATTTTAAATGGTTGAAACGAACAGAAATCTGGAAGTCTGAGGTTTTTAAAACTGCTTTTACATGAGGAAACCTGTAGGAACCCTGTCCTACCTGGGTTTTGAAGACTTATTTCTGCATCTAGACGTGGTGAAGACCACTTCCTGATGTTCGAATCAAGCATCAGAGTTGGAGAAAAAAGTGAATTTGTGACTATAAACATGGGATGGATGTTTCCTCTGAGGCTTCTTGCAGGTTTACAGAGACTGGTTCATAAAAGACTAAATCCTTTAGGAACTGGCAGGATGAAAATAGCTCATTGTCGGGGGAAGAATGGGCAGGAAAACGTTGCCTGGTCCAAAGAGACTCAAATTTAGCAGCGATAGTCAGAATTTCTTATAAACCACATTAAAAACATGGCTTGATCCGGCCTTGAACTAAAGGTGGTGCCGGGGATATTTTGATCCCATCAGGACCAGCCCAGCCTCACAGCCGTCCCTTTAATGACCAGTCTACCCATCTCCTAGTTTACCCCAGCAGGATGTGGGAGCGTGTCACAAAGACAAAATCCCATCAAACCGGGTCCTAAGCTGGACATCGAGGACTCCTGGGTCCTTCCTCAGATCTCGACCCAACAGACCTCCTTTAAGATGTGGTGAGACGGTAGATGTGAATCATGAATGTTGACCAACCTGCATGACGTTGCGTCCGTATGGACCCAGATCTGCAGAGGTTGGTTCTGACACCTTGTTGAATCCATGCCACAAAGAATGAAGGTAGTTCTGGAGGCACAAAAGGTCCGACAAGTACCGGCAAGGTGTTTTTAATAAAGTGGTTTTAATAAGTCTGCTTTGTTTTTGAAATTTCTGAATGCATTATGTCAGATGTTTTCCTTTTAAGTTTGTTTTAACATGGTGAGCCACAGCTGAAACAGCCAGAGCCGTCTAGTGGTTTGGGTCCTACATGGTGTCAGAGAGGTGCTCTGGTTGGTGTTGGCGACCACATGAATACAGAAACCCGTGCGATGTAAAGCCTGATGTTGACATGAAGCCTGTGAGCTGCAGAGAAAGCCGCTGTGGAGCTTTTTATAGAGCTGTAATGTCTGAGGTGGAACCACAGACGGGCCTCTGATTCTGGGCACCGTTTAGGACTCTTCTGGCTCCAGATCCCCGGCTGGGAGGAGCGGGTGCAGCCTGAGGTTGTTCCAGTAAAAACCTGCTGCCTCTATTTGTGGCTGCGTTTCCCTGACCTGTTGTGTGGCCCCCGCAGAGGCAGGAAGCTGACCTTGGGCGAGGACGGCAGGTTTTCAGCCAAATATCCCTTCGCAGCAGCAGCAGCAGCAGCAGCAGCAGCTCTGGTTCTGTCGCACCACATCCTGCTCTGATCACAAGAAATCCTCTGAACCAGGAGGGCAGTTCCAGCTCCTGTGAGACTGGATGGAGGGAAACATCCTGACGTGTTGACAGTGACACCTGCTGGCCACGGCAGGGCATTGATCCCAGTTTTTACACAGCAAGTCTGCTGTAATTAGCTGTAAAACTGTTGATTAATTTTCAGAAAGCGGACTCTAGAAGGCGTGACAGCCTCTTTAATGTGAAACCATTCCTAAAGGGGACTTGGAGGAAGTGAAAACTTCTGGCTTCATCACATCTACGTCATGAACTCTTTTTACTCCTGTAGTGTTAACATGTGCTGCGACTTTAAAATTAGACCAGAAACTCCTCTTCTCTCCTGATGATTTACTACATGAGCACCAAGTGATGAACAAACGAGTCACACCAACACGTTTTAAATTAAGCCTCAGCTTTCCCATCACTGCCGTTCCAAGTTAAACGCCCCAACGATGAGTTAATGCAGCGTCATATAATTTATTACTTTGTTTTTTTTTGCCCAAACAGCAGAAGGAAATAGTTGTGGTGGGTATATTTCTATCAGATTCTCATTGGTCTTGATGTGTTTATTTAACCAGGAACCACAATTTGTATTTATACTTCCACTCAAGTGGAAAGTATGCATTTGAATTAATATTTACGACATGTAAGAGGGAGAGAAAACAGTTTTTGTTTATATTGTGCAGTTAAATATAAAAAAAATTCCATTAAGTAACGTGCTTTTTATAAAGTTGGGTATTAAAAGGTTTTAATTATGAAGTACAATTGGATATCTCACAAATTAGATTGAAGTACCGCCGAGTCAATTAGCTGCTACTAGGAGAACAATTAAAGAGAGAGAAATAAACGTGTTTTGAAAGATTAGGTGTTTAAGCTAAGTTTTTTTTTTTTTTTTTTTTTTTTTTTTTTTATAGCTGATGACCTCAACCCCAAAAAAGGCTCTGTACCACTTTCTGGTGTTTTATTTTCTCTTTTAATTTTTCTCAACTCCAAGTCCATGTTTTAAGTCTTCAAGGGGAAATATTGTCCACTCTTTTAACTAATTACTGCTCTGAATTTTTAAGCTGGTTTGGAAACCATGTTTTAAATCTACATCTGCTCTTAGGTACATCATGATTATTATTTTTTTAACCTTTTTAGATGGATAGATGTATACTTTATTGTCACCATGGGGAAATTTGTCTTGGACATCGTACGCTAAACAAAGGATATAGTCCCAATGAGGAGAATAAACGTCTTTTTCAAGGAGTCCTGGTCAAGAGGCAGTAAATAAAACGATAATTGAGGCGCAGGCTGAGTAAATGAGACCATTTTAGTTTCTGTTAACAGGAAGGAGTTTTATTTTGATCAGCAGAAGGAAGAAGGTGATGTTCTGATGACCTAGAATCCAAATTTAACAGATTGACGCTGGAAATAGAATTGGTTAAAGATTGAATTTCACCCTTTCATGGGAGAAAAAGTGCACGCTGTACATCATCTGTCAGAGCTGTGGTCTCCAGCCTGCTTCCGCTGTGGGTTACATGATACAGGTTGTTTGTAGGGCTGCAGTCTTTAGAGAGCAAGTCATAGTCAGGCCTCGAGTCCAAATCTGAAACTTGAGTCATAGTTTCAGATTTGTTGGACCATAGCTGGTTTGTGGGTCTCATAGTTGTAGTTGGAGGGTGCAGAACGTCTGACTGACCTTTTTATAGTCGTAAATGGGAAGGAAGCCTGTGAGGGACGTCAGAGCAGGTTGTATTTTTCGTTATCAGATGGGAAGCTGGAATTCAGGCACAAATAATTTTCTCAAACCATATTTTATGGCAAAGCACTAGTTGGGTGGGGGGGGAATCTAATTTTGAGTGCAGAGGGTTTAAAAACCACACCAGGATTTCCCATGAATGGACTGAAGACACTGAAAACATCCAAACATCAATTTCCGCTTGTTTTAGTTCTGATTTAAGGTTTATTTTTACTCGTCTCATCAAAACCCGAACAGATGCTGAACTGTTTACTGAAGTACGCAGACATAACGGTTCATGCTCCGCGACACAGGGAAAGGAAACTGTTAAAGGTGCTTCCCCAAAGACATGCATGAATAATGAGAAGAGCATTGGACCGAAGATGGCGCTTTGAGGTACACCAGAACTGATAACCAAGTTGTTGGAGTACTTCCTAAAAAAAAAAAAAAAAAATCCACCTTTAGTCTGACATTTACGATTAAAAGGGGTGTACTTTCAATATGAAAACATTATTCCAGAAGCAGAGGAAGGACGTTCTGCTCTGTACGATCAGTTGTAGTCGTGCACAGAAACAGAAAAAAAGCTGTTTCTGTGCAGTGGTGGGCTTTAAAACCTAATGCAGCGTTAACAGTAGAATCACTGTTGATTATATTTTATATTATGTTTCCTTTTATTAGAATTGCTCGGAAATAAACTTTCGTGTAATAAATATAACCACAAATTAGGTGTTGTTGTTTTTGAATGGATTAAATCCTTAATTCTAATTGATCGTGATTAAACTGAGACCAAATTAGGCTGTTTGTCCACTAAAAGTCATTAATTTGAGAAGCTCAGGACACTGAAATAAAATTAATAAGGGAAAGAATTACCTGGCGACGCATTTTAAAACAAGTTAAAATGTTTCTGCCTGCAGATGATGGCTGCATTAAATGCTCTGCAGGAGTGCGACGCGGCATGAACGATTCTGTGCAACTGTGGGGAAACATGATTGAAATATTCTGTTAATTGTTCACTTAGGTGCATAATTATCTGGAAGGTTTTGCAGGGTTGTGTAAACTGTTTGCTTTTCCTGAATTCTACTCTTAAATAAATGCAAATCGCTTCCATTGTGGGACGTTTTTAGATGTACGTGAATCTGGAAGTCTTAAAAAAAAAAACATGTTTAGTTTAAAAGTATGTGTTGATGGCTGGAAGAATTTCACCGCCTTTCCCTTGCTGAGTATTTCCATTTTCCTTTGGCTGATGAGATCTTGGACAGCAATGGTCAGGAAGTTTGTCCCAGCCTGACCGGACCTCCACACTGATGAGGTGCTTGACAAAAAAACAAGAAAGTTTAAAGGCTTGTGGAACATTTTGATACGACGAGCTTTAAAAAAATAAACCTTTTCTGTTTCTGTCCAGACTGATCTGGAGTCTTGCCGTCCTCCCGCTGCTCTGATGCTCCAGTGGCGTTCTGACCCGGCTGCTCAGCGCCGCGCAGAGAGGAAGCTGCTGGTTCTGCTCAGACCGACTGGAAACGCTTTGCTTGAGCAGAAACGGCATTTCTACAAAGTCAAATGAACTGAAACAATTATTTAATGCAACATGTGACATTTCCTGGCAAAGAACTGCTGAGAACTTCAAGTGGCCTGAAACATTTTTAAGATTTGGTTTCAGATCATTTCGTTACACTATTTTTTTTTTTTTACTTGTATCAAACTATTTTCTTTAACTACAAAGTTTTACTTATCCAAGTCAAAACTGATGACCTTAAATGTGATTTTTAGTTGTTTATGTCAATGGTTTAATGCTCTGAGATGTGTTACGGCTGTATTATGTTAAGGTTAATGTGACGATTGCGTCGTCATGAAGCTAACGACCCCACTGCCATACTTCGTTAACAGTTAAGGAATCCTGATTGGTGACGCTTTATCCAACGCACAGAAAACGGGGGAAATGTTTGAGGAAAAACGCTAAGAATGAACAGAATTAGCCAACTGTGTTCTATCTTTAGCTGTGCTTAGTCTCCTGACTGGATAAATACACCTCAGAGCCACATCGGTTCGTCGTCCCGCCTCCCTGCTTGCTTTGGGACACCAACGTCGCCGCAAAGGCCTCCATTAGTGGTGGGCGGAGACGTATTTTGATAAGAAGAGGACCGGTTTGGAGCTCCCAAGTAACGGGAAAGCCAAAAAGAGCCATCGGACGGAGGCTGGATGTGACTTTTTGTTGAACCAGACCTGAGTGAGTCATTGTGAGAGACTGACTCCTGCATGTGGGAGCCAGATGGGTGGAGGAGTCGGGCTGTAGTCGCAGCAACGGTTCCTGAGCAGGTGAGCCGCGCCGCTGTGAATCACTGTAGCTACGCATGGGAGTCAGACAGAGGGCGGGTTTGTTTCCACGTGCGCTCGTGTTGTTAAAGGAAGTCTCTCTGTGAGTGTGTTTCCGTACAGTGTTGATGTGTTTCTGAGTCACAGAGATGTTTCTGATTTCAAGTGTCGGCTAATGACTGTTTGTTTGTAGAAGGCGTATCTAGAAAAATAAATATCTTCTAACAATTATTTTTTTACTATAGTTTTTATATGTGGATGTGTGACTAAATGACTGGACTGTGGATGAGCTTTAAAGAAATAAAGTAATATTTGCTGCTGTTTTCATTACATTTTAGTGTTTGTATCGTTCTGAAACATTAAAAATTAGCTTTTTAAAAGATTTTTGTTGAAAAAAAGTCACCCTTATTGACTCCATATTTAACATCTTTAGTCCAGAAATGTCCAAACCCTCTCTGGCTTTCTGTCAGCCCCCTGGTCTCTGTTTAATTAAATAAAACTGTCCAGATGATGACTGTAGCGTTTCAAAAAGTTGACTCCAGCATCAGAGGAAGACTAAACCAAATCCTTATGAATTTTAGTGGGAAAAATAGTCAGTGAGACTTAATCTTTCCATTCAATCCACATCCTGAATGTGATTTTTTTTTTTTTTTTTTTTTTTTTTTACTGATTTGAGGAATTAAATCAAAGTACAAATGTTGTTTTTTTTTTTTTTTTTTTTTCAGTTTATTGGGAAATTTTACTTTCTGTTCCAGGATAACTTGCTCACCTACTTTAAGAAAAAGCGATTACGAAGCATGAATCTGTGCCGTCATGTTTTAGTCGACTAGAATTACAGTAAACTTGGTTGACGGAAGCAAAGATAAATGACTAAACTGTGACTAAATAAGTGTTTTACTCAAATAGCTTAAAATGGATTCAAATGTGTTGTCAAAATGTGCTCATTCTGCATCCATTGACTGCAATTCCATTTTAGCGTTATTCTGCTAAATGTTAAAAATATTAAGAACAGGAACATCTAGAAAACTATATTAAAATTAGTTTATTTCTGTCCAGCTGTTCGCCAGTGTGGTTCTGTTAAGAATGAAAGTGCTGCATAACTGGCAGGTTAAATTAATTGTTAAATTTTCCTTTAAATTTAAAATCAAAAGATTTGTTGGATGTGGTTTCATGTACATTTTTCTTTATTTGAGCTAACTTTACCTTTAGAAATGTAATGTCTGAAAATATTCTCATTTTGCGCCTAACTCCTGATGATTTAGAATAATGAGCTGGTTTACATTTATTTTAATCAGTTAGATTTTTGGGATGGATGAAACATTTGTTCAAATATTTTTCTAATGTTCAAGCAGTTTTTCCTCTAAATCCTGTTATTTCAAGATAAGAGCTCAAATACTTGTTTTTCAGCTCTTATCAATGTCAAATATTCAACTGAATATTTGACATCTTGAACCAGATCATTGAATTGTTCAAAAGCTTCAAGTTGTACTCCATCCTATTTTTAATGTAAAACTTTTTATTTTACGTCTGAAAACACAAGATCTCTCTAATTATTGAGAAATATGCTGTCAAAAATCTCCAAACCAGTGACCTGTTTCCCCAGATAAGATTTTATTTTTAAATTAAAGGTATTTTTTAACCAATTTAAACAAAGTGTGGCTGATGTGCGACACTCTGGGATGATCACTCCGCATGATGAAGCTCCTTTTCACCCACAGCTCACAATTAGTTTCACTTTCAAATACTGTTAAAGTCTTCACAGTGTGAAGTTCACACTTTATACCTTTAAATAAATTAGAATATCCCCTCTTTAAAAATGCAAATATTTAGCTATATATAGCCAAAAAGGGGCATTTTTATTCTTACTATAGTTATGTGTAGAGGTGGAAATTAAATGAGTCACACTACATGTAGATGCCACACTGGAAAATTTCAGCTGTTGGGAATTTAACTCTTGCAGGATATGAATGCTTAATATTTCCCCTCGTGTTTAATGCTGTGAATACAAGAACTTCAAATTAGTGTCTGTGCTAGGACATTTAAAGCTTTCAGTGCCGCTGCTATTGATTGAAAACATCAGAGACCATAGGTGGTGCAAAATAAGCCAGGCTAAATATAAAGTTAGGGGGTATAATTGAATATTAATCATGGTTTGATGTTAATTTAGTCACAAACAGCAAAACCATATAATGCAATGCATTGACTAAAACATGTATTTGACCTCTGCTATGGTCTTTAATGCTTTGAAGTATACTGGGGTACGTCCCAGAGCATGATGCTCCTAACCTGACAAAAGCCAGCTGTATGTTGCTCCGCCTAGCTTCACTCACATACATCTGGGACACCGCCGGTAGAGAGTGATTTCTCCAACCAAATTTATGGTCTGGCCAATCAGGACGCAGGGCTGGAGTTTCATAGATGTGACGTAGTGGAGACGCGACCATGACGTGAAACTGTTTTGATAGCAATGGCGGCTCGTCGAGGAAGCAAGCGTTAGCATTAATGCTGCTATTTCTTCCGTGTTGTCCAATCTACCTAATATTGTTTCATTAAAAGAACATCAGAGAACGGCTCTGAAGGCTTTTGTTGGTGGAAACGATGTTTTCGCCCTTCTCCCGACCGGATTTGGCAAGTTTTGTTTTCCGTGGCCAGCGGACGTGCAGACGCGGACGCGCCCCGGAGCGGTTAGCGGTTAGCGCTAACTATGTTAGGAGGCCTTTAGTCCTCAACGCGGTCGGCCCGGAATCGACTCCGACCCGCGGCGCTTTGCCGCCTGTCTTCCCCCCTCTTCCTGTCAGCTCACTGTCAATAAAACGCGTGCCACTAGAGCCGCAAACACATTATTTTTTTTATTTTTTTTTTCCTGCGTCGCTATCATCAGCGTCACGGGTTAGCTTCGGTGTGAGTGGTTGAAATAGCACGTCGATAAAGATGACAGACAAGTGGCTTATCCAATCATATGCAAGAATTTTTGATAAGACCCAGCCTTCTGTAAAGGCAATTCCTATGGAGGTGTCCCAGATGTATGTGAGTGGAGCTAGGCGGAGCAACATACAGCTGGCTGTTGTCAGGTTATGATGCTCCCCCCTCCATGTTTAATGTGGCGTTTGCTTTTCCTGGTCTTTTTCCGCCTTTGAAACAAATCAATTTGAGGCCAAAGATCTCGGTTTTGGTGAAAACATTTCTCCAGAGCCTTCAGATACATTTAGATGTTCACCCAGATTAGGTCTTCAAATGTAGTTTTATAGCAGTGAGGACAGAACGTGCTACCAAGTGGTTTTCTTGGTAATTGGTCAGAACTGCATTCAGCATCCATGTAGTTCTCCCATCATCATCCTCTCCACAGGAGGCAAGGTCTTGCATGGAGCTCCAAGCTTCACGTCTTCTCCCTGATGTCCTTTGACAGCTTCTTGGTCCCATCATCGTTGGTGGAGAGGTTGAAACAGCCGAAGTGATTCTCTACGCAGATGGACTTGTGGTGCGTTTCGTTTTGCCTCAGAACTCAAAACTAACGAGTCCCAGATGACGTCGTCTCCACTTTTTTTGCGTTTGTTTCCCTCTTGTGGGACAGCAATAAAAAAAAAATTAACGTAGACACGAAAGCCTTTGTAAACGTAGAACTACGGCCAACCTGAGGCTCAGAATGGATTTTAAAGTCACGTTTTCAAACATCCCATCTAGGAACAATGAAAGGTAGCACCTGTATGACTGACAAAACGTTACACAAATAATAGAGAGCTGCTAAAAACAGTCAAAGTGTGAAGTTTTACTCAATGTTGCTCCGAGTAGCACCCGTCATGAATGCCGAATTCGGGCACCATCCTGTTGCACCGACTTTCTGACTCATAATACTGACTTCAGGGGCTTTTCCAGTTGAAATTTCTGACTTAGAGGTCGGAGATTCTGATCTTTATGCATTACCTGGGGTCAATGCTTTTAGATTTTCTTGCGTAGCTTTAACTTGCCAGTACTAATTTTACCATATTTGGTTGTTTTGTCTTCAAGAATTATAATTCAAACTAATTTATTCCCGCCTACCTGCTCTGAGAAGTCATTATTTGATTTGGAGCAGTGGTGACGTCACACTGTGTGAGAGACAGCGGTCGCTGTAAAATAGTTTAACTTATTTAAAAACAAAATATAAATAGTATTTTAATATTTATATCTTGTTCCATAAGCAATTAATTGCATTTAGCACAGTTAGCATCACTAACTGTAAACTGCAGTCTCTCTGTGTTTGTATTCCCTAGAATTTGGAGACGCATCTCAACTGAGATTTCCAAAAGGCTGCAGACATTTCCAAATTATGTGTTTAAGGACCAAGGCTGACGGCTTAATAGGATAAAGCAAAATCGCTCTCCTGATCATTTAAACAACTTGGCTCCAGGGGAAATTTGCTCCTCAGCCAGATTGAGGAAACGTCCTAAAAGTGGGGATAATATGTTTTGTGGCTGATATCATCTATTTTATTCATTATGGTACTGAAAGGTTGGCTATGAAATGACAAAACCTGCAAAAATATTAAAGGAAAGGGAAGAGAATGAGCAGGACCCGTCTAGCTCTCCGCTGTTAAAATAGTTTCCCTTAAAATAGCTTCTAACAGCTTATGAGATTCACTTGACTTCATTAATACAGAAAAGTGCCAACTTTCAGTCGTCTTCTTCGCTGAACAGCGTTGTCTGTACGATCTGGCAGCGCTTACATGACGCGTGTTCCCTGATCAGCGTCCAACCAGTCGGCCGCTGGTCTGGCCTTAAATCTGGAAATCCTCCAGGTCTTCTTTCTTGGTGCATCTCTAATTTATTCGTATCTTTAAGTGATAATCTGCAGGTTTTACGGGCACATAACCACTTTTGGGAACAAAAATTATAGCTAGGTTTTAGGGGACAAATACTCATTTCACTCAATCACATGTAAATAGTTTTTTTAATTTGTGTATCGTTTTATTTCTGGGTTGTTGTTTTTTATTTTTTATTTTTTTTTTTTTACTTGAAACTATCCCCCAAAAAATTAGACAGTTGATTTATTTGTAAATGAGCAAGCTTAGAAAATCCAAATCTTTGTTAAACAACATTTCTGCATTCAGAAACAGGATATAGTCTCAGCATTTTTCAGATTTTCCATTTTCCTAAATTTATTTTGCTTTGATAAAGAGTTTCACTGAGACAGCAAACTGGGGCGTCGTTCCTTTATCATGGGACATTTTTCAAATGTTTATTTTAATCATCGGTCAGTGCTAAAGCTAACAAATGTGCCATTTAGCAAAGCTAGATAAGCTTATCTGGAGGAAAATGTGTTCTTTCAGGGAAATGTATCAAGGTTTAAAGCGCTTGGTTCAAAGTGTGAGGAAATCATTTCAGCTTCCCTCACCTTCCTTCCTACAGAAAAGGTTCATTTCCATGTCTGTGCACCGGTCAGAATGATGAAAAGATGTTTTAAAAACAACAGGAGTCCTTCACTGACCAGCTCAGTCACCGCTTTGCTCAGAAATATTTGTAGATTAAGAATGATTTACTTATAAATGTAGTGAAGTAATAGAAAATCAGCAGTCACAACATGCATGCTGCTGATTTTTTTGCAATTGTTTCAAAATGATTGCAGTTCTTGATCAAAGAGGAAAGCTGCAGACGTTTTAGATGCTGGTTATAGGTTGTTCCTGTTTAAAAGAGTTTTCAGACACTGTTCAGAAGAGCAGCTTGCTTTGTTTAAATCGCTGAAGAATCGAAAGTGATCAATGGAGACCAAAGCCAGTAGTATGGGGAAGAAAACTCGTTTAAATGGCTAAAAAAAGATCAGCTCTACGGTGATCAAAGGTTACCTTTGTATGCTGTAACAATTACATTCCCTAATAAAATGGCCTGTTGGCTCCTGAAAAGCCAACAGCTTGCCAAACAAAGACTGTTCTCTTCAGAACAGTCAACAATTGATGGACTCGGAGCCACAGAGTTGATCAAATGAGTCCCAAACCCCGAATTTAAGCCACGATGCTTCTCATTTTATGATAAGGGGCTTAAATATCTTATCCAAGGGATCAGGAATTAATTTGAATACATCAAAATAACTAAGAAGGTCATGTTGCTTTACGTCAAAGAGCAAACGGCATTGAAATGGTTGTTTCAAAAGAAAATGACCGACCATCAAGCAACATGCAAACCAAGATAAACATTATGGAGTCACCCAACCTGTCCTAAGACCGTAAATCTGCAAATATTGACATAGCTGTAATATCATTTATTGAGGCACTTTCACAAAACATTCAAGGGGCTGATTTATTTAACCTCAAACTTGAATACTTTTCAGCATTTTTATCAATTACTGCTAAAGTGGCTAATTTTGGCGGGTGGAGCTGCCTGACGTATAAATCTAGTTAGTACAATTGTATTTTAATTCACGTTTGTTGTAATAAGTATATTTAGTGCGTCTATTTTTAAGTGATATTAGCTTCAAAACACTTTTCAGTTCACCTTTAATCAAATAAAACCTGCTGTGTCTGGGGCAAAACCAGGAAATTTAAAGGAAATGTAGAAACTATTCTGATCCTCGCGGGCTTGGGTTCAGGTTCTAGACACGGCAACGCAGATCCAAACATTAGTGCACAGGTCAATAAAAACCAGCAGATTGCATGGGAAATGTTTGTGTTTTTAAAGAGAATTACAGACCCTCTTTTTTTGAAGAATGAGTTTGACGAAAAAAAAAAAAAGAAATGGGGACGTGCCACTAGGGGGCAGCCCTGTTTGCTTTGCAGGAAATCAGGATCTCATCAGTTTTAAACTCATTAAACTTCAGAAGTTCACTATTCCCCCACCTACAGTCATTATGCATTACAGAATGTGATACTATGGTGATTTAAATGAATTCATCTTGTTTTTCAGCGCTGAGAAGCAGCAGCAGAATCAGGATGCATGTGTAGTAGTGGTTGGTTGGTTGGTGGGTGGGCGGCTGCAGGCAGGCAGGCAGGGGGGATGTGTTAAAAAGTGTATGATTGCAGTTGGATGGGGCTGCATGAGCAACACCGCTGCACGTCATCAGTTTGCACTTTCAAAACCACAGAGGTATCGCGTCCCACGGGCCACCCTCCCCTCGTGCTGCGCACAGCGCTGCGCAGCACGTCCAACACTTCCCATCACTGCCCTCGCTCACTTTAAAGTCTGTTTTGGTGGGTTTGAGCGCATTAACCAGCAGCAGTCGACTGTATCTGTATTATGTGGTGCGATTACGGCTGCAGGATGTCTCCCTGGCTGCTCTCGATGCTGCTCAGTGGAGTAGATCTATAATCTTGTTATCTTTGTGGTTAAGGTCTCAGTCCTGCTCACTTTGATTTATTTATAATCACAAATGTGGTTGTACGCAAAAGTTTACCTACTTTTGTAAAAAGAAAACAGCAATTTCCCAGTTCCAAAATAAAGTCTAATTTACTCTTACGCTTTAATATCCTGTTTGCTTTTAAATAATGCATGACTTTTCTGCTCTAGTTAAGTTGTTCATGCTGTTCTCAGACATTACTTTGTGGCTTTGATTTTCATTGTTCAGGGCGGTTTCTTCAGACGGTTTCAATCTGAACTGAAAGGTGTTGCTTCCTGGATTCATGCGGGAATAGCTGATCACACCTATAATATAAAATAAAAAACTTTCCATCTGCGTGCTTTAGGCCAAGGTTTTGATCTGCATTGTATCCAAATCTAGATATACCTTCAACTGCGATGTATTGAAGTTCCATTATAACTAAATAAAGCTGTCAGTATCTTGCTTTAAGTTAGCAATACTTCACAAAATGGCATATGTGCAATAGACTAAAGGATTTCTTGTGGTAATCTGAAGTAATTAACATTAATATTTTGGTGGATATTATCAGACTGGTATCCAAACAGAAATGTTTGGACAAAAATGGTGTTGGAGACACAGATCTGCATTTTTCCTGCCTGTCCTGAAAGTTATAACCAACATGCAACATAAAGGTAAGGCAGGTCACAGTAGCAAAGCTCAGCAGTTCATGAGGAGTAAAAATGCTCTTTAATCTAGAATAGCACTAATATTAATTGATCTTAATAGATCAGATCTGAACATATTCATAGTTTTTATCAGAGACCTGGGGACACGGATCAACTGTCTTCCTGCAAAATTATATTCCTGAAAATTGGATATAAACTTGTACCTATTACTGCTCCCAATATCCTGATAATTAGCATTTTGCTGTTATCTTTTCAACTCATCATCAGAAAGTCTTACCTCTCAGCCCTGCCTTAGATATAATACATGTAGAAATCACTATGAGGGAAAAAGCTCCAGTTGTGATCAATTATGCCCTGAGCTACGGCTCTTTCTGCAAGTTAAGACAATTAAATAAACATCAGAGAAATATTTGAAGTAATTTATTGGTTAAGGATGTTTTTACAGGAAACATAAACCAGACAAGGTAAGCGAGACAGCAGGAGGAAGTTGAGGCCTCTAAACTGTAGTCGAACTTTTCCACAGTTGAGAACTGGTTGTTGTGGGCTCAGTATTGCCTGAAAAGCAGGTTAAATATCTATGATTAAAGTTGCAACATCAGTAAACAGATGTAAATTATTAGCTTTAGGAAAACCGGGTCTGGGAACTAGTCTTTTGCTGTGATGGATTGCAGGAGTCAAGGAATAAACAGTATATAAGCACAAAACCTTTACAAGAACACATCTATCTTGCTTGTGTCACAGAGCAATTAATCAAGTTAAAATAAATTCTACTTTACTGACGAGAACCACATCCTCCATAAAGCATTTTAAGGCTACGCAGCATCCACTGCTTCCTATGTGAGAGCAGCCTGAGAACCTACCAACCTAACTTTGAAATGGTAAAAACATTATTCAGTTTCCAACAATACAAATATTGATCTTTTCCCCTTTTTGATCATTTTGGTCCAAAGTCGATTAGGAAACTACAAAAATTGCTGTGAAAATAACACCTGCTACCAACCATGCACGAGTTAATATCCAACAACAGTTAAATATGTCTGGCTATTGTAAAATTTGTACTTCTTATCTGTTGAGTATGTTTTGTTTCAAGTATTTTACTGAGTAAAAGTGAAGCTAACTGCCTGTATCAACATTAGAGATAGACCCCCACCACCTGAAGATGATCTGTTGAAAAATGATTATCCCAGGTCACCGATTCATGACAATTATCATTAATTATAGCAATGTCAAAAATATGTATTGCTGGTGAGATATAGCAATGCATAAACTATTTACCTAGGATTCTTGATTAAATAGGGCAAAAATCTAATTCACAATGTGCTGATTTAAAATCATAGAGAATGCCAAGTCAGTATGAAAATTGATCTTGTTTTTACTCTTATTATATGGCTGTAAGATCACCCAGGACCTGCAACACAGGAATAGCCATATGTTCAATAAATAATATAAGTCCTAATGAGACTGGTACGTCAGATTTAAAGTACCTTTGGGAAATTAGCAGGCATTCTACATACTTTTCATTTAGTGCACATTTCTGTGTTAAAAATGTTTTTAATTTGTTTGATGTAATATTCTAATGTTAAATCTTGAGTCTTCTTTAGATTTAAATCACCATAAGTGACAGAAATACAGGCTTGTGTCATGATATTTTTCTAGGATGAACCCGGACACAGCACGCACACACAGAGCTTGTTCTTGAGGTGAGTTTTATTGTACAGAATGGAGGGTAAATGAGGAGAGGAACCAGAGTCTTTATGGACGGAGATGAAGGGTGCGGAAGCTGGCTGGCAGGAGGAGTGCGGAGAGACTGACCAGGTGGTGATTCTGCAGCTGATGACTTGTGACCAGGACGAAACACAGGAGCCGAAGACTTGAGACCAGGACGGGACATCAGAACCGTGAGCTTGAGACCGTGAAACAGTTGGAATCGAGGAACTGCTGAAGAACTTGAGACCGTGGAACTGCTGGAGAACTTGAGACCGTAGAACTAACTTTGAGACCGTGGAACTGCTGGAGAACTTGAGACCGAGGAACTTAACTTGAGCACGAGGAACTGCTGGAGAACTGGAGAGCGTGGAACTGAGTTGCAGAACTTGAGAGCGTGGAACCGAGTGGCAGAACTTGAGAGCGTGGAACTGAGTGGCAGAACTGAGCAGAGTCTGAGAGAAGTGACTTGAACCAAAACCAACTAGAAGCAACGTTCTTCAGGCTGACTGTAACAAAACAGAGCTGACAATGAACACTGGCTGAGACTGAGCAGGAGTGAACACTACGGACCGGCGACGAGAGCAGAATGAGGTGAGTCTTAAATAAGGGTGGAACCAGGTGAGAGCAGTGAGGGTTAATTGCAGCCTGACAGGTGGAACCAATTATTCTGAGCAGGGAAGGGAGAGAGGCAGCGAGGCTCAGACTGCAGCCTACAAGCTGCATCCTGACAGTACCCCCCCCTCAAGGCCGGACACCGGACGGCCCAGAACCTCCCACACTGGGTGGGCGGAGGGGGCCCAGGAAGGTGGGCAAGAATCAGGCTGAACACTGGGGACCAAAGAGCCAGCGAACATGGGGAACCGAAGGCTAGAGAACAAGGGGAGTCTAAAGCTGAAAACTCGGGGAACCAAAAGGGCTAGAGAACACGGAGGACCGAAGGGGCCAAGAAACACGGAGGAACCAAAGGGGCCAAGAGAACACAGACGTGCCAAAGCACAACCAAGGCGCGGCACATCAGGGAAAGGTACGGGCGCTTGACAGCGCCAGGGGAAAGAGCGAGCGCAACACAGCGCCAAAGGGAAGGAACGGGCGCAACACAGCGCCAGAGGGAAGGAACGGGCGCAACACAGCGCCAGAGGGAAGGAACGGGCGCACGACAGCGCCAAAGGGAAGGAACGGGCGCACGACAGCGCCAAAGGGAAGGAACGGGCGCACGACAGCGCCAAAGGGAAGGAACGGGCGCACGACAGCGCCAAAAGGGAAGGAACGGGCGCACGACAGCGCCAAAAGGGAAGGAACGGGCGCATGGAAACGCCAAGGGGAAGGAACGGGCGCATGGAAACGCCAAGGGGAAGGAACGGGCGTATGGAAACGCCAAGGGGAAGGAACGGGCGTACTTAACGCCAAAGGGAAGGACAGGCGTACGACAACGCCAGAGGGAAGAACAGGCGTACGACAACGCCAGAGGGAAGAACAGGCGTACGACAACGCCAGAGGGAAGAACAGGCGTACTTAAAACACCAGGGCTCAACAACAAACGCTGGAGCACGACTGGCGCACAGAAACGCCAGGGGATACCCGCCGGGGCGTGAGGGTAACGCGGGGGCTTGGGGAAGAGAACGCCGGGGCGTGGGGAAACGCCGGGGCGTGAAGAAAGAAGGATCGCCGGGGCGTGAAGAAAACGCCGGGGCGCTAGAGATAAGATCGCCAGGGCGTGAGGGAAACGCCGGGGCGCAAGGGAAAAGCTCGCCGGGGCGCGAGGGAACCGCCGGGGCGCAAGGGAGAAACTCGCCAGGGCGTGAGGAAAACGCCGGGGCGTGAGGGAATTTTCTACAAACACCAGGGACCAGAGGGCGTCCTAACACGCCGGGAACAAGGAATCTAAAGACTAGGAGTCAGAGGGCGTCCTAACACGCCGGGAACACGAAATCAAAACATTAGGAGTCAGAGGGCGTCCTAACACGCCGGGAACACGAAATCAAAACACTAGGAGTCAGAGGGCGTCCTAACACGCCGGGGAACCAAAAAAAAACCTAAACACCAGAAACTAGAGGGCGAGCTAGGCAGCAGCAGACCAGGCGCGCCAGAGGGCACACACGGTGACACGCATGCACCGGAGGGCTCTGGCAGCGACAAGCATGCGCTGGGCAGCAACTGACCGGGTACACCAGAGGGCACAGACGACGACACAGGAGCACCGGAGGGCTCTGGCGGCGACCTGCATATGCTGGGCAGCGACTGACCGGGTACACCAGAGGGCACAGCCAACGAATAATAAAACGTCGGAGGGCTCTGGCAGCGGTCTCAAAACTGGGCAGCGGCAACAGTTACGCTGGCAGCGGCGACTGGAAGCGCCGCCTTTAATTGCTGGGCAGCGTCGAGGGCGGGCCTCGCGGAGTGCGATCCCGGAAAAACACGAGGAGAGGCAGGGCGTCGCCACACAGCGACCTGGGCAAGACGAACCGGAAGCGGGGCATCCATGACGTCCCCGAGCAGAGACGGAGCTGATACTGCCAACTTCCGCACCAGGCTCTGTGTGTGCTCGGGTTCATCCTTTGGCCGGTCCGTAATGTCATGACATTTTTCTAGGATGAACCCGGACACAGCACGCACACACAGAGCTTGTTCTTGAGGTGAGTTTTATTGTACAGAATGGAGGGTAAATGAGGAGAGGAACCAGAGTCTTTATGGACGGAGATGAAGGGTGCGGAAGCTGGCTGGCAGGAGGAGTGCGGAGAGACTGACCAGGTGGTGATTCTGCAGCTGATGACTTGTGACCAGGACGAAACACAGGAGCCGAAGACTTGAGACCAGGACGGGACATCAGAAGACTTGAGACCAGGACGGGACATCAGAACCGTGAGCTTGAGACCGTGAAACAGTTGGAATCGAGGAACTGCTGAAGAACTTGAGACCGTGGAACTGCTGGAGAACTTGAGACCGTGGAACTGCTGGAGAACTTGAGACCGTAGAACTAACTTTGAGACCGTGGAACTGCTGGAGAACTTGAGACCGAGGAACTTAACTTGAGCACGAGGAACTGCTGGAGAACTGGAGAGCGTGGAACTGAGTTGCAGAACTTGAGAGCGTGGAACCGAGTGGCAGAACTTGAGAGCGTGGAACTGAGTGGCAGAACTGAGCAGAGTCTGAGAGAAGTGACTTGAACCAAAACCAACTAGAAGCAACGTTCTTCAGGCTGACTGTAACAAAACAGAGCTGACAATGAACACTGGCTGAGACTGAGCAGGAGTGAACACTACGGACCGGCGACGAGAGCAGAATGAGGTGAGTCTTAAATAAGGGTGGAACCAGGTGAGAGCAGTGAGGGTTAATTGCAGCCTGACAGGTGGAACCAATTATTCTGAGCAGGGAAGGGAGAGAGGCAGCGAGGCTCAGACTGCAGCCTACAAGCTGCATCCTGACAGCTTGAAAACATGAGTCTGTGTGCGATTAATCCATATAACCTATTTAACTTAGTAAATTCAGAAATATAAATAAAGGAACTTTTCAGTGATCTAGTAGTTTATTGAATATATATATACTGTATATTAGCTCTGTTTTGTTCTTAAAGTGCGTTTTATGATGTGAAACATTCACAGCGTGACTAAAAAGCAGAAACAGGGGAAACATGAGGCTGAAAATACTTTTTTCAAAGACCTGAAAGAGACAAAGAGAACTAAGTGAATCACTCAAAGCACATTTTAGTCAAGTTTCTTTACCTTGACTGGATTTCTGCAAAGTTACATTTACTTGTACTTGGGAAAAGTTTTATTATGTAACTGTATTGGTACATTATTGTATCATTTGTATAATATTTTAGTTTACACCTGTACAACTGGATGTTTCTTTTGCACAAACTTCACATTTTAGAGGTGAAGGTTGGTATCTTCCATGATGCAGCTGCATCCATTAAATTCAGGCTCACTGTGCAGAAAACAAGCAGCACTGTTTGATTCACATGATGTCATTAAATAAAACAGCTTAATGTCTGCATGGCTGCGTTATCTGATCTAATTAACTCTAAAAAGTACTTTATCGTATGTCAATTTTAAGCAACAATTTTTTTTAAAAACATACGTATTGACTTTTTTCCTAGTTAAATAAAGGATACTACATTAAAGACGCTGAATCCAGTTTGTACCATTTTCTTATTTATAGCTTTCTTGTCCATTACAGGCCTACAGACCATCAAACACAACTTTTAATATTCTCAAGATGCATAGTTTTTAAATTTTGTGGTTCTCCTCCAGTCAGATTTAACTAGAAATACCATTATAACCAAATAAAACTCTTTTTAGCTTATTTTAAGTTAGCAGTACTTCACATTAGCAGCAGTCTCGTTAGTTGCATTAAGAGCCCAAAACAAGTTAACGTGTTTGCTAATGATTTTTTATACAACATATTACAACCAGCTCTGCAGACGACACCCACAGCAAAACTAAGGAGTTGTTATTTGACAATCTGAATTTAAAAAGTAAATAATGTACCGCAGTTACTTAAGTTTGCATCAAACTAGAATACAACAAATATACTATTAAAAAGTGGACAAATACTTGAAATAAATGTGCTCCAGTCAGATTTTTTTTTATTGAAAGTTTACATTTTAAACAGCTAGCTACTGTCAGGATGCAGCTTGTAGGCTGCAGTCTGTGCCTCACTGCCTCTCTCCCTTCCCTGCTCAGAATAATTAAATCCACCTGTCAGGCTGCAATCAACTTTCAACTGCTCTCACCTGGTTCCACCCTTATTTAAGCTCACCTCATTCTGCTCTCGTCCCAAGTTAAGTTCCACGGACTCACGTTCTCCAGCAGTTCCTCGGTCTCAAGTACAGTTCCACGGTCTCAAGTCCACGGCTCCGATGTTCTGGTCTCAAGTCCACGGCTCCAACGTTCGGGTCTCAAGTCCACGGCTCCAATGTTCGGGTCTCAAGTCCACGGCTCCAACGTTCGGGTCTCAAGTCCTCGGCTCAGATGTTCTGGTCTCAAGTCCTCGGCTCAGATGCCCCGTCCTGGTCTCAAGTCTTCGGCTCCAGAGTCCCTCCCGGTCAGTCTCTCTGAACTCCTCCTGCCAGCCAGCTTCTGCACCCTTCATCTCCGTCCATAAGAGACTCTGGTTCCCCCTCGTCATTCACCTTCCATCCTGTTCAATAAACTCACTTTGAGAACTAGCTCTGTGTGTGCGTGCTGTGTCCGGGTTCATCCAAAGACTAATCATGACAGCTACATTCCAACAAAATTCAAAACAAATGAGAAAAACGAGAGGAAATGTGAGGGAGCCAATTAATGTTTTATTTGTTAATGACTTTTATTGGTGTAATATAACGTAAACTTTTTCCCCTTAACATCAAATATATCTTCTTTCAATCTGAAGATCTCATTAATTTTTCCATTGTGTAGATTTCACCTCCATTATTCAACATTTCTTTTAAAGATGCTGGATCCAGTTCGCACCAGCTTCTTGTTGCAGCCATTAACAATATTTTTTTGGCCAGTACAGGTTGTTAACCAGCATGCTTTTTAATATTTCTAAGCTATAGTTTTTAACCTCTTAAACCTAAGGGTCTATAGTCCAAAAAACGCATACTCAGGTCTGGGCCTGAGTAATTGAGATTTAAATGCCCAACAAATAAATTTCCCATTAAAAAACAGATATTTACATACAAAACGTCTTACTTTTGCTGTAAAGAAGGAAATAAACACAATAAATTGTAACTACAACATCTTGGTTACATTTGTAGCAAGTTCAGTGTCCACACAACAAGCAATTGAGAAGTTATACATGTTTAGATTGAAAAAAATCCAGGCGGACCTCTGCTGCATTTGTGCTATTTTGACACAGTTTTGGCACAATTTTTGAAATTTATTCTTCAAGATCTGGAGATAATGATAAGTGTGTGTTGGTCTCAATCAGCTAAAAGCGCGTTATTGTTGCAAAAGACCCTTGAAAGGGCGCTCATTAGCTTATGTGGTCCTGGAGAAATACTGTTAGAACTAAAAACATTTCTCTGTCTCTTACTTTAATTTAGCAATTCTTCACAAAATGGCATAGATGCAATAGACTGAAGTGTTTCCAGAGGTAATCTGCTGTACATGGCAGTAGCTGCTTAAGCACTGATTTTATCAGATTGGTGTTCAAGCAGACAAAACTTATGTTGAACACACAGATCAGCTGTTTTCCTCCATCTGTATCTGCCTGCACCATGAATGAAAACCTAAACTGAACCCTGTACTAAAAGTCTTATTAACCAGCATGCACCTTTCTATTGTAGAAATGAAATAACACAAAAGATTGATCTTTTGCCACAGATTTTAAAATAAAGAAGTCCATCCAAACCCTGAAACAAGGTGTATCGTACATGGTGCAGCTGTGTCTGAATGACTGAATGTTTAATCTAGTTAACATTGTGCCGCCTATAATAGTGAAAGATCTCCAGTTTTGCATTATTAGACTTTAAATCAAGGTTTTAATTTCTTTTTTTCTCCTACAGGGGCCACATTTTTATCTTTGTACAGAAAGAGAACAAAAACAAAATTACATTCACTTTTCCATTCTACGATATTTAGAGTCAAGACAGGTCACAGTAGCAAAGCTCAGCCATTCATGAGAAGGGAAAAATGCTCTATAATCTAGAATAGCATTGATATTAATTGGTCTTAGCAGATCAGACCTGAACATCGTCATAGATTTCATCAGAGGACTCGGGACACGGCTCAGCTGTCTTCCTGCACGGTCCTGACAAATAAATACAAAGTTGCCTGAATTACTGCTCCCAAAATAATGATAATTAGCATTTTGCTGTTAACTTTTCAACTCTCTAGAAAGAAAGCATCAGAAAGTCTTACCTCCCAGCACTGCCTTTGATATAATACATGTAAAAATCACAATGAGGAAGAAAGCCCCAATCGTGATAACACGGTACATGCATGGCCAAAATATGCCCTGAGTTACGGCTCTTTCTGCAAGAAAAGACATTTAAATCAGCATAATTTGTTAGCTAATCTGTTGGTTAAGGATGTTTTTTATAGGAAATATAAACCAGACAAGGTGAAAGAAACAGCAGGAGGAAGTTGAAGCCTCTAACCTGTGGTTGAACTTTTCCACGGTTGAGAACTGGTTGTGGGCTCAGTATTGCCTGAAAAGTAGGTTAAATATCTATGATTAAAGTTGCAACATTAGTAAATGGATGTAAATTATTAGTTTTACTAAAACTGGGTTTGGGAACCAGTCTCCTGCTGCGATGCAATGCAGGAGCAAACAAATAAACAAGTTATAACTCTCCTTTACTGTTGAGTACCATATTTTCAAAACACCACTACTTTTTGTGTGAAAGCAGCCAGAGAACCTACCGATCTAATGTCTATGACTTGTAGCATTATTAGAATTTAGAAAACCAAAAAATAACTCACCATAAACAGTGATCTTGATGTTATGACTAACAGTGCCTCCACCCTCACACCGATAAATACCTGAGTCACTGCTGACAATGTTTTTAAAGATCAGGTAGAATATCCCTTTGGACAGACCTGATGTTTCCCATCCTGTTATGATGTGATTGTTATCGTTGTTGAGATGAACCCGTTTGTCCTCAATTTTATACCAGTTGATGGTTGGTGGTGAATTGTTGCAGAACACAACTGGGCAATCAATCCTGAGTTGTTGTCCAGCAAAGGGTCCATAAACTGTGTTCCGACGAACTTGTAGTTCTGTTGCGCACTCCTCATCTAAACCACGAGAAGACATAAAACAACAAAGATAAAATTATGTCTTCTGTGTATAAATACTTTTAAACTTTTCCTGAGCTTGTCACAAAAAGTTAAATCAGGGAAAAACATTTCCTAAACTAGAAAGACTGTTTGGTCTCTGTGTCACTGTATCTAAAACCAACATCTGTCAAAATAAATGATAATTCAATCAAATATGAATGTTAACAGGCTTTAGATTTATGGTGCACTTTAATAAATCATCATCAGAAATCATCCCTTCAGTTTTCCAGGTCATGCAACCTCAAATCAACATCAACACACTTCCAGGTTTGGAGGTTCCCAACAGGTTTAGATCACCTGTGATCGCTCTAATTAATTAATTTAGCTTTGCTTTGAGTTGAGAATGTTTGGATTTCTTCAGTCCAGCCAACCTGTATAGTATAAAAAAGTGTTTTGGAGTTGCAGCTATTTCTCTGAAGCATAGATGACACAAATTAGGAGTTTTTCTTTTAAACAAACTTGTTCAAATAGCCGATCGTGTCTGCTGTCATTTCACATGGAGCACTCGGCCTTCTTGTGCCATGGAAAGTTTCTTTGCTGTTGACCCAACAATCAGCAGCTAATTTTGAACCTTTTTAAAGTAATTTACAGTTAACAGTGTTATTTTATCTGCCATATTGCAGTCTTTTTTATTTATATACATAAAATGTATTTGAAATGTTGAGCCAAACTAAGAACGTCATATGTCAAAACTCTTTCATAATTTCTAAAGGTTAACTAGAAAATACATATATTTTCATGTAGTGTTAAACAACCCCACACTTAAATGTATATCTTTATCCTATTGTACTGTTTTAAAAAAGCAAAACTAAATAATATTAAGGCAGAAAAATCTCTGTCTACTACTAATAATGATTTCTACTAAAATGTCTTTTTTTTTCTTTCCCAGTGTCCTGTCTAGCAATGTGGCAATAAGAATTATTGTCTTAATGCCAAATAGAGCTCGACAGATTTTACTTTCACAAGTGGAGCAATCAGCTTTCGCCGTAGTGCTCCGCCTGATTTATGCATGTGAATAGTTTTATTGTGATTCCTGCGGGGAGAATTTCAAATTATGTGGACACTACAATGGGAAAGTAGGAGAGTAAAGGAAGAACAAGAAGAGAAAAAAAAGAAAGAGAAGAGGTGAAAGAAAGAAGAGATAAAAGGGAGAGAATGATAAAACGTCTTCCGTCTGCTTCATCACCTGGAAAGAAAGATGTAAAAAGAACAGCACAACCAACAGACATAGTGTAACAGATAATATAGAGTAACACCTTGATACTATTGCTAAATCATATGCATTATTATTTAAGCTGACATGTGTGAAGTGATACCTGAGAAAATAAAGTGAAAAAAAAAAAAAAAATAAAAAATAAATTACGGGCTTTCTGTATATAAGTGAACATTTAGAACCTGGAACCCAGCACCTGTGGGTGTTTGTGAGAGCGCACTTGTGTATGTGAAATTTATCCAGAAGGAAATTGCTCAAATTTGTCTTTTAAGTAAAGAAGAGTAAATTAAGTTTCAGCCAATACTTACATAAGCCTAGCTGCTTCAATTTTTTTTTGGGGCATGTGAAAAATGTTCTGCCATTTGAGCACTGTCAGTCTTACAGATCATGTACAGGAAACCACATGTGCACTGCTGCTAAAGAATTGATGCACTTGTGCCTCAAATATTGTAGAAATTATCCAATGACAAGGACATTATTCAATTGCTTGGTTTCCTTTGCAAATGCTCTACTCACATCGGGATGCTGGATGCTTGTACCTGAAAATCATGGCACAATTTACTTTGATTAAATGTGTTTATTATTATCTGACCACCTGAAAGCCCTCTCAGAGCATTAAAAGTTTAGTTCTGATGGTAAATTGATCCTTTACTATAAAAAACAAATACGGTAAGATGGTGGTGTCATGACGCAAGTAGTATACTTGGTTCTGTCAAAGTTTAACTGTGTGTATCACTAACAGTTGATCTTAAAACACAAATCGGAACATAAGCGCAACAAAAAATACCCTTGATTTCCTCATGGTTAGATCCCCCCAACATGTTTTTCAACTCACCACCAAATATGGCAAGATAGGAAATAGAATGACAAATTCATTATGTATAATATCTCTTGGTGCATAAAATTTTATATAATTACAAATTATTACTTCAGTTTTGCAACATAGAATCAGAGATCTACCATCCAGATTAATGTCTTTGTGTTTCATTTTAAATTCTTAGGTTTTTAAGTTGCATTGTTTGGTTTTTACATCGTCTATTCAAATGCGGAACTGTAAGAAGCTATCTAGTCACCTGCAAAACAGTAAAAAGCTCTGTGTGATGTGGAAAACTTTTGGTATATTTTAAACCCTTTGATATATTTAGCTTTGCCAAACAAATTGCCCTTTATCTTGTTCTTACCTTTTATTTCGTTGGTATTTAAACCGAAATACAGTGTTTCCGCTGACATGAATGAGAAACCAACAATGTCTAGTACAGCTTCGTTTAGTAGTTATGATAACTTACCGTAAGCATCCAGAGTAACAAGGAGTACGGCTGTGATCAGGACATTCAAAACGACTTTAGAGCTTTTAGACATCTTGTTGGGAGCCCAGCGAAGCGGGCACTACTATATAGCTTCTGTAGGTTCAGAGTTTTACACCTCAACTGATGTGGTTGTTTTACTTCCTGTTTGCTATTATGGGGTCTTTCGTAGATGTATTCAACATAGGTCCTCCTGTAAATGCTAATAGATTTAAAGTAGCTGATACAAGAAGAAGCATTTCTGTTTCGGTGGTTGTCGATTGAGCTCCTGGGGGGAAAAAAAGGCGTAAAGATGCTTTATAATTAAGTTCAAACAATACAGTTGTGCAGTGGCTATAAAAATTGTAAATGACCCTCTTACATCTCAGAGTTTTGTGGTATAAAGAATGAGAGCATGATCACTTCATATTTTCCAGCTTTAATGTTTGGTTGAAACCAGAAGTTTGCATACATGGTATTCCAAAATGCTGTCTTTGTTTAAAGGAGTAAGTTATTTACTGTAAAATCAATCTAAATTATTCTCATTTGTCACCAGCGATGGAAGTAACATTCTCTATAAACAATCGGTTCTCTCCATCAACAATGTCTTAGTCAAGTTTTTCTCCTTTCAAACATAGAGGTAGATAAGATAAGATACGATAAGATAAGAATACCAGAAGATAAGATAAGATAAGATTAGAATACGATAAGATAAGATAAGATAAGATAGGACTTTATTAATCTCACAATGGAGAGATTTACTTGTGACATTGGCTCTTATAAGCAACAGAGGGTGCACAAAGGAGGAAAAGGTTCATGAAGTATATACAGTGCATCCAAATATATACAGTGGATGGGAAAAAAATTAATTAAAGAAGAAGAGATTTAAGGTGACTCATGTACATTCAAGGTATGGTCCGGAACTACTTTGGTTCAGAGTGTAGCCCGTGTTTACTTCCTGGTTACTGAGCCAATCATATGAGAGTTCCCAGGGTTCCCAAAACAGAGAGCAGCATTTAGTATTTTATCTTGGCAAAAGAGCAGCAGTCTGTTAACATGGAAGCCAGTAAGAGATGCAGACCAGAAATAGAGATGAAGACAGCATCATATACCTATCCTGTATAAGTAAACAGGCTTAAATCAGGAAATACAGGAAAGCAAGCCTCTGCAAATTCTCAGTTAGCTAGGTCATCGCAGCAGCAAACAGGCTTAAATCGGAGGCAACCGGACTTTTGTTCAGTGCTTTCTGAAAACGTTTCGACACCCATCCAGGTGGGTGGCTCGCACTTGAGCAACCTGCAGTTGGAGCGCTGCTGTTTAGGACATGGAGGCCAATCCTACTAGGCACATTCTAAGTCAGATGCAAATCAATGATCCACCCACCACTGTCGTGAGTCATCAGAAGCTATTGCTTGGTCGAGTACTTGGTCAGCTGAATGATGGATGTAATCTATTTGGAACGCGTTGGAGGACCAAGTTGTAAACACTGGGGAGCTCAGCTGTTTGTTTGCATTTGCCTCTGCCTGCATGTCACGATTTGGGTTTTGTCTTGGTTCAGGTTATCCGTTTTATTAGTTTAGTTTCTGCTTTTGGGTTCTTTCTTGTTTTGGCTTTGGTTTAGACGTGTTGTTCTGTTTAGATTACCTGTTATTTACCTGTCACTTTATTCAGCTCGATTTTTTCTTCCCTCATCAATCAGTCAGCTCCCTTGCCTTGATTAGTTCCACCTGCTCACTTATAATTAGTCTTCACTCCTGTTCACCTGCTCACTCCCCTATATAGTCCTGCCACAAACCTCTGCAATCTGCCAGATCATTAACGAGCCCACGGTGAGTTTTGTTCCAGCGTTCCTTTCATGATTGACCTGTTGATGCAAACCTGAGAGACTTTTTGATTCTGAGCCAGCCTGTCCCCTGATCTGATTTGTCCTGCCCTGTCTGACTGATTGCCTGTTTTGCCTACCCGAATCTGCCTAAGGAATATCCGAGCTTACTTTATCCCTGTCTGTACTTCTGCCTGATTTTGGACTGCCTTTTTGTGTACCGATTTTGGACTGCCTTTTGTGTACCGGATTTTGGACTGCCCTGTTGATCGTTGAGCCTGCCTGTCTCTGTTTTATTATTAAAATCCTGTTTTTGCTTATACCTCGCTTGTTTGGTTGAATTCTGGGTTTGCCTGATTCACGTTCGTAACAGAATGATCTGGCCAACCTAAAAACCTATCGCCAAACAAGCTTGTAGAGGTTTTTTTTTTTTTCTCCCTTTATATTTTTTGCTTTTTATCCCCTCCACAAGCTATGGCTTTGGAGGGTTCCAGATTGGCATTCTGTCCCCCTGGTGTCGGTCCCAGACGCCATCTCTCCAGCAGCCGCAGCAGCAGTAACTCGCTGCCTGCTCGGAGCCTACGCTTGGGAGGGCTCTTTTTAACTAATTCAGGTTCTGCTCAGAATGGTAGGGATCACTCACCCAGCGACACCGCTGTCGGCTCCGCCCATGGGTTTTATCCTGACCAAACTTTGTTTTTGGAGGTCGAAGCGGAGGTGGTGCGGGATCTTCGCCCGGATCTTTTTCTCTCTCTCCCTCCAGAAGGGGAGATGCAGGGAACGCTGTGGGCTCCGCCGATCCCGGCTCTACCGAAAGAGTTAAACCTCCAGCAAGTCCTGCCGTCCCGCCGTCGGAGGAGGGGACGGAAACCTGTCCCCTCGAGCCAGTCCAGCGCCTGTCCGTTGCCACTTCCTGCCCAGTGGATCGGAGTCCGGTGCTCCCCAGAGCTGAGCAGCCCACAGCGCCTCCTAGTGGCGCCCGTGATGCTGAGGATCTGGCTCTGGCGAACCAGATAAGGACATTTGCCCCTATTATTAAACACCTTAGGGAGGTTCTTTTCAGCCAGTATTCAGAGGAGCTGGAGGCTGAATTAAAGGAGGTAGAGGGGCACTATAGAGCGGCCCTCCAGGCTTTCTATAGTAGACCCGATCCTGTCCCCAAGGGTCCGCCTCTGCTCAAACCACAGGAGGACCTGCCTTCGCCCAAGCCCCAGGAAGGGGTCCTGGAGGACCCGCCCTCTACCTCAGCTCCAGTGCCGGCTTCCGACAGCTTTAAAGCAGCACAGTCTCCAGAGCCGGCCCAAGACGCTGCGACCCAGGAGGGTCCGCAGCCGGCCCAAGACGCTGCGACCCAGGAGGGTCCGCAGCCGGCCCAAGACTCTGCGACCCAGGAGGGTCCGCAGCCTGCCCAAGACGCTGCAACCCAGGAGGGTCCGCAGCCGGCCCAAGACGCTGCAACCCAGGAGGATTCACTGTTGATCTGCGACGCTTGGACCCAGGAGGGTCTGCCCCCAGTCTGCGACGTGGGAACCCAGGAGGGTCTGCCCCCAGTCTGCGACGTGGGAACCCAGGAGGGTCTACCACTGGACCACGAGGAGGGGGTTTAGACGAGCCCTCTTCCAGGCCGCAACTCTGGGGATCATCGGGACACTGGGCGTCGTGGCCCTCGTCCAGACGACAAGCGCCGTCGTGGCCCTCGTCCAGACGACAAGCGTCGGGGGTCTCGTCAAGACAAGAAGCGTCGAGGGTCTCGCCGAGAAGAAAAGCACCCAGAGCCCCATGGAGACTTAGAGGTCTCCGGACCTCTTCTGAGGCTCTTGCCCCCGCACCTACGGCTAGACAGCCAATTATCTAAGTGGCTGAACAGGCTGTCTTTGTCGGAGGTACTGGAGGGGCTCCTTCTGAGGTTCCTGGTTTCCAAGAGTCTGGGTAATTCAAAAGCCTGTAGCCAGGGGCCTCCTGAACCTGAAGCCTGTAGCCAGGGGCCATCTGAACCTGAAGCCTGTAGCCAGGCCCCGTCTGAACCTGAAGCCTGTAGCCAGGCCCCGTCTGAACCTGAAGCCTGTAGCCAGGCCCCGTCTGAACCTGAAGCCTGTAGCCAGGCCCCGTCTGAACTCTGTAGCCAGGCGCCTCTTCTAGCTCATAGTCCGGCTCCATCTCCAGCCTTTAGTCCGGCGCCAGGTTCTGCTCTCTCTCTCTCCAGGCGTCGGGCCCTGAGGGTCCTGTTCCTCCAACGGCCTCCGAGGTTGCTGGTCCGCCGCCGGCCTCCGAGGTTGCTGGTCCGCCGCCGGCCTCCAAGGTTGCTGGTCCGCCGCCGGCCTCCGAGAGACCAGCTCCGCCGCCGGCCTGCGAGAGACCAGCTCCGCCGCCGGCCTCCGAGAGACCTGCTTCACCACCGGCCGCTGGACATCTTTGCTAACCGGGGCCGTCCTACAGGACACCCACCGGATTACCTGTCTCACAGGGACGTCCGCCGGAGAACCTGACACACTGAGGCCGTCCTTTGGGACATCCGCCGGAGAACCTGACTCGCCGGGGCCATCCTCCGGGACGCCCGCCTGAGAACCTGACTCGTCGGAGCTGTCCTCCGGGACCTCCTGTTCACCTGCTCACTCCCCTATATAGTCCTGCCACAAACCTCTGCAATCTGCCAGATCATTAACGAGCCCACGGTGAGTTTTGTTCCAGCGTTCCTTTCATGATTGACCTGTTGATGCAAACCTGAGAGCCTTTTTGATTCTGAGCCAGCCTGTCCCCTGATCTGTTTTGTCCTGCCCTGTCTGACTGATTGCCTGTTTTGCCTACCCGAATCTGCCTAAGGAATATCCGAGCTTGCTTTATCCCTGTCGGTACTTCTGCCTGATTTTGGACTGCCCTGTTGATCGTTGAGCCTGCCTGTCCCTGTTTTATTATTAAAATCCTGTTTTTGCTTATACCTCGCTTGTTTGGTTGAATTCTGGGTTTGCCTGATTCACGTTCGTAACACTGCACCATGATTCCTGTCCTGAAAGTCATAATTCCCAGCATCCTGAAAGAAGTTCATGGTCTTCTTTTGCAGAAAGGAAATAAGACAAACGGGATTCATATTTTGCCACTGATTTAACAATAATGAAGTCCATCCAGACTCAGTCATAGAATAAGGTGTTGGTATTATTCATGGTGCAGCTGCGTCTGAAAAATTCATGTGCACATGGTGCAGAAATCACAGATCACTGTTACTCTAAGTTTATAGAGTACCGCCTATAATAATGAAAAATCCTCAGGTTTCCATTATTAAGTTTTAAACTAAGGTTCCTAATTCAACTTTCTCTCCTGCAGGGGCCACACCATTCATACAGACAGTGAACAAAAACAAATGTACATCTACTTTTCCATCTAGCATTATTGTGTAAAAGGTAAGACAGGTCGCAGTAGCAAAGCTCAGCAATTCATGAAGAGGAAAAATATTCTTTATTCTTCAATAGCACTGATAATAATTGATCTTAATAGATCAGACCTGAACATCTTCACAGTTTTCATCAGAGGTCTGGGAACACGGTTCAGCTGTCTTCCTGCATGTTCATGCAAAATAGATGCAATATTACATCAATTACTGCTCCCAAAATCCTGATAATTAGCATCAGAAAGTCTTACCTCTCAGCATTGCCTTTGATGTAACACATGTGGTAATCACGATAAGGAAAAAAGCCCCAATTGTGATAAGGCGGTACATGCAAGGCAAAAATATGGCCAGAGTTATGGCTCTCTCTGCAAGGTAAAACATTCAAATCAGCATCAGAAAAATATATCTGCTTACTAATTAGTAGATTAAAGAGTTTTTTTATAGAAAATAAAACCCTGAGAACTTGCGAGAAACAGCAGGGGGAAGTTGAGGTCTTTAACCTGTAGTCAAACTGGTCCACAGTTGAGAACTTGGTGTTGTTGCGGGCTCAGTATTGTCTGAAAAGCAGGTTAAATGTTGACGAGGAAAGTTACAACATTAGTAAATAGATGTATATTATTATTCATAGGAAAACGGGGTTTTGAAACATAGCTTCTCCTGTGATGCATTGCAAGATCACCGAATAGACGATATATGTATAAGCACAAGACCTTTGAGCACAAATCTGTCTTCATACGTTGCTTGTATCAGCGCGCAGCACCAAGTTAAAATAAACTCTACATTGCTGTCGAGAACCACATCCTCCATAAAGTCTTTTAAAAAGCAACGTAGTATCTACAGCTTCCTGTGAGAGCAGCCTGATAACCTATCGATCTCACTTTAAAATGGTTAAAAAGACACTCAGTTCCCAACCCTGTTTTAATGAATCATTAAAAAAACAATAATCCATGGGCGCATCTGTGCCTCCTGTCAGAGATTATCAGATAATATAATATAATATAATATAATATAAGAGTTCAAAACCACAGATACAGCTTTAGATTTGGCAAAAAAAAGTAAAAAAAATTGGAGTATATGCATACTCATGGTTCTAGTGATGAAACTGTCATGGTTTAGTTTTTATCTGGCTTTTTTCCCTGTTATTTTCCTACACCTCCTCCTCTCACTCAGCTCACCTTCCATTCCCCAGCAATCAGTCACACCTGTTAGGCATTAATTAGTCAGACTCACTCCACCTGTCAGCCTCCCTACAAAAGCCTCCCTCAGTCTTCTCTTCCCCGCCGGTTTGTCATCAGTCTCCACTCACTTCACGTCACTCAGCCTGGTTTGCCCCTGCTAGCTGCTGGAATCCTGTCACCTCTGTGTCTCTAGTTAAGTCTCTGCCTGCTGCTGGATTAACCTGCCACCTCTCTGCTTCAAGCCTCTGCTAGCTGCTGGATTTACCTGCCTCATCTCTGCTTCAATAAGGCCTGTTTTAGCTGCTGGATTATTCTGCCACCTCTGAGCTTCAAGTAAGGCCTCTGCCAGCTGCTGGGTTTCCTGTCTCCCCTGTGCCTCAAGTCAAGCCTCTGTTAGCTGCTGGGTTTCCTGCCTCCTCTGTGCTCCAGCAGCCCTGCTCTCAAGAACTCTCTCCGGTCCGTCAGCTCCTGCTCTCATCTACACCCCAGTTCCTGTCCAGTCCTGCCTCTCTGGTTTCATCATCCACTACTCATCTTTGTGTCAATAAACTCTCAGTAAACAGCCCCGTGTGTCTGGGTTCATCTAAGAAAAATCATGACAGAAACACTGAGTTTACTGCCTTTGATTCCAGATATCAGATACCAACTACTCACCGTAAACATTGATGTTGATCGAATGGCTCACACTGCCTCCACTTTCACACCGATATACTCCAGAGTCTCTTCTGAGAATCCTTTGGAAAACAAGGTAGGAAACCCCTTTCATTGGGTTTGCTGTATGTATGTATGTATGTATGTATGTATGTATGTATGTATGTATGTATGTATGTATGTATGTATGTATGTATGTATGTATGTATGTATGTATGTATGTATGTATGTATGTATGTATGTATGTATGTATGTATGTATGTATGTATGTATGTATGTATGTATGTATGTATGTATGTCTGTCTGTCTGTCTGTCTGTCTGTCTGTCTGTCTGTCTGTCTGTCTGTCTGTCTGTCTGTCTGTCTGTCTGTCTGTCTGTCTGTCTGTCTGTCTGTCTGTCTGTCTGTCTGTCTGTCTGTCTGTCTGTCTGTCTGTCTGTCTGTCTGTCTGTCTGTCTGTCTGTCTGTCTGTCTGTCTGTCTGTCTGTCTGTCTGTCTGTCTGTCTGTCTGTCTGTCTGTCTGTCTGTCTGTCTGTCTGTCTGTCTGTCTGTCTGTCTGTCTGTCTGTCTGTCTGTCTGTCTGTCTGTCTGTCTGTCTGTCTGTCTGTCTGTCTGTCTGTCTGTCTGTCTGTCTGTCTGTCTGTCTGTCTGTCTGTCTGTCTGTCTGTCTGTCTGTCTGTCTGTCTGTCTGTCTGTCTGTCTGTCTGTCTGTCTGTCTGTCTGTCTGTCTGTCTTTCTTCAGAAACAAAAAAACGTCTTCAAAGGCCACGTCTTCTTCAACGCCACAGAATTGCCCGTTTGGACTTTGCAAGGATGCACCAAACATGGGACATTGAAAGGTGGAAGAAAGTTGTCTTCTCTGATGAGAAAAAAATTAACCTTGATGGTCCTGATGGCTTCCAACGTTACTGGCATGACAGGGAGATCCCACCTGAGATGTTTTCTACACGGCACAGTGGTGGGGGCGCCATCATGATTTGGGGTGCGTCTTCCTTCAATGGAACAATGGAGCTTCAGGTTGTGCAGGGGCGTCAAACAGCAGCTGGCTATATGGAGATGTTGCAGCGGGCATCCCTCATGACTGAGGGCCCTCGTCTGTGTGGTAATGATTGGGTTTTTCAACAGGACAATGCTGCAGTTCACAATGCCCGCCTGACAAAGGAGTTCTTCCAAGAGAATAACATCACTCTTTTGGACCATCCTGCATGTTCCCCGGATCTAAACCCAATTGAGAACATTTGGGGATGGATGGCAAGGGAAGTTTACAAAAATGGACATCAGTTCCAGACAATGGATGCCCTTCGTGAAGCCATCTTCAACACTTGGAGCAATGTTCCCACTAGCCTCCTGGAAACACTGGCATCGAGCATGCCTAAACGATTGTTTGAAGTCATCAACAAGAATGGTGGAGCTACTCATTACTGAGTCCTTTTTTTTGACATTTTGATTTCTGTTTTGGGGGGTTTTCGGGTTTTTTTGAGCTATGGTCTTAAACTTTTGATCAGCTGAAAAAATCATGTTTGAGTATAAATGCAGTTTTCAGACAATTCCCTGCTCAAATGTTCTTGTCTCTTGCACTGATTTGTCCTTTTAACATTGTGAAGCTCTACTTAGAACCTTCTTAAGATCCAATAGTGCAAAATGCAAATTCTTGCAATTTTTTGACTGGTCTTAAGATTTTGATCAGGAGTGTATGTATGTATATATATATGTATATGTGTATATGTATGTGTATATATATGTATGTATGTGTATTTTTCACACAGCTGTTAAGTCCAAATCCTTTGAGTTCCCTTTGCATTGTGTGTGTAGAAATGGTCCCTATTTCACTACTGAACATACATGAGTTCTGGTGTTTTTCTAGGACGGTTTGATTTCAGAACATGGATGTGATCCCCGATCTGTCACGGTATGGTTCTGTTTTAGTTTGTTTTTTGGACTCATAAGGACTTTTTCTGTTTACTTTGTCACGATTTACGTTTTCTGTTTTAGTTTGTCACAGTTCAGGTTTTGTTCATCATTCAGTAGTCAGCCAGCCCCTGTAACCTCCCTGTTCACTCCCCAGTCAGTTCATTCATCTGCCCAGACCATTCCCACCTGTTTTCCCTAATTAAGTTCCAACTCAGCTCACCTGTTCACTTGCCTTTATATACCTGCCTCACTTAGTCACTCACTGCCAGATCGTCATGTCATCTCCTTGCATCTCACTCGTGATTCTGCCTCCGCGCTTTTCTGTGTATCTCCGTGCTCCACCAACTTGGACATCTGCATCTCCTGGTTTGTTTTTTGCCTTTTTTCATTAAAGCACCTTTTTTACATAACTCTGTGTCCGGCTGAATTTCGGGTTCGCCAGCACGATCAGCATCATTGCAGATTAGTTTTTTTTTAACCCCACTTTTGTGCAGATGCCAGTTCTCCGCTCTCCTTCCACTTTGTAATCATGCATTGATTGGACAATGTGTTTTTCTTAAATAACTTCATACGCTTGAAGAAGTGATACCAATACTGTCTATGTTCCTGAAAGTGATTTCAAGTATTTCATGTTTTCTTTGAATTTATTTAGAAATATCGGTTCACTTTGGTTTCGGTTTCACTTCTGAGTGTTTTTTAAAGATCGAGTAGGGAAGTCAAACCAGCTCTTTCACTGTTTTCCACTCTACTGTGAGTGTTGCTGTGGATTTTAACATGAACAGGTTGTTATTATTGTTGATGGAGAATTGCTGCAGAACCCGATCAGTCATTTAATCCTGAACTCGCCCCAAATAACTTCTTCACACGTTGTGTTTTCATCTCATAACTTCTGCTACACATCCTTCGCCTGCAATCGGAAATCGGCAAGACGGCGGAAATTACACATTATTGGAAAGGATTGAATTGAATGTAGTCGCTTTAATGTAAACAAGTTATTTTACTTTTACAAGTAGTTTGAAAAATCTGTGCTTCTTGTATACATTAAATTTGTTCTGTTTTCAAGTAATTAAAAGTACTGCTTTATCATCCCAGGTCATTGTCATAATTATAATTTGGTGTCATAAATCAATGTCAACCATACCAATTTTTGATCAGCCAAAGCAACAAATAAGGTATTTACCTATAATTTGTGGCTAATTACAAAAAAAACTAATTCATAATCATTATCTTTTGACCTTCATAATTTGGCTACAAGATCAACCAGGACCAGCCAGCAGAAGGCAGCCATCTACAGTCCTGTTTAATAAATTAAAGAGTTAATAAACATCCTAATGAGGCTCGTTTGTCAGGTTAAAAGTAACCTTTAGAAATAACCCTTCAGTAGGAATTCATCATCCTTTTCAATAAGCCCACATTACTGGATTAAATGGGTTTTTGTATGGGTTTGATGTAATACTCTAATCTTAAATCTTTCATTTTCTTTAGATTTTAGAGAAAATTCACCATAAGTAACAGAAATGCAGGCTTGAACATTGCAGTCTGTGTAAATAATCTATTTAATGTGTTTAACTTTGTGAATTCAGTAATGGAAATAAAGGATCTTTTCAAAGAAATTTCTAGTTTGTTGAATATGACAGTAAATTAGCTCTATTCTGTTCCTAAAGTGTGCTTGATGATGTGAAACATTCATAGTAGTGTGATTAAAAAGAACATTTTAGTCAACTACATTTCTGCAAAGTTACATTGACTTGTACTTGGGAAAGGTTTTATTATGTAACTGTGTTTGTACATTGTTTTATTGTATCATTTGTATAATATATTAGTTTACACCTGTGCAACTGGATGTTTCTTTTGCAACAAACTTCACATTTTAAATTGATACATCTTCCTGGACATGCGAATAGACTTTGATGATGTCATCAGGACCCAATTTTAAACACCCCATCATTCAACCTGATTGTATGTGAGTTAGAGAGTTTTAGGCATACGTTGAACCTAAAACAGACTTATTAAAGTATCTAGTGCTATTCAGATTAAAACAAACAAATCTCTCAGGAAATACAGCTTGGTTGGACGGATGCTCTTAAACTCTGAAGTGACTCTTCATCGCTCTCGATCTGCAGCTGTCTCCAAAAAGCCTGAAGGTTTCAGTTCAGAAAGGAATGGAGCCGCTTCTAATTTCCCCCACACGTCCCATCTGAAGAAAATCAACCCCACAACATCATTCAGCCTCTGCCATGTTTACCTTTGCTTTGAAGACTCTCACTGTCTACTTGACGCTTGCACCTTTGGGTTTTGTGGTCCAAAAGTTGACATCTGAACTTAACATGGTGTTGTGGAGCCTCCCTGACCAGTTTCCGTCTTGCGTTCATGTTGTTGCTTTTATTCTTTCCTTTTATTCATACCTACCTTCACTGGGCCATGCTGTATACAGTATTATTTTCTTTTTGGTATGCTTATCACTCATAGATGTTTCAGATCATCAAACAAATGTGAATATTAGACAAAAACAAAGAACAAAATGCAGTTTATATTTCCTGGTGTTTATTATGAAGGTGATCAAATCCAAACCTCCATGATGATCTGTGGAAAATGAATTGCAACTAAACCTAATAACTATTTTAGCTGCCTTTAGCATCAACAAGATCATTAAACAGCAATACAACGACAGCTGATCTGTATCTGTCTGGAGGATTTGATTGAATTTGACTTTGTAAAGTGCTTTGAGATGAGATGTGTTGTGAATTGGCGCTATATAAATAAAATTGAGTTAAAATTTAATCTTAGGTTAATCGGATTCACCGAACAGACAGAACTACATCAGTCTAAGGCTCTCGTCATGTGAGTAAGACTTTGCTGAGCATCAAATGCAGGTCATGAGTCACAATATGGCCGTCGCTATGAGGAGTGGCCGTCTGTTTTCAGATTATTCAACTTGTCCAATGCATACTTTTAGAACAAGGAATGCAGTAACCTTTCACAGAACACGTCTACTACTAGAAGAAAATTAAAATAATAAAATAAATAAAATATGAGAACACGCCACTCTGTACTGCAGTCCTGACACAACCTTTTCGAAAGTAACATTTGTACAGGATGTGTGCAAAAGCGTTACCTGTACAGGAAGCATAACTATTACCTGTCGTCTCTCACAGTCCTTTCTGCACATTAAAGAGAATCTGCCTCACGCTGAAGCAGTTCCCCTTTTACATATTCGCAGTTTGGCTCTCAGTGTTTCAAGAACACCCAAACAAACGGTTGGTTGCGTGGTGCCAAATGCAAATTTATTTCCACTTGCGTGTTATTTTTAATGTTCGCAACCAAAACCCCCAGAGACGACACAAGACCCAACAGAGCAGCTGTGGTGTGTTAGCTCTACTGTTAGAAATGGATTTAATCAATTTCATAGATGTGGTTCCCAGGTGGAGAAACTGGAGCCGCTCTGTTCAGGCATTTTCCTGCATAATGGAAAAAAAAGTTCAATGAATTATTGTTCTCAAATCCTGATAATCAACAGGTTATCTGTATTTTATTTAATATGGGAGTCTTACCTTTGCTCACAAAATATGATTTTATACATATAGATAGGATTATAATGAAAAAAGCCACAAATCCAAGAACGCGGTACATGATTGAGAATGTGTCCAGAGCTGGGAGCTTCTCTGCAAGAAAAGGAAAATTCACATCAGCAAAGAAGAGGAATCTTTATGTACAATTTAAATTGATGCTCCACACTTTTTATACTAGAATAGACAGCACCTTACAAAAGTATTCAAACCCTTTTAACTTGTTCAGAGTTTGTTGGGATGTACTTCCAGGGACAATCTGAAAAGTGTGGCGTACATTTGTGTTTATCCTCAAAAAGGTCTACAGCTTAAGTGGAAAAATCTGTCAGCATTAGTTCTTCACCCCATAAATCTGGCCTTTCACCAAAGAGATGAATGCAGGAATCTACAAACCTGCACACATGTGGAGAAGATACTCTGAAACCTACACTGAACCGTTTGACCTTCAAGCAAAACGCTGTGTGCTAAGGAAAGCTTACTACATCCTGAACACACTGTCACCACAGGGATGTATGGTGACGGCTGTGTCATGCTGCAGGAACGTTTTTGTTTAGCAGAGACAGGGATCAGAGTTCATTAGAAGGTTGATGGAGCTCTCTACAGGTCAGCATTGCAAGAAAGCTTGTTACGACTGGTTCACACGGCAGGATTTTTAGCCCAATTTTCGCCTTGATCTCCACCTTCTGAGAGGCGACGACTATCAGCGTGTCTCTTAAGATAATCTAAAGAGATGTTCCTGCCGTGTTTAGAGCGTTCGGGTCTGCTTGGTGGAGCGTTAGGACCGCTCCAACCTCAAATTGAGGATGTTCAACATGTTGGATTGTCTCAGCCCAATAATCCTAACGTGTGATGTCACCCAAGGACAAAGGAGCAGGCAGCCTGTTGAATGTGACGTGTAGCCAATCAGAAAGCGAGGTGAGGGAAACACAGAGAGAGAGAGAGAAAAAAAACAGTTCACCTCCATATCATAGTGCAGTAAACGTAGAGCCCCCGGTCACACTGTCTCCACTCCTTTAATTAACACCTTTTTTCTTTTTGTTATGTTTTTTCTACGTTAAAATCAGTCCACAGACTGTCGCCATCGTTCTTCCTCGTCGTCCATGTTTGTTTACTCTGAACTCATGTTTGATCGTAGGAGGTTTCACAAGATTTCCTGTCTGACATCTGAATGATCCTGAGTGAAATCTGTTGGTGTGTAGTGTGTTGAGCTCGCCTTCTCACCGGACACCACACGCTGTACGAGCAAACCTGCTTTATCTACGATTTCTTATCATTACGTGTGGTTTCTCTCAGGCTTTGAAAATCGGCCGACTATTTTAAAATTCTGCCGTGTGAACCAGGCTTTAGATGCTGCAGAAGATTTGAGATGGAGATGGAGGGTTCACCTTCCAGCAGGATATTGACCCTAAGCATGCAACCAGAGCTGGAAATGTTTAGATCAGGGGTCTCCCTGGTCCCCAGGACCCACTGTCCTGCATGCTTTAGATGCGTCTCTGCTCCACCACACCTGAATCAAATGAATGCAGCCATCAAGGGCTGCCAAGGCCTGTTAATCACCCATTTAGCTTTAGCTCGTCACCCACAGCTACACCTAAAACATGCAGGACAGTGGGTCCTGGGGACCAGGGTTCAAGACCTCTGCTTTTAGATCTGGGGTAAGACATTACAATGTAGGTTCACAGACATGATTCATCCCATCTGACTGAGTCTGAAATACTTTCCTGAGAAAAATCAGCAAAACTATCAAGAGTCTGGTCCAGCACCGGATCTTTGACTTTTGTTACTAAACTGAATTCTCTACATGTGCTGTAAGATGAAAATGCAGTAAGAGGAGCTTCCACAAAGTATTGGCTCAGGAGAGCATGCCACACTTTTCAGATCGTGTTTATTTTGGGCCTTGTGATAAAATTCACAGGATATGAAAACATTAACTAGAAGTTGAGTTTGTTCGCGGCGGTAAACCTTGAGTGATTGTGTGACGTCAGTATCTTTTAGACAAATATTTCAATCGCTGATTGGAAGCACACGTTTTATCCTATTTTGACATCTGGGATTAATATCTGGGAATCTATTCAGTCGCACAAAGAAGTGTCATATGCTGTGTGAGCATTGAGTTTGAGTGCTGCACGCTCTGGTATTTCTAATGAAACAGATGTGTGGCTCTGGTGTGTGAACTTCCTCAGTTCAGCTCCTTGAAGGTCTTCTCCCAACTATCTTTTTTTTCCCAACACACACAAAAAAAATACAAAAGAACAGGAACTAATTAAATGAACACAGATGAGTTTGAAAATATTTGTAGGTAAAAGAAAATACTCTTCAATCCCATTTTGAGCATTTTGGTGAAAGTGGAAAATATTGTTAGACAAGGATGAAACCTTCCTTCCTAGAACAGCGACACGTTTGTGGACGAAAAAACATGTTTTTCGTAGATTGCTTCCTTTTTTTTGTAGGAAATATGCCAAAAAGTTGAGCTGTGTGTGAATTTAAAAACACAAACGCAAAGTGATCTGTAGTATCTACTGACAGAAATAACTTTGGTGTGTCCTGGCTGTAGTTTGTTTACTTTTTAGCATAAAGTAATTCTGCTGTAGCAGGAACTCCTGAGCTCTCTTCCTCCCATTGATCTTTGGGCAAAATATTCAGCTACTTTCAACTCTCTGTCATTCTTTCTGTCTACAAAGTTTCAAGATCTTATTTATTGTATAAAAATACACAAAATATTGACAGGTATTGAGGTTCAGAATGGTTGAATTTAAATATCGTCCCTAATGGGAGTTAGAACCTGAAAAAAAACAGTATAATCTGGCAACTCATATAAGCCTTTAAACTGGGATAATCAATGGAAAGTTAAGTGGAAGGAAAATCACTCAGCCCTAGTAAGGGGAAACATTGGTAAGGAAAAAGCCTTTAGAGGCCTGAGTGCTTCCGCTGTGCCGGAAGGGCGTCGCCAGGGGCAGATTTGCAGCATTAAGCTTGGAACCCAATCATAAACGCTTGCAGTTCTAGTTAAACTTGAATTTCTAGTATCCGATTTATCTACAACTACCATAAACAATTGCAAGTATCCAATTCCTGGCTAATAGTAATAGTAATGTGGAAAACTGCATAGAAATAACCTTAAAATTATACAAGAGCTTAGAGATTCGGCTGTGTTAGTGGTGTAAGAAGGTTGGGTCAGATGCAGCAGTAGCTGAAGGCCGATCCATGTCTTTATCTCTCTCTGCTAAATCAAGATCCGCTGAAGACAGAAGCTGTGGTTTATGAGCCTCCAATTAGATTTCCTGAAAGCTGCGGCTTAATTAACTCAGAGGGAAAGTGTGCAAATGTAGATTTCCCCATTTGTGCACAGTTTAAGTTGTGAAACCACACAGAGTTGAATGGATCAGAGCTATGACGTGCAGAGAGTAACACTCTTCACTGGCAGCGGAGGCGACTGCATCACTCACACTGCCTCCACTTTCACTCTGACATACTCCAGAATGGCTTTGGTTGATATTTTGGAGGATCAGGAGGTATACTTCATTTTAATCCTCTCATTAGGGCAGATGTCAGCGCGTGTTGCTTCATGTGTGAACCAGGAGACTGTTGGTGTGCAAAACTTAACAAGGCAATCCGTTCTGACTTCTTCTCCAGCTAATGCTGTAAAAACTGTCATTAGTCCTGCTAATATTTTTGTTCTGCTCCAGGACCAGGTCACAACATAAAAGACTAAACATGACTGGGTTCTTCTTCTGCCACAGTAATAACTGTATTACCAGTAAGTCTCTGAGGAAGATGCAGGCGCTTGTGATGCAGCTGTGTCCACCAAATTAAGGTTAAACATGGTGCAGAAAGCCACACAGGATTCAGTGGTTTTAACTTTGTGCCACTTAATATAAACAGCTTAAAGTTTACATTATAGGGTGTTAGGAGTTTTAACACTTTTATTAATGTTGGTAACAATTAATATATAGGAACTTCCCGTTCTAAGAGATTACATTTTGTTATTTAAAACAAGCATTTTTTGTGCTCTTTGCCTTCTTTTTGATTAAGACTATCCCAATGTGCGCAATTTAAAGAAGAAAAATTAAACGGAAATCCATAATGTTAACCAAAACCTACAATATCACCTGAAACACTTCTATACAATGAACAGTGAAAATCTTTCTCTAAAGTTTTTCACTGAACAAAGGGAAAAACAAAGTGTTTTGTTATTTCTACATTTCTCAAATAGGTACAAATATGAAGAAAATTAATGATTTTATGACATAAAAAGGTACATTACTGTATGATAATAACTTACCGCCATCCTCCTGAGAGCCAACGAGTAGCGGTAAGATCAGCACATGAAAAAGGACTTTGTAGCTGTAAGATTTCATGTTTGGCACCTGAGAAAAGATCCACTTCAGTGGAGGCTGAGAGCGTTCTGAGTTCTACAGATCTCACATGTGGTTGGCGTTACTTCCTGTTTTTGATTATGGGGGTCTTTGGGTAGAGGTTTTCTGCACAGTTCCTCCTGTAAATGTTAATCTAACAGCTTTGATTGTAGCTATTACAGGAAGACACTTTTTCTCTACGCACATTTTGTTTAATTTCAGTAGATCTGTGTTGGGGAGTTTTGAGGAAATGTTCAAAATTACCATAGCAAGGGGATTCAACTCCACGTGATCAAATCCAAAGTTTTAAATGTACATTATTTCATTGCACACAATTATACATTAATTTATTGCATGCAGTGATTAGGATTACATTCTACCTTCCCAAGGAATCGCAATCAGAAATCAGAATAAAATTTTGCAGTCATACAAAAAGTCAGAAAATGACTCATCTGATATCGTACAAGGCTACAATACCTGAAATGATTGAAATTGTTCCAAATAAATATTTTTCAAGTCATGCACATGCAATAAAATCAGCTTTAACTCAAAGTAAGTGCAAAACATGCAGAAGAGCAACAGTTGTTGTGCCCCCACTGCGGAGAATCCACGTTATAGTTTGCAGGCTCAGTTTGAAGACTCTGATTGCATTCATTATTGTCAAAGATGTGAATCACTGTTTGCTGGTACACACACGTACACACAAAATGTCCATATTTAAAGAAAAAAAGTCCAAGTAACAGCTTTGGAAAGTTTGTACTTGTGCTTCATAGGAGAGTCAAACAGCAGGAAAAACTACATTCAATGGCGACTGTTACCAGTAGAAAAACAGATACAACTCTGGTGTTCCTGTAGAAATAAATATGGTCACCAGATGAAACAATATTAGTTTAGTTTAAAAGTTTCAAGATCAACTCACCCTTTTACCAATCCATGTCCTCATTTTGTACCCATTTGTTGCTGTTTGTCCCGAGCTACTTTCAGTTTGTACTATCTTTGCACCCATAATTTTTAAAAATGGTTCCCAGTTTAGTTATCTTAGTAGTTAAGTATTTGATATATAAAAGCTCATATCTCACCTATAACTAGATTTATTTTGTACATCCTAGTCACGCTGATTAATATGATGCTAATAATATCGGCTTAAAGCTGTGGTTCTGATCCCTGTTTTGACCAGTTAAGTGTCATGAAATATAATAGATAATGACCTTTGATTGAACCAAAATAATTTGATATTTATTGAAGTCACTCAAATTTAAGACCAAAATTATTCAACCAAGAAGTTTGTTTCTGACAGAAAATGAGGCAGGCATCTCTCAAACAGTGACTAAACTATGTCAAAGGAGTACTTTTTTAAAAAAAATACACAGTTTATCTGTTTTTAATTACAGTTTGTCTTAAAATTACAGGTCAAAAAAGTTATTGGTACCATTCTTAATAATCAATGCTTTGTCGGCATTATTATCTAATCTTTTTATATTAGTCCTGGCTAGTATGTTGCATGTTTCCACTGAGTTTTTCAAGATTCCTTTTTGTTGATCAGCTCTAAGCTTTTAAGGCTGGAAATGTCTCTTTGCCGTTACCCTGATCCAAAGCTCCCTCCACAGATTTTCTGTCAGATTCAAGTAAACATTTTAATATTTCTTCCAGTCAGATGAAACTTTACTTTATATCAAAATCTCCTCGAGGTAAGAATAATTTAATAATCTTCTGCTTTACTGAAGCAGAAGCTATTATTTATTGAACTAACATAAACCTTATACTAGGCAAGGAGTAGGTTATTGAAGCTTACTTAAATAATTGGTTGTCAAACTGGTTCGTAGTGTACCAAAGGTGGGTACAAATTGACGCGTGGTGGCTACGAAGATTCCTGTGGCGGACAGATCTTTTCAAACTAGAAGTACTCGGGTAAAATGAGCAAAACTGTAAACATACTTAATGGAAAAGGGTGAATTAACCAGCACCTAATGAATAATACCACTATACCACTAATGTGTATTTTACATAGTTGCGTAGCTGAATTAGAGCCCTGTGGCATATAAGACTCCTATTAGTTTCATTGGTTCACATCTAGAAAATCTTTATCTTTTTTTTATCTAATTTAATACACAATAGGCTATCATTAGTTACCATTATGTTTCTCTGACATTCAAGATAGCTACTTTTTGTCAACTATTTTCCAAATGTACCTGCTAGGTCATGTATCATAATAGACCCAACATTTCCTAATAAAGAAAGTAAAACATGACAACCTATGGATATTTTTTAAAAATGTGTTAACTTTTTGGTGTCATTTTGTGCTCACAATAAATAATTATAGCACAAAAATAGCACACTTGCTTTTTGTAGATCTTAAGTCCCTAGTGAAGGAAAACAAAAAAATAAAACAATCTTTAGAAATAAGTATAAAATAATAGTTTGTGGTTCATTTAGCTCTTCCTTTTACTGTGAAACCATCCAGCAAAGGCTGTTAGCTGAGGGGCTAGCAGAGGTGCTAGCTGAGGGGCTAGCTTAGGGGCTAGGGTTAGCTAGCCCCATCGGCTCAGTTGTGGTTGTTAAAATGTTTTCTGAGGAAACGCTGACTGATTTCTGTAACACTGCTTTTGTATATAAAGTGGTGGGATAACCTACTTATTCATCTCATGCTGCTTTTCATTTAACTGTTGCGGTGTACTTCTTGTAGTTTAGCACCAAGGGCGGAAGAAGGGTCCAAAAAATGAAGTTCGGGGTGAAGGGACTTAGATAAGTGTTGAATTCCTCTTGGTTAACAATCATTGAAAAGAGATACAGTCCATTTTCCTTTTGGTTTCCCTTATGAAGAATGTGAAACGTGCTTTTTACTCCACATTGTTTGCTGTGACGTCAATGCTCTCAGTTTGGCTTCGGTGGGAAAATGCTTTATGCCCAACAGAAAGACAGCAGAAATCACACACTTTCAGTGATGCTGATGAGGGAAATCCATGAACATACTCTGTTGTAAGAAAGATTGGTGTTTCCAAAATGTAAAGGAAGTGATAGTTTGCCTATTTCTAGACTCCTTGCTGTGATGAATCCCTCCAGTGCTCCCCTGGAAAGGAAACTAGTGTGATTTAATCCAGCAGACCTTCCGTCTTTATGTCAAACGTATAGCTGCGTACTCTGTCTCCTCCATCTGCCGATGTGGCCGGGTCACCTCTCTTGGTGCTGGCCCGTGGTTCAGAGAAGCATACACAACATTGGAATTGGCTTCCCCCGCCTGAGTTGCATTCCTCAGTCTCTTTCTGTCCTGTACCACCTGGCCGTAAAGCTGGACGTTATCTCTTGAGATCCTCGGCTCTGGAGGTGGAGCTGTGGTTTTTCTCTCACTGGTCCTACGAGACGGCAGCGGGTTAGAGTTTCCTCTTGGTGAATGTTGGAGCCCCGTGGCATTTGGGGCGCTTTGCTCAGCCAAGGGAATCTCCATGTACTGCAAAAGTAAGAAAATAATTAAATAAGCAAAAAATGTAAAGATACTGTGAGTGGGGAGGGTATACTCCTGAAAGGTCAGCTTGACTCACCTGATTTTCTGTTCCTTTGTCTTTCTTTGATTTCCCTGCAGGTTAAGGAGTTTGTTAAATGTTATTACTGTTTCTGAGTATTAAACATTTTAATTGCAAGTTGATGTTAAAAGAATGATATAGAAAATATCAGGGAAAACTCACTTTTGCATCCCTGCATGCATATCACAGATAGAATAACCACGATAATGACGAATGAACCAATCCCAGCAGCGCAGTAGACATACATCAGAAAGGTGTTAGTTGTTTGTGATTCGTGAGGGTCTTCTGCTGTAGCACAAAATAGAGCATAATTAAAATAAACGTATATGTTTGTTCATTCAACTTTAAAAACAGTAAAAATTATTACTTTTTAACGCTCCCTTTATTGATAATTTTGGTCCCTAAAGTCGGAAATAACACTATAAAAAATGCTATGCAAATGTCACTTTCTGCCGTGAGACTTTTTCTACCAACTACCCATCAATTCCTACCAGTCAGCTAAATGTTTCATACAACTAAGAACTTATAGTATTTTTCTATGAGGTACTCGTAGCGACTTCAGTGTATATCTTGCATCAACATCTTCACCTGAAGTGTGATCATGGGTCATAATTTCTCATATTTCGTAAGGTCAAGTGAACCAAAATAAATTGTGTAATACAAGGTTTCAGAAAACCTTTTTCAATTTAAATAAATTCTCTGCTAGATTCGAGCATTTAAATTAATATTTATCTCGATAATCTTAACACTTAAAGGTGCCATGACTTTACTTTATAAACCATTTCATGTAGTTGATATTGCTGCATTTGTAAATTCTCCAAAGAATTTCATAAATAAAAAATAGGTCAGCTCGTCAATTTGTCAGGCAAAATGTCCCTCCTCAGGAAAAGGGTTGGTTGCAGTAACGATATGCAGCTCTTCTAAGTTGACTTCACTCTGATTAGCTACAACTTTATTTGGAAAACCGGGCAATACCCCCCCCCCCCCCCCCAATATTATACCCCCAAAACTGTTGTGGCCACTTTGATGTACATGAAAAAGTTAGCCGACAGGAGAAAGAAAGTAGGAAAGCATAAAATGGCTATAGATTGATACAAATACTAACTTTCCTTACTTATGTCATTGGTTATTGTTGTATGTGTGTTGTTTCTGGCCTCAGTAGCCCCTGAAGAACAAAACCGAATTATTAGCTCATAACCAGGCGTGCTGCTTTGGTAAAATATGACTTGTAGCATTATTAGAAATTAGGAAAACCAAAAAATAACTCACCATTAACAGCGATGTTGATGTTATGACTAACACTGCCTCCTCCTTCACACCGATAAATACCTGAGTCATTGCTGACAATGTTTTTAAAGATCAGGTAGAATATCCCTCTGGACAGACCTGATGTTTCCCATCCTGTTATGATGTGATTGTTATCGTCGTTGAGATGAACCCGTTTGTCCTCAATTTTATGCCAGTTGATAGTTGGTGGTGAATTGTTGCAGAACACAACTGGGCAATCAATCCTGAGTTCTTTTCCAGGAAGCGTTTCATAAACTGTGTTCCGACGAACTTGTAGTTCTGTTGTGCACTCCTCATCTAAAGCACGACACGACATAAGATAACAAAAATAAAATTATGTTTTCTGTGTAGAAATAACTTTAAACTTTGACTGAACTTGTCACAAAAAGTTAAATCAGGGCAATACATTTCATAAACTAGAAAGACTGTTTGGTGTCTATGTCACTGTATCTAAAACCGACTTCTATCAAATTAAATTGTCATTTTATCAAATAAGAGTGTTAATAGGCTTTAGATTTATAGTGCACTTTAATAAATCATCATCATAAATCATCCCTTCAGCTTTTCATGTCATGCGACCTCAAATCAACATTTTCACACTTCCAGGTTTGGAGGTTCATGGCGGGTTTAGATCAGCCGTGACCGCTCCAAAGGATTCATTTAGCTTTGCTCTGAGTAGAGAGAGAGTGGATATCATCAAGATGCCCAACATGTTTAGTATAAAAGTGTCTTTTGGACTTGCAGCTATTTCTCTGCATACTAGATTATATAAATTAAACTTTTTCTTTTAAACAAACTTGTTCAAATAGCCGATTGTGTGCGCTTTCATTTTACATGGAGCCCTCGGCCTTCTTGTTTCACTTCACTGCAAGTTTTTCTGCTGTTGATCCGACAACCGGCAGCTAAGTCTGAGCCTTTTTTAAAGTAGTTTAACATTGCTACTGTATCTACCATATTGCAATGTTTTATTTATACAGAACATTTATTTTAAATTCACATTTTTTTCCAAATGGTATTTTAAAAATATTACGCTATTGAGTGGTTATAATATATATATATATATATATATATATATATATATATATATATATATATATATATATATATATATAATTTTGTTGTAAATAAAACTAAATAAATGTTAAGGCAGAAAGTTCGAAGTATACTACTACTCTTTTGAACAAAGAAAACTAAATCAAGATTCAGCTAACAGGTTATGTTTCAACCAATAATATTACAGTAAAAACGTTTATAACCTGCAGGAAAACACGCTCTCAATCAAATGGCATCGTTTTCATGTAAAGTCTGGCTCATCTCAACAATTTGAGGCTCAGCCATCATTTGTATGCATTGCAGCGGTCTGGCAGCGTATTATACAATTGAAGGGGCTAAAACAGCCTGCCTACTGCCCAGACATCTGAATAATATAGCATAGGTCTAATAAGTTTTCTAACGTTCCCTCAAAACCATCAGGAGCTTTGAGTTTGGCGGATCGGACCTCTGGGTGTCACATTACCAACATCATTTCACTGATGTTCACATTGGTCTTTAACAGAAATATCGGCTGTGGTTACGAAAGCTAAGGAAAGTAAGAAATGGCAAATAATGAACACATTTTTATTTACCATTAGCCTTTGAGGTGAAGAACAGGACGGCCCAGATGGACCAACTCAGGGCCGTCCAGTGCAGAGCAGGCTTCATGATCTCTCCCTTCACTGTCCAGCTCCCACCAGCTCAACTGGGAAATGCTCCCCCGAACACATCATTAGTTTGTTAAACAAAGCAGTCAGAGCTGCTTCCTCTTTTCGTCGTCGCTCACAACGTGCAGTACCTGTTCCCCTTTAATGCAGAAGGAATAATAGTTTTCTGAGGTGAGAACAAGTCAGTGGTTGGTCTTGCTTCCGCAAATTGTCCAAGTCAGTGAGACGTCTCAGAGGTTCCTCTCATAATCCAGCTACAGCAAACATCTTGCACTGTACCAAAATCACCAGCTTTCTCTCTGCCTTTCTGTCATTTCCGAGGCGTCTTTCAGTCAGTGCACCTTGACGCCGCCTTCATCACTTCTTGACAGCCTCTGTGGTTTGCTATCTTTAAGCTGACTTCCTTTCCTTTCTACTCTCCTTTAATCTTCACCATGTGCATCTCCTGCAGAGCTGCGCGACCTCTTGCAGCGCGCCTGCGGTTTCAGCGGAGGATGGAGGGTGATCTCATGAGCAGATGAGGACCCTGCGGCCTGTTTAATGGCTTTAATGCCCACTCCATTTGTTTGTGGTTGTTATCGGGTCAACACCATCACCACAGGGCCACTTATGTATGTGAATCAGCAATATTGCGATTTTAAGGAAGTATTTTGGGTTGATTTGTTATTAAAAGAACAAAGGATGGGACATGCTTGTTTAGTTATATTTTTAACCGTAACGTTTTAACTGTAATTCTGAGTTATTTTCATTTTAGACAGTGTAAGTAAATAAGTATGGTCCATCTATACGTTGAGTAGTCTCTTGTAGTCTTAAACTGATTTATTTAGTTAGTTAGTTGGTTATTAATGGGTTGATTTGCACCACAGAGTAAAGTTATGCAGTTTTCCTAATAAAAAAAAGTTATATAAACAACATAAAGTACTATTTTTCCCTGTCTTTTGTTTTTCCAAATCTCTCGACAATGTGGTTATAGTTTTAGGGGGAAAACAAACAAGTCTTAAGAATAATACATTATTTTTGGGAGGGAAAAAACTCAGAAGATTAATAAAATATAATATTTTACAGGCCTAAAACGGAATAAGCACATGTAAAAGTATTGTTTTGTAACCATTTTGGGAAAACAGCGCCCCAACATGGCCAATTGAGCTAAGTACATGTTGTCACGGTAACCGGCACTGCGCCCTGAACGCATGCGTCCCTCTCTTTACGTGATGACGCATTGCAAAACGTCTTGGACGGGGCGAAAATGGCGGAGTATCTGGCGTCCATCTTCGGGACAGAAAAAGACAAGTAAGTTTTATTGCGTATCGGTTTAATTTGACGCGCTAACTGTTGCTTTTGCGCGGAGTTTGTTTGTAGGAGTTTAATTTTTCTCCAGTTGGAGCTTATTTCGGTCCGGCAGCTCCGCCGGAAGTCCCGCTGAAGGTCTAGTTAGCCAGGGCAAGCTAACAGGGAGCTACCGCATTGAATGAAACTCGTGGACTCCGGGCGTTAAGCTGCTGTTCGCGCTTAGTTTGCGACAAAGTATCTTGGAGCTGATATAACTTTACATTTTTTGCCGCTCTTAATGTTCCTCTGTCCGCATTTAAAGCCCACAGCGTTGTTAATGAGAAACCCGGGCAACCCTTAGCCAGTTTAGCTAGTTAGCCCGTGGGATCACTTGCTGTGTTGAAAGCTACTTGTTTCAATTTTAGTTTCTAACTGTCACAATTTGAAATGATATTTTTGAAGCCTTGATCTGATTAATTCATGGGCCGCCCTCATAAAGACACTGTTTAGCCACTTCAAGGCTGAGAAACTTCCCATGTTTTTATAACAGTGGAGAAGGAGCATTTTGTCTGTCATCCAAAATATAAATATCAGCGTAACAGGCAGACATAGCCTTGTTTTTTGATGTTTAATTTATAGATACACATTTCTTAGAAACACTAACTGCATCTTTACGCTATATTGAAACATTCTGTAGATGTTTCCCAACGAAAAGTTTCACTTATTTCAGTTGTTGGGTTAGGATGCATGTTTAGATTTGCAAGGAAGTGTTTATTATTCTAATTGAGGTGAGGAGTTGTTTTATGGTTCACGTTATTGTGAGAATTATCTCCAGAATGAATTAACCCTGGATAATAACATGTAACACTTACCGATGGTACCTGCTGTCACCCTGTACATGTTGCTGCTGCAGTAGAAATGTGCCAGACAGACCAGACAGAGATACAGGTCTATGAGTGGATCAACAACATGCGCTCACAACCAGAGATGTGCTTCCACACTAAACGTTTTTGGCTAAGAGACGGACAATAATCCCACATGGTCGACATATCAGGAAGAGAATTATAGTTTGGGTATGATTTCCAGATTTCTCAGGGTGCCGCATTCATCTGTTCAGACAATTGTTAGATAATGGGCCCCTTCGTAAGATTGTTGGAAAAATGAAGAAGGAAATATTGAGGCGGCGTCTGAAGAAATGAGCCGAGAAATTCAAGCTTGGCCACAACCTGGTCTTCCAGATGGATAATGGATAATGACACTAATCGTCATTTTGCCAGATTAGTTAAAAAAAAGTGGCTTGAGGACAACAACTCAGTGTTTTAGAGTTGTGAGCACGAAGCTCTGATGTCTGCGCTCTAGAAAACACACGAGCAGAGCTGAAAAGGTCTGAATGAGCGCGGCGCCCTACAAACCAGACCCAGATACTCTAATTCTGTCAAGACGACTGGACCATAAGTCCAGCAAAAAGATCCTCAAGATGTTTGACCCGATTTTTACAGTGTAAAGGCAGAACTACGAAACACTGAAAAAGTTCAACCAGAGTATGAAAAAGCTGTAGAAATGAACCAACATGACAAGAATCCTCTGTGTGAGTCAAGGGATTTGTCTTGTTATACACTGTGTGTAAACTTTTGGTCACGACACATCCATCCATCCTGCAGTGTGTGAAACTTAGAGCAACTTTAGTTTGCCATATTGATCACAAACAAGGTTCACAGGTGTTTCTTTCCCTGATGCAGTGCTATAAAAAGTTAAGGATGTAACTCATAACTTTACTACATTTAGGTAATAAAGTATGAGATTATGATGCAATATCAGCAGATAGTCTTATTTTAGATGGATTGATCAGCGTTGGGAACCAAATGGATTTTCATCCAATAAATATGAATAAATAACACCATCCCAGCCAAATGTAGCAAAACAATTACCCACATGGATTTATGTGCCGGCCGTAATAACGCCGTTAACTTCTCCTCCAGGGTAAATTGTTCCTTCTATTTCAAAATTGGAGCTTGCAGACATGGAGACCGTTGCTCAAGATTGCACAACAAACCAACCTTCAGCCAGGTGAGTTTTTTTTTCCACCATGCAATTTATTTTATAAACAAAATTTCTGTTTAGTCAAAACTTTCTGGTTTACAAGACGCCGCGCGGCGTTCTGTGGCTCAGATTCTCACTTCCATGCAGGCCAGAAATGTGAGCCCTCAGATAATGGCCTTAAAAAATAATTAATTTCTGTCTCTAATCCTATCAGATTATATCTAAACAATTCAGAAAAGGTTTAAAAGTTGAACGTTTTTAGTGCAGTTCGACCATAAGTGGTGTCTTTTGTGCCTTGCAGACCATCTTGATCCAGAACATCTACCGTAATCCTCAGAACAGCGCTCAGACTGCCGACGCCTCTCGCTGTGAGTCAAACACGTTGTTTTTTTCCTGAGGTTCTTCTTTATTCCTGGTAGCCGGCTGTAACCGCTAACCAAATATCCCGGCTTCATTCAGTAGCTTAAAGTATCTAGCAGTCAGACTTTGTGTGACTCTCAGCAATGAATGGGAACTTAGGACGTAAAAGCAAACATGAGGAGCTTAGTAGACATGAAGCAGACCTCCTCATACAGGTAGGTGTGTTAAAGGATCCTAGGCTCAGTTTTAGGTGTTAGTACCAAAACGAATCAACCCCAAAATTCAGATTTTAGGTTTACACCTCGAGGTCAGTGGAAATATTACTCAGCTACGGGTTAAGATTAGTCGTTGCTAAACCAGGCTTTAATAAAACGCCTCAAAAAAAAAAGCTGGATGGTTGTAATTTAAAACGAAACAGTTTTTTTGTGCTTAAATGGAAGACGATACCGAGTTCATCAGTGAGGGTGGCCTCCTAGCTGGAAAATTAGCAAACTTCTTTTTAAACATACACTCACTGAGAAAAACTGCAAGACTTGAGCTGTGAAGTTAAACAAAGTTAATTGGAGTTAATTGGAGTTAAATTGGAGTTGTCCTGCTCTTCCCACACCTGCACAGTGGATTTCCCACCAGATCTGGACACAAGCAGCAAAACACGAAGCACTTCACTGAATGTTCTGTTCTTTATTACGAAATAGTCACATAGCAGCTAATCTATTTGTTAAACCCTGGGAAATACTTTAAAAGAATTGACCTTTTCCTTCTCATTAAGCAAAAGAAATCAACAAATATTGGTTTTCTAGCTGAGGAAGATCTCAGCTCCTGTTGCACCAAACCGTGACACCTCCTTGTTTATTTTTTTTTCTCGGTGAGAATATTTGTATGTTTAAAATGTATCAAACGTAAATTCAGGTTTAGCACCACTAAACAAATATCAGTGAAGCTGTTTCCACCCCAGCAAATGGTGACTTTATATGTAAAACGCAGCTTCCTCTCTCGGCCAATTAGCCGCCGCTCGGCGCCGTTTTAGCTAAAAACGTATCTAATAACGCTCTTTTCCCTCCCCAGCTTCGTGTTTGGTTGGATTTTTATCACAGAAGCTTATGTTTTGTATTTCAGACCATTTCCCTCTTGAACATTTACCTTCATAACCTTCAAAACTGCCCAGTCCGCTGATGGTTTACACTGTAAGTTATATCTTTATCCACAGGACCCTCCAGCACCGACAGCACTGAATTCATTTTGTTACACCTCCCCAATCAATCAAGCAAGCCTGCTGCAGTGTAGTCAGGAGAGATGTCTAATGCAGCATATGTTAGCAACACCGGCCTCATGCTGTTTGCATGTTTTCCTGGCCTGCTTGTCATGAGTTAGAGCCAAGCTTTATCAGTGAGTCTGTGTCATGACACAGTTGTACAAATAGCTCAGCAAAAAGAAACGGGGTCAGAGTTTAGCTGAAGGCATTTTAAGGTTAAACACCACAAACAAGCTGAAAATGGGAGGGAGAAACTTTGTTTTGACTCTGCTTCTGTGGGATTTAGCTCCATATATACATTATCCCTACATCAAAATTGTTCCTACGGTGTCTTGAGAAAGTATTCGCACCCCCTGAGCTTTTTTTTCCCTCTCTCTCTCAACCATCTGCCGCATCGCAACCACAACCGTCGCTGTGCGAGGTCTGGGACGTCTGGTTGTAATGTAACAGGACTTAAAAAAAAGGTTCCGGGGGTGTGAATGCTCGCTCGGGGCGCCGCGTGTTTACTTTGTGACGACTCCTAACACTTCTGTCCACCCAGCTCGCCCTTCACTGTCTGTCGTTCACGTCTTGCAGGTGCCGTGAGCGACGTGGAAATGCAGGAACATTACGACGAGTTCTTTGAGGTGAGCGACCGCTGGTGCTCGTTTCCCATTGGCGGCCCAGATGCTGCGCGGCGTGACGTCGCCGCCCCCTTATCTGCCTTTTGTACCGTGTTGCAGCCGCAAAAAAACGCTGCAGGAACAGCCAAAGTGGGCCCCATCTGTATTGATTCTGGTGCAGCTACAGGTTCAGGAGCCAGAATTGCGCGACACACGTAACTTTCTTAGCAGTGGAAAATTCTGGTGCCCGCATCCTGATTGTTGATCTGAGCTATTAGTCATTATGTTCTTGCATTTTATTAACAACAAAACAGAAAGGTTGCAATGTTAAATTAGAATATTTCGTAATATTCTCTAATTGTGTCTCGTTTTCTGTGCAGGAGGTGTTCACAGAGATGGAGGAGAAGTATGGAGAGGTGGAGGAGATGAATGTCTGTGATAACCTAGGTGACCACCTCGTTGGTAATGTCTATGTGAAGGTGAGTCACGTAGAGCTGAAACCACTCTCCCTATTTTTCTGGACACGACGTCACTCTGGAATATCAATAAATAAACAAATAATCATCTTTATTGTCATTGCAAAACACACTCCAATGAAATTTGTTCTCTGCGTTTAACCCATCCCCTTGGGGAGCAGCGGGCTGCCACCACTCCCCATGTAAGTCAAAAAACGCGTCATAAAGAGGGGAAAAAAACATATAAGCCACACTGGACTATAAATCACATTTATTTAGACATTTATTTCACACAATCCAAGACCAAAAACTGACACTTAATCTGGTAAGATTATTTAATTACACAGCTGGAACATACCTGGGAGGATGAATGGAGTAAATTAGCAACTCCAACCAGCAGGTTTTATCCAGAGCATGTAAAGATGTCAAAATTACGGCTAACCGTTAGCGTAACGGTGCTACATGCTAAGCTAACAGTACGACACGGATGTTTCAGAGCAACATAAAGCTGACGTGCATCAGTGAAGCTGTAAAACGCCTGGACAACAGAGTTGTAAGCTAGCGCTAGCTGTTATTAGCTTCACAGACAACACAATAACAGGGTTCTGTCGCGGTCTGGTTCCTTAGAGCTGCACCACACAACGCTCTGCTACGTGAATGCAGACTGAAGCAGAGAAACAACATATGTACACGTGTTCAGTTTTTGTTGTCTTTAAATTAAGGTTTAAATAAATTTTCAAGGGGTACAGGAGCAGGATATAGTTTTCACATGCCTAGAGCGCCCTCCTGTGGCTATAGACGGTAATGTTTAGTACTTGGTTCATGCTGGTTAATATGAATTACCATTTAAAATCGGCATATAAATCGCAGGATCGGCCAAACTCGACTTATAGTCCGAAAAATATGGTTTATTTTTTTTTTTATATATATATATAGTCTGTATCTATTTAAACACAGTCTCTGTGTCTAAATAGACAAAACTTTTCCTGTTTATGGTCGGGTAGGATTACCAAAATTCTCTGTTTGCTAAAAGTCAGAATAACCAGAGAAATTCTTTTAGGATTATTCTCTGTTTTTTGGGAAATCTGAGAAGTATTTCATGACCTACTAAAAGCATCTAAATGAATATTCCTGGAAGCCGTCATGTCAGGCAGAAATAAATATTTCTCTGATGTAATAGTCGAAGTTTAGCCTGAATTAATGTCAGTGAGGGATCAAAGGTCTATGCTATAGTCTGTCCTTCAGCGTTCCAGTGAATAAAAACTCAGATGGATTTGACTTTTCTCCAAACTGTGTGTAGTTTCGCCGTGAGGAGGATGCAGAGAAAGCAGTCATGGACCTGAACAACCGCTGGTTCAACGCCCAGCCCATCCACGCAGAGCTGTCGCCGGTCACCGACTTCAGAGAAGCCTGCTGCCGCCAGTACGAAATGGGGTGAGTCTGAAATTCACCAAAGTACATTTATCCAGTCAATCATTATTTATTTTTACAAAAAGCACCTCCCTGTTCCCTTTTAAAGGAGTTAAATTTCTTGCTTTTTGACCCAGAACTAAATATCCTCTTTTTAAATCCTGCTGGAGATCAACTCAGCAGCTTTATTCATCCAGAGCCTTTTTAACTAATGAGAAGCACGAAACGCTGCTTTAATGTTAGCTGTTAGCTTTGGTCTGATGTCACGCTTCTGGTCAGTCCATTCTTCAGTTAAAAGGTTGTTTATTGGCTGTTTTTGATGCAAACTGCCTGTAATGCTTACATGTTACCACAAGGTGGCAGAAGACCTGGAAAGGCAGAGCAAGAAACGAGCTGAAAGTTTTAATAAACATGTACACCACTGAGAATAAGAGCATGAAGCACTTGTTCATTGGAAACACTTTGTTGTTGTATTTTTAAGATGCTTAGAGGCTAATTTAGTGATGTTAGTGATAAATGTTTTGTGCTTATTAACATTCAGACCAAAGTTAATGATGATATTTAGGTGTCTTACCTGCTCTGAGGTTTTTAGTCCAGAAATTCTGACCCGTCCACTCATGGATATTTTGAGTTGGTGACCAAATGGTCATGGACTGACACTAAAATGTGTCATCAGCTTACATATTGTAACAGATTATTATTTCAAAATCACAGCTAAGCAGAGCATATAGATGTTGATTAAAAGTGTCCCTAAAATGACTCTTAGAGGAGCCGCTCATGGTCTCAGTTAGCTCAGATTATATTTATCAGATGACACTAGAGCTGGAACTAACGATTATTTTAATAACTGATTCATTTTTTATGATTAATCCATGAATGGAACAAAAAAAAGTTTTATTTCCACTTTTCTAAAATAGAATATTTGGACTGATAAAAATAAGTTGGTACTTAGGTGTTCTGTTACAATAATATTAGCTAATAAATATTTTTGCTTCAAGTAAAGAAGTTTATGTCTACTAGATTTTTAGTCAAGCGTTTAATAGTCAATGTTTTCTATATGAACAGCAATTTAACACAACAAAAGTGAAGCTGTTGATGATCAGGATCCGATCGTGCTGATGATCATAATTTGTTCCTGCTAAGACTTTGTCAGCAAATTAAAACTTAAACCTTAATCAACAAATTATTACCATCCGAATGAAATTGTATTCCGATTGAGAGGGCTGGTTTATGATCCATAATCCGATCAGCGTCCATCTAAACGTATGAATTTACAGCGCCTGCATGTGGAGGATGGAACCTGCTGTGGGTCCGTTCTGTGCGCTCAGAATAGTCAGAACCTACGCACCTCCACGTTTATTGTTGTTTTTGTCCCGCGTGAAGAAGTATAAAACTTCTGCCGTTCTTTTATGGAATTTCAACCACTCTGCTAACATCAGAGAGTTTCTACTTTGAATAAATCTTGGTGCAAAAAATGCACGTCATGATCAAATGAAATGATTTTGATCCCATATAAACGGTGCTTTCGGAATACCTTCTTTCCCTTTAATCCGAACACATTTCAGTCCTATCAGGGAAAGTTGCGTATGTAAGCAAGGTCCTGTCATTAACCAGTTAAACAAGCTAACAGCCGCATTACGATCTACCAGACTGACGTTCAGGCGGCACCTGAAGCACGACTTCGTCCCGCAGGAATCCACTCACAGCCCCGAGCCAAGCGCCATCAGCATTTCCTCACTTTGAAACAGAACAACCTTAAAATATTGTAACGACTTACCCTGCTGTTTAGCTCCCGTCGCCCTCATCAATGACTCCATGTTGTTTCAGCTCCTGTGCCACTGTGGAGCTCTGGTGCCATTCAAATTGAGCGTGTTGCTTATATTTTGGTTTTGTGAAGCGTGACGTGCTCCCCATCTTTTAAGGACTTGGTTTCGAGCCATTTTCTCTGTCATTTGTAGAATTTACTACAAAATAGCAGTATTTCAAAATGCCGCCTCTGCTCTGCCTCCGCCTCGTTTGCGTCGCTCTGCAGCCAATCACTGACGACCGCGACGTGGCAAGTGACGCATTAATCACGTGACACAACGAATTAATGATTAAATTCGTTGCCACCGCTTTTATTTGTCGATTTTTATCCATTCATTGTTGCGGCCCTAAATGACACCAAGAAATCCCAGCCTGTAAACTAAGCCCAGAACCATACTAAACAGCACCAGACACATATGTCCCACTTTTTCAGTCTATCAGACATTTAGGATCGGCTTTGTCGGATGCAGTGAAATAAAACCAACCAGCTCTGTCATGACACTAAAACTTTAAAATCGATACTTATTACTAAGAAAAATACTCAATTTTGATGCCGCAGTAACATTTCTTCCTGGTTAAGAGCAAAACATGATTGTTTACATTATGACAAACTTCCTTTATTAGAGAAAAAACAATAATTAGGGGACAGTTTAGAGAAATATAGAATTTCAGTGTCACTTCCGTATTTGGCCAAAATGGTAGACAAGGTGACACTACTAGTAAAAGTAATAATATCTTTATGGAAAGGTGTACCCTTGATTGATACAATTATTTATATTTGCTTATTCTTAGCGTGCTGCTGTGCGTTTCTGTCAGGTTCAAACACCTAGAATATTCATTAAACAACACAAGGGAAGAAAGACAACAGACGTTAGATCTTTTAAAACTTGCAAGGAGAACAGCAGAGAGATGCATTCAGTTACATTTCTCTTACTCTTCTGATGCGCACACTCTGCTTACGCCTTTTATTTTCACAGAGAGGCCCTTAATTAACAGAACACATTGCAGGGCTTAAGGAAGGGGGGAGACATTCTGCAATGTGACCTTTGACATCATAAACTAGCAGTTCAGTTATGAATAAAAACCGTAACAATGAATCATTCAGTTTTCAGGAAAAGGAGTAACCACAGATGGCTGCGTGTAATTCATCACAGCCTGAGATAGTGCTGCAAAAACCACGAGACTTGTCTCTGCACAAAGCCTTACTCTGTAACATAGGAGAGATATCAGTCATCTGAAAAACACTTTAATATAAACCTTTCTAATAGTGATGAGGAAATACATGATAAATGCAGTGGACATGGTAAATAAAATAAAACATGTAGAGAATAATAACAATCTTTCTAACAGTTTCCATCTGCCTGTCAGTTTGCCAATGATACAATTAAATGTACACGGATCGGGTGCGTACAAATATATTTTTTTACATTGTAAACAAGGATCCGGTCAATGCAAATATAGTCAGCAGCAGCAGTCGTCTAGCACAATTTCCTGTAGTGATGAAACACAGCAGCAGGGTAGGAAGCCACAAGTTCCTACTTTTTTGTTATTATCAGCCACATTAACCTCCAATAACCTTACAGCTGAGTGGAGCCGTTAGCTGATTAACATTTCCCTGCCTTTATTTGTAGCACAGAGCCGCAGATCAACAGGGAAGCCCACGCTAACAGAACCCCATCGTACCCCGTCTGTCCCTGAAGCTAATATTTAAACAGCTAGCGTTAGCTTATGCCGTCCAGGAGGTTTGCTAGCCTTTTCAGCTTGCTTTCAAACACCGGAGTGTGGATATTAGCTTTCAGCATTAGCTTGTAGCGATAGCTTATGGGGTTAGCTTAGCATGTAGCATCGTTCAGCTTTTCGTTTTTTTTTTTTCTTCTTGTCCTCCTGACAGCATCTTAGCAGAGTTAATTGTTGAGCTGAGCAGCTGCAGGGAGGTTGAGAGCCTCTGTTAGCGCAGTGCTGCCGTCAGAAAAAGAGCAACAATTTGGGCTCATGTCTTAGACTTAGACTTAGACTTTCTTTATTGTCATTTTGTATACACAGAGTGCATACAGAACGAAATTTCGTTTTCACACAGCTCAGAAATATTGCAGTAACTCTACAGGATACCTTGCAGTGAATTACAGTACAGGATAAAGTGCAGTGATCAATCGCAGTCACTTACAGGATAAATTTCAATTGACTTCCGGATAAAGTGCAGCAGTGAACAGTAGGCAGTTGAAATGTAAACAATGTAAACCAAATGTAAACAAATATGCAGTAAGGTGCAGCAGTGATTTAAAAGTAGACAGTTGCATTGTACACAGTTTTGCAGTACGTTTCCGGTTAAGGTGCAGCAGCAATTTTGCAGGATACGATACAATGTGCAAATGTGCAAATCAGCGAGTCTAGTGTGGTACACAGTCCGTTTTTATACTTCAGCAGTTCAACAGTCTGATGGCAGCAGGGAAAAAGCTTTTGCAGAACCTAGTGGACCTGCAGCGGATGCTGCGGAACCTCTTTCCAGAGGGCAGCAGGGAGAATAGTCTATGGTGGGGGTGTGAGGGGTCCCTGATGATGTTACGGGCTCGAGACACACAGCGCTGCGATGAAATGTCTTTTATGGAGGGAAGAGGAGCCCCGATGATCCCTTCTGCTGTCCTCACCACTCTCCTCACGTTCTTCCAGTCGGAGGCACTGCAGCCTCCACACCACACAGAGAGACAGCTGGTCAGAATACTCTCTATGGTGCTTCTGTAGAAGGTCGTGAGGACGGGCGGGGGCAGGCGGGTCAGTTTGTTGATTTTGCCACAAATAAATATCTTTAGAATCAATTATATCGAGAAGTCTGTTATTTTGACAACACTAAACCCAGCATAATGTTTTTGTGACGATAAATATTAACAATAATATCAAATATAATCGATGGGAACGCATCAAACTACCGTTGACAGCTTTTATCTTCCAATATTTGGCTCACAGTGCTAGTTTAATTATCATAGTCTATTCTACTGAACAAAGGCGCCAAACAACATAATAGAGCGTTTAAAACATCTCTTTAGTGGAGTTAATACTAAACAAAATACCCCAGAATTTGCCAAAGTAAAAGTGTTTTTGTGCTGGTAAAAACAGATTTTTATTGAGAATTAGCTTTTGTTCATGAATTTATATACAAGTGTTGCTCAGATTGCATTGTTTTGAAGTGTAGTGGTTAAAAACCTGCGTTTTTCATGAGCCAGACAGTTGCACCGCTTATTAATCAGAACTGAAAGGGAAACCCTGACAGCAGGATGTGAAGGTGTGAAATGTAGCGGTACGGCTGTGGAAGGGGTTAAACACTGAGGTGTTGGCATCGTGCCTTTACTATCTGGACCGGCTCTCTGAGGCCTGCTGGAGAACAATGTTGTTACTCACTATCAGTCTGGCCTGTGTTTTCATTTCTGAGGCCATAAACCATTAATGCTCTGATAGCTTTTACCCTGGAACATCCCCCTTACAGCTGATTTAAAGAGACGTCCAGGTACCTTTGTCACAAACCAGTGTTGATTAGGCACGCTTAGGATTTTTGTAAATAAACCTGATTTAATCCAACCATTTCACTGCTGTGGGAAAGTGGGTTTCTGTTCTGGGTGGCCTGGTATGTGAAGAAAAAGGTTGCTTTGACAAAGCTCCTCTGTTCTCTCCTCCTCTAAGGTGGGATTAGTCGTCGGCCCGAGAGTCCAGCCTTTTAAATCAAAGGCTCTGAAGGTGACTTCAAACTGAACCCTGGCAGGACATTCCCAAACTTATAATGTGACAAAGCTGAAGGTTACAGCAGTGTTAGTGAGAAAAGTTTCCCTTTTTTGATAGTTTAAAACGGTCCCAGCTGCACTGGGTTTCTGTAAGCTATCACATTTTATCCAGAAAACCAGATAAGCTGTTTGTCCTTCGGTGTTTTTCCATTTGGTTCTGGCTTGTTTGTCTGGCTGTGTGCCCCCCCCCCCCCCTCCTCCTGCAGGAGATAAAAGTTGATGCTTTTTCTGCTGGCATGCTCCTTGGCATGTGTAACTAGGAGCCAGCGTTTTATGGCAGGGCTCCATGCAATGCAAGGCCAGAGGCTTTAACCCTTCGTGCCCCGCTCTCCTACAGGGAATGCACCCGAGGAGGCTTCTGCAACTTCATGCACCTGAAACCCATTTCACGGGAACTTCGTAGAGAGCTCTACGGCCGCCGCAGGAAAAAGTAAGAAGTCCGTGGGGGAAAGAAATGTTCTCTGGAGTCCCTCTTTAGCTCGTAATTGACCCGTTTGTCCTCCCGACAGGCACCGCTCTCGTTCCCGCTCCCGAGAAAAACGCTCCCGCTCCAAGGACCGACGACGGGACCGCGAGAAGCGGAAGTCGAGGGACCGGGAGCGCTCTGGGAGGTTCTGAAAGAAGTCGACACTGATGCATTGATTCCCTCCTTCCTAACCCCAGCAGTGATGATGATGTTGTTTTCATTTTTGTTGGTGAATTGTTGAAACTGTTATTTTCTTTTATTCACTTTTTTTAAAAACAAGCTTGTGTCGCTTTATCAATAAAACAGATTTGTAACTGCACTGCCAGAATCTGTGTCCATCAATATCTGGAGATAAGTCCACAAGAATTGGATTAAGATGGTGTTGTGTTGACGTCTCATCTGGTGGATTTTTCTGTGCTTTTCATCAGCGAGCTGAAAGATCCCGCTGAAAGCTTTCGAGTCTTTATTTTCTGTAACAAGTTATTCCAGCCCGTCTGGTGATCTCCACCAATGACAGAAGCTCAATAAGTCAAATTAAATTAGCTCTGTGCTGCTTTCCAGGACTCAGATCAGAGGATTAAATCAACTTTAAAGTGAGTTCCAGGTGCAAGGTGGGACTCCAGAGGGCTAAGTCATTGTTTTAGTCATTAACCAGGCTAGCTTATTAGCAATAGGAGCGATTATCAGTGTGTTACTCCAGATTTGATGCGTTTGGGAGCTGTTCACCAGTAGAGGTGGAGTGGACACAGAGTTGCATGAAGCCCCGCTGAGAATTTGTGGACCCACTTCCTGGCAATTGGTTATCACCAGGTTTCCTGCGCAGTCTGGAAAGGTGTTGAGGTGGTTTAAGTATTTTTTGAGGTATGTAAAAAGGAAAATGGGGGAAACTAAATGTTTTCCCAAAATGTATTCCCTGACCTAATGTCTGAATGTTACTTCATTTTTATGTGGTCCTTTGGTCCTTGTGTCCTTCCTCTTAACCATCTTTCTCTTTCTTCCTCATGTACTGCCTTCTTGTGTCCTGGTTTGGATCTCATTTCCTCCCTTCAATTTTTGAAAGCACTAAGAACTAAGGAAATTTCAGTGTAAAAAAAAATTCTGTAAAGAATGTGCAGAAATCTGTAGAAAAGGGGTTAATTTGGGGCGCGGGGTAGAGCATGCGACTCATGTTCAGAGGCCATAGTCAATGCGGCTGTTCTGGGTTCCATTCCCGGCCTGTGGACCTTTGCCACATGTCTTGGTCCTCTCAACCACATTTCCTGTCAGCCTACTGTCAAATAAAGGCCACTAGTCCATCTTAATGCACTTACAGTTATGGTGTAATTCACAAAGGTAGACAACAAAATGAACTCTGTTCATTGTGCTTTATCCAATTATATTAATGGAAAGTTGAGTGGAAGAAAAACATGCAATGGAAGAAATTGCAGAAGTAACTGTGATAGATGGCCTTCAGTGCATTTAAGGAAAAGTCTTTCAGGAGCTTGGTGACTGCACCTAAAGTTAGCCTCCATGATTACCACGCAGGCGTGTCCAGTGTGAGGACTACTAACTCGCATTTCTTGTGATAAGCCACTCCTGACCCACAGACACCAGAAACCATCTAATTCTTGAATTTCTCTTAACTTTTCTGACTTCAAATTAAAAAAAAAACTTTCTCAGGACGTACACTGTTAGATCCTTTAAGATACATGTGGGGAGTTGTTTTTGCCCTTTATTATCCATATCCGTCTGTTCATATAACATGTTTCAAACTAACTAATTTTAATACTGACTTTTTTGTGACGTTTTTAAAAGTAAAAAAAAAATCGTCCTTTTTGTCTACTGGACATTTTTTATAACGGACGCAAAGCTCATGAGAAGTCCTCAAGATGTCGCATGGACCAAAGTACGAGGACAGCGTGCGCGAGGAGGAAAAAGTAAACAGGTGGCGTGGACAAGTGCGCCGCCATGTTTTCCCAAACCCAGCGTCGAGAAAACATCTCCTCTCCGATTGGCCGACGCCGTCCAAACAGACGCCCCCGCCGCAGCCAATCAGGGTGCAGCTTTCCTTGCGTCCTCTCCGTGTTCCACACGTGCGCGTTCTGCCTGCCACCCCCCCAAAAAAAATCCTCCGTTGTTCCCGGAAGCGCCTCATTCCTGCTCTGGTGTCCTCAGCTTACATCTCGGTGCGAAGCCAAGTTTTCCGCGGCTACATCTGAACCTCCAGGTGAGTGGACGCGAAGCGGGGAGAGGGAGCTTCAGCTGCGGGGATGCAGCAGCCATACGGGGGGTGACGTGATTTGAAGGTATCGGCTCGGTGAAAGCGGCTCTGAAGGACGCCGAGCTGATGCAATATCCCTGCGTAGTCCCAGGTTTCTGTCGGGGGTTGGGATGCGAGCCGTTTATCTAACTCTTAACTGGATGATGGTACGCTCGCTTGAGCCTTTATGTTCTATATATTTTATATAAATTTAGCGAAAGTGTACAATGTGGCTTTTTTTTTTAAAGGTAAACGTGTCTGTTTAGGAAGAGAATAACGGAGAAAATGCGAAATATCATGGCTGCGTGGCTTTGTTTTGCCTCATTTGCTTGTACCTTTTTAAAACATACTTTGAATCATAAAATCTTTTTATGTTCCCTTTTATATATTCCTTTTTAATAAAATCTTAAATAATAATACGTTTTAATAGTCCTTTATCCTGACAGACCTAACCCCATTCAGCAAGGCAGATCCTTTTTTAAAAATGCTTAAAAAACTGCTTTTAATGGGTCAAACTGTTACAAAATCTCACTCTAGATCCATTTTTTGCAAGATGCACGATTGCAGTGCGCATTCAAGCAAAAAGGTCATTTCAATTTGCTTTGCAGGCATTGCATTTATTTCTATTTCATTAAAGTTTACATTGTGTTTGTAAAGCGAGCCTTCCTGCTGAGTGGAGGGATGGAAACCTGCTCCTTCATGTGGCTGAGCCGCACTTTTAAATCAAGACAACAGCCCAGGTCTTACAGAGGTGGAAATAAACCGTGGAAGGCTGTTAAATCTCTCAGACTAACAGATCCTTTGGTAATATTTATGCTTAATAACCTCAAACACGTTTATTGGTTTGTTATGGTAGGAATCAGGTTATCTTGTGGGGTTCAACCCTCATGAGAGGCTTGGGTTGCGCACCCGTACCAAGGTTTTAAAAAGTCTCAGGTTCAAATCCCCTAAAGTCTTCCCTCCTGTGTCTTCTAGTCCTTTTTTTTTTTAAATGAGATTCCAGTTGCACCCGTCACCACATGATGGATGTTAGTTAGCCAACAAACCAAAAATGAAAGCAGTTTTTGCTTTTGTCTCAGTGTTAAGGATCAGATCATTAAAAAAAAAAATTATATTCTGCACCTCAAGACTGATTTCAAGTTTCTTCTATAGATCCAAACTGCAATAACGATGTAATACTTTTATTATGGCTTAATAGCAGCAGGGGGAATAATTGCTGCTAAGATTTCTTTTAATTTGATCGTGGTTTTTATTTAAAAAAACAAGGAGGAGACGACTGTTTTATTTAATTTTGTTTACACTTTTTGTAAATATGTGGTTTTTTTTTTTAATTAAACAAAAGTTTTCTCTTTTTTTTTTTTTTAAGCTAGCCATACAGTTAGTTACTTGTTTTGGGGTAAATCCTGTGAAATCAGCCTTCTTTTTTTCCCCCGTATCTCCTAACGGAGCGGAGAACCGAGCAAAGGTGGTTAAATAATCTGATTAAACGCAGTCTGAGGGATTTCTCATTAAATGGGGTTTAATGTCGGCCGGACTGAGCAGGTGACCGTTTGGCTTCGGTCCTGCTGGGTGAATGGGTTTCTCTGTGGTTAATCCTGTGGCCCCGCAGCCCGGCCCCGGACCCTGCCCCCGCCCCACCAGGTCACAGGGGGATCGAGTTGCCTTGTTGAACCCTGTTAAGGCCGTTAGCCACATTTACCACGGCGGTTGTAGCTGCTTGTAACTTTAATTAGCAGCGGCGGGGACACGAGAGGAGTCCCCAAGTGCGACCACGGCGGCTTTCACTGTGACACCTGCAGAAACGCACCAGAGTAGCTCGGTGGTTTGTACAACACAAACCACCGAGCTACTCTGGTGCGTTTCTGCAGGTGTCACAGTGAAAGCCGCCGTGGTCGCACTTGGGGACCAAGGTCAGCCCTCGTTTCTTCGGGTTGATCGTCTGTCTGCCTGCACGGCTGTTTGCTTTGCAGGACGTGTCCAGTTAGGTGTGTGAACATCATCTGAACCCACGCCGGAGTCAAACAGGGGCCCCGTCCCTGACATCTGGCCTCTGGTGTGTCCTGAGTCGGCGCCGGCTCATCTAATGCTGTTTTAGCTTACATGTGGGCCCCATACGGATTTTACTCTGTAGGCTTGACTAATATGAGCCATATTGGTAAAACAGGTTGGGTGCTGCTCAGACGTGGGTCTGGATTGAGTATAACACTAATTTCTACAGCCCGTATGGGTCCCACCTTTCGCCCAAGCGGCGTTGTTTTTGCATCCACGGAGCCGATGTGCAACCAGAGGTCAACAACATGAGCGACGGTGAACTACACAGTCAGGATATCAGCGTTAAGATAGTGTTTAACCATCAGTTGCGTAACTCTGACATTTACAGCGTCATTAGCCAAAACGAGCCGAGTCATCATTTCCAGGTTCAGATTAAAGAAACAAAGGGGGGGGGGGTCATAAAAGTGGAGGTTTGTTCATGTGTCATCTCCACAGTTTATTACCTGGGATGTTAACTTGATTATTGGGTTTTCTCTTTTCCTTGGAAAGTGTGACGGTTATTAACTCGAGAAACGTTCTTTCTGTTTGGTGAGTGACGCAATATTAGCTGAAGCCACATCAGCCTCTGCCCCGGTTCTGCTTTCTCATCCAGCGCCCATCAAAGCCGACGGCTTCTGATGCCGACTTCCTTTTTAGGACCAAAAGGACGAATACGTGTGAGTAGAGGTGGAGAATAAGTCACTATCAATATAAATCACAGTGTAGCTTTATTAAATAACGTTAAATAGGACATTTCTGATATTTCAATACAGGCTATGATGACAGCATCTGTCACTGAGTCACGTTCATGTAGTTTTAGGTTTTATTTTTAACAGCAGATCTTTCTAAGATGTTATATTAGAGGAGTTTTAGATAATAACTGTACAGGCATCTGTTGGGGGGGCCTCACTGGCAATCTTCCTGGGGCTTTTATTCGGTTTGTATCTATCGTAATTATGTCGTATCGACCGAAGTGAAGAGATCTATCGTCCTTATAAGGACGCCGGGGTGAAAACGTGGAGGTGGGGGAACCTCCGCGTTCGCTGCAGATCCTGCTCTTTATTTTTCATGCTGCCATGACTCAGCATAAATAAGGGGAAGCTGAGGAGCGTGTTTCAGTGCAGGTGTGTACACATCAGTGGCAGGTCTGGGTTTGTCGGACACTTTCCTCCGGGTCCTTTCTATGAGAAACACTTTTCACGTTTGGTGAGCTCTAAAAGAGGCTTAGAGGGATTTAAAACGAGACAAAAAGTAAAAACCGCTTTCTGTTTCAGGGCAGCTTTAAGTTTAGTCTCCGTTTCAGAGTTTTGGGCTCTTTCTCACCCCGGTTTGTGCGCCACTCCTGCTTCCCACCGCGGGAAGAATGAAAGTGTAGGAAAGCAAAAGTTTAGAGCCCTCCCAGGGGGTGGCTCTGGTCAGGACGCTGCGGCGTGGAACCGTTGCATAACTTCCCGTGTCCCTCCAGGTTAAGCGATGCCGTCTCTCCCCTCGTCCAATGAGGCCGCCGTCAAAAGCCCCGTGTGCCCTCACACCAAGCTCCTCGGCCACGCCAACGGAGACGGCAAGCTGCACGAGGGCTCGCTGGCCGTCAGCAGGGCCGCGTCGGAGGGCCGCGACGACCCCAGCAGGACCATCCAGATCGCCCCGAAGAACCCGGCCGTGGAGAGGAAGTGGATCCGGCCCGACCTGCCCAGCCGCTGCACGTGGAGCCTGGAGGCCTCGAAAGCCGACTCCCCTCACACACACGTCTCCAGGTGAGGAGCCGCGCCTTCTCCTGCGGGTCGGCAGGCGACGAAGATAACGTGGCGGTGACTCACCACTGGCACCAGCGAGACGGGCTCCTGCACGCGTTTTCCCACCCGCCATATCAGCTTCTTGTCTCCGTTTCTCTACCCCCACAGCTCCGCCTCCCCCACCATCCTGCCAAACATCCTGCACAGGATCGGCGACACTCCCATGGTGCGCATCAACAAGATCCCCAAAGCGTTTGGGATCAAATGCGAGATACGTGAGTCAGCCGTCGCTCAGGCCGGGACACGTCCGCCACACGGGCCTCTGAGACGCGGCTGGTTTGACGTCCCTTGGTTCTTGTTCTGGTGTGTTTCCAGTGGCCAAGTGTGAGTTCTTCAACGCCGGAGGCAGCGTGAAGGACCGCATCAGCCTGCGGATGATAGAAGACGCCGAGAGAGCGGGGACCCTGAAGCCTGGGGATACGATCATAGAGCCCACCTCGGGGAACACGGGTAACTCCCTCTGTGTTTGTTAACCGCGTGGCCGGTGTGTAAAGTGGCTCAGAGCGCTGTTAAGAACCTCCCCCCCCCCCCCCCCCCCCCCCCCCGTGTCCTCAGGGATCGGACTGGCCCTGGCGGCCGCTGTGAAAGGATACCGCTGCATCATCGTCATGCCGGAGAAGATGAGCATGGAGAAGGTGAGTTCTCTGTGAAGTTTCCCAGGGCCGCTTCAGGTACTCGCAGAGTACGGTTCTGTAAACCAGTTAAAATCCATTGAAATGTTTTGTTTATAATGCTGAAGGCGGCTGGTCAGAGTTTCTACACGACTAAGCCCTTTAAAGTGTTTTTTCCACGTGTGGACTGGTAGGAAAACCCTAGAAAATGTGTATATTATGCATCCTTGTCCTTCCTCAATATTTTCTTTCCTTTCTACGTTCCCTTTTTTGTGACCTTTCCTGCTTTTTTGCATCCTTCCATCCTACATTTTCCTGTTTTTGTTTCCTAACTGCCTTATTTTCCTCCTTTCCTGCTTTACTTCATTCATTTGGTCCTTCCTGCTTCTCTTTCATCATTATTTCTTTCCTTGCTTCCTAAATTCTGTCCTCTCCTCCCTTCCTCTCTACGTTGTGTCCTTACTTGTTAACGTCTCCATCCTACTTTCCTCCTTTTTAGTCTTTATCCTTCCTTCCCTCTGTCCTTCCTGCCTAAATTTCTTTGTCCTTCCTAAGTCGTTTCCTTCTGTGCTCCCTCTTTCTGTTTATTTCTTGTTCCTCATTCCTCTTCATCTCTTTGTCTTGCCATTTATTTCTTCATGTCCTTTTTTGTCTCCAATAATATCAGGATTTTTGTTCTCTGATCTTAAAATGGATGAAAGGGACAGAGAGCGCTGGTAAAGTCTAGATGTGCAGCGATACGTTTTCGCTGCACTTACCCGGCCGGCCACCAGATGGCCCCAGAGCGCTGAAAGCTGTTTCCTTCTCTCTCCAGGTGGATGTGCTCAGAGCGCTCGGAGCCGAGATCGTCCGAACTCCCACCAGCGCCCGCTTCGACTCCCCGGAGTCTCACGTGGGCGTGGCCTGGCGCCTCAAGAACGAGATCCCAGACTCGCACATCCTGGACCAGTACCGCAACCCCAGCAACCCCCTGGCCCACTACGACACCACGGCGGAGGAGATCCTGGAGCAGTGCGACGGTACGCGGGCCTTAAGCAGGTCGCTGTCTAGTTGATTTCTTGCGGCGTCGGGATGTTTGAAGCCGGTTTCTGCCCGTTGGCTCCTGACAGGGAAGGTGGACATGCTGGTGGCGGGAGCAGGAACCGGAGGGACGATTACGGGCATCGCTCGCAAACTGAAGGAGAGATGCCCAAACATCAAGGTAAGCTCACTTCTAACATCCACTGGAACACTAGCAGATCGGTGTCTCCTTCCCTCCTTTTCCCCTCGCATCCTTCCTGTCAGTATTTTCCAGGTCAGGATAAGTAGAAAACCTGGAATGTTTAAATATTTCCAGGTGTTAAATCTCTTCCTCTGTTTAGTGTCCTGAACCTTTATCCTTGTTTCCTTATTTCTGTTCTTTTTTTTTTTTGTCCTACCGATCTTTTCTTTGAATTTCCTTCCTCCTTTCCTACTGAACTTCCATCTCTACTTCCTTCCTTCCATCTTTCCTTGAGTCCTTTGAATCCTCTTTTGTTCTTCCTTTGTTTCCTTCGTTTTGTTGTTCTTTGTGTCCTGAGGACTTCTGTTTGTCTTCCTTGTCCCATCTCTCTCTGTCCTCCTTTGCTCCATTCCTCTTTCTTTATTCCTTGTGTCCTTCTCTCATTCATGTCTCCTTACTTCTTTGTTCTGTGTCCTTCCTTCTTTTTCTTTCCTTTTTCTCTTCATTCCCTCCTTCAGCCCTGTGTCCTTCCTTCCTCCTTTCCTTTCTTAATTCCTTGTGTCCTTACTCTTTCTTGTCCTACCCTCTTTTCTCCCTGTCCTTTCTGTGTATCCTGTCTTCTTGTATCTATCGGTCCATCCCTTCTTTTCTCAATCCACTCCCTTTGCCCTTCTGTCTCTCCTCCTTGTCTTCCACCTTATTTTCTCCCTCATGTCCTTTTTTCTTCTTGTTTCCTTACTCTCTGTCCTTCCTGTCTTTGTTTTTTTTTTCCAGGTTCTGTGTTCAAAGCCGGTGTTTAACTCTAGAAAAGTCCCATTTCCATGAACCCTGACCGTACGTCTCCTCTGTCGCTGTGCAGATTATTGCCGTTGACCCGGAGGGTTCCATCCTGGCCGAGCCCGACGAGATCAACAGGACCGATAAGACCCAGTACGAGGTGGAGGGAATCGGGTACGACTTCATCCCCACCGTGCTCGACAGATCAGTGAGTTCTAGCTGCTGTCTTTGTTTTCTCTGAGGGTTTCCATCAGAGAGACGTTGATTTGTTGTTTTGTTTCTCCTCCAGGTGGTGGATGCGTGGTACAAGTCCAACGATGAAGAGTCCTTCAACATGTCTCGTCTGCTCATCAGGGACGAGGGCCTGCTCTGCGGTAAGCGCGCACCTCAAGTTGACGAATGAAAAGTTCAGATTTAGATGAGAAGCAGATTAATTTAAAGTTGTTTCTCGTTTTCTCCACCAGGGGGCAGCTCCGGGACCGCCATGGCCGCCGCTGTGAAGTTCGCCAAAGAGCTGAAGGAGGGCCAGCGCTGCGTGGTCATCCTGCCGGACTCCATCCGCAACTACATGTGAGGGTTGTTTCTTTTTTCTTTTGCTCTCGCAGATCAACGCCGGCTTCAACGTTTTCCTTCTGCCCTGCAGGTCCAAGTTCCTGAGCGACAAGTGGATGGTCCAGAAAGGCTTCCTGAGGGAGGAGGACATTATGGTGAAGAAGCCCTGGTAAGCGTTATTAAAGTGGTTTGTCTCCAGAGAGGCACCGCCTCACCTTCGACCTTTGACCCGCTGGAGTATCTCTCTTCCCTGCAAGGTGGTGGAACCTGAAGGTGCAGAGCCTGAACCTGTCGGCTCCTCTCACCGTCCTGCCCACGGTCACCTGCCAGCAGACCATCAAGATCCTGAAGGAGAAGAGCTTCGACCAGGCGCCGGTGGTGGACGACGCGGGGTGAGGGGAGACGTCCGCTCTTCCTGTCTGGGGCGAAATCGCTGAGGAAAAACTGAGCCGCGTGTCCATTTCTGCAGGGTCATCCTGGGCATGGTGACGCTGGGAAACATGCTGTCGTCCATCCTGGCGGGGAAGATCAATCTGTCCGATCCTGTCAGCAAAGTGCTCTACAAACAGTTCAAACAGGTCGGCCTCACCCCGCCTCGTCCCAATAAGAAACTACATTTAATTTAAAGTTCATCTATTCCAGCTGACTTTCTCACACCGATTGGCTGCCAGCGGACAAAAAGCCGTGTGCTTACAAACCATCCTCTATAATCAGGACTATTTATATTTGCCTTTCTGAATCTTTTACATGGAATTTGGGTGAAACGTTATTTAAATTGTAGAAAACTGTAATTTTTGAACTGAACACATTAATCCTGCATTTGTTCCTCGATGCTTAAATCCAAGACTTTCCTTCTACTTCACAATGATTCAATACTTTGTGTTGGGCTTTTGCATAATTACGTGCCTAAATCCAAATCATTTAGTGGTTATAATTTAACAAATGAGGTATATTGGTACATGAATGCTTTAGCAGTGCACTTTAGAGACATTAAAGGCCAGTTTGGTCGAGCCCGAACCGATTTACGAGACGTTTACTTCCTCCTTCCACATTAGTTACATAATGTCACCTTTTTTTTTTTTCTTAAGTCTTGGGTTTCACATTTAAGGCGTACCTGGATGGGAAACCAGAACTGCATGCATGGACCTGTAGATACAGGTGCTGGTCATATAATTAGAATATCATGAAAAAAAAAAAACTTTCTTTCAGTAATTTCATTCAAAAGGTGAAATTTGTGTATTTATATTCATTCATTACACAAACTGATTCATTTCAAGTGTTTATTTCTTTTATTTTTAATGATTATAACTGACAACCAATAAAAACCGTAAAAATATCTCAGAAAATTTGAAGACGGTTGGTGCCAGACTAATCCGCTAATTAACACCTTTAGATGGTCTCAGTCTATCAGTGGATTTCATTAGATTTTTTTATACCTAAAAAAATGGGCTGAAAACGGATAAAGAAAAATATTTGGGTGTCGTGATTTTCTAAATGACAACCGTGTGGGAACCTGCTACCTCTCCACTTTATTACATTTATGTTTGTTCTTAAATGATCTCTCGTCTGTTTCTCTCAACCTTTTGTTCCTCTCGTCTTTCTGCACAGATACGGCTGAATGATAATCTGGGAAACTTGTCTCGCATCCTGGAGTTTGACCACTTTGCCCTGGTGGTGCACGAACAGATCCAATGTGAGTTTGGGGTAGAAACACTGAGCTGCTCAGACTAGTCCTGAGACGGTCATATTAGTGATGTGTGCGGGTCCAGTGTCACCCCTGGGCCTGCAGCGGACCTCTGCTGACCCGGGCAGTCTGTCCCATCAGCAGCTATTGCATCATGGGTGAAACCCAGCGGGTCGGCTGACTATTGATCCGCGATCAAACTCCAGTAGTTTGTCGGGGTGAATAAAGTTTGGACAACCTTGACTTGTCCTTTTTGGAATCTGCTGGAGATAAGCAAGCATGCTGCTGGTGCTCTGCTGGTTTTGCTATATAAAAAAAAAAAGACCTTCACCGTAATATTTCTCTCATCTATTTCACTTTAAAATTTAATGGTTTGTTTTGCCATCATTGGTTTTAGAAAGTACCGTATTTTTCGGACTATAAGTCGCATCAGTCAAAAAGTGAATCAAAGAGGGGAAAAAAACATGTAAGTCCCACCGGACTAGAAGTCACATTTATTTAGCTATTTATTTCACACAATCCAAGACTAAAAACTGACATTTAATCTGGTAAAACGACTTATTTAATTACACAGCTGCATCTACAAGCGGCTGAATAACATGAGACATACCTGGGAGGACGAATGGGGTGAATTAGCAACTCCAACCAGCAAGGCTTTATCCAGCACATTTAAAGATGTCAAAATTACAGCTAACTTAGAGCACTAGCGTAATACTGCTACATGCTAAGCTAACAGTACGACACGGATGTTTCATAGCAACATAAAGCTGACGTGCATCAGCGAAGTTGTAACCCGTGTCACTACCCGATCCGTACCGGTAGCACGATCCGTACCATCAGCTCATTTGCGCACGTGCGAACAGAATAACTTCCGGTAGGCAATATTTCGTTTTTCTTACTTTTTTATTCTTTGGTATTTTTTCGAGGCGGGGGTTTCTTTATGTATATGTTTGTATTTGCGTAAATACTGCATATTTTACAAATAAATACAGAAATATATATATATATATATATATATATATATATATATATATATATATATATATATTTAGTTTTTTTTTTAAGTTTTTTTAATAGTAAAAATGTTTCCCAGTTGTGGTTAGGGAAATAAGAATATATACACCATTTCTTAAAGTACATAAAAACCCCCAGCTATAAACACGTTTAGGAGTATAGAAACGTATTTTATTTTGAATATTCTTCAGGTTTTTTTATCATTTATTTGATTTGCATATGTATTTGTGTATTTTGAACTTAATGCATTTTTAAAAAGTATGCCTTGGCTTTGTTATGTGTTCTTTGTTCTATTCCCTGTTCGGTTTTTGTAAAAAAAAAAATAATGCGGCTACTTTAGTGACGGGGTCTTCTCTTGTTCATGATTTGTACACCAGTGGGCGCTAAACTCTTAATCGATAGTTTTAACTTTCTAATAAAACTAATTTTTAGTACAAGATTATTTATATAACAAAATTCACCTTATAATTAAGGATGAAAATATTTTCCCAGTCCTATTTGAACAAATAATAAAACTAATAGAGTACATTCAGACAAAACGTTATGCAATGATATATTCCCGGACTTCTGAGCATATCCGATGATGACGTCAAGCAATACAATGGAGAATGTAAAACGCATCAATTTCTTCCAGAAAAATCTTAAATATTTTCTATACAATATAGTTTAGCATTCTTTAATGCTTTAAGTATAGAAATAAGTATTTTCAGTACCGTAATTACATTATTTTTTTGGCGACCCGGAAGTTATTCTGTTCGCGCGTGCGCAAATGAGCTGATGGTACGGATCGTGCTACCGGTACGGATCGGGTAGTGACAACCATAGACATCATATATCGTATTCATGTCTGTGGTGACAACCCGCCCAGACAACAGAGCAGTAAGCTAGCGCTAGCTGTTATTAGCTTCAATGACAACACAATAACAGGGTTCTGTCGTGGTCTGGTTCCAATGCGTGAATTATATTGAAACAATATACAAACGTGTTCAGTCTTTAATGTCTTTTAAGTTAATGTTTCACTTCATTTTTAATTGGTACAGGAACAGGATAGTTTTCACAAGCCTAGAGAGCCCTCGTGGCTATAGACGGTAATGTGGACGCACCTGAATATAAGTCGCAGGATCGGCCAATCTATGAATAAAAAGTGCGATTTTATAATCCAAAAAATACGGTAACTAAGATGTTGACCCTAGAGCTCTTTCTGCACATCTCACCCGCTTTCTCCCGCCTCCTGTTCCTCCATCAGACCTGACGAATGGCTCGACCGCGCTGAAGCAGATGGTGTTCGGCGTGGTGACGGCCGTCGACCTGCTCAACTTCGTCACTGGCCGGGAGAGGAGGGAGCGCTCGGTGTCGGAGTCCACCGACGAGATGTAACCAGCCCACCGCAAGAAGTATCCTTGCACGAAAGATTCAAGGATAACAGCTGACGAGTTTGGCAAAGGTTTCCCTAAAGATGGCGAAAGGAAAAGATTTTCTTGAAGTTTTGTTTCTTATTTTTAGCTTAGAAGAAATATTCTCTTTCGTATCTAATTTTGTTTTAAATAAGCCAAACCTGATAATTCAGCTTTCCGTTTATTTGCAGCTGTTTTTTGTTATTTTGTATACGAAGAGTTGAAAGCAAATCTTTTGAAAGGTTAATTACTGGATGTCTTATTTCTTGTCTGTGAGACCTCATCAGAGGCCCTTAGAGCTGTGCTTTAATCAACCGGAGTGAAACGTGTAATTGTAAAACTGGTTTTCTGCGTGAAGCAGAAAGAAAGGGCCCCGTTGCTCTCAGAGAAATGGACTTTATTGTATATAGTCATTGTGAGTTTACTGTACCTTTTCCTACTTTTGTTTCAGCGCAAAGTCTGTCATGTAACTGTAAAGAAGTCTTGACTATTTAATCTTAGACGTGTCTGGGAGGAAATATTTTGTATTGCATTGCTTTTCTTCAATGAACGTGTATGAATAAATAAAGTTTAAGCAAAGTAAAAATATTCTGTGCTCACTGTGGGACGGGTTCTAAACCTGCAAGGTTCCCAGGGCCTGGCATATATAGCAGCATCACAGTCACTTAACTATATTTAACAGCGATCATGAAGCGCTTTTACACACGTAAATCCTTTCGTGCCTAACTCGCTTAACAGATTTGTCAAACTGGCTTAGGTTGCACTGTAATGATTTATTATTCTGTCATATTCCCTTCGGTTGAAAAGTGTCACATTACTGTAAATGAAGCCTCAAACCATCATTGCACAATAAGCAACTTATTACCTCATTATGTGACTCATGAAAGACAAGTAGTTCATACAAACTTTTGTGTAATACTTTTATTTTTTTAATCCATCTTCAACGCTATAATGAAAAACAAAACACTGTAACCCTTGTCCATTGCCTGTTTGTCTTCATTATATGTATACTCTTAGCCGGAGTGGCCAGAAAGAAATCTCACCATAGTAACACGCGGTGACAATAGAGAATCTTTGTTTTGATAAAACAAAGCATCATCGTTTGATATATCTGATCCCCATTTGACACGGGTCAAGGAACCACGCATGCTCACACACCTAACCGTCACATTTTTGGACAGTGAGAAAAAGCCAACAACTGCACCACCATGCAATCCACCACAAGCTACTTAATACAAATTAAAACCCATGGTTAAAAGACAAATCAGTTTTGTAACTGATCTAAGATAGTAAAGTAAAACATATTTGATATTATGGGTAACTTCTTGCTATATTTTGTAATTATACGGCCTATATTTTTATTAGTGTTGAGGGTATTACTATTTTTATTATTTGTAGTACGTATTTATTAGTATGGAAAACTGATATTGATTGTTATTGTACTTTTTAAATTACTGAACCGATAATTATTTAAGAATAACTTTTTTTTAAATTAATGTATTAAACTTGACAATAATTCTATTTTTTTTATCAAACGTTTGATTTGTGACGGTAGCCTATAGTAACAGCAGTACTAAATAATTACTAATACAAATATTTAATATTTGTTTGCTTAAATATGCAAGTTGCGTTTGCACTCTAAACCGATTATGTTGCTAATCTAAACGCTGGAGGAAAGAAAATAACAACCTGGTTTCTGGAAAACATCAAAAACATTGGTATTGATTAGGTTTGAATAATTTCCAATATTTTCTTAACGTATAAAAATGAATTTGCGTTTTAAAAATGCGTTTTAAAAGTAACATTTTACAAAAAAAAAAAGAAGCTTTTAAAGCGCCGTGTTTGTGTCTGCCATGTGTTTAGTGGCGCATGTAACTGTTACCTGGCAACACCGTGTTGTCGGCTTGTCATTCAGAACCTTGAAACCCTCTCAGCTCCGCCCCCCATGGAACCAGCTCCGGTGTGCGGAGGTGCCGCAAAGGAGCGCTCCCCTCGGTAATAGCCGCGTCCAATCAGCGGCGAGGATGGTGGCGAAGTGTGTTGTGTGGTGAACGCTACGAGCAAGGCTAGACAGTCAGTATGGCGGAGGGGAGCAGTGTGAGCGGCTCAGAGGGGCTGGAGAAGCAGCTGCAGAGCCTGTTGAGCCGCTTCTCCGGGGACGAATCCGGGGCTGACAGCGAGCTGTTCTGCGCTGATTTCTGCAAGGTAAGCGGCCGCTGTGGTGTCACGGCACCGGGCTTGCTGTCGAAGGTGAGAGCCCTGATGTTAGCCGACTCCCCTCCCCCAGAACTGCATTAGCAGCGGGGCTAGCTAGCATGTAGCCACTCAGACGTTGGCTCTTTGCGCTCCGTTTTTCTTTTGTGTGTGTGCCAGAAACGCGTTAAACACGTTTCAAACTACGGACGCAGTGTTCCAGCCGCACACCGAGAGGATGCAGTGAAAACGTCGAGGCCGGAGTGGCGTTTTAAAGTTGACACGGAACGCTTTCTGTTCAGCTAACCCTGGCTGTTGGTGTTAAGCTAACACTTTAGCCAACTCAAAACGCACCATCAAGTTAGTTGTCTGTTGTTTTCCGCCGTGACCCACCTGCCTAGTGCACAGCGGCTATCAACTAATCTTTACTTTTTACCCAGATAACCACGTTTAATCCCCTAATCTTGTGTTCATCGTGGGTTTTGTCGCGCAGATTAGCATCGACGTTAGCTTTAATTGACAACAAGTTCACTCGCAGCAGTTTATAACGTGTTACTAACGCTGGTTATATGCCCTCCAAACCCTGAAAACTGCTTAGTGCCACTACGTTGTTTACGTAAAACATTACGTATTTCTTTGACATGGTCACAAACATTTACTACGTGAAGAAATGGTAAACGATTTAGTAAATTATTAACTATATAAGTGGCTTAAGACTATCGTAGAGAAGATATTTATGTTAGTAGAATAGTAAGAACTATCTTTTTGAAGTCTTGAGCATTTCTTCCTCTTAGCTTTCCATCAATATCACAGAATACAGCTTTATAGGAGCAGCCATCTTCTGCCTCTCATTACCTTTCTGTTATTTCTCCACCTTTCTCTCTGTATGTTTCTGTAAATTTATATATAGTTAAGCTTATATTTTGAAGGCTACCTGCTGCCCTTCCTGCTTGATTGAATGAAAATCACTTTAAAATCCAGATCTGCCAGAGTTTATAATATTTTTGAGTGTAACTTTAATCCGTTTTGATTTCATTACATTTAGGATCTGTGTCTGATCCATTCATGGGGTCCATTTAGCAACAAAAATGCGTTTTCCAAGAATAAAGCAGCCATCTTTTTTCAGGGGTGGACTCAGGAAGATGTATTTTTGTTTCCAACAAACAGACTTTTGGTGATTTGCGACAATCAAAGCAAACTGTATGACATGTAAGACATCTGAAAATGACCATAGAGCCGTTTAATTGTTGAGAACGTGCTGCATTGAGCGTTAATGCTTATAATAATCCAGTTTAAACTAGCCCTGGACCATATAGAATAAAAGCATATCGATAAAATAGAAATCGTATCGATCGTTATAATTATCAAAACAATTCAAAATAAACATTTTAAGTGCAGCCCTGGCCATTTTATGCTGTTGCTTAATGACCTATTTTTAAATAAATGGATTCAAACACAACCGTTTATTCAACCAACTTTTTACGAAAACTGTAAGTGTTAAAAAAAGAAAAAAAGATGCGTGCTTTGTGAAGGCTGATGGAGCTTTCCTGGGTTTGTGATTGATTGGGATGATGTAATGACTGTAGTATTAACCTACATGATAGGCTAGAGCTGTTCTTTTATTGAATATTTTATTGACCCCTGTTTTTTATATGGAACCACACGTTTATCGATCGACATATATGTCGTTATTGAATTATCGTCCAGCCCTAGTTTAAACAGACGATAATCTTCCTCAAATCAGACGAACGTTCTCAGTTTATTGAAGTAATCGGGGCACCATGTGAAATAAACAAATGCGTCCTTTTTCAGTTGTAACAAGTGAAAAAGGACGCATTTGTCCCATTAATTCCCGCGCTCCAAACAGAAGCGATACTAATTCTGTCTGGGTAATTCTTGGTCATTTTGAAGCGTTTCTCTTTAACGAACGGCCCGTGTTCCCCCATCAGGACAGACTCCGGCGACGTCTTCACGGCCAGCAGACGCTCGGCGCTCCCGACTCCTCAGAGATTAGTTTCGTTTACAAAACGCAGAAACGTTTACCAAGGCGGGTAAAAATATGTGGTGACTCCGAGCGCTCTCACCTGGCGGCAGTGTGACTTTACCTGCGTGCAAACCCAGGTGACTCTGAGCTGAACGTAAAGGAGCGACGACTCAGCTTAGGAGAAATATTAAAGGCAGCCACACGCCTGGCAGCCTCTCTGCGGACATTTTAAACTTCATAGTCGAGAGCACTTACTTGCAGACTCCTACATTTCCCACAGCAGACACCCAACACCCACCTGTCAGTCCGTGGTGCATTGAGGCTGCAAGAGGTTGGAGTCACAGCTGCCTTGGAGACTTCTTCCCACCGAGCAGTTTATAGTGGCGTCACGTACGTGCTCGTGAAGTTAATCTATGCACGTACCCGTCCTCATATTCGCCTTATTATGTGGAAACCTAGAGACAGAAGCAGCTCAGGATGCGATCTGGTGCTATTTAGAAAGGTTAATTTTAATAGAATGAACCGTGATCATGCACAGACGTATAATAGTTTACTGCATGCCCCACGTTGAACGGTAGGGGAAACACTGAGTGGGTTTCTGTAGACATAAGCAAAGCATCCGTCGGTTCTCTTCCCCATTTCTCTGAACGTTCATGACAGTCTTGGCCAGCTGTGGGCCTCATCGGTGGAGGAGCTCCATCAAAATATCAGAGGTTCACAGATCCAGTAGCGATACCAGATCCCCAGCCGATGTTACGGTTGACTGAATGAAGCTTACCGCCAAGTTTGTGCTGTTGAATCTGCTCTTTGGAAAGTTGTGGGAGGCGACAAAATTGGCAGACTGGGCTTGCTCCGTGCTGCTCTGCGTTCGCTCATCGCTAGCTGCTGGTGACGTAACCAGCGCGACAAACGTAGAAATGAAGCGACTAGATCGCTGTGACCTTATTGCTGTGTGGGTTATTAATAAAAAAAAATAAATGACTGGAGCGCCGTCATTCATCCGATATCCGATCCAGCTGATTGGTCAATATCGGGGCCGATATCCCATCTCTATAGATTAGTGGCTCACAGTGCATGAATGGAACATCATGGTCTACCAAATACTACAGGCAAGCAGTCTGTTGTTGTAATTTTGCATATATATTATATTGTGCTGATCTAGATGAATGGATTTACTCTTTCCATTTTGTGGGATGACTTTAGTTTTATGCAGCAATAATCGTAACATTGATGCCTCGTCTCAGTGCGCTCCTGTATCGTCTGCAACCTTTTCAATCCAAAGAGCCGTTTTTGCCCCAGTCCGGCTAAATAAAAATCATTTAGAGCTGAAAATGTTTAATGACCTTTAGAGAAAAGACCATTTAGAAATCTTCATAGGTGTCTGCTGTAGGAAATTTGTTATCATCTATAAAGAAACTCTGTTTTATTATTGAGTTTTAGGTAAAGGAAAACATTGGACCTTTGCAGATGAGTGCGTTTTTTTTTTGCGATGTCAATATTTGTAAAAAATAAATAAAAATAATCAATAAATAAAAATGTCAAAAATAAACAAACCTGATGACAAGAAGAATAAATCCAAAAAATAAAACTATTTCTGGCACTTTATTGTTCCTAGAAAACAGCTAATTGTTTGAATTTCATTTTTATTTTATCTATATTGAAAAAAAGCATTCGTTGTTTCTTTTTCATTCCCATCCCGACGTAAAGAATCACTTTGGGCTCCGGAGCCGCGGGTCGCCGACCCCTGGTGCGGTCAAGCCAACGCTTCTGGCTTCAACGCATGAGTTAAAATCAGCTTTCTGGATTATTTAAGGAAAACTCCGGGGAGGCGAACATAGATTTTTATTGTTGTTAACAGACAAAACGTCCAGAGAATGAACACTAGTTTTGTCTCTTTATACCAAGACGGTATTAAATCATTTCAGACATAAAGACTTGAACATACTGTAGGGATTAAGGGGAAAGCATTAGGCTGGTTTAAATCTTATCTGTCGGACAGATTCCAGTTTGTTCATGTTAATAATAAATCTTCCTCAAACTCTAGGGTCACCTGTGGAGTACCACAGGGTTCAGTCCTTGGACCAATTCTCTTTACTATATATATGCTTCCGATCGGCAAAATTATCAGACAGCATGGGATTAATTTCCACTGTTATGCTGATGACACTCAGCTATATCTATCCATAAATCCTGATGAATCCAATCAATTACTTCGACTGCAGTCATGTCTTGATGACATCAAAAGCTGGATGACTTTAAATTTCCTGCATCTAAATTCTGACAAGACTGAAGTTGTAATCTTTGGGCCAGAGTCCTCAAAAAATAAACTTCTTGACCAATCACTTAATCTGGATGACATTAACTTGGCCTCTGGTAATAAAGTAAAAAACCTTGGTGTTATTTTTGACCAAGACATGTCATTTAAATCCCATATTAAACAGGTTTCCAGAGTTTCCTTTTTTCACCTCCGGAATATCGCCAAAATTAGAAACATTCTGTCCAGGAGTGATGCTGAAAAACTAGTCCATGCATTTGTTACTTCAAGGCTGGACTATTGTAATTCTTTACTATCAGGAAGTCCACAAAATGCAATTCAAAGTCTTCAGCTTATCCAAAATGCTGCAGCAAGAGTTCTGATGAAAATCAACAAGAGGTATCATATTTCTCCAATTTTAGCTTCCCTTCATTGGCTTCCTGTTAAATCAAGAATAGAATTTAAAATTCTTCTTCTAACGTATAAAGCCATTAATAATCAAGCTCCATCATATATCAGAGCTCTGATTACTCCGTATGTTCCTAACAGAGCACTTCGCTCTCAGACTGCAGGTCTGCTGGTGGTTCCTAGAGTCTCTAAAAGTAGAATGGGAGGCAGATCCTTTAGCTATCAGGCTCCTCTCCTGTGGAACCAACTCCCAGTTTTGGTCCGTGAAGCAGACACCCTGTCTACTTTTAAGACTAATCTTAAAACCTTCCTTTTTGACAAAGCTTATAACTAGAGTGGCTCATGTTACCCTGAGCTACCTCTATAGTTATGCTGCTATAGGCTTAGGCTACTGGAGGACATCAGGGCCTACTTTTCTCACTCTACTGATTTCTACTGTTCTCCAGTCTACTGTTCTCCAGATTTGCATTGCATTACATTGAAAAGACTGTTGTCATTTCAGCTTTTAACTTTTTGTTCTCTCTCTTTTTTCTTCATAGTAGGTACACCTGGTCTGACGTTCTGTTGACTGTGAAATCATCCAGGGAGGACAGATCACCGACTATTACCATCTAATGTAGAACAGATTACTAGATCAATGTGTGCTTCTGTGCTTTTTTGTCTCTCTTGTTGTGTCTCTGCTCTGTCTTCTGTAACCCCAGTCGGTCGAGGCAGATGACCGTTCATACTGAGCCCGGTTCTGCCGGAGGTTTTTTTTTTCCCGTTAATGGGTGGTTTTTCTTCCCACTGTCGCTTCATGCTTGCTCAGTATGAGGGATTGCTGCAAAGCCATGTACAATGCAGACGACTCTCCCTGTGGCTCTACGGTTCCCCAGGAGTGAGTGCTGCTTGTCGGGACTTTGATGCAATCAACTGGTTTCCTTATATAGGACATTTTGACCAATCTGTATAATCTGACCCAATCTGTATAATATGATTGAACTTGATTTTGTAAAGTGCCTTGAGATGACATGTTTCATGATTTGGCGCTATATAAATAAAATTGAATTGAATTGAATTAAAGTAGTATAACCTTTATGCTATTATTAAGCTTTAACCTTAATTAATCCCCTCCTCTAGAACTGGGGACTCCTCCTGTTATAGTTGGCTTGAAATAAAGACGGCGCAGCCATGTTGTTTTCTAAGCATTAATTGTTTTGGGGGTTACCTTTTTATGAGCAATTCTGGCCGTAAAACTGGACGACACATTGGTCCAGTGAGCAGTTATCTTATTATCTTGTTATCTTGTGACATCTGCCTGTTTCATTCAGGTACAAAATACGCGTAATAGCCTAATTGTCCGTGCAGTCAGCGTCTCTAAGTGGGTTGTTAAAGTGAAGTTGCTGCAGTTTCTAAACAAACGGCAGCGTTGTTTGGTGGGAAGCGGTCGGCGCCGCACCTTTAAGGCCTTAGATCAGCCCTGTTGTCGTTCTCTGCCAGTCTGCTGGACCTTTAGCTCTAAAGAGTCTGTTTTAGTCTTTAACGACCAATGTTTAATCATAATAAAGTGAAACTTATTCATTGAACAAAAGCATGCTTTGTTTTAATCTCGCTTGTATCACAGTTTTCTGCACAAACCCGACTGTAGATAAAGAAGAAATCTCAGCATTTAGGTTCTCTGCGTTTCTACTTCGCCGTCGTTCTTGACGTCACAGTGGCAGCGACTCTAGGCGCAGATTTAAGCGTGATTTCTGATGCACACTTCTTGTTTTCCTTTTAACGGTGCAATAATTCATTATTTTAGATGGAAAGAACAAAAAAAAAGTGTAATATAGGAAGTTTTTGACCAATCTGTATAATCTGACCCAATCTGTATAATCTGATTGAATTTGTAAAGTGCCTTGACATGACACGTTTCATAAATTGGCGCTATATAAATAAATTTGAATTGAATTAAAGCGGATTTGCTGCTTCTCTGGATGCTTTCGCGCTGGTCGTCAAGCTAACAGCAGCTAGCGTTAGCCTATAGCGTTAGCCTATAGCGTTAGTTTATAGCATCGCCGATGCACGTTCAGGAGCTTTGTTGACCTTTCTGTGTTGCCCTCAAACGTCCGTGTCGCACTCCGTCTAGTTTCAGCGTGATTTTGACAGCTTTCAGTGTAGCGGCCCGTTGGTGAGTGTGACGTCACACACGCCGTCTCTGTTGTTTCCCGTCTCGTGTTTACAAAGCGGGGCTGGCCGTACGTCCACGTGAACCACCGCCAGAACAGCGTTGCGTAGAACGGCATTTTATTTTTCACTTGTATTTTATTGTTTTTAAAGATATAAATTATGACAATGTTCACAGAGCAGGTGGTCGGTTGTCATTAATATATATTGCCAATATTTTCCCAAAAAAATCTTCATATTTTCCTTGTTGCAACCTTATAACTGCTGCTGCCAGCAAAATATTAAATGGTCAAATATCTTTTTTTTTTTTCTGAATCCCTGCTCGCGTTACATAACAAGGACATACTGTCAGTTTTGTTCTTGGGCTGTTGTACCCAAACATTTTCTCAGTTTCTTTCCCAATATCTTCCCAAAATTGGGACAGGTTGCGACACTGCCAGAAGATCTGTGCATGGCTAGCAGCATTTTTAAGCTGCTAGTTACTTCTTCACTGGACGTGTTCCTCTGAAAGGTGGCGCTGTTTGTATCTTTTTGCCAAACTGCGTATACCAGCTGACGGGTGAGCAGGAAGAGGGAAGTGGGGGTGAGGGTGGAGGAAGAGAGTCGGCTCGTCACGCCTTGTTCTGGTGGACCGGCGGAGCTCAACAGCCCACCTAGTGGTGACATTTAGCGTGTCGCTCCTTTAAATTTGTGTTCGCCTGCTGTCTGTTCCCTCTGTGCAGGCGGTGGAGGAGCATGCCTCTCACTGGAGCGTCCCGCTGCCCCAGCTCAGGATCCTCCAAATAGCTCTTCATCACTTTTCTCAAGCCTCAGCCTTCCTCCCGACAAGCTGTGATTCTGTGCAGCGCACCATCAGCAGCCTGGCTCTGTAAGTACACTACGCCATGTTCGCTGGTAGCCGTGCTCTTCGAGTCATTCTGGACATGTCAGACTGATGGTCTGACATGTCCAGAATGACTAAACTTCATTAATGGAGGCCTTTTTTTTTATTCGTTTCTAAGTAAAGAAGCTTTGTTACTCAGAATGTCAAAAATGAAACAGAGCTAGAGAATCAGTTTAAACCCTTTTTTTAATGTAAGAAGTTAGAAATGAACGCTCTTTAAACAATTAAAAGCTGTGATCATTACAAAATGAAATAAAAACTCATGAAAAACACCAATATTTTAATAAAATCCTGATTTAAATGACATAAACTTTCTTTATTTTCCTAAACTTGTGAATAAAAGTTGCAGCTTTTTTCAAATCATCTACATGTTGGCTTTGTCTCGACGAGTCTTTTGATGAGCTGACAACAAACTGACCGGTTTCTTCCCAAATAATGGCCCCAATCTGTTCAACTATACCTATAGTTCATCTAGGGTTGCTTCTATTAAACATTTCTGTTACTACCCTGGCTCAGGAGGGTAGGAACAATGATGGGGAGACCACACAAAAGAAAGGTTTAACAATTTATTAGAGTAACTAAACGTGCTAGTGTAGGTCAGTGGTGTATGTAATGTTGAGATGTATAAGGTGTGTGAAAGTGTACATGGATCAAACTAAACTAAAAGCTGGAGCAGGAGGCCAGAGGAGTCCATGGAGAGCAGAGCCAGAGAGAGAGACGCAGCCATGTGCTCTGGGCCACTTTATAGGAGGCCACTGCAGGTGTGGTACTCAGGTCCGCCGCCCACTTCCTGGAAGCACAAACCAGAGGAGCAGTCTCTTCACAATAAAGGCGGCCTTGGCCGTCACACTCCCCCCCAGAAGAAAAGGGCCCCGCAGCGGGACCTTCCAGAGAAGCCCAGTTCCAGTTTCGCTGTACCTTTATGGCCATGATGGCCCCGGGACATGGGTTCACCACCATGCTGTCCCGGAATAACATAGCACGGTGGGTCAGTGAATGAACGAAGTCCGGCCCAGTCATCCCCTTCTCCAGTCACAGTCTGCTCAGCAACCCGGCGCCTGGGAGCAAATTAAGAGGAGAGACTAGAGGAGAGAGACGAGGTCTTAAACAGGGGCACGGGACAGGGCATCAGCCATGACGTTTTCTGTTCCCTTGATATGTTTAATGTCAAGATGGTACGGCTGCAGGAATAAGGCCCAACACATGAGCCGCTGATTCGGGTTCTGGAGAGAGTTTAGAAATGTTAGAGGGTTGTGATCGGAATAAACTGTCAGGCATGTTCCAGAGTCTATATACACCTGGAAGTGCTGTAAAGCCAATATTAAAGCCAACGCTTCCTTTTCGATTACTGAATAGTTAAGCTGGTACGAATTAAATTTCTTGGAAAAGAAACTGACGGGATGGTCAATCCCCTGTTCATCAGCCTGTAAGAGAACAGCTCCAGCCCCAACATGGCTGGCATCAACCTGCAGCTTGAACGGCTGATTGAAACTAGGTGCAAGTAGTACAGGAGCTGAACAGAGAAGAGACTTTACATCTTCCAATGCCTTCTGGCATAACGGAGACCATATAAACTTAACTTTTGCTTTCAATAAATCGGTAAGAGGAGCGACTACACTTGAGAAGTTTCTGCAGAATGAACGGTAATAACCTACGAGTCCCAAGAACCTCATAAGTTCTTTTTTGGTAGTAGGGACTGGGAATTCCGAAACTGCTGAAACTTTTGCTGAGATAGGACGAACTTTACCTTGCCCAACAACTTTGCCTAAATAGGTAACTGTAGCTTTAGCAAAAATCACATTTTGCAAGATTCAGTGTTAGGTTTCCATTGGCCAAGCGATCAAACAGTGCCCGAATCTGGTTCAAATGTTCATCCCAACTATGGCTATAAACAACCACATCGTCCAAGTAAACTGCGCAACCCTTCAAACCGCTTACAACTTTGTTCATTAAACGTTGAAATGTTGCAGGTGCATTTCGTAAACCAAAACCCATTACCGTATAGGAAAACAGGCCTGATGGAGTAATGAATGTTGAGATTTCCTGAGCTCTTGGAGTTAAGGCAACCTGCCAATAACCCTTAAGAAGGTCAAATTTACTCACAAACCGGGCGCTACCCACTTGATCCACACAATCTTCAACCCTGGGCAATGGGAAAGAGTCTGGTTTGGTAACTGAGTTTACCTTACGGAAATCTGTACACATTCGAGGAGACTTGTCAGCCTTCTGCACAATCAAACATGGAGATGCCCAACTGGAGGAAGAAGGAACAACCAAATTATTGTCAAGCATGTACTTAACTTCCTTATCAATAACCTGCCGCTTTTCCTCTGAGACTCGGAAGAACCTCTGGCGAATAGGCTTGGCATCACCCACGTCAATGTCGTGTTCTATTAAATTTGTCCTTGAAGGGGTGTCTCCAAACAAACAAGGGTACTCCTTAATTAGAGCAGACAACTGAAAGGCTTGATCGTTTGGCAAATGGGAAAGTTGCAAATCTAATTTTTGTAATGTTTCGGAATTCTTAAGCCTACCACAAAGAATAGCTTCATCTGGCATTACACCTTCCTCCCCCCCATGAAGAGCTGGCTGCTGGATGTCACAGGCAGTCAGAACTGTATTAGGAACCGGAGCCTCAGCCGTGCATTGCAAAGACTCACGAACAAAGTAGGGTTTTAGAAGGTTAATGTGGCAAAGCTGCTGACTTTTCCTTCTATCTGGAGTAGAAATTAAATAGTTAAGTTCAGAAAGTTGCTTGATTACAGTGTAAGGACCATGAAACTTTGCTTGAAATGGAGAACCAACAATAGGTAGCAACGCTAAAACCTGATCTCCCTCACTAAACTGACGCTTTTCTGAATGACGATCATAATGTGACTTAATTTTCCCTTGTGCTTTAGCCAAATTTTCTTTTGCCAATTGTCCAGCTGTGTAAAGACGATGTCTGAAACCATTAACATACTCCAACAAGTTTACGGGAGGTTTCTCGGTGGCCCAACTATCATGAAGTACTGCTAACGGACCTCGGACTTTATGGCCGAAGACTAGGTCGTTAGGACTAAACCCAATGCTTTCCTGGAAAACTTCTCTAGCTGCTAACAGTAACCACGGTAACCCCTCTTCCCAATCTTTACTCAACTCTATACAATAGGACCGTAACAGCAATTTGAGAGTTTGGTGGAACCTCTCCAGTGCACCCTGGCTCTGTGCATGGTACGCTGAAGCCTGATTGTGCCTAATGTTGAGCTGATCCAAGACCTGGGCAAAGAGGTGAGACGAAAAATTTGATCCCTGATCACTCTGAATTATCTTTGGTATTCCAAAAATGCCAATAAATTGAGACAATGCCTTGACAATAGATTTGGCAGTAATATTGCGAAGTGCATAAGCAGCTGGATAGCGAGTAACCAAACACATTACAGTTAGCAAATATTGAGATCCTGATTTAGATTTTGGCAAAGGCCCGACACAGTCAATTATTAAATGTTCAAATGGATTCTCAACAGGCGGTATTGGATGAAGCGGTGCTGGTTTTATCGACTGATTAGGTTTACCAGTAATTTGGCATGTATGACAGGTCTTAATGTAAGCTGCAACGTCACGTTTAAGACGAGGCCAAAAGAAATAACGGAGGATATGATTGTAGGTCTTCTTAACTCCTAAATGACCTGTCCGATCATGAGAAACTGACAAAACCTTCTGCCTGAATTTAACTGGAACAACAATTTGGAAAATTGGATTTCCCAGGATGTCACTGGCCTGGGGAAGCCATTTTCGAACGAGTACCTCATCTTGTAGAAAATACCCAGATGCCGAACTTTGAATCTCCAAAATAGGTTTCACTTGTTCAAAAAGATCACTCAACGAACCATCTGCTTTTTGTTCAGACACAAGTTCCTTCTGGGAGATTGAAAAAAAGTCAGGTAAAACAAGTTTAAAGTCACAACTATTAACTTCAGGTTTGATAGACTTAGCCTTGGTCATGGCCCTGGTGACCGCACAAGCTGTGAACACTTCTGGAAATTGCTGCTCACAGTTGTCTGGTTCCTTCAGAGCTGAAATTTTAACAGGGGAACCAGTAGCCCAAACCTGATTCCCAGCCAAGTCATTCCCTAAGATAACATCCACTCCCTCTAAAGGAAGAGCTGGTCTAACAGCAATATGGACATCTCCTTCGACAAGACCACAAGAGAGAAACACCTTATGCAAAGAAGCAGTAAGTGGAACTAAACTAACACCTCGAACTATAACACATTCACCAGTATCCGTTTCTTTGGAGAACGGCAATACTGAAGCACTGATAAATGAATCTGTTGCCCCTGTATCCCTCAAGATTTTCACAGGCACTTTCCTGCTATCTCCACTAAGGGACACAAAACCATCGGAAACAAAAGCTTCAAATCCAAAGTAGCCTTTAACCTTCTCACTGGAAACTGAAGAGGTCTTAGCTTGTGCTGTGAAAACTGCAGCTTTAACACTTCTGCCACTAAAATGACCACCCTTAGATTTCAACACAGGACATTCAGATTTCCAATGCCCTCTCTCACGGCAGTAGTTACAAAACTGTCCAGAACTCTGAGACTTTGAAAAACTATTAGGCTTAGAACCCTCAAACCTCTGAAATCTGGCGGAGTTATTAACAGGTCTGGCTGGAACAAAATCAGAACTTCTCCTAGGTTTAACTTTATGAGACAAGAAATACTCATCTACTATCGTAGCTGCTTCAGAAACTGTCTTTGGGCCACGTTCAATTATGTGAATAGCAACTTCTGGTGGGACACAATCTATGAACTGCTCAAGAACAATCAAATCACAAAGTTTCTCATAAGTCGAAACATCCAAAGCCAAACACCATCGCTGAAAATGCCTGGTCAAATCTCTGGCAAACTCAACATGTGACTGGTTTTCAGACTTCCTCCATGACCTAAAACGTTGTCTATAGGCCTCTGGAACCAATTCATAAGCCTTCAGTACAGCCTCTTTGACAATCCTGTAAACTTTACTGTCACGTTCACTAAGAGCTGAATATGCTGCCTGCGCCTTCCCTGTAAAGACTGACTGCAACATCACAACCCTGTCTGAATCTGGCCAATTTCTTGAGTTTGCAATCCTCTCAAAAAGTGAAAAAAATGTGTCCGGGTCACCTTCATCAAATTTCGGAACAAGTCTCAAATTGGACACCACATCAAACTCTCTCCTTGAGACGTTAGTAGAAGCTGACAACTTCTCCCTTTCTAACAAAATTTTCTCCTTTTCCATCTCCAACAAAAGTAATCTCTCTCTCTGTTCAAAAGTTAACTCAGAACCAATATTCTTCCCTGGCAAAATCCCACTATGGACCAAAACAGACCTCAAACACAACTTAATCTCATCTTTTAATTTCCTATCCCCAATGTCAACCCCATAGTGCTCGACTAACTGCAAAAGTTGATCTTTTGTACAGCTATTCAGATGCTCCTCTGATGGTGACTGGGTGAAAAACTCAATGGAAGCCATTTTCCCTAGAAGAATTCAGCACGAGGAAATGAGGCAGTCCCACTATCTACCTATCCAAAAATCTGGCTAACTGGACCCTAGTCTTCAGGAAGCCTGGCGGTGGGTTTTTATGTGCCAGAGGCAGCTTGTCTGCCCCGTTTTATACCGCTGGTGCAGCAAAACCAGCAAGCTGGAAATTACTGACACCACGGCGCACTCCCGAGCCGATGGAAGGGGTAAGGGAAAAAAAGGGATGCTGCAACCCGCACGTACTTCCACACTAATGCTCTCAAGCAAAACAAAAATCCGCAAATCCCCTAGGGGGAAATGCTCCTGAGGCCTACAAGAGACTAGCCCCAATCCAAACAAAGGTGCTGCAAAACAAAATATCTATTCAAAACTCAAATAGGCTTGAAAAATAAAAAAAATGAGGTCTGCACAAAACTCTGCTCAAACTCATGGCACACCAGCTCCATAGGAAAAACTGACCAAATACTAACTGAACATGTGTGATCTCCCCAAAAAGACTAATTATTTTTAACCTGATTGGGTGAATTGTGACAAAAAGTATGAAAAATGTTCAAACTCACCAAAAAGTCCAGGTTTGCATCACCGGTTCGAGCCCCCACATGTTACTACCCTGGCTCAGGAGGGTAGGAACAATGATGGGGAGACCACACAAAAGAAAGGTTTAACAATTTATTAGAGTAACTAAACGTGCTAGTGTAGGTCAGTGGTGTATGTAATGTTGAGATGTATAAGGTGTGTGAAAGTGTACATGGATCAAACTAAACTAAAAGCTGGAGCAGGAGGCCAGAGGAGTCCATGGAGAGCAGAGCCAGAGAGAGAGACGCAGCCATGTGCTCTGGGCCACTTTATAGGAGGCCACTGCAGGTGTGGTACTCAGGTCCGCCGCCCACTTCCTGGAAGCACAAACCAGAGGAGCAGTCTCTTCACAATAAAGGCGGCCTTGGCCGCCTTTATTGTGAAGACCTTTATTGTGAAGACCTTTATTGTCAGACTAAGTTACAGCCTTGTAAGCACAAACCTGTCAGTTTGTCTCTTGCTCGCCCTTAATTAATGCATAATAAACACTTATAAAGGAGTTACAAAGTGTTTACAGATGAATTAACATATCTATAAACTATTTACTAGCCATTTGTAAGGGGAGCCTTATTGTAAGATGGTTGTCATATTGTCATTAATCATTTTTGCTCTTAAATAATGTTGCTGTGGCATCAAAAATAGCATCAAGTATGGAGTGTTTTTCTCAGTTTTAAGTTTTAGTACCACATTTTTGATCAAATATTACCCCCGATTGCCAGCTGGGAAGTCCATGTCTGGTGACAGAGATGTGGGTTCTGATTTAACGGTGCACAGCCACGTTATCTGACATTTTTTAAATTTATACGTCAGTAGCTCACTCTGGTTGCAGGTTTTTCTGAAACATTACGTCCTGCTGACGTATTAGTTGTTATTTTTGGTGTTTTTGTTCAGTTTAATAGTAAATAAAGCCCTTCGTGTATATTTATAACAACAATGGAGGTACGGTACTGAGCATGTGCAGCAGGGGATAAACAAGGAAGCGGCTAACGGCTATTAGCATCTCCCAGCGGCGTGTGGAAACAATGAAGAAAGCACAAAGAATATGATTCGAAGAGGGAATAATCGGGGAATAAAACTTTTCTCTTCTACCACGTCTTGCTTTTGCTTTGTTTTTGTTTTTTTAACCGATTATCTGAACAAATAAACTAAATTAGCAGAGGAGTAAACCCAGATGGCAGCAGCGCTCTGATGTCGGCGGGTCCCCAGCTCCTCAGAGCTGAAACACTTTTAATCGCCGGACGCTTCATCTGCGTTTTAAAAGCGGCCGACAGGGAAGAGGAGCAGCTCAGAGGGATGAGAACCGTTTAAAGCTCAGTTTCTGTGAAATGAATCATTTTAGACAGAAACATTCAGTTTTCAACAGCATTGTTAAATTATTTTAGTCCCAAGACCCTAAGATCACAGGGATAAGTGGTTTAAGCCACGAAGACGTTAAAACCTTCACAGCAGCAACTTTTACACATCTAAAAATACTTTGCTGTATATTAGACCAGGGATTTCCCAAAGTGTGGTGCGTGCGCGAGCTGCCACTAGGGGGTGCGCGAGCTGAAATCTGTAATGGCGGTTTGACAGTGTTTTTTCCCCCACACCATAAAGACGTGTAAATAATCATTTCCTTTGTGGAAACAAAAATCAAAACAGCAAATTTAATAAATAAATAAAATGTATTGACATGAAAATCTGTTTATTTTAAAAAGTGTTGTTCTACACTTCATTATAATATGAATTTATCTTCTTCTACGCATTGTGCCTCAATGCGTAGAGGAAGCAGCTTGTGCCCTCTACTTCATTCATTCTCGCAAATATGCTCAATTGGCTGAGACCAGGGAATCGGAGGCAACAGGTGAGTGAATTGCAAACCATTGACAAATGTCTCTCCAACTGTTTCCTCGCTTCACGTCGTGTACGTCAGTAGAGGGACAATTGAATTCGGGCCAAAAGTTTTTACAAGCTTAAATTGAGCGACCAGTCTCTCTTTCGATCGCCCAGCGCCTCCAACCAGCGCTGCTCCTGTTGGGGTGACTCTGAACCTCTACCAGCAATGACGCGCATGACTCGCCCACCCCCCGCTGCAGCCTCCGCGATTTATTGACTCTTCACGCACAGAGCTGCAATACGTTTCATTGAGAGTCAGACAGGCGCAGTTCATTTTACAGATGCGGTTTTAGCGCATATTCAGACAGGGACAAACCTGTTATTGTTACTCTGGTCTGCAGTTCTCTCTCTCTCTCTCTCTCTCTCTCTCTCGTCATCGGACACAAATCAAAGTTCTTCGTGTTTGTAAATTGTGACTCAGATTAAGAAGCTGGTGCACACAAAAAAAGTGAGAACAACACAGGTAGATCATCAGTTTAATCCTTTGCTTCAGAGACGTTTCAGGTTGTGGAGGTGTGGCCGATCTGGGCGTCTCTTTCTTTCTCTCGCTCCAGGCTGAGCCACTGATGCACCTGCAAAAGCCTCAGGATTCTGTTGTGGATGTTGCAACTTTATTGCAGTTTAATTCAAATTATGTTCTAATTTTATTCCCACAACTTTTGTTAAGATGGTTGAATTGATGTAACTGCAACAGAATTTTTTCCTTTTTTTTTTATTTGGGGGGGGTGCGCCAAGCCGGTTGGGACACTGAAGGGGGTGCGCGGCTGAAAAAGTTTGGGAACCCCTGTATTAGACCATCAGTGTGACGTAGCGGACCCTAATTTACCCCCAGCTCCTCCATCCATCAGGTTATTCTTCCAGGGGGTTTTCCCTCTGCTCCATGGGTAACTTTGATCCAACTTTGCTCTGCCAATGGAGTATTTTTTTTACCCCTAAAATAAGATGATTAGATATACTACACTTGAAATAAGACGATGGAGATGAGTTGTTCCTATTTTAAGTGCAAAAATGTTATTCCATTGGCAGGTCATTTAAACTTGCTGCTCAAATCAAGGACAAATACACTAATTTCAAGAAAATTTGACTCACTTTTAGTTCCCTTTTTTGCAGACCCAGACGTCTTTAATTGCAAAGGAGTTTTAAAAATGGCTGCGCTGCTCTTTCCACAGGAGCGTGTTTGAGCTGCTGCTGTTTTTTGACCAGAAGGACCAGGAGCTGCTGGAGCATTTCACCGCCACATTCCAGGTGAGACGCAGTTTCATGTGCGGCGTTTCTTAAGGGGGTTCCACACCGCGGTGACACCGGGCGCTCTCAGAGGCCCTCATGTCCTCAGATTTACTCCTAAGCGTCTTTTGGTGCTGTTGGCTCCTGCTGGAGACTATATAGGGAAGCGCGCTACAGAGGTGGCGTGTCTCACAGCACCAGAGCGGTGGCAGGTTTAGGGTGAAGGCATTTATCAGTGTTGGTGCCAAAAGGTTTATTCATTTATTGTTGAGGGGCCATTGAAGAGCAAAGAAAATGGAATTTCCTACAAGAAAAACAACCAGTACAATGTTCCGATTGATTTCTTAATAGTTACAAAATTAGCAAAACAAAAGGACAGTTTTCCACGATTCAAGGCCTAAATTCATGAGATTAAAACTAGGATTTCTCTGACATCTAAAAGGCAGAAATTTATAAGACATTCTGGCATCTTTTGTCCCAAATGTCTGACTTGATAATCTCAGAATATAATCGAATAGTTTTAATATTGCCAATTAACGCCATTAATTATGGGAAATTGTCCAATTTTTTTTTCATATCCACGTTTTTTCTCATAATGTGTCAAATTTATCTCACCATTTCTAAGTTTTTTCACTCCTAGGTGGTAACTTAATGTTTTTATTTTTTAATCTATAATAACCCAAATGCTTGCTTGTAAAGACGTATACCCAGTGTTTCCCTCAGTCAGTGTGAATATGAGCTGCTTTTGTCCTCCTTCCCTCCCAGGAGTCTCACTCAGTCTTAGCGAAGTATGAAAACGTTTTTTTACTCCAAGTGGAGCGTTTACTCCGGGATGGCGGGCCGTGGGCCAACCCCGCCTTACAGGCCATCCTCAGCGAATCCAGTTTACCTCAGGATGAAGGTAAGCGCTCGTTTCTTTCCAGCTCGCTCCTGTGACGTTTGAGCGTAAAAAGTGACCCAGAACCCTTTTCCATGGCTTCCCCCTCAGTGGACGGTTACATCAGCTCCGAGCTGCCCGTGTTCCTCGACCTCCGCGTCCGCTACCTTACCTCCTGCGGGCGTGACAGCGAGGCCGCCGCCCTGGCCAAGCGTTGCGCCCGGCATCCCGCTGCGGGACAGCTGCTGTTCTTCCTCCAGGTCTACCTCTCTTGGCTTCTGAGAACGGCTCGGCACGACCTGCTACACGACGAGGTGACCGGGGCTCAGTCCCAGCCCGTCTCTCGCTTTCTCCTCTTTTTCTCTCGCTCAGCGTCTTTTTTTTTTTTTCCTCCCTGCGTCTTCAGGTGGCCGACGTCGGCGGTAAAGACGCGCTGCACCTCATCTGCAGCTTGGAGCGCGAGGTCGCCGACGAGGCGCTGCTGCTCCTCAGCACCGCCGTCCTGTCCCAGCAGCTCCAGCGGGGAGACCTGCACCACCTCTGGTAGGGAGGCGCTGTTAATTGTCGATTCGCTCCCAGCGGAGCAGTGCTGAGTGTTCCTCTGTCTGCAGCGACCTCGTCCTGGTGTGGACCAGCCTGCACAGGCGGGTCAACACGTCCAAACGGGCTCTGCTAGAGGCGTGCCGTCAGCTGATGCTCTCCGCCACCAACGTCAAGTCCATCTTCCCCTTCATCAGAGCCGTGCTGCAGGAGGTAAGCCGGGGGGCTTGTGTCGTATCAGAAACGATGGGTTCCGTCACGGCCGACTCTCCCCGTGTCTTCCCGCCCAGGTCGGCGAGGACGGCGTGCAGTTCTGCGTGGAGCTCTGCGCCAACGCTCTGAGGTCTTGTCTTCCGTGCGACGTCCTCACCAAGACGCTGATTTATAAAACGGTGGCCGGGCTGCTGCCCAGCGACCTGGACGTGTGCCGGGTCTGCGCTCTCCTCGTCTTCTTCCTGGAGCGCTCCGTAGAGTCCTATAAGACGGTGTACCTCCTCTACATGCACCCTGACCAGGAGTACCACGTGGACGACAGCCCCATAGGGAACAATGTTCGCTTCGAGACGCTGCAGGTAGTTTTCATGCACCTTCTGAGTTATGCGCCTCTGTTACTAATGGGTCACCGGTCTGCACAGGGTATTGCTGATGCCGGCTCCTCAGATAGTTTTATATTTTTGACAGGAACTGGGAGCGTCATGAGATGATTAAATTATTACTGTGGTTCACAGGGAAGTGAAAACCGTATGGAGAGCTGTTTCTTTCTAAATTATATAAATATATTCCATCAAATAAACGTTCCTGTGCAATAAAAACAGAAAAATATCTTCAATAAATACAATATTACTTTATTTAGTCATTTAATTGGGTTTAATTGAGGTTTATTTCTCTTTATTTAATTCAAGTTTTATTTGTTTAATGTTTTATTCATTTAAAGATGTATCTAATTATTCCAAGATTTATTTATTTATTTATCTCATAATTGAATTTAATTTTTTGACATTTTTACTTAGTAAAGCTACCTATTGACAAAAAGAGAGTTAATTTATCTAAAGTAAAATATTCTGTGCACCATTAGTTTCTTTCTTTCTGGAAATGTTATGCATATATTCCAGAACTAAATGCATACATTTAGAAACATTTTTGGTCCAAGTTTTTAAGAGCCAAAGCTGAAGGTGTAACGAGCCGCAGGTTTCAGTCATAATTAGGAATCTAATTGGTCCGTTCTCGGCCTTCTCCTCTGCAGGTCTTGAAGAAGGACCTGTATTTCGACCCGGAGTTCTGGAACCTCATGGCCCTGCGGACCAGCTGCTTGGAGCTGATGAGCGAGAAGGTGGTCAGCGCCGCCCTGGAGGAGATCATGGAGGACAAGTGGATCTCCAAGTACTGCACCAGGAGCTCCGCCCTGCGCTCCGTCTGCCAGAGAGGCGCCGCCGGCAAGAGGCGGCACCAGAAGGAGGACCGCTTCTGTAAGAGAGATTCCAACGCCGCGTCCAAGCGCTTACGGATGGACGCGGAGAAGCTGCGGCTGAACAACCACGCGCTCAGACGGCGAGGCAGCCAAGCGCTGAGGGAGGCCTCCTCGGCGCCGCTGAGGCGCTCCTTCTGGCAGCTGGACAGGATCCACGGCAGTTTGACGCTGCGCTACGACGAGCACCGGCGCACCACCAGGTTCTCGGAGCGCAACCTGCCCAAGCGCAAGATCAAGAAGCCCAAGTGGCTCCTGGAGGACTCGGGGACGCTGGAGATCGTTCCCCTGAAGATGAAGAAGAACGGGCTGAAGCAGCAAAGGCTCCTCCGCTCCTGCGTCATGAAGAGGCCCCAGAGCGCGCCGGTCAAGAGCGGCGCCAAGCTCAAGCCGCCGGCGAGCGCTCCCCCGAAGGCCAAGGAGAACGCCGAGCGGCAGAACGGCTTCTCTCTGGACCCGGTGGCGCCGGCGAGCCCGCCCCGCGTCATCCTGGAGCTGTCGCTGCCGGACAACGAGCTGCCGGAGACGTTCAGCGACGACGCCTGCAGCAAACCCAGGAGGTTCCCCCAAGTGCTTCTCTACAAGCCCAGACCTGTCGACGCCCCCCCTCCAGCCAAGACGGGCCACGGCAAGGAGGTGGTGCTGAGAGCGCGGGACGGCGCCACCTTCGCCCAGCTGCTGCACTGCTACGCGCGGCGGCAGAAGGGCAACGGCTCCAACCTTCACAGCTCCGTGTCCACCATCACGCGCTCGTCGGCGCAGGTCAGCCCGTCCAAGGAGTCCGAGCTCTGCGAGAGGCCCGCCCCCGGGGCCAAAGGGGCCACGCCAGAGAAGGCCAGGGAGCGGGGTCCGCACGGCGCAGAGAAGTCTCCCCAGAGCGCCGCAGAAGAATCCTCCGCAAACCCTGAAGCCGAGGCGGTCTCGCCGAACGCGAGCGGCGCGGAAATGTCCCAGCGGCACGGCGAGGCGTTCGAGGAGCCGGCCGTGGAGATGAAGGTCACCATCGCTTCGCCGGCGTCAGTCCTAGACAAAGTCTCCAAGTCTCCAACAAGAGACGCTGCGGGCTCACACATCTCAAAGGCGGCGAGGAGCCGGAGGAAATCCGCGGATGAAACGGCGCCGGGCTCCCTCGGCAGCGGCGGCCCCGACGGCGTTCTCCTCTCCCCGTCCGAGGACGCCGCTCTCACCCGCGCGGAGCAGGAAGTCAGGTCGGCGGCAGGCGGCGGCGTTCCTGCCAGCGCGGGCGCTGCGGACGTGTTGAGGAGGAGCGCCCCTCAGAGGAAGAACGCAGACTCTCCTCCTTCCTGTAGGTCCGCAGTCGAAGCTGCGGCTGAAACGGACGCTGCAACTGAGCAGGAGACGGACCAGCAGCGCGTGGCAGGCCTCGCCAAAGGTCTGCGGGTCAAAGGTCAACCCGGGGATGCTCGAGCTACCTCTAGCTCCGCCACGCAGGAGGCCCCTGCAGTGGACGCGCAGGTTAGCAAGGTGAGCGCTAGAGCTCAGGACGCTGGATCAGAGGGCTCTGAGAGCAGCGACCCCGCGGAGACGGCGCCAGAGACGGAGGAGTCCCGGCTGGAGCATCACTGCACCCTCTGCAGCAAGCTCTTCACGGGGGCTCGCGTCGTGGAGCACGCCATGTTCCACTTCCGCAGGGACGAGTGCACCTTCTGCAGAACGGCCTTCAAGGACGACCTGCTGGCCATGATGCACCTCTCCGACCACATAGAGAAAATGAAGAGGCTGCGGGCCGAAGAGGCCGCCGCCACCGCCGCGGCGCCCAGAGCGAAGGCGGCAAACGCGCCTCCCGGACACCAGAGTGGAGAGAGACCCAGGAGGTCTGCAGAGGCTCCTCAGAGCTCCGCAGATACAGCCCAACCCAGAGCTTTAAGGTCGGACCAGAGGCAGACGAGTGGAACGCCTTCACAGGAAAAACAGGCGTCCAGGCGCGGCGCGGGGGAAGCAGCCGTTCACAGGGTCAACGGACATATCGGCAGGAAGGAGAAATGTGAAGCGGTGAAGAAAGAGTCCAATTTGGAGCAGGAATGTGTGCGGCAGCGTCACAGAGCGTCTCAGTCGAGGTCGCAGGACGACAGGCGGCTCAAATCTGACGGCGTGACGCCGGTTAAAACCACCGAGGAGTCGCTCACGTCCCCAGAAGACGGCAGGAAGAAGAGGGAGTCCTCGCAGCAGAAGCAAGCGGAGCCTGAGCGGGCGAAGGCGGAGCCGCAGCAGAAGGTTTCCTGTCCTGTGAAGAGCTGCTCCTGGGCGGCGGACCTGTTGAAGAACCGGGTCAGCCTGCTCTACCACGTCCTGGATAACCACGACGGCGACGCCAAGCCCCTGGAGCTGGCGTTCCGCGTGGGAAACGGCAAGTGCGGCATCTGCATGAGGGTCATGTGGAGCTTCGAGCACTTCCGGCACCACGTGGAGCGCCACCGGCTCGCCCCCAGGCACCCCTGCCCTCACCAGGGCTGCGGCGCCAGGTTCAAGAGCGGCAACGAGATGAGGCGCCACGCCAGGAAGCACAGCCCCCTACAGGCGGCGTGCTGCCGGCCCGGATGCCCCCGGCTGTTCATCTGCCTCTGGGCGCTGAACCTTCACGAAAAGGAGCACTACGGCACCAAGTCGGCCGAGCCGGACGCTGATCCGGAGGCCGTCAAAACAGCGGAGGGGAAGAGAACGCAAAGCTCAGAGGGCGCCGTCAGGAATGCCGCCCCCAGGTTAAGAGAGCGAGAAAGAAACGCCGCTCTAAGTAAAACCGTCAGAGACGACGCGCCCAGACGGAGAAACGGAAGCACAGAGTCCGACGCGTCTGAGGAGGACTCCTCTCCTGCGCCCATGACCATCAACCTCAGGCTGAGGCAATCCATGAGGAAGCTGCAGCCGCCAAACCGGGCCGCCAAGATCCAGACAGGCGTCTCGTCGTCGCTGAGACACAGACGCAACGTGAAGAGGCGGTTACGGCTGAGGAGCGTCAGGATAGCCACGAGGAGTCTGAAGAGGAGGCGGTGCCCTCCGAGGCTGAGCAAAACCGCCGCCGCTCAGAAGATGCCCTCCCTGGACGCGGCGACGGCGGCACGAGGGAGCGCCAGGACTAAAGCAGAGGAGGCCGACGGGACGGGTTCAGAGTCCAGGAGGTCGGAGGGCAAGCGGGTCAAGAGGAAACAGGCGCCCAGCAGGCCTCAGGCCTCCGCCTTGAAGCAGCCTGGCCTCCCCAGACAGAAGCAGGCTGCTGACAAGAAGCCGCTCCAGCCGCTCAGAAACCACGCCGTGCCTTCAGAGTCTAGCAGGTCAAAGAAAAACAAGGCTGGAAAGGTTCAAGAGCACAAAAAGGCCGCCGAGGCGCGCCACAAACCCAGCGCCGCTTCTAGAAAGACCCCAGAGCCCAAACCAGCTAAAGCTGAACGTCCCGCTAAAAGCCGAGCTTCGGCTGAGGCCGGCTCCGCTAGCCCCGCGCTCGCCGCCGCGGAGAAGCCGGCGGCAGCGAAAGCAGAGGCGACGTCGAAGACGGCGGGCGCCAGGAGGGAGGAGAAGGCCGACGCCGCCGCTCCCACCGGCGTCCAGCCAGCCAAGAGGAGGCTCAGTCAGAAGGCGAAGGAGAAAGATGCAGGCAGCAACGAAAGCGTTAACATCCCCCCCAAGTCCACGGTGGAGGCCAAAGACCCGCACAGGCCGAGCAAAGCTACAGGAGCAGAGGGCATATTAAAGGGATTAAAGAAGCTCATAAAGAGCACTCTGGACGAGAAAGGGAAGAGGAAGGAGGCGTCTGACGCCTCCTCCACTCCATCCACGCCTCCCAGCGTTTTGACTCCTGCTCCACCCGCAGCCCCCGAGCTGACCAAGCAGAGCGCTAAAAAGACGGACAAACCCAGGAGGCCAAACGCCGCCAAGCAGTCTGAGACCAGCAGGGCCGCCAAGAGAAGCAGAGAGGTTAATAAAGACAAGACGCGGAAGGCGGCCAAGAAGAAGCGTGGCGAGGCCACCCAGCCGGCAGCCGAGGCGTCTGCCAGACCTGCGGCTGAGCAGGCAGACGCTCCTCCTCCTCCTCCTCATGGGGCCGCCGCGACTGAGGCGCCGTCTGCTGAAAAGACGGGATGGACCAAGGACGTCAGAACGCCGTGTAAGAAGACGCTCGCTGCCTACGGCAAGAAGCCGTACCTGCGTCTGCCGCCCACCGCGTACCTGGACGAGAAGTACACCGCCATGCCGAAGCGCAGGAAGGAGGCGCCGCTCTGCCCGTCCAGCCACGCCGTCCCCGAGTCGGCCTGCCTGGAAGCGGCGCTGCAGAGGCACCGCTGCGCCAAGTGCTTCTCCACGTTCAGGAGCGCCGAGGAGCTGCAGAGCCACGGCCGGCTGCAGAAGTGCTCCAACCTGTTCGGGTTCGACTCGGACGACGAGGGTGAGTGCGCCGCCGCGTCCGCTCAGCCGCCGCCGCCGCCGTCCCGCCCGCCGCTTCATTTCTGCTCTGCTGTGGTTTCAGGCAACAGCTGAGCCGACGCCAAGCGAGCTAGCGAGGAACCAGAGCATCGGTGGCACCTCGACGAGTCGGCGCTCCGCGACGCGGACCCACAACTGAACAGGAACGGACTGCAGAGCGCCGGCGTGGAGCGGACGCGCTGCCCAGAATCAACTTCTGAGCGTGCGACGGGTGGAACGGTGGCACTGAAGTGGCTGCGCCGGCCCGTATGGAGACGAAACCAACGCGTGAAAACAAGGCAACAGACGGCTGGTCATCAGTGAGCCGTACAGGGACACTGGTTGCTTTTTGCACTCTTCTCAAAGGATTTTCAAGTGGTTTTGTCCTTGTGTTTGAAGGGCCGTAGCATTAAAAGTTCAGTTTTATCATCATAGGGTCACAATTTAGACTGGGTCTAAGTGTAAGGTTGCTGTATCAGTCTTCTTTAAGAGGTATTTTAATGTCTAACTCTTGTTTAAAAACGAACTATTTCTTTATATTAAAAAAAAAGGATCCCTATGAGGCTGGTTCAGCTTCATTCATGCTGCTTGTCCTTGCAGTAAGTAACCAGTAGGGGGCGGTGTGCGCCAATCTTGAGCTAAGGATAGAGACGCGTTGCTTCATCGCCACCTGAACGCTTTCTGACACGCTAAAGCTGCTCACTTTTTATTTCCCACGGTGTTCACCCAAGAAATGGCTTCATTTTTTTATAGCTTATAGTGTAATTTAACGACTACAATAATGACCCACACAATGTGCCAGTGTCCTACTAATTTATCATGATTGTTTTCTTTTTTTTATGTCGATCATGCTTCACGTTTGAGTCCGTTTTCTGTCCTATTTGCTTTTCATAGCATATTAGCGCAGTCGATCAGTGGCTTTTCTCCCTCGGAGTTGCATTTCTTCTCCAGGATTACGTCAAACGAGCTCACGGCAGACGTAGTTTGTCCGAGTGAGGCCGCATGCGTCACAGGTTTTTATTTATTTGCTTTCTTTTCTAAATATATAAATGTATATCTTTTGTAAATATCTGAAGAGTTTCAATGGCTTATTATATAAATGCAGGAGCCGGGTTTATATTTTGTTCTTGGGGAGGGGGGGGGGGGGGGGGTGAGAAAAAATAAACTGTTTCAAATTGGCCTTACAGTCTTTCAGAGCTTTATTTGTTTTATGTTCTGCACAGACTTTAAGGCAAAGTCTTACTGAAACGGAGCTTTTAGATGAGAAGAGTTTTTTTTACACAAGTAAAACGTTGAGAAATCTGTTAAGTTTTATAGATACTGATGTGTGACTGTTGCTGTTCTGGCTTTAGGTGTTATTGTAATGTATATCGGATGACAGGGCCGGACGCAACGGCCAAAATGAAGTGAGATCGCCTTTTTTTTAAAAGATATTCTTTGGCATGATGGCCTGAGACGTTAGACAAGGACGAAATTTGAGTCCAAAACAGCAATGAGGTGGTTTCCTACATGTATTATCGTTGTTTTGGGGGGATTTTCACAGTGCTCCCTGGCAGTAAATCATAAACGGTGCCACATTTGTCAGGAAAATACAATTATGGATTGAGCAGCAGACAAACTAAAACGCTAAATCCTGTCTGTTGACGATAAACAGCTTTTGGTGGAGCGATGTTGTGGGCTGGCATATATCTTAATGAAAAAAACGAGGATTATCACTGCAAAAACAGAGATAAAAATAAGTTTTTTTTTTCTTTAAATTAGTGTATTTGTCCTTTTATTTGAGCAGGTAAACATTTCCTGCACATGGGATAAGTGTTTTGACCTAGGGCTGGATGATAATTCAATAATATATATCGATGATAGAAAAAAGAGTCAATAAAGAGTTCAATAGACTAAAAGTTTTCCTTCCTTTTACATTCTAGCCATGTAGGTGTATATTACAGTCATTACATCCTGCCAGCCGATCACAAACGCAGACCCAGGAACCTCCGTCATCAAGCTCCGCCCCCTTCAAAGAGTTCAGAGAGCGTGCTTCTTTTTAATTTTTTAAGGTAATTAAGCAACAGCATAAAATGGTCAGGGCTGCACTTAAATATGTTTTGAATTTGTTGATAATTATCAATATCGTTCAATATTTCTATTTTATCTATTTTTTTTTCTATATCGTCCAGCCCTATTTTGACCTCAACATAAAATAATTAGATTTACTGCACATGAAATAAGATGACTTGTTCCTATTTTAAATGCAAATATCTTATTCTATTGGCAGATAATCTTATTTACCCACTCAAATCAAGGACAAATGCACGCATTTCAAGAACGTTTTTGCTCCCTTTTTGCAGTGTTGTCGACGAAACGTCCTCCCACATCATGAAACCACCACCACTGTGCTTTAATTAATGCAGTGTTTAAATTTTAAAGTTTCTCTTGGCATACTTCTAACCATAAATCTGTTCTCGCTACCTTTTATTTGGTTTGTTCCTGTGCTTAAAACTTTTCCTCTGCTGTTGCCAAACGTCGTAAACCTGCATCCTTTCACCACTTGGGTCTTGTTTCGTAATTGCTAGAAAACACTCTTCCCAACTCATCTTCGCTTTGGATTCTTGGAAGTCTTTCCTGTTCTCAGTATTGATTAGTCCAATCGAGGGATGTCAATTAAGTCGTTTTTTTAGCTAGCAATAAACCAGCCAAATAATGTTTCCGCCTGTATGTATAATTTTGAGTCCTTGTGACTTTGAGAAAATCCTCGTTTTTAAGTTCAATGCAGTGTTATCATCCACCCTATTCTTTTCAAAAGCCCCAAATCAATATGGCCTCCAGACGTACGAGAAGTGTAGTTGGGTGTATCGATGCCACATGTTTAGCACTTCTGGATATTCCAACAACAACCTCTTAAGTTACATTTCCCTGGATTTAAGTGAAAATAGTTTTCCTTTAATCTTTATATTTATGACTGCCATCTAGGGCTCATCTCAGCCACTGTAAATATCGTTGAAAGGTGAATTTATTCATTGAAAAATGCAAGGCTTGGAGATTCATGTCACACAGTGATACACTTGTTGTTTATTTCTGTTAATTTAGCTTATTATAGGTCGAAAACCCAAATGTTAGATTCTCTTGAGTATTAAAATATCACACAAAACCAATAGAAAAGGACTTTCGGTACAGAAATATAACAGCCATGTTAGGATTTTTTTACTTTGTGGAAGTGAATTACTGAAATAAAGTAACTTTTTTTTTCATTTATTTAAATGTACCTGTATGTCTGTGGATGAAAAAGAGACAAATTGGGTAACACAAGTCAGTCAGACAGAGCCTTTAATCAATACTTAAGTAATGATGAAGGAAGTCTTCTAAATCCCTACAGCATATGCGCTACAACCAGCAGCGCTTTGGGATATGGGCGGGATCCCAGGGCGGCAATATAAACGGGGGCGCACAAAAAGAACCAGATAGAAAATGTATAACTGTTGCGTCCTGATCCAGTTTTCTAATGTTTTGATTCAGCCGATTTCTGCGATAATAATGAGACATGGTTATGTGCTTTTGGGTGGAACTCCACAGCTTTTTGTCCCGCCCAGAATCGCAACGTATTACTTTGCATTTTGATTTGATTTGCCGTGGAGGATGGCAGAAGGAGGGGTTTACCCACAATGCCTTTCATCCACAATCTTATCTACGCTGCGGTCCGACCACCCCCGGCGTTGGGCTCCAAAAATGTCAGATTCTGAATTTTCGCATCAGAATTCTAAAAAAAAAAAAAAAAAACGTAAAAGAATGTGATTTAGCTTCACTTTAAAACATTTATGGTGATTTTTTTTAAATAGTTATTTACAGCTGCTCACATTCCATCTTCAAAAGTTCACTTTTTTTTCCTTTTTTCTTTTTTTTTTTAAATACAAAAAGCTTTAAATATATAAAAATAAAATTTCCCAGCGCGGGGAACAGATAAATTAGAACCAGACCTGTCCCCACCCAGAATCGGGTCGTGGCTGATGGAAATGTCTTGCAACAAAATGATGACGTGTTGGGAAATTAAAAAATACAGGTTCATTTCATCTTTAAAAAAAAAAAAAGGAATGTAATGAATCAAATGACAGATGGAAAATAAAATCCTAAAAGTGTACAGACCCCCTGTTAAGATGCGTCCTGTGCGATTCAGCTGAAAACAAGATAATCTGTTAGAGGGAAAAGTGTAAATAAAATAAAGGATGAACCAACTGTGCACACATTATGCAGCTTTTCATTCAGTTTCAGTCTTTGGTTTGAGTCCATCTGCGTCCCACATCTTGAAAATTATTTAGTGTTTTGATTTGTTTTACATCAGAAAAAGCTGGCATCATGACAGGGGGGATGGTGTACACTTTGGAGATCCACTATGTGATTTTTTTTTTTTTTTTCCCTTCAAGACAATAAGGAAATTTGCCTGAAGATTTTAATTTATTTTTATTATTATTTTGGAAAAAGCGTGGACTGTTATTATCTTATTCACATTCCATTTCACACAGGCATGAGCTGCAGCTCCTCAGCAGGTTGCTGGCTGGCACTCTTCTTGCTACGACACGTTGCAGAGCGGTGAACGCCCGCCCGCCCTAAGCCGGCCTGGTCCATCCCACCTTGTTGCTGTGCATTACAGGCAGTCTCAAGGGGCTTTCCAGACAGGATTGGGTTGTGAGAAACGGAAAGAAGGCACACATACGGGACAGTCCCAGAGAATCAGATATCTGTCCTTATTTCCTCTTTGCCAGATACATGAGGCTGAACCTTTCTTTTTCTTTTTTTATTCAGGCAACAGGCTGCTCATACTGCTTGACTGCATGTCTCCATATGTAGATCCACTTCCAGCTCTCCTGCATGGAGTCACTCAGGCGGAGAGGTTTCAGGTCTTAAGGTCATGAAATCCCAGAAGCCACTGCTCCTCCTCCTCCTCCTCCTCCTCACTTTCTTGTTTGGTAATTCCACTTCATGTACTCGGGGATGCACTGACAGACCTGGCTGCTGTAGTAAAAGCCATTCTGGCAAGCTCGTCTGGGGTTTCTGCATGGGAGCCTGTAACAACTTGAGAGAGAGAGAAATGTGGGCGAAGAGGACAAAAGGAGGATTTAAGAACGGGAGAGAGAGGGGAAAGATTTTTTAAAAGGGTGAGGTTGGGATGAGGAACAGAGAGGGGAAAACAACAACACAAGGGAGATTATATTCTCTTGGCATTCGTATTTAGCATTTTTCACATATCCACATCCTTTTTGGGTGAAGCTCAATCCAAGTTTTATTTGCATGTGCATCAAAAGATTGTGTGAGAGAAAGAGAAGGGGGGGGAAGGAGTATTTTTCCAGAGAGGGGAGCAGTTTGGGGACTCTCGTCTTTAAAATCTCAGCAGGTGTACCGTCGCCTGCAGACTCACTACTGTGACCAGATGTTAAATCAGACAAAACAGTACAAAGAGTGGTTGTAAGGAATAATAAATGCTTTATCTTTGTGCTCAAATGCATCCCGAGCTTCAAAACCATGACCTCAAAAACAAATTCTTTCCACAAACAAATGGAAAAATAAATAAGTTGTCGAATTGGTTAGAGCGTAAGGACAAGAATGTATAAAATTCCTAATATTAAGTTGCCTAACTTTCATTTATTTGGTTTTAGATAATTATTATGAAATTGATTTAATTTGTCTTGTAAAATGTATAAGCTAATATTGACACTTTTCTTATGGAGTCCCTGTCGCTTGCACCCATTCGGGAACCTTCGGGTCGTATTCGGCCATTTCCGGGTATCATGTCAACGATTATGTGGTTTGTATTGCAAGAAAATGGGGTTTAAATTCACTCAAAGTCTAATTTTACACCCATAACTACTTTAAATGTTCGACCAATTTAAAAGGCTAAAACACAATCGTTTTTATTTCATAAAAATAAGGTGACGATTTGCCAGTTTTCAGTTTTACGAACATAGAAGTTTGCACTTGAACTCAGCACGTCACAGCTGATGCTAATCAACGGTTTCTGACGGCTCTGTTGGGTTTACATCTATTTAAAAACTTCTCATCAGTCAGCAGTGTTAAGGTAAAATAGTTATTATTTTTCTTTAAAGGAAGATAATTTATTCGATGATAGGTTTATATTATGTTTCTCAACTATAGCTCCGCGGTTAGCTTCGAAGCTTCAAACGTTAGCTTGTAGCTAAAGTATCTTAAAAAAAATGCGTCATTAAATTTTTATTTTTGAATTTACCTGTGTATTTATTTTTATGCGGTTGCTTAATATAAGACAAACAGTGTAAGTTTTGTTGGTATTAAAAAAGACAGATTAAATTGTGCGGGTTATAGGACGTTGGGGAATTTGAATGCAGATTAATAATTAATTTCATCCATGTTTGCCTTTTGGTTGAAATGTTGAGACATGGAGGTTTATCTTCCTGGATTAAACAGAGCTTCAGGGAGGCTTGAAACTATTAAAAATTATTCTTTATGCAATTATCAAGTTCCAAAGCTGGTACAATATATGTATAAAAAACTATCAGTAGTATTTTTTCATGTTATAGTTAGAATAAAATAAGAAATGCATTCATATAATAAACGTTTTCTTAATTATTTAAATTTGTTTATTAACTAATTAATGAATATTAAAATGTGGAATTAGGATATTTATATTAAATCCATAAATAATTTTGTAGACCAATTATATCGACAAGGACGAGGCATTAGCCCCGCCCACTAGTTTTGATTGGTTAGGAAAGCAAGTAAAAGAAAATTATGCACACTGCCAAGGAAATTAATGGAATGGAATGGAAATAATATTGCAAATGAAACTGACATTTTTTATTAACAATAATTTAGTGACTTATTTATTTAAAACATAACTTAGGAAACATTATGCAAGGATCAAATTGGCATATGTGTTTTCACAGGGAATATTACATTTGGTGCTAAAATAAACTTTTTTTTGCTGCCTTTCAGAGTCTACTCTTTTTGTCTTTTTTCAGACCATGAAATACATTTTAATATAAAGTGAATGTGAAACGTAGTTCTTAAAAGTCAGGATTTTGTTTATAAAGTGAAACAAGCTATTCGAACCCAGCTATTCCCCCTTTTCTTTAAATTGAGGATGAACTGCGATCAGCCAGAGACGCTGTACTAGACCAGACTTACCAGGGTGGTTACAGTGTTTTTTTATTTGTTTTGTTGTTTTATGGAGGCACAGAACAAAAGAATGAACAAAAACAAAATTTCATGGTTTAGTTTATTAAATGAGCCACGGGGAGCAAGAGCCACCCTATATTAAGTTAGGTTTTGTCAAGTTAAGGTCAAGTTTTCTGGGAAAAGATACTGTGGACTGACCAGACAAAAGTGGAACATTTTTAAAGATGTAGTGCTGGCGTTGAGTTACAGCATTTCACTAAAATAACATCAAAACTACAGTTAAATATAGAGGTGAGTTAATGCTGTGGCTGGGCGATAATGGACCGAAAATAACATCTTGATATTTTCAGGCTGAATGCCGATAAATGATATTAATCTCGATAGAAAGTAATATTAAAAAGGCATCTCTTTATCCCAAATGTCTCACAGGCACATTTTTAAACAAAGCTGCAGATTAATATGAGAAACATCTGAAAAATAACCTACTTTAATACATAAAAGTAGAATTCTAACGGCCAGGTTGGTTTGGATAGATTTTTTTTTTCCCACTATTAAATTATATCATCGTTTCCAGCCTACGTCCTTTGTATTCACTGGGGTTATCTTTGATTATTACATGTTTTTAGCTGATTAAAGTCTGGGAGGAAATAAGTTTCACATCCCTGAAGAAGTTTTTATAAACCCAGTGAATCGTGTAAATTCTGGTACCATGGTGGAAAGCATAGCAGAGAAAAGTCCTCCTGATTTTCTGCGTCAACATAAACAGGAATGTCTCGTTTTCTTTCCCAAAAAACAAACCCGTGTCTGATGCGCTCGCATATTTCCCCTCTGCTCGGTTCCTAAGCTAAATGCGGACCTCCGTTTTTCGAGCATTCAGAAGCATTCTGGCTACGCTGAGGTCCGGCTCCAGTAAACATATTTCAAGTCCCTTTAAGCTGAGAATGTTTATTGAACTGCCGTTAAAGGTCGCCTGTCTTCATATCCCTGGGAGTTTTCCCACATGTTGCGCCACCAGTATAAATCAGTCATCGTGAAGGTCGCGTCCGCCGCTGCGTTTTCCTGGTGCCTGTCACTCCATCCGTCTGTCTCGCTGTCATCGAGTTCAGCCGGTCTCCCTGTCCCTTCCCTCCGCAGGGCCTCTCGGGTCAGAGCAAGGTTGATCCAGTGCACGCAGGCTGTGGGAACCACAACACGCATGCGAAACCCCCAAGCAAATGTTTTGGATGCCCGATGTCCATAAAAGGTCACAACGAAACATGTGAACGACAAAAAGTGCAGGCGTTCCCCTTCTTTTTTTTTTTTTTTTTTGAGAGGGAATATGCGACGGGTCCATCAGGAGTTGTTTCTGCTGAAGAATCCCAAAGCACCTGGGGGAAAGGCATCGTACTCTGCTGCTTTTAGGTCTGTCCAGATTAGGTATGGCCTGGTATAAAAGGCTCACGGTTTGCTTATTGTGAGTAGAAACGGCACAGCTTCATGGTATTTGCAGAAAAGTCCAACATTTTATTTTATCAAAACCAGAAAAGCAGCAATTGTGCCTCCAACTGCTAAACTAACATGGATTATTAAAGTGATATTAAGATCTATCACGTTCTAATTCTGATACATGGATCTAAGCAATAAATATATTTAACATAGATGTTAAGTGCTCCTTTTGCTGAATGTTACACCATTTTACTCAAATGCAACAATCTGATAATTAGCTGGTTTGCTAGTCAGGCTGTCTGATCGAGTATAGCTACCCATTGGTGGCGATCCTTAAGTTTTTGACTTTTTTGACTTAAGTTTTTGACTTTTTGACCAATCTGGAGGATTTGATTGAATTTGACTTTAAGTTGTGATATGTTGTGAATTGGCGCTATGTAAATAAAATTGAATGATCAGTCTGTTTTCAACCAAACCTGGGAGTCATTGATCCTGGTGTTGCTGAGAAACTAATGTCGTCAATTCATTGTTTTCTTAAAGCTAAAAATGTATATAAAATGTTTTTAGTTTTTACTGTTTTTATGGACTTAGTTTTCCTACCTGACCATTGCAGAGCTTCTTTTAAATAAACCTAATCTCCCCTCCCTCCTGGTTGTCTCACCTGCAGGTGTTGGGGTTGAACCTCTTGCCTTGCCGTAGACACGTCTGTGGGCTCTCTCTGCACTGACACAGACACGTGTCGGGGTTTAGGGGCTGATTCCCGGGACACGCCACGTCGCACACGCAGCCGCACAGGTCGTCGTCCCACCGCTGCCCCGCAGGACACGGCCGCCCCTCGCCCTGGCCTTCGCACTGGCACTCACCTGAACCCAAAGGTTGGAGAAGGAGGGACGTCAATTAAGTAGAATAAGAAAAACTTCTCTAGATGTTGTTTCAAATGTGCATAAAACAAGCTTTCCTTTTCTGTTTATCTTTAAAATACGCGTTATATGGGCAATAAACTGGGTAGAAGTTAGTCTGTTGGGGTTTAATATAGACTCGTTGTAAATTACACAATAATTTGGGCAAAAACATAGGTGAAGTGTTGCTTAAACTAAGGCTGCACACATGAAACATGTTTCAGTGTAATGTGACATCAACCCCACGTAAATAATACAAATTTCTGCCGTTTGTCCTGTTTATTACGCAGCCTGACCCATCCGTGTTGGCTGGTGAGGGTTAGCTTCAGGAAAACAAGCTTTCAGCTCTTTTCACACCCCTTTGTTCAATTTATTCTCATTTGTTTACAACCACAGCATCCCTTGATGTGTTTTATAGGGATTTTATGTGCTAGACCAACACAAAGTGGCGAAAATTAGCAAAGTAGGAAGAAAATGTTGCAACGTTTTCAACATTTTAACCAGTAAGACTCTGAAAGGTGCGGCATGTGTTCGTCTTCAGGCTCCTTAACTCTGACAGCCTAGGATAAGATTCACTCCAACCTTCTGGCTTCAGAAATCATCTAATTAGTACCTTAAATTAACATTGTTTAATATAATCTAAGACTAAATGCAGCGTGAAGGTTCATAAGAGAACAAGCAGCTTAATGAAGACCGAGGAAGTTGTGGAGGAGTCGGCTTATAACACTATTCCCCGAGCATCTCGCAGAGCTCTGCTCGATCCATCAACCTTCTCCTGGAGGATCTCTCCTTTAAGCAACGCGGGGATGAAGAAAGAGATTTGCAAAGGAAAGCAATCCAGACTCCTGTTTGCAGTTTTGCCACAAGCCATGGAGGGAAGCGTCTGGAAGAAGGTCCCAGTCGTAAAACACGCCGACGGCAGCTGCAGGTGCTGCGGGTGCATTTCTCCAGCAGAGACACGAAAGCTTGTAAGATGAGAAGGTGTTAAAATCCTCAAGTTTTCACAACGTGACTGTTTCTCTTTGAGTTTAAGCTGAGTTTCTCTTTGTTTTAAGGAAGAGGAAAAACAAAAGTAGGCTTCGTTCAGCCACCTGGCCGGCAGTGTGCAGCGACAGAAGCACCGTGATACGCTGTGCTTTGTGCGTTTGGAGAGGTCAGACCAAGATGAATATGTTGAGCTTTTCTGAACTTAAATGTTTTACAACCATATATTTCCTGCGATGTTGAACAAAGGGAAAAATCAGCGAATGTTAAAAATATTAAACTGCCAAAAACCGAACATGAGGAAAGAACAGCACCGGGTCACGGTGGCAGAAACATCGAGATCTGCGGTTTATCCTCCTTCAGATGGAAACAGACTTTCTGTGAAGGTGGAGTGACTCCTGAACCAAGTATTCATCATAGTTAAAATGATTTATAATGGTTGAATTCTTTCATGCCACAACCTCACCTTTTAATAACGGGTGTGTAAACTTTTTGAATCCACTTTATATAGTGATACTGGTAGGCAGACACCCTGCCTAAGCCCTAGAATCAGGGCACTGCTGCGTAACGCCGTCCAGTCCCTCCATCCACGTTTGTGGTTGGGACACGATCAAATGCACGGAGGTTTTCTGGGTGTGAATACTTTAGCTAAGCGCGCTGTATGTGTTCCCCGCATGCTTAGAAGTGACCCGACTTGTCTCCTTACAGGTGTTGTGGTCCAGTTTCCAGCCCGGATCACAGCTGGCCTCCGTCAGTCCGTTCTGACAGACGCACTCGCAGGTTGATTCCTCTAGAACCCTGTTGGGCCCGCAGAGAGCCAGCAGACCCGAGTCCAGCGCCTCTGGAAGAGAGGGAGGATTAAAAGAGAGGAAGAAAGGGAAAAAAGAAACGGTATTTAAGATAAAATCAGAAGATAAGGTGTCTGTGAAGTGAACAAAAAGCGAGTTAATGAGGATGCTTGAATCGTCACGATGGGCTTTCTAAACGTCACCCGATAATCTCCTCCATCTAGACGATGGTGTTTAGCTGAGAGCCTCACAGGGCTAATTATTGTTTAGAGAGCTGCAGTAGCTGTGGTCAGAGGTGCAAAGCAGCTGGTATTCTCTTCCTCCCAGGCATTGTCACGTTGCTGAGAGCGTTCCTCTCTTCGTCTTTTAGTGATTTGCAGTTTTGCACGCAGGGACTTGAGTTTTAGCGCCGCTTGCAGACAGCGTAATTTGTACGCGCACCCCCACGGGGGTCAGAATCCTTTATTTCTCCTGATGTGACGAGTCGGGGATGAGGGTTTGGAGTTGGAAAGCTTCTCGAAGATGAAAGGCGCCGTACATGATTGTACACGAGAAAAATGCCGCAAAAACATTCCTGCTTCAGTCGTATCAACACTGCGGCGGGGAGAATTAGGTTCACACGCTCCGGCACCTTCGCCACCCGGCTGCTTTCTCTCTGCTCGTCTCTCCGGGGTGTGGAGACTAGTCTGGGCTGCATCTTTTAGTGTTTTGCATGTCTACAAACCTTATCAGAGCCGGGAATCATCTGAAGGGCTGTATTCATTTAAATGCATCTTTTTGAACACATTGTAATGTCTCTGTTTAAAGTCGAGCCTCTGATTTGACTTTAGTTCAGCGGAGGGAACAAAATCATTAAAAATTTGATCATAGTGTCTGGGAACTTCCCCTGCCGTTCCACAAAGGGGGCTTAGTAAATTATTAAACCTCTGGAGGTGTTTGCGGTTAATTTAATTAAAATTAGGCTTTCTAAATGGCGCCAGATCGCATCCTGGGCTGTTTCTGTCTCTCGGCGCCCACTAGTGGACAGGTACGCTCAATTTAACGAGTGCTGACGCTGCGTCACACCATAAACGGCTCGGCGGGAAGCTGTTTTCTATGCGACACTGAGCCCCACTGACAGACGGGTGCCTGCTATGGGAAATGTAGGAATTTGTCCCAAGAAGTTAAGCCAATGATGTGCTCGACTATCGAGGGGAGAGAGTCCGCGCGGCTCACAGTTTTCACCCAGGTGTGCGGGAGTCATGTAAGTCGTCGCTTCTGCTTTCAGGTCAAAGTCACCTTTGCACGCAGGTAAGCTCACATCATGCTGAGTGGCGGCATATTCTTACCTGCATTGGTTTTTTGTAAGTGGGCCTAATTTCTGAGGACGGCTGCTCTAAAAGCTCCCGCGGCGTCGGGAGCGCTGAGCGTCGGTGGAATCTGTTCAGACGGGGCGCGCGTTAAAGCAATGACTAATAAATAATTCACTGACCAGCTAATTATCCCCGACGTAATTTGTACTGCTTGTGTCAGGAGCGCCGGATCCAGCAGGATAAATGTGTCCTTTTCTGTTTTGTTACAACGGAAAAAAAGATGTTTATTTCACGTGGTGCCTTGATTACTTCAGTATACTGAGAACGTTTGCCTGATACTAATATGGGAATTATCACGTCTGATTAAACTGGATTATTATAAGCGTTAACGCTCCATGGTCATTTTCAGATGTCCATGCTTTGATTGTCGCAAATCACCAAAAGTCTGTTTGTTGGAAACAGAAATCCTCCTTCCTGAGTCCATCACTGAAAAAATATGGCTGCTTTATTCTTGGGAAATGCATTTTTGTTGCTAGATGGACACCATGAATGGATCAGAAGCAGATCCCAAATGTAATAAAATTAAAATTGAATAAAGTTAGTATAAACTCTGGCGGATCTGGATTTTATAGAGATTTTCATTCAGTCCAAAAGTTGGAAGGAGGAATGGCACGTAGCCTTCAAAATATAACCAATGCTGTTAATTAATATTTAGTTATGTTCTGTTTGTTAAATTATTAATATAACCTGAAGGCGCGTTTGTCTTAGACCCCGAATAGTGAGCAAGATGGTAAGCAGGTCCCCCTTACGTGCTTTCTTCATGCCAACCGGTGTTTTTGAGCCTCTTCTGTCCAGACGTCACAAACATAAAGGAGGAGTTTCACCAGAACTGCATGTTTTTATAAAATGAGTCAAAGTTTGAACCTTTTAGGAACAAACACGGTGGATCTGGCAAGAGACGAAGGATTAATATGTGGTAAAAGACCTCATACCTCCTGTTAGGTATGGTAGAGGCTCTGTGGTGCTCTGGGTCCGTTTCTCTTCCAAAACAACCCTGTTAGCGCTCGCTCGGTTGTGGATAAATAACGTCAACGATTAGAGTATTGTTTCCCACTTTTTCCGCGGTGCAATGAGAAATAAACGATAAATCTGGCGGATAAGCAAAATTGGTAATTTGGGAATCTTTGTTTGGCAGCTCTGCAGCAAATACTGAAACGTAATTGTTCAAATATAGAGAAAATTAAACGGCTCTAAAAAATATGACCCAAACAGAATCTAAAGATATCTACGCAGCTCCTGGAGAGACGACTTTCAACTTTTCTGCTCCCGGAGACTCCAAGTACACGACAAAATGATTTAAGAGCTGAAAACCGACGTTCTCTTAGATCCACATCTCCCTGATGCGTCCTCTGCCCAGATGAATCCCAACTCGAGATGCATCCCTGCTTCCAACACACCCGAATCCAACAACAAATGAAGGTACAGCGTCTCATCTCTCACCTGTCTGTCTCTGAGAGAAGCTGATGGTGTCGGCAGAGAGGCACACGCAGTTCACTGGATCCCACAACGACCCCGCGGCGCAGGGGAGCTCTGGAGGGGAGCACCTGCGCATTCACAGACACCAGCAGTCACACACGTTGAACAACGCACCATCGGCTGAGCCGCCAGCGGCGCCGCTTACTCACAGGTGCTCTGTCGCCGCTCGTCTGATGATGGAGTGGAGCGGCCGCTTGGAGAGGCATTCGCACGAGGTGTGGTTGACGAAGGTGACCATGGCGACCGTGCGATCCATCCTGGGTGGAGACAGCTCCATCAGCTGGCAGTGAGGAAGACGAACGGTTTAGAGATGGTTGTGATTCAGCCGCGTAGGGGTGGCTCGAGTCTTCGCAAGGTTAGTCGTGTGTGAGAAAGACGGCGCTAGCTTTTTTTTTTTTTTTTTTTTTTGCAGTTGTTGTGGGATTGTGCAGCTGTGCGTGACTGGAAGCGCTGCGTCCAGTCATCCCGTTCCCCCCGGAGTGGGGTGTGTCGCGCTACAGCTGAGGCAGATGCTTCATGGATGCACAGATGGATTTAGAGGTGTGAACGCAGCGACGGGCCAGATTTACAGTGCACTGAAGACGTATCTGCCCCTTTTACAGATTATTCCTGTTTTTTTTTTCAGCATTTAAATGTTTCAGATCCAATAAAAAACAAAAGTTAATATCCGTCAAACATAACCTGATAAAGACCAAACGTTTTTTTCATAATTGTTTTCTCTTATTAAGGGTAAGAAGCTATAAAAACACCCTTTTCTTTCTTGATTAAACAGAAATCAACACTGATTTATCTAATTTTTTATTTTGGTTCCACTTTTTGCTTCATGTGACAAAGAGACGAGGATGAGTCGGTGTCACTCACGGTCTTGTTGACGAGGGCGTAGCTCGTGTTGGTGCAGTAAAAAGCCTCGTTCCCGCAGCATCCGCCGCAGCGATGCAGCGCCACGCAGCGAGGGAGGTATAACTGACTGGTGGATTCTGGGTACTCTTTGGCCACCTCCACACACACCTCCCTCGGCTGGCACGACGTCCTCTGCATCTCTTCCAGAATGACTGAAAACAGGATTGGTTTGTTTATCAAAGGTTAAGAAACAAGCTGTTGGGCTTTCCATTTTTGTCCTCCTTCAAGTTTACCTGCTAGCGTTCCGTCCATTCTGTACAGAGCCTCCTCCCGCATCTGAACCCACAGGCCATCGTCGTTGGAGCGGGCTGAAGGGCTCGCCGAAGAGGTCGGAAAAGATGAGGAAGGAAAGGAGGAGGAGGAAGATGAGGCGGGCGATGATTTTTTCCTCATGCACTGCTGGATGAGGCTGTATTCAGGGTAGAAGAGCTGCAGGAGCTGGTCCACACTCGTTACCGCCTCTAAACTGGACTGGTCGTCTGACTGTGGAGCCTGGAGAAATGCAGGAAAGGAAACAGTGCATAACCTCGTATAGACAGAAAAAATGGAGCAGAGAGAGTTTATTTTTAAAGTGTCTCTGCTCCGACAGCTCAGGTCTGCCAGGAAAGACAGAGGCCCAGATATTCCCCACCTCCACACCCCTACTGTCCACCCAAATATACCCGACCCCCTCCCAGACCCTATTCTGACCCACCTATGGCTCTCACTCCCAGTCTACCAAACCCCGTCTACCAAACCCCGTCTACCAAGCCCCGTCTACCAAACCCCGTCTACCATGGCCGCTCCAGGGATGCCAAGAAGGCTCCTCCACCCGGCGCACAGGCAGACGCACCAAGAGTCACAGCCCCAGACCTGTCCACACCCCCATGAGCCAAAACAGGCCGGACAAGAGGGCACAGCAGTGCGTTACATGAAGGGCTGGGTATCATCGAGGATGAGACGATACAATACGATTCTCGATATATAGTTCAACTTGATTTGATTTGACTCCAATATCGATATTTATTACTTTCAAATTAATGTTCAAAGTCAATCACCAAAACCAGCCAAATATATTTATGTTCAATTTATTGAACACTGATACATTAACAGGAAAATAAAGTGCATTTGCTTCAACGCATTTAACGTATCACAGACACCAAAAATGTGCCCAAACGTCTGATTTTAGGGACGAAGGAGCTTCCGAATTCCTGTTCCACAAATTCGTCTCGCTTGCTCTTCCTCGCTGTGAACAGTAATGACTGTAATAACGCCCCCTAGGGTTTGGGAGGAATATCGATATTAAATTGTTTTTAAAAACATCGATATTAATCTTTGTATCGATTCTTATGCACAGCCCTAGTTAAATGAAGGGTTTTATTTTTGCATCAGCTGAAGGTACGGTTCTAAAACTTTACTCCAATACTTTAAAAGTTTAAAAAGGTTAGTTGTTTTTTAAACCTGAAAGATTTATCCCTTTACTGTTCCGTGCTGAAAAGATGAGAGCCTTTTTGTTTTGCAGGATGTCTGGATTATGCAATAACAGGAGAGCTTAAGAAACATTTATTGAGATATTCCCACCAGGCTGTCAGAGATGCACCAATACTTTTTAAATTAAAGGGCTGATAAATGATCTGAGACGCAGATTTCCTTACATAGCATTTGCTAAATTTCTTTCTATAGTTTGCTGGATTTTTCCAAATCCACTTTAAGATATATTATAGTTTATGTACTACGTTCCCATGCCCCTAAAGTTTTAGTCTTTTGTAAAGTTTTTAAACTGATGCGTGGTTTTGTTATCCATAGAAATTTAATATGAGAAACTCTTAAGGTTTAGAAGCAAATCTGACCGGTTTAACTGGGATCATAGAGAAGATGCAGTTTATTTTGGGGAGGATCATCATTTTAATTGCGGATACTTTTCCCATGAGGGACACATGAGGTCTTCCTCTATTGATTTGAGTAATGGGCTTTAACTTAGCATGGGAAATTTCGAGTTAGGGAGACATTATGATGGTCAAAATGGCCTCTGTTTACCACAGTAAAACTCCGTTTCTAATGTACACCGCAAAAAGGGAATTAAAAGTATAATTTTCTTGAAATGAGTGTATTTGTCCTTGATTTGGGCAGGTAAAAGAGATTATCTGCCAATGGAATGAGTATTTTTACCCCAAAAAAAGATAATTAGATAAACTGCACTAGAAATAAGATGATGGAGATGAGCTGTTCCTATTTTAAGTGCAAAAATGTTATTCCATTGGCAGATCATTTAAACTTGCTGCTCAAATCAAGGACAAATAGACTAATTTAAAGAAAATGTTTTTCCATTTTTGCTGTGTAAGCTGGTGTTTTATGCCTCTTGAACAATATTATATATTATGAAAACAGCCATTAATATATTTCATAAGGATTTCATTTGATAGCTCTGCAGAACGCCTGCCCTTCTCTTCAGATGCAGCTTCGCACATCTGGAGATGTAAACCTTTGTCCGTTCTTCTTTGCAAAAAGCTCAAACTCCATCAGGTAGAATCTGTGAACAACAATCTTTGGGTTTTCCAGATCAGATTTAACTGCAGGCTTTAACTAGGCTATGCTTTGACCTAAACCACGTGTTTTTATCTCTATTTGCATGTTTTGGGTGGTTTTCCAGCTGGAAGGTGAACCTCTGCACTTCTTTCACGTCTTCTGCAGCCTGTTAACAGGTTTCTGCCCGGGAGGAAAGAGGAAAGAGCACGTCACTTCAATTTGGCTCATAAATCATGGTTTTCTTCTTGCCACTCTTCAATAAAGACCAGATTTAGTGATTACCAAGCTAACAGCGGTCCTGTCAACAGCTTCTTACACCTAAGCTGTAGATCTCTGGGCTGCTTCTCCTGTCCTGGGGTGGGTGTCCATGTCTCACTGGGTCCAGCTGGTCCATCCTCCCTCCATGTCTGGACAATTGATGCAACAGAGCTCCAGGAGATGTTCAAAGCTTAGGACGTTGTTTTATAACCTAACCCTGATTTAAATCTCCCTACAGCGTCCTCCCTGCCCCAGTCTTCATGATGCTGGCTCTTCTCTAGTGTTTTCTAGCAGACCTCTGAGGCCAGAAACCGAGCAGATGAATTTGTTCTGAATAAAAAAATATATTTATTTATTAATTAATTGACTTCTGGGGGCAGTTAATTGAGGTCAAGGTAGAGGGGGTGAACACAAATGAACGGCACACGTTCCATTTGTGTGTAAGAAATGTTTCCTTCTCTACAATTAAGTTAAAAATTAATGTTGATCCACCAGGTTTAATTTCAATAAAATAAATAGAAGTTTGTGGTTGTAACGTGACAAAATGTGGACAAGTTCAAAGGGGATTGACTACTTTTTTTTTTTTAAAGACAATCCTGGCGTAACGTTTATTTTAATAGTAAAACTGTTAGATATGGCTGAGTTTAAATATTCAGCCTCACTGGTTGTGCAGGATAAACAATGAATACCTCACCTACCAATGTGTTGTAACACGTCGCTGTCGGCTACTGTTAGTAATCAGGAACACGCTTGTCCTTCCTTCACCTGCGCGCTCCTGCTGTTGCTTTGAAAAACCCAGATTCAGCTCAGGTTAAGGGTTTTTTTGTCCATATTTGTAGCTTTTTTTTAGTCATATGGGCTTAAATTTCTCAAACTGCTGTATAGAAAAGGCTTTGGATGCGGCTATTCATGATTCGGTACAATTGAGCGTGACGCAGTTCTTCTAACCAATTAAATAATTGGCTCTCATGACCACTCTGCTGCCAACTTCCTGTCACATAAGAAGGAAGCAAAAAGACGGCAGATTAATTGTCACATTAATACGATGAATATTAATGTCAACAATTTTCACGCAGGAAATCTAATTTTACGGTTGACATTAATTTCTACAGCCTTCCTACTATGAGTCAGTCCAAAAAAATAATTCTTTTTTTTTTTTGTTTGCCGTGACGGCGGATGACTCCACTGAGCAACAGTAGATGAGAGATAGCAGAATAATTGTTTAACGGACTGGGTAATCGGACCTGCTGCATCATCTGCGGGTTTCGAAATGTCAGGGGAGCGTTCCTCTGGTTTCACACCTAATCATTTTTTTTTTTTTTCTTTTGGGAATACTGGAGGTTGTTTAGGTTCGCAGGCTGAGAAGAGGCCAACTGGCACAGCTGGCATTATCTAAACACAAACCAGATCTCCTCGCGTCTCCTCCGCTCCCCAAATCTTCTGTTGCAACATGGAAAAGCAGAATTTAATCAGGAAGAGCTCCATCCTGGGTTCACGAAGCCTCCATAGCAATGCATCTTAATGCATTTTGCTGTCAGCTGAGACTAAGGTTGAGATTTTCTGCAGCAAAAACACTTTGATGTGAAATAATAAAGATCAATATGTGGATCTACTGTTGAGTACGTCGGCAGATTTATGATGCGTGTCACTCATAAAAAGATCCCGGGAATCTCGTTAGTGTGCATTACTTCGTGAACCCCTTAAAATATCTGGACATTAAAAAGAAATGTGGTGGTTACTGCCAGTAAACTTTAAATTGGTCAGCCCCCTTCCATCGTTACGCAGTCCTATAACCTAAAACCTGAAGGATTGTGTACAAAAAGGACCTATAAGGGAAATGTTTTGATGCTTTCGAACACAGTGCTCGATGGCTTCTCTTTCATTTGCAATAACCGTGGTTGATCGGTTGGATTTCTATTATTATTATTATTATTTTTTTTTTTATCTAAAAGGTCAGGTTGAGATTACACTGCTATAATAAATGTAATAATGGACACAGCAGAACACAAGCCTGTAGTGGCTTTCTAAGGCTTATTTAATATAAAACCCTAAAATCTCATGCAGCCATGCAACGTCTCATTATGTAATAATGCCGCAATATGTAATCATTTAATAAAATCGGGCTTAAAAAGTAATAAAACGTCATTGAAACCGCATTATGTAATAACGTTACTACATTTTACACAGACTGTTACAAAAATGCTCTCTTTTTAGAAACGGTAATGCGGTGCATTATGTATTAAACAATCACAAACCAGCGTTTGTGTTCACCTTGATAAATACACCTGTAATAATGATCATGTCCCAGATACTACACATTAAAATCTTTGAAACTTTTGTTTAGTAAATGCCAAACTCATTTATTGTTTTCTTCAGCAAACAAAATAAATAAACGTCTGTCAGCGTGTCCATTAAGGCCTCAATGTACTTTTTAAACCCCCAGCATTAGTCTGTGACTTGTTGAATAATAACTACTGGCTGTGTTTCATTTATCAAGCTTAATTTTGTATCGGTAAAAAAAAAATAATACCCAGATTGACAGAATTTATGTGAAACTCCAGCTGAGTGAAAGGGGCCGTGTACGCTGCACATTTGTGTGCTTTTACCAGGGCTCAACTTCTCTCTCGCTCTCTCTTTTACAAAATGCATTTTGCGTCGATTATTACATAATGTGGTTACAATTATGTTTTATTACATTTTGAAGCCCAGTTTTATTACATTATTACCTAATGTGGCATCACAGGCCACCTTTGGGGTTCCCCAGGGCTCAGTCAGTGGACCCATTTTGTTCAGTAGCTATTAACTGCTCCAAATATTTGGGCAATCCAGTGAGAGATTTTCACCAAACATGTATAATTCATTTGGGGATTATAACAAAAAAGGACATGAGATTCTGAACCCTGGAGCTCCTCTTCTGGCATATCTTGTATTTTGGCCGTTACTGAAGGGTTTTATTTATGTTAATGTGTTCAAAGTCATGGGGAAACATGTTTAGCAGAGTATAAATGGCATTACTGAGAATTTATGTTTTGTTTAGGATGATTTCACTCCAGAAAATCTTCCACATGCAGGTAATCTAAAAAAAACAACAACCCCAGCTCATGATATTTCACGATTATTGACTCCTGATATTAATGAAAGCCCAAAGCATTATATATCCACCACTGGGCCTGACAGCTGTGAGGATGTTCAGATTAAGAAATTCTGGACTCCATTGTTTTTAAACAGCCTCTGGTTGTATCTGAAATTACTTGCTTGCCAAAGTTCAGTGAATATATTTTGGTTGGTGTACACCAAAATAAGTTAATGCGGCCCATTGCCATATGCCTCTCCAGGGTCTACTGATACAACTGCAGAGGGTTGATGGCTCCAATTCTTTCTTAATTAACATGTGAAATGTTCCACTTATGGCTCATTTCCGCTGCTGAAAGCTTTTCCAGGAAATGGAGATATGTGGGGCCATTATTATGGCCCCTGTGTTTCCACTGCATTAACTTGTATACAAGGAAATTACCAGAGTAGTAATTTACGTCAGAAAAGTTGGGAGGCTGCAATTTCTTTATTTTCCCAGTGCTACTTGGTGGAGTTTTGTGGATGTGAAGTAACAATTTGTAATGTCATTTTCAAATAGTCTACAGCACATGTTGCCTTTTAAATGTAACTGAGAGATTTACATATTAGTCTGTAAAAAAGATGGAGAAAAGTGATTAGTGTAAGTAATATTTTAAGATTTAAAGCAGCTGAAGTTCTTAGTCCCAATTAAAAACCACCACAAACCTCGTGGATTCTTATGATTTGTTGTTAGGAAGTGAGGCGCCACTGCTGCATTTGTGTGGTTTGTTCTCCTTAATCACACAGGATTCATTTCTTTAATATGGGAAGGTCACACTCCTGATTTTATTGGGATTATAATTCAGTTTCACAGTGTAAATGTTGTGAAATGATCACAAGTTTAAGGCTAGAACACAGAGTGAACGCTGGCCGCAGACTCCCCTTAAAGCCATCGTGCTTAAATCTGTTGCGTTTGGAGCTTTTCACGGACTTTGTGACTTTTTAGAGGTATAAAGTGTAATTGCTGTATCAGAATCACTGGTTTTACTTTTACCGCTGGCATTTAAGGCTTTTATTGTCACAGTGAGATTCTGTCTTCCATGCACCGAGCAGCTCAAGAAGCTTCAGTCAGCTTTGCTGCAGTGGGAGGACGTACTCGCTCATTGTCAGCGGCCCTGTTTTGGCCTCCACAATAATCAGCCATGATAATTAGGGGGAAAATGTCCTGGGTCAAAATGAGCCTTAAAGGAGCAATAGGTAATAATGACACCTAGTGTTGAAAATCAGAAGAACACACAACAGCCTGCTGCTGCTGTGAAACTCCACTGAATTTTTCTTTACACAGGATATAATGTTGTATTTTGTTTTATTTCTGGTCTGTTTCTCTTACTGGCTTCCATGTTTGCAGGCTGCTGCTCTTTTGCCAAAATAAAATACCAAATGCTGCGCTCTTTTTTTTTTTTTTTGGGAACCCTGGGAACTCTCATGTGATTGGCTCAGGAACCAGGAAGTAACCACGGGCTAAACTGAACTGAAGTCGTTCTGGACCGTACCTCTAGCTTTGAAAGGAGGAAAAACTTGACTAATACGTCATTGATGGAGAGGACCGATTGTTTAGAGGGAAATTTACTTCCATCCTGGGTGACAAATGAGAATGATTTAGGTTGATTTTACAGTAAATCTCTTACTTATAGCTCCTTTAACAACTAGCCTCAAACCATGATAAGTCTGTCGCCGTGCCTCATAACTGGGAGGATTTTGTTCTTTTTAGGAAAATGTGAACCACTGAAACATAGTCCTGCTTACTGTGGCTGAAACACTTAACCTAACCAGCTTATAGGACTTTTTGGCCGTTGCATTGTTCTTAGCATGCATAAAAATGGGTGGAACCACCACTCCTGATACAGCTGTTTCCACCACTGCTGGACGACTTCTCTTTCCTTCTTTAAATATCTTATTTTCTCTGTGGGGTTTTTAGCGTTTGACCAAAGCTTATTTCTCCCCGAGTCTATATTTCTATGAGATGTGGTTTAGCACCAGATCCTTCAGACTGAGTAGAACGACATTCATTACTGGCTGAGATTACTGGAATAACTGCATATGACACAATGCATCGGAGCTTGTAGTTGTAGCCGTTTCATGTTTCGTCTTTCACGTCTTCCTCTCTCTGCGTTGCATTGTTGAGCGATCGCATGACATGAGGTCATGGCTGTAGGACTCTGATGATCCACCAGCTACTATTCATCCAGCGCTCTGGGGTGTGTCCAACATTACATTACGCACTGCTGGCACCCAGACACAAATATTTACACACACCCATACACACACCCATACATTTATCACTCAGCCTGTTTTCTATTAGAAATAACGTGTGTGTGAAGCTGTTGTTTAGATTTACATAAGAGGCTCGAACTGGACAGTCGCCTTAACGTTTACGGTAGAAATGTCTTCGAGGAGGAGCCGGTGGGTCCAGATCCGCTCCCACGCGGATACACTCACTGTTACCAAGAATCCCAGCAAGTTCTTGGTAGTAAGCTGATGCCTTTATCTGTAAATCTCCACTTTATGTGCCCTGTGAGCCCGTTTTCCTGCTTTGTAAACACAAACTTCCCGATAGAGGATGCAGATAAAAGCAGCTTCGCCCAGCAAACCAAACTGCTTCCCACCTGTTTCACGAACACCAGAGCGGCGTTTGATGTGACGCTGTTCGACACCGTAGGGACATTAATTATGTTCACTGGCCTCAGGTACCACATTGTTTCTAGTTGTATGTGAAGAAACGTGTTTTTGTTGCAGATTTAATGATTGATGTCAGAATTGCACACCTTTCTATGGTAAAGGACACATTTCCAGCTGAAGGAGCTTAAGTTTTGTGTCATATTTTGTTTTATGTCATTTATAAGTCAAAAGGCATTTAAATGTATTGGCAAAAGTTGCTTTCAGTCAATTTAAACATTCGTTTATTTTATTCTTTACCTCCTGAGACACGTCCAACAAAGGAGGAAGTGACAGATGACTTTGATTTAAAGCCGTCATTCAGAGCAGGAGTACGTTTGTTCTAACGGAAAACCTCCTCACTCCTCTGGCTGCCTTTGAGGAACTGAGATACGCTTTCAGATTTTTTCGCTGATATCAGTGTCTGGTTCAGAGGCAGGAGGATGACGGAGAGAGGAAATCATTCGGAACAAATTAAGCATGGAGATTGTTTATATTCTGCAGATTATATCAAGTTTCTAGAATAAGGATTGCAGCTCAGTGTTGATCATATAGTCAGGCTAGCTGTGCATCTTTGGATTTCAGTGCACATGTGATTAATTAACGATGAATTTTATGTTTTCTTTCTTTGTAATTACAGTTTTTGATCCTGCAAGAATGATTACTTGGCCCCCTGTAGTTTGTTTTCCGCGTATTTATTTGACCATTATATTGTCCATATTTATTTGGTAACACCATCTGCCTGGAAATGTCACACTTTCTCATATTGTAATGGTTGAAAGATTTAAAAATGCTCTAGATTTTTACTATTCAAGCGCAGATCTAAACTTAAACTTAACCAAGTTCTGTACATACACTTCCATGAATATGAAATGTAAAAAAACAACAACATTAAAACCAATAAAAAAACTAAGCAAAGAATGCAGAAGTGTCATTAGACAAAAGTGCCACCATGGAGATTTGGGAAGAATCTCCTTGTTCATCGGTGAGTTAAATAAATCTTTAGTAAACGCCCAACAGTTTCAGATCCTCTGTAATTTGTGTACTTCTGTGTTGTCTCTCTTTAAAAGAACAACTTTCTTGTGATGAGCTTTTAGTCTCGTGTTTTTACCCCAAAACATTTGCATCAGTGAACTAAAATCATCCCAAATCATAGCTCTACTTTTTAGAGCGGCACACTTTAAGGAAGTGCATATGTTTACGTTTGCTATGTCGCAATCACAGTGCAGTCCTGGAGGAAATATTTGGTCAGATAGCATAATTCAGATGCCAATCATTCATACTGCCCTGCAAAAAGGAACTAAAAGTAAGTAAAATGTTCTTGAAATGAGTGTATTTGTCCTTGATTTGAGCAGATTAATAAGATTATTTGTCAATGGAATAAGATTTTTGCACATAAAATAGGAGCAACTCATCTCCATCATCTTATTTCAAGTGCATTTTAGGGGTTAAATACCCATTCCATTGACAGATCATCTTATTTATCTGCTCAAATCAAGGACGAATACACTCATTTCAAGAAAGTTTTACTTACTTTTAGTTCACTTTTTGCAGTGTGTATACATACAACATAAAGGCCAGTTGGGTGGTCTCTAACTGGCCTTTATGTTCACTATATGCATATTTTAAGGAGCTGAGATGCTAAAGCTCACAGAAAATGAGGGATTGCAAAGATTTAGGAAAAAGTGGGTTATTCATAATATTGATATTGCAATGTTCATCAAAAGTGTTGCAATTACATGTTTTTCTACTGCTGTCTGTGTTTCACTGCTCAGACCTTTTTTTTTGATAAAAAATGTTGGGATAACTCTTTCCTCTCCCTACTGACATCTTTAATTAACAAAATCTTGTTTTTTTTTCTCTCAGCTCCATGCATGAAATTCCTCTTACTTAGAAAATGTTCATCTCTGTTGTGTCCTTTTCATCTTCTGTTGTGTTCATAAGTCTGTCCTGTTAGTCTTGGTGTATTTTTTATTTAGTTCTTTCTAAAGTGTTGACCTGTTTAGCTTTGATCCTGTTTTTACGTTTCATCCTGGGCTTTGATGCATTTACTTATCATTTCTGCAGCAGGTCATAAACCTCTTCTAGGTAGTGTAACCAGGCTGCTGAACTGCTGCTGTTTGTGAAACATCCTGTCTTAATGTGGATTGCTGCAGACCTATCCTTTCATACAGATTCTCTTTTAATGCTTTGAACACAATCAGCTTTGCTTGCTGTGCTGTAATTAGTTACTCAGCTAAAGCGAAGCCTAAACCCAGGGATATTTCTAATGTAAATACAGCTTATCTGCCTCAGATAGCTCTCCTCTTATGAAACTTATTTCATCATTCGTGCCTTTCGGTGAGGACGATGGTTGTTTTTGGTTTAAATCCCACGGATAAGGCATTTAAGGAGGGATCTGAGTTTCTTCCCCGAAGCCTGAGATGAACTTTGGGTTTAACAAAACAGAAATGGAGAAGTCTCACCTCTGTGACCATGTCTCCAGTTTGGTAATAGTTCTTGTAGTCTTGTCCTGAGCACAAATAGCTGAAGTTAAGCATCCATAGGAGCACAGCTGGTATCCACATAGTGAGGGGATGGAGAGAGGGAGAGGGAGGACGCTGGTGAACTTGATGTGCAGGAGGGTGGAGGAACAGGAAGGCTACGACCGATTAGGCTCCTCTTCTCATTCTATCCGGGGACAAAGTTGCTCCTCCCGTGCAGGTTGTTGGAATTTGGAGAAGCACCTGAATAAATCATGATGAAGAAACCTTCTCCTCCAGCTTCAGCCAAGCGCAGCTCGTCTCTCCTCAGACCCGGTTCCTCTTCTTGGGCTGCTGCTCCTCCATTGCTGTTAATTTGACGACAGGTGTCCCTCTGGGTTTTGTCTTCACTTTGTATTTACGTCTGCGGTGGCCTTCAACTCCAATGATCCCTTTCTCCTCAGCCTCGGTTGTCCTCGTCTGTCTCCTCTCCTCGTCCTTCGCACTTGTTCACCTTGCTTGCTTTCTTTATCTGTCTGTTTCTCCTTCCCTTCACGCAGCAGCTGTGCAGATTACCGCTGCCCTTTTTTTTTTTTTAACTCTGGCTCCTGTTTCTTCTTTCAAAGCCTCCAGGGCAAATCTCTCTCTTTTCTCCTCTCTCTAAAGCTGTCACAACTTTTCCGTCTGGCTGTCTGATCCTTAGAAAGGCTTCAAAGGGAAGGAAAATAGGAGAAGCGTATTTCAAACCCTGTTCCTAGAGTTTTGCCAAAGAAGTCCAGCTTTCGGCGTCCAAACGGAGTGAATGCGCGTGTTTCTCCCAGGCGTCTCGCTGGAGTGAATGAGGAAAAAATACAAGAATGGGAGGCTTGTATGTGGTGGGCGGGATGAATGATCTGAGAGGCATGGGATCTGTGTGTTTCAGCTGATTATACTGCCCCTTTCTTCTTTATTTCCCCTGAAATTGCAGGTTGTGCCGAGGCGGCAGAAGTTACACAAATCTCATTTAAATTCTCTGGAAAAGCCGGTGCTGAAAAACGGGCATATCATGACGTGTTCAAGTTGCAGCTCTCTGCCCTTTTTTCCCTTCTGTCAGATCGTCTTATTCTTATTTAACAGTTTGATTGTTAAATCCCGTCTCCTTGTGGGATAGGAAGAGAAATGAAGCCCACACCTGCAGCTCAGAGCCTTTTCTCCCTCTCACACTTCATCTAGCTCCATCTTTGTCCTCTTCCCTTCCCCCCCTCACGTTCTCTCTTGTTCTTTCTTCTTTTGGTTCATTCAAAGTCCTAAAAAAGACTTAGTTCGCATACCTTCTTAACTATTCCGCCCCAAGGCTGTGAGCATTTGTCTCTATATTACAGGGCAGGAGGAGGGGAGGGGAGGGGAAGCCCTGAGCTCACATCTTTTTGTCTAAATTGTGAAAAAAAAAAAAACTTCCAAGGCAACGTATTTGCAGACAAATGTAAAATAAATTACGGGGGCCGGACAGCGAAATGGACTAAAAAAGGGGCTACGGAGAGAAAAGGGAGGCTGACGAAGAGGAGGAGGAGGAGAAAAAGAGAAAGAGGTGTGTCTGGGAAACGCTCGAATGAGAAAACATCCGATTTCTGGGCCAGTCAAAGCCAGCCTTTTTGGAAGGAGTAAAGACGCACACAGGCCACACGCACGGCGTCACGCACGCACCCGGTGGCAAGTGTCTGCTTGCAGCGCCCTCGCTTTATGTGTTGAAATCTGCACGGCTGAGGTCCACATTCCACTCATTGCTTTCCCGATTTCATCATGTGAACTCTGAGCAGGGCTGGAAACAAAAGAGACGGAGCTGATCGTCAGATTCAGAATAAATCTGCAGCAAAGATGTATTCCTTGATTTAAAAATAAGCTGCTGAGCCCAGATATTTACATAAAAAGACACAAAACCATATTTTCTTCACAGCACGACAGTAAATCCGACTAAACGATTCCTTGCTGTAGGTCGGTTAAGATTAACTGAATAATAATCCACTAAATGCCACCATAATGAGAGGGGATTGGTCTTTATTTCTACAGATTCAGAAGTTTTCACTCATTCCCTAATTTTGGCAGAAGTACGTTTAACTGTAAAACTTTTATCTTTTGTGAATAGTTTGCTGAAATTTTGGCCCATTCTCCCTGATAGAACTGGTGTAATTCACCAGGATCGTCATGGCAGATCTTCCCTCCATCCAGGACTTCACAGGTCAAAGGTCAGGAAAAAGCCAGCGGACATCTGTGCAGACCCCACACATCCTGCGCACATCTATATTTACAAACTCAGTACCTCCCTTTGTTTATTTCTCTTTGCATATTACCAAATAAACAACAACCACACGTATACACTGCTGTTCGTATATTTATACCTAATGTCTGTACGTCAAATTCCTTCATTATGCACACGGTCATAGCCATAAAGCTGATGATACTCAGGGATTTGCCAAATAGTTTAAAAGCATAATAATCGTAGTGTAAGTAAACGTCTGAATTTGAAGACTAAATTTGGGAATGTTTTGGAAGACAGTTGCTGTCTGCAGATGTTCTCCACCCAAACCGACTGAGTTTGAACTATAAAACTATCAGACATGAATGTACACGAACCACTCATATTTCAATTTTCATTTTTAGGGTATTTTAAAAACAATTTCTCTTCCACATGGCAAATATGCACTACTATCACAAAAAGACCTAATGATAATAATAATTATTGTTATTCTCATTGCAGCATACATTTAACCTGCCACTGTGCGGCACCTGGGGATCATTCTGGGGCCAAGGGTCTTGCTCAGGGACCCTGAGTGGCAGTCTGTATACCTGTATATCATGCTCACAATTCTGCCTATAGTAATAGCCCTCTGTACATATATTCATAGTACATGTAAACTCTGCTATAATAACAATCATCTGTATATTATGCTATTGTACATATCTGTAAAACTCTATTCATAGTAATATCCACCTGTATATTATATTCGGTACATATCCAGCTGTAAATTTAGTTCACAATACTAGTTATCTATATATTATACTCATAGGACAAATCTATCAGTAAAATTCTGTTTATAATAGTATCCATCTCTATATTTATTCAGTAAAAACCCATGTCCTGTACATATGGAACCATTGTTTATCCTGCACTTGCTGCTATTGCACTTCTGGTTAGACCTAAACTGCATTTCGTTGCCTTGTACCTGTACCTGTGTAATGACAATAAAGTTGAATCTAATCTAATCTGTGTGATAAAACACAACAAAATGTAAAATTCTCTTGGAATGAGTGTGAATACTAAGACTTGGTGTATTCGAGCATTGGTTCTGCGTGGAGTAGCGGAAATTCACTATAAATTCAGACTTGTGCCCCATTTCTAAAAAAAATTATGATAATAAATATTAAGCAACTGAAGGTCAGGGTTTTTTTTTTTTTGCACTAGCAGAATAATTTTCTTTCCCCCCAGCTGTCCCTGCTCAGCATCGTCTCTGTTTACCAAACTCTGCAGCGCTCTCCTAACATCCTGTCCTCAGCTGCAGATATAGCTCCCTTTGCTCCAAACAGCAGGATCATTGTGCTCAACAAACGTGGCTCCCCCTCCTCTCGGGGGCTGTCACAGTTCAGAGCGGGAGCGTAGACCTCTTTTATTGAGCTGATGTTGGCTGAACAGGAAGCTCTCCTGCAGGTTCCTCTGAGGTCCTCTTTATGCTCTCTTGTTTTAGCCTTGGCTCAGATAGCGTGCTATAAATGCTCCTGGCCCCACAGGCAAGACAGGAAGGTGGAAACTGATAACTAAATATATTTAAAGCCGCAAAAAACACCTTCTGGCAGAATATACTTTCATTAGGACCGAACCTTAAGGATGAATTAATGATCCGTTAAAGAGAATACCTGAATGTACGCCATATGTTGTTGGCCAGAGCTTCTGAAAGCAAACCGCTCTGAGGTCGGCTTCTGCTTTGGCTACATCCACAACATAAATCAGAAACAAGTGGAGATTTGCTTGGGATTTGTAGTACAGCCACTGTTTTTTCAACATCAATCAGAATCTGACGCCACCAGCCGTGCTGGATTTGTTTTACATCTTTGGGTTGCGAGATCCCCGTAGGAGTGTTGTAACGGTCTGCCAGGAAGCTCGGTAATTAAATGCTTTGTGGATCCAGCGTAATGATGGCTTGAGTTCTGAATTATCAAGACCCTCAATTACACCCGTAATGCCAGCGTGTAACTGGGTGGAAGGAAAACTCCCAGTTTAGCCGTTGGCACATGAAGAGCACCAACCAGCTGTTGGGTCTGGTCACGCTCGCAGCCTTTTGGCGATCCTGATGCCACGACCCAATGCCACGCCTTAAAGGGAGCAGAGTCCAAATGTTTGCTATCCACAGAGAACAAATAATCCTAAAATCGCCTCGTAGGTGGGCGCAGTAGTTTTCCTCCCATCCAGTGTTGTAACAATCTTTGATTTGTCTTGGTACCTACAGGTTCATTAAGTAAGGCAGCTTAAGTTGGCGAAATATGATGGATGACGGTTAAATTCTCCTGTTCTTTTAAGGCAAAGCGCTTACCCCCATGTGCTGCAATACACACCAGTCAATGCAGTCAACAGCATTCACTACCCTGAAAACTTTATCCAGAGGGATTTTATCAAGCTTTTGGTGGCAGGAGAAATATTTGTAGCAATTGTTTGCACGGTAAAAGGAAGCTAATGGAAGCAAATTGGCTGATACAGCGCTAAGAAGGACTAAATGTAATCTTCAGCATATGTCTTTGTTTCCCCAGTGACAAAGGTGCAGCAGAAGATGATGATGAGGATCAGCCTCAAGGCCCGTGAAGCGTAAGGTACGACGTTGTTGTTTTAACAGTAGTTCTGTTTTGCACAAATTCCCGTCATTGGAGACAAAAGGACACAATTCAGGTAATTTCCTCGTCGTTTTATTAATAGACTGCGCAAATGGTACATTTTGATGAGATAGCGTTGTCGTATACACACTTTCGGCACAGTTTTGGCACATTTGGCTAAATTGTGCCAAAGTCACATGTCTGCCTGGCACACTGCCCACTAAAGCCTTTATGAGTAAATATGCTTCAGCTGATTCAGCCCAAACTTGCTACAGTTAAATACAAAGTCTAAGGCGTCTCCTATGTTTCCAAAGGGGATTTCATGGTGTTTTACAATGTTTATCTCAGAAAATAATACATTATTTGTTCTCTGGTTAATCACCTATAAATCAGACATAGTGAGATTTTCCATTGTGGTTCCACTGGAAGAAAAAATAAAGTGCCTTACCTTCACACAGGTACCAAAAGTTTTCATTTAGACTTTACAGCTGTGAAGCTACGTATATTTGTTTTATATTAGGTGTTTAATTTCAGGCAGAGATTGCTTTTAAAACCCTCTTAAACTTTTGCAAAAGTTAAGATGGATACAATTTCTTCTGTGGTGAAGCAATATTTGCTGAAAATTTCTGTAAGTCAAAGCACATAGTTTCAAGCCTAACAATAAGAAAAATAGGTCTAAAATATTATTAGTGGTACTTTTAATTGGATTCGGTTGTGAAAATTCAATGCAATTCATGAAAAAATTGGGGAAAGAATACTAAAAACGGCATCTGTTATATTGATATTTAAAAACATTAATTACCTCTTGGTCATTTTTGGCTGAAGTTATTAAGAGTCAGTGTGGATCGTCCAAAGAGCTACAGCATTGCGGTCTCAAATGACAAAACTATATACAAGGTGGAGCCACCTGCTGGTTTAAGCTTTTAACAGCCTACCTTAGAGGGGGGCCAAGACCCTGAAATAAATGACTTTGTCAGTATGTAAAGTTAAATTGTTTGAATGACTTTCGGTAAATATCAGCTTTTTATCTCTTAAAAGGGCAAATAAGCCATTAAACAAAAGAAGACCATTCATGCATGGAGTTTGCATGCTCTCCTTGCGCATTGGTGGGTACTCTGGAGTCCAAAAGTAAAATAAAAAAACACGATTCTTATGTTAATTGGTCTCTAAATTGCTCTTAGGTGTATGTGTGTGGTTGTCTGTCCTGTGTGTTTTGGCATCTTGTCACTGGTGGACCCTGGACCTCACCCAATAATGGGCACCAGCCCCCACAGCTGTATAGACAGCGGATGGGTGGATATAAAATACAATATGAAAAATTATATCTTAGACATTCATATAACAGTTAAATATTTGGGACTTCTTTAACATTCTCCAAAAAAAGATGTTTAGATCTGATCGAGACAAAAACAATAATGAACAAAAACTCTCCTAATAATAGCTTCGTTCCTCTCATTCTGGCTTTGCTGACTGCTGGACTTGATCAAATCACAGACCACACCATTGAATAGAAGTCATTTGTTTGACAGGGATCTGTACTTTTTGATGGACCTTGTATAAATGTGTGTGATTTGGATCTTCCAGTATCATCACGTTGACCAGTGCAGATACAGGATTCAACCATGAATACCACTTTTCAAAGTGCATGTCTGTCTATCTTTGTCCCACTGGAGCCTTTTTTTCTGCTCTTACTGATCATTCTGGTTGGGCTGTGTTGGAAATAAATGTTTTTGTTGTTTTGTCTTTTTTATACCTTATTTTTCCTTTAGAAAAGTTTTACATCATATGAGAAGCAAAGAAAAAAGAAAAAAAACAGAGAAAAATAAAACCCAATCTGGGGTTTTAACAAAGAATATTACAAATAAGAAGCGTTACAGATGCTGAAATCACTGACATAAAGCCGTTAGGGTGAAAGGTTGTCATTTCTTTTCAAAAGGTGTGTCCCATTTTTCCCAAAGGACCTCTCCCTTTTCTTTTTGTAAACTCAGATTAAAGGTCAGGCGCTCCATATCCCAGATATTACCAACAATGGCCATCCATTGACCAATGGTGGGGGATCCCTGGAGAGCCATCGCTTAGTTATGGCCTATTTACTTGCTGTCATCATTATTTTTATAATATATTTATCAACTTTATCTGTCGGGGTCAATATTCCCTAAATAAAAAGCTAAAGAGGTAAATTCGGTATCCTTGCTTAAAATAGCTTTGACAGTACAATGAATGCCCTCCCAAAAAGTCCTAAAGACAGGGCACCCCCAATAAATATGTAAGTGGTCAGCAAGACAGTGACCACACTCAGGTGGACGTCCAATCCATTTTGATGTCTGTTTTGGGGTGATGAAGTACCTAACACTATTTTTCCAAGAAGTTTTTTGGAATTAAATGTTATTTCCTTCTGTAGATTTCTTTGAGCCAGAATCATATTTTTTATTCTGTCCAACAGTTTTTAATTTAGATTGTCGTGCATTTTGATGTTTTCTTTGGTGAACCTGGTTGAATATTTTGGTGTGTTTAACCACCCAAAGTTCAAGCAAGGCAAGTTAGAATAAAGCTTTATTGAAACAAGAGTTTCACCAAAAAATATAAAACCAAGACATGGTTGCCTAAATACTGTTTTGTGGTTACTGAATGCAAAAACATGTGATAATAAATGAAGAACAGCCCGCAGCTGTGTGAGTCGCAGGGGATGGTTATAACCAATAAACACAAACGAGAAAAAATATAAAATACAAAGAGCCCTGCCAAACACAAAAGTGACTCTGATAGCATGACCAAAAGTGAGAGAACAAACTGTCAAAATAAAACTACTAAATATGTCTACTAAAAAAATGTAGACATATTCTTCCCAAGATAATTAAAATTGAAAATAAAATTGTCCCCAACATTGAGCCTTGGAGGACTCCTAGGCTCAATGTTTTTTTATAAAACTGGGCAGTCGTGCACATCTTCCTTGCCCATCAGTACTCACTGGACAGAAGGAGCGTTAACATAAAGGTAGACGATTTATTTATTTAAGCATATTCTCACAGAGGTATTAAATTTTTCTGAATGTTTTAAGACTTTAACTACAAAGAGAACGCGTATCCTCAACAAATTACTCTTTTTCTGCTACCAGATGTCAGAAACAGCGCTTTCTACTGTTTAAAACAAGACACTGCAACTGTGTGCAGGAATAAAAGCCAGCAGGGTGTTCATCACAGCTGAACTCTAAAAAAAAACACACAACTGCTACAACAAGGTTCAACTGAGGCTTACGTTGGTTAGATGTAGACACACAGAGCTCCTTGTTTGAAACATTAATGCGGCCATTCCCCTCAGCTGTTATGGTACAACGACCCAGCGTAAAGCCTGATAGATTTTCACTCATGATGTTATTGTCGGCTGAGAATTTCTTCAAATTGGGAAATCTTGACAAGAGTAAAAGCTTTGATGTGATAATTATAGTAATTTCAAGCAGTAATCTGGAGCTTGCTGAAGTATGCTTTGGTTGTTATTTAGCCAACTGCGCATGGATGCTTTGTGTGAAGACCCATAAGAGCATTTAGATAAATCTAGGGCTGGACGATATGGCAAAACTTATGTCACGATATATTTCTTCATTTCTGTCGATACAATATAATTATGATATCGATATAAACAAAATAAAAGCCTCAGAAAGACTGCAAAGAATGCCCACAACAGATGCCCGTACAAACTTATGACAATTATTTTGCCATGTTTATAAAACTCCTTTAATATAACATTTTAGAAATATTTGCTTTAAAAAAACATAAAAACCAGAACATCTGTGAGTGAATGCTATGATCATAGACTAAATAAGACTTTGAGTATAAGAAACAGGCAAATGCAATTTTTAAATATGATTTAAGATTTATAAAGAGAAACGAAAGAAGAAAGCTAAAAAACAATGTCAATGGCTTTTGAAAATAAATTAAGAAAATAACTGCAAAGCATCACTCCCAACTACTATTGATGGCATCAGTGATACAAAAGAGATTACGAAGTTATGGCAGGAGCACTACACTGAGATGTTTAATTGTGTAAAACAAATTGTGTCTACTTTTGTAGAGTGTGACATATATAGTAACGAGAACGTGATTGTCTCCCCTCAAGAAAGACATAATGCAATCATGACATTGAGAGACAACAAGACATCTGGTATAACATAAAAAATGCGATTCACTGGCTTTTTATTTCATGCTCTGCTACCTAATTCAATGCTATCCATTATACTATTACCCATTATTCAAGACAAACCTGGTAAGATTAGTTCTCTGGAGAATTACCGACCCATAGCCCTAGCTAGTCTGTCAAAGGTCCTAGAAAGGGTTTTACTAAATAGGTTGGAGGAGTTTGTCCTGACCTCTGACAACCAATCTGGTTTTAAACCTAAACACGGCACAGACATGTGCATTTTTGCGTTGAGATCATAGATTTGTATAACAGGCACGACACTACAATATTTTTGTGTTTTTATTGATGCCTCGAAAGCATCTGACCATGTGAATCATCAACAGCTGTTTCACAAGCTATATAACAGAGGAGTACCAAAATATTTAATTAGAGTTGTTTATTGGTACGGGCATCAGGTAATGTATGTAAAATGGGGTAATGCTGTGTCTGATGCATTTAATGTTGGCAGGGAAGTGTACTGTCCCCTTATCTCTTTAATATATATGGATGAACTATCAAAGCTTTTCAATAGTTGTGAAACAGGCTGTGTAGTTGGTGACCACATAATCAACCATCTGATGTACGCGGATGACTTGGTGGTCCTACATCCATACAGTGCTGACCTTCAACAACTATTAAGGGTGTGCTCTCAACATGGTTATGACTTTGACATAAAGTATAATGCCAAAGGAGCAACATTCAGATTTTTAGAAGTAAAGCAGATAAGCATTTAATAACCCCTGTCTGGTGCTGTCCTCAACATATGTAAAGAGTTTAAATACTTGGGGCATTACATAGAAGATGACCTGTCTGACAATGTAGGCACAAGCTACTATGCTGATCAGAAAATTTGGGATGTGTTCTCCCTCTGCAAAAATAGGTCTTTTTAAAGCCTTTTGTACTCCCATGTACGCTGCCCATCTGTGGCGACAATACAAAAGAGGCAGCATGCTGAAACTGCATGTAGCATACGATGCTATGAGGCTACTAGTCTAACTACCTAGGTGGAGTAGTGCTAGCCTTATGTTAGCAAATGTTGCTGTACCCACATGTCCTGCTGTGCTTAGAAACCTTATGTACAGGTGTACATGTAGTCTATCTGTGTTATTGAATGGTATAATTGCAGTTTTGGTAAATCCAACACTGAGTACAGACAGATTCAGATTCTGGAATAATGATTGATTGATTGATTGATTGATTGTAATGTATATTGAAATATTGTAAATGTCATATCACGTTTCCTGAATAAATTTATATCACAATATATATTGATATGGAATTATGGTCCCATAGACAAATCTAAATTTAAATAGATGCAGCTCCAGTTCACTAATAAACAAGCTGTTTAGACAGCAAACCTTGTTCTGTTGCTAATGTGTGGCAGTCAACAGAAAGTCACTCTACCGCCATCTGGTGTTCAATGTGTGTAGGACGACCAGAGTAAAAAGCTTTCCTTCTAAAGTTTATCATTCACTGCTGCATCTTCAGCTTCAAAGTCCCTTATTTTGACTCCATGGTTTGATTCAACTGATGAACTTCACTTATTGTGATGTTTTAGAAATACCCAGTGATTCAGCCGCTTTTTGAGCTATAACGCTTAGTGTTGTCTGTCCTTCATTGTGTAAGGTTTTTTTTCTCCTCTCCTTCATACGACGTGGCTTCAGTTTGCTGAAGTTTGTGGCGGTGCGGTCACGTCCAGCTCTCCCACAACAGCTCTGTCATCCGGTCCAGCTCTGGACTTTTCTCTTCCAGCTATTCTGTTGTGGAGCTGCTGCTGTGTTTTGGATCATTGTCCAGTCGCTGACCCAGTTTGGGCCAAGCTTCGGTTGTTGGACATTTAGCCACATATTTTAGAAAAGGACAGGCTTTTTTCATGCTTTTTTCAGCCTTTTTTTATTTACTTCTGTCATGAAGTTTATAATTTGAGGTCTGTAGCGTCTGAGGTGAAGTGCTGCACGCTCTGACCTTTGAGTGAAATTGCAGCTTGGCTGCCGTGTTATTTCTTTTCGACTTGTCATATATTCTTTCTCTCTGTAGAGATAAACTTGAAAGTATTTGGAGATGACCTTATACTTCTTCCCAGATTGATTTGCAGCAAAAGTTTCTTCTCTAAGGTCATTTGTCATGTCTTTACCACCTTGACATTGTGATTACAGACATGTATGCTTATGACCAGCAAACCTTCTTTTATAGAGGAGCTCTGACTGGCTGATGATCGGTTCTTCAGAGCATTTTATCAGCAACACCTGGCTGCTACTCTCCCTCCTAAATCCTATGGAAGCCACAAGGGTGTAACATAGTTTTTCATACACAGGTTTCCCATTTTAGCTACTTCTTTGTCTGTTGTGTGCTTTTGCTTTCGTGTTCGATGTTTTAACATCGTTAATAAAACAGATCGTTGTTAATAATAGTAATAATACATTGGATTTGTAATACGCTTTATATTTATACAAATCCCAAAGTGCTACATAGTAAAACAGGTAAGTGCTAAATAAAAACACATGGAGAGCATGATAAAATAAACAAAGACAATAAGTAAAAGGGCAAGAGTTCAATTAAAAGCTCTCTTAAAAAGGTGGGTTTTAAGGCCATGTTATGTTATGTCCTGAAGCGTAAAGCTGGGTAACGTAACTAACATGCAGTTAATTGAGAACTTCAATTTCTTCAATTTCCTTTTTTAAGTTCTATCTTGAATGAGTAAAGTAAATAAAGCAACCGGCCTTTAGCTTCTTCTGTATAATTACTCTCTTGGTGCAGATCCATAATAAAGCTGCATGAAGCTAGGCTCATCAGAGGTTTATAAACCGGGCTTTTTATCGGAAAAAACACACGTATTGTAACAAGGGTGACAGAAAATCATGGGCAGTTCTAGACAGGGGCCAGCGCCCCTGTAGAACTGGTCAGGGCCTCTTTACTAAAGACATAAAACTGAAACAATTTCTTATGATGATATGTGCAGGAACAGAAATCGTTACTGGTTGGTCCCTTGGGCCCTTTTAATTTTTTACCTTTAAATTTTAATAATAATTTTAAAATGAATGTGTTTCACCTTTAGCTTCAGCCGTATTGAGACAGGATCACAGTTTTTAAGGGTCTGCAACGTGCAGTTCCAGAGACCCAAGTGGCTCTTTGGCTCTGTAGCTCACTTAATATATCAAACGATTAAATTTTGCCCAGTTTTTCCTGGTTTAATTATTTTTTTAAGTGCCCCATGAAAAAAGCATTGGCTCCCTGGTAAATATGATCTAGAAAACATATTTTCACCCTTTAAATGCATCTTTATTTCCAAAACCTCTTTTCTTTTGTGATGTTTCACTTTTTTTTTCATTTCCTGATCTGGTTTTGCCAAAGGTATTTGGTATAAATTTACAAATGATTACGTTAAAATAAGAATTGCATTAATATAAATGGATTGCATCATGTGCATTACTCAATGTCAAGTCATGTTGTGCAATGCACACATTTTCTGTCGGTTGTCAAATACGGAAAAAAAACCTGGAGGCAAAGTCTTGGAAATCTGTTAAAAGTGATTACAGCTTTCTGAACATTTACCTCTAGCCTGACCTGGCTAAAGCAAAACTGCACTAGTTTTAATAGGTTAGTTTAATTAGGTGGGACTTGTTAGATTTATCTAAATGCACAATTCTACATAGGATTTTTTAAAATGTGATATCATAGATAGTACCTCAGATGTATGCGATGTCCACTATGTTTTCATGCATTGTTGCTGATAAATACAGTATATATAAGACTGGGGGGGACATTTTACAAACATCGATTAAAGCTTCAGTTTTAAATTTTTCAAAATGGCAGTCTGTTCAAACAAATAGGCTCCATGCTTTTTATTTAGATTTATAGCAAGTTGTGATGCTTTGGCAGTAAAATTACTTTGGAAATCTGAACAAAAATGTGTTTTACATTCATGATTCTTTTTTATTTATGTGCAAAAAAGCAGGAGAGAAGGAGCCACAACAGTCATAATAAAAAAAAACCACAAAAACAGGTTTGTGTTTGGGTTTGTGGTAACAATCCAAACATAGTAGATAAAAGGCAACTAAGCTCATTCTTAAATAGAAAACAACAAATTAATCATTAATTACACTGTTATAAAAGCACTGATTGGAAATAGATTTATGTGTAAGAAGGAATAAGACTTTTTTGGAAAATTAATCCACTTATTTAGTGGATTTATTTCATTGGATGGTAACAAGGCCATTCACATTATTTCTAGTTTTTACCTGATTAAGTCATATGAACGGATCAAACTGCCTAATTAAAGGCTCTTTGTCATAATAGTTTTATTTCTATGATTTATTTCTGATTTAAACACAGCAATGAACACAATATATGGACATCCATGTTATAACATAAAACAGTAAGTTGGATAATAAACCTGAACCAATAAAAGACAAAACAAAAGCCACAGATAAAAAACAAAGGACACAAAAACCTAGCAAATATTTCCATAAGTGGATAAGAACTAGATAACTAAAGAATAAACAGAGAAGAACAAATGGAAGTTACAGAAAACAAACAAAATAGAAATTAATAAACGGAAAACAAAACAAAAAAAACTGGACATCCAAAAGACTAAATGTATTCTGTGCTACTGTATTTGTTATAGGTTAGGTAAAGGGTGTACACCATTATAACCAGGGAATGAGATCACCACTCATGGGGACACATCGAGTGTCAAATACACAGCATCATCCAAAAGCAGTGACCAGATTGTTGAAAAGGTGACTTTTATAAAATACTAATTTTTTCCCAATTTCATGAAAGGGCATCTTTTATCCAGTGAGAATGTGGGGGTGCATCAGTATAATACATGCTTACACTACGCCAGTAGTGTGAGGAAGGCCGCAAAGTCAGCACGATGGGGTGACAGTAGAGCTTTGTATCTAGAAATGTTCTGGTTACTTTGGTTGTTTTTTCATGTAAGATCTATTTAAAACAGCTGCTAAAGCCCCCACTGGTGGTTTAACTTGGTCTACATGAAGTCTGATCACACAGTAAATATAGACCTGATATAAAAGTGAGCATCTTTAAAATGAAATATTTACAGCTGAAAACTATCCCACATCTGACCTGAGGTCAGCTTTCCCTACAGGATCTTCACTTGGCAGGACTCAGGCTGCAGTATTTTTAGGGTCAGGATGAGTTTGATCGCTTTTCTGAACCAGGGGTAGAAGAAAGCATAAATGAGGGGATTCATGATGGAGTTCAGCATCATGATCCAAGACAGAGCAGCAAAGTAGGAAAAGCTGTTGGATGTGACCTCGCCGGCAAAAGAAGGATAAAAATAAGGACAGAAGCAGATAACATACGCAGCAACCACAATGGCCAGGGTCCTGGCTGCTTTCCACTCAGATCTTGAGACAGCTTGAGCTGTTTTCACCGCAGTAGCTGCTGTCTGTGAACGGATGAGACGCAGCTGAGAGAGAGCAGCCAGAAGCACCCTGAAATAAAGAGCAACCATGATGGTACAGGGAGCAATGAAGGACACGAAGAGATCAACAGTTCCTGAAACATGGTTGATAATTACAACACACTCCCCGTGGCAGGAGCTGAACCTGTGAGGCTGGTCCAGGTGACCCATCAGGATCAGCCCGTTGTAGAGCATTGAACCCACCCAGCAGAGAGAAACACAGATCTTCACATTAACCAGTGTGATCCTAGTGGGGTAACAGAACGGGTCACAGATGGCCACGTAGCGGTCCACAGATATAAGCACCATGTGGCCCAAAGAGGCAGAGATCATACAGTAAGACACATACGGAGTCAGAGCACACATCAGCCTCCCCAGCAGCCAGCAGGTCTCCAGGTAGCGCAGCCCCTCGATGGGCATCACCAGCAGCCCCACCACCAGGTCAGACACAGCCAGCGACAGCAGCAGGGCGTTGGTGGGGGTGTGCAGCTGCCTGAAGTGGGAGATGGAGACGACGACCAGCAGGTTGAGCATGACGGTGAGCAGGGAGACGAGAGCCAGCAATATGTGGAACAGAGCGGTGTGAGAGAGGGGCGTCCTCAGCCTCCTGCAGGAGGAGTTGTGGTGAGGAAAGCACAGAGAGGAGTCCCTACCGCCGTCCATCAGGGAGGAGAGGACACGAGCCTGCATGAAGACGCCTCTTTTATCCTCCCTAAAATACGCCCTTCTTCCTGATGCACTGATGCAACTTTTCTTCACCATTTCATCTTGTCTGAACCCACATTTAGTTGGATTTAGATCCATTTACATACGTTTAATCGTGAGTTTTTGGAGATGAGCAGAGATTTGTTTTGCAGCTACATCTCAAAAAATGTAAATACCGTGGAAAATTTTCCAGATGTTTGGTCACTCCTTTCAGAAAGTGAAACTCGCATAATGTATAGAGTGTAATATTACAATCCATTATTTCTTGATATTTTGATGATTATGGCTTATAGTTATTAACAAAGTTCAGTATCTGAGAAAATTAGAAATTTAAGTATTGGAAACTCATGCAGTCATCTAATCAGCTAATTAATTCAAAACACCTAATGGTCCATGTCCACACGGAGACCAGATTAGGTGTATCTTCGAAGTTATTTTGTCATTTAGGCTGTTTGTTTGCATGGATACAGCACTTCTGGAAACACTCATTTTTTAATCTGGGCCCCAGAGTAGATGCATTTTAAAATGCCGGTTTCATTTTTCCAATACGTAACTTTTGACCCATATATTAGCCCAATTTGAGATATATTATTAAATTTTCCATGTGAATGTTCAGCACTCAGCGTGTATTGATGGTCTGTGTGGGCTGCCCTTCTCAAAAATCCGGCTATGTAACGTGAGAGGCACGGATCCGTCACTCAGAAAGTCATGTGACCTAGAGCAACCCTTAAACAAGAGAGCTACCACATGCTAGAGGCCTACGGGGGGCGCTAAGCCTGGACCTTTCAGGTCTAGCCCCCTTAGTGGTCAAACATTACATGTTGTTGCCTTAAACGATGACGTTGTAGCTTTGCCTATCGCTCTGTAACTTGCATGAGCCTCACTCTTCACAAACAACAACAAAGATGGCGCCGTCTGGTGCGGCAGCTTTGTTATGGCTGTTGGTGATGTTTTCGGACTCCTTTTTTTTGTAATGAGCCTGCTCTACACGGCGTGTCCCCTCCAACTCACATAAAGACCACGTTGAATATTTGTCAGCGTTTGTCTCTAATCCTCCACCACAGTGTTGTGTTTACTGCACGAGTCTTCTGCGTGTGACCAGTGTTTTTTGTGTGTTTCTTTGGCAGTGTCACAGCGCCACTCTTGGGCCCCGTATGCCTACTACTGGCTTTTCAGTGGAGCTCCCTCCTCTTGTGTGGAAGACATTTTTTCCCCCACTTGTTTATGAACATTTACAGTGTTCGTCTTCGTGTACCCACATCAGGGGTGTCAAGCTCAGTTTTATATTGGGCCACTTTGGCATCATGAAGTCATTAAAAGTGCTGGTTTCACCTGTATAGATGATACTTTTCATCTCATAATTTTATTTCAGTTCACACAGACAAATGCACTAACAGAAAGGTAGCACCCTTAGTCCCAGTTTATACAGTTTATCTTGAAAAAAGTTGGTATTGCTGTGATTTGCACTTTAAACTCATCATTCTACGTCACTTTTTCTCTTTTTGGACATTTCTGGGTTGTTTTAATTTGTTGTGGGAAAACTGACATCTAGTGGCAGGATGCTGTTACTACACAGTTAAAACAAATCAACATTCACTACAGTAGGCACAGTTTTAGTCACTTTATACAATTTAAAAGGATATATGCCTCTACTTTATGACATGATATGCCTTTTTAGGCTCTTGAGGGCGGAATAAGTTGCCTTGACGGGCCAGATTCGGCCTGTGGGGCCTTGAGTTTGACACATGATTTACGGTGTTCGTCTTCGTGTACCCAAGGCCTCAGCCTTGGTCACTCGGAGACACAGTCAATGGGAAGACTGCTGACAGTCATTTAAGCCCCATTTACACTACCCTTGTTAAACTCGGTCCGAGCTTGGATCAGTTAACCAAGCCGAGTTTGGTTCTGACGACCGTTTACACATCACGCTATCTCGGTTCCTTGGTTTCCTTGCCTCCTAGTGACTATCTGCCGTACTACTGCTCTCTTGGATTGAAGGAGGAAATCAATCAAATAAAAATGGCGGCACCCGTAAGATTCAGGAAGTTATGTTTGGTTATATTTCGTTGTTTGCAGAGAGTCAGGCGGAGACGGCAACTTTTGGTGAATTTACATGACAGAGTCGGCTTTTGGGAAGTGGATAAGACAAACGAACGTCTAATAAGGATTTACAGACGCAGGAAACAACGACAGACGTTGAGGTTCATCACACTGCTAAACAGAATCATCACTGGAAATCGTGTCACGGTAGGGAAGCTAGTATTTTTATGAATGCCTGAAATGTCAGCTGGCTGTAAGAAGATGACGCGGTCTGCTCATGCGCTCTTTGTTATTAGAGAACCGGGCCAGGGAAAAACCAGGCCGAGCCCACAGATGGAACTGGTCTGGATTTAGCGTTGTCCGGTTGTGTCTGGCTCGGTTCAGTTCAGTTTGCGTTCCATTAAAACTCGATAGTTATCTCGGTTACCGAGCTCGGACTGGTCTCGGCACGGTTAAAAAGGGGTAGTGTAAACGTGGTATATGACCCTTCTTTAGCATAGACATGTTGTTTCTAACCCTCCACAACATGTCTATGCTAAAGAAGTTGGTTGATCAGAGTGCCGTATCCAAGCATCTTCATAGAAAGTTGAGTGGTAGGAAAAGGTGCACCAGCAACAGGGATAACTACAGCCTATGATTAAGAAAGAGTGGACTGAGGCTGGTTCAGTCTCTCCAGCTGCCTCTTCACTTGACCTCTGGAGGAAGAAAAGGGGAAGGTAAAAGGGGAAGCACCATCTTCTGCTGAGAATAAACATGCAGAAGCAGAAGGGTCCATGGCTGACGTGAAAGATAAAACGTCTGAGGTGTGACAAAGGAGGGTGGGCTGTCTGTTTGATTGTGGGCAGGAGAGGATGCTGAGCTTGTTCCTGAACTGAACCTGTTGAATGTGTTCAACTGATTGGCTCTGTCTAGACCCACATCTTTCCGATCCTCCTCCTGCTTAAGGCCTGTAATCGTCTTCGTCCCTGACCACACATCTTTTATATTGTTCTGCTGGAGATTGCCTTCCAGCTTCTTCCTGTTCATCTCCCTGCTTTCTCCTGTCTTGGCTTTGAGTTGCTTCTGTATACTCCTCAGTTTTTCCTTGTCTCATTTCCTGGAGGCTCTTTTTCCTCATCCAGCAGTTCCTTCAGGTAACTGAGTGGTGATCCAGGGTTTTTTGTTGGGGAAGCATTTCACTGTTCTGGTGGGGATGGTGTTGTCCACACAGAGGTTTATATAGTCAGTCACACACACAGTCATGGCATTGATGTCATCCCTGTGTGGCGGGCACAGTGCATCCCAGTCTGTTGCCTCAAAACAACCCTTAAGAGCTTCTTCGACTTCATGTGACCATCTCTTCACAATTCTCTTTCAGTACTGCAGGTTGCTTCTGAAAATTAGGCTTATATTCTGAACAGAGAAAAATTGGATTAGGATCTGATTTGCAAAAGGAGGTAATGCTTTAGAGATGAATGAGTCTTTAACATTTGCATAAAACAAATCCAGACTTTAAATTTCTCTAGCAGAGCAGATGACAAATTGTTGAAATTTGTTGGAAGTGTAGCAGAGAATGACACATGATTAAAATTGTCAGATATTGCCAGAATAGCATTTGGATGTCTGTAGCTTATTCACAACTGCAACAGTGTCTGCAACAGCTGATGGTGGAATGTAGACTGTTGCTAAAACAACACTGGTGAACTCTCTGGGTAAATAATAAGGATCATAACTTGCTTCTAAGACTGCAGAGATGAAACTTCACAATGTCATGTCCTGGATGAAACCATCTGTTGTTCCTTAGCATTGCCAATCCACCACCTTTGCTCTTGCCACTCTAATTCTCTGTCTGTTTGCATGGTCAGAAAGGCTGGCAGAGAGGGGCTAAAGTCAGGGATATGATACTGCAGCCATGTTTCAGTAAAACACATAATACTGCATTTCCAGTATTCTGGCTGGGTCCTTGTTCAGACTTGGAGTTCCTCCAACTTGTTTCCCATAGATCTCACAATGCCGATAATAATCGATGGAAGACATGGCTTAAATTTCCTCCTTCTCTCTCTTCTTGTTGTTCCCGCTCTGCATCCTCAGCACTTCCTTTTCAGCTCATCTGGTATTTGGGAAGTAGTTGAAGTAGTATTTCAACTTTTGTGATATTAATGACTGCTCCCAGTTAACCATATTGGTATTTGGCTTGATTGGGCCAACCTGAACTCCATAGAGAATCGATGGAGTATTTTAAAGAGGAAGATGAGAGACACCTCATGGACAGCTGTGAAATCCTCCTTTTTTTATAGTGTCCTGTCTGGCAATGTGGCAATGAGAATTGTTGTCTTAATGCCAAAAATAGCCCAAAGGATTTTACTCTCACAAGAGGAGCATTATTGCTTTTGCCATAGTGCTCTGCTTGATTTATATATGTAAATAGTTTTATTATGATTTATGTAAGGAATAATTCATGTTATGTGGACACTACATTGAAAAAGTAGAAGAGGAGAGTGTCACGATTTGTTCTGATGAACCCGAACACAACCACACACTGAGTTTCGTTTAGTGAGTTTTATTGAATGATGATGAGTTGTGGAAGAAGGAGACCAGAGAGGCTGTACCGGACTGGAGCAGGAGGATGTGGATGGGAGCAGGAGCTGGAGGACTGCAGGTGCTGGAGGACTGGAGAGAGCTGGAGAGCTGCGGGTGCTGCGCCGAGAACCAGCAGCTCAGCAGAGAGAGTTCTTGGAAGTGCAGGGGCTGCTGTAGAACCAGAGGTGCAGCAGAGAGAGTTCTTTGGACGCAGGGGCTGCAGTAGGACCAGGAACGTAGCAGAGAGAGTTCTTTGAACGCAGGACTAGACTGGACTGGACTGCAGACGTGGGAAACTCAGGCAGGCAGACGTGGGAGAATCTCTGACTGGCTGACGAGGGAGAGTCGAAGCTCTGACAGACAGACATGGGAAAATCTCTGACAGCAGACGAGGTTTGAGTGGAGACTGATGACGTGGGGAACTCTGACTGACAGACGTGGGAAAATCTCTGACAGACAGACGAAGTTTGGGTGAAGCATGATGACGATCCGGCGGGGAAGAGCAGACTGAGGGAGGTTTAAGTAGAGGTGTTGGCAGGTGCACTGAATCCAGGCTTAATTAGGAACGGCAGGTGGAACTAATGAAGAGGTGGAGTGAGAACTGGGCTGCATGAGAGGTGGAAAGTGCTGGAAAGTTCATGAGGAGACAGGCATGCCAAAACTGTACCATGACATCACCCCCCCCCCCCCCCCTCAAGGCTGCAGGGTTCCCGCGGGTCCTTAAAAAGTCTTAAATTAAAATCCGGGAAATTAAGGTCTTAAATTGTCTTAAATTTACCGTAAAGTTGCTGTAGGTATTAAGTTTTCAGCCGGTCTGCTTAATGCCGGGGTTAAAGTTCTCCGTCGCTGCGACGGATTTCCGTCATTTGGAAAATTAGAGCAAAAAGTTCCGCCTAGACTTTTTCAAAAAGAAACTGCTCTAAGGGTTCGTGTGGACCTCTAAACCAATGAAATCTGGCAGAGCCGGGACATTAGCCAATCAGAAAGAGAGTAGGGCGGGTCTTTGCAAAGCGGAGATCTGCCACTGAGGTTCATCGGTGTTCAATCATTTTCATTTTTTAGAAGAGCGTACCAAAATGGCCACAGATGCATGAATGAAAGTAGCGCTGGTTGAAGGTTTTCTTTGGATTTATGAACTATCAACTCAGAAAGTTCAGTGGAATGAACAACTTCCCTCGGTAAGCGTGCAGTTAATTGAGTTGCTTTCACCTGTGGCCACGTCACCTGTCAGCGTTTATTCCCTCGCTTCCAGTAATTTAACTGATAAACGCAGCGACTAACCAGGGATTTCCTCATGATTCGCTGTTATGTTTTGTTGAAAATTCAAAGAAAAGTAACGCGCTAGCTCAGCTAATTTAGCATGACGCGTTTTTTTTTTCAAGAAGAAGGGTCGGAATGTGAAACAGTGCTCCGCATTTCACAGGGTCCGATTCGGAAAAATAAAATAAAAAAAAATAAATTGTAGGCAGGAGTTGGTGGACCTAGACCATGAAATTGAGAAGAGAGCAGCAGAGCTGCGCCACATGTCTTGAGGTGAATTTGGGATGTTACGAAACAGGGTTTCTCTCATTAAAAGTCATGTAATAACATTTGTGTTTTCTAACAGTTATGTAGATTATTTGTCAACATTTTGGCTTGTGAAAGGCTGTTTTGAGGACATTAGTGAGTGAGCTTATTTTCAGTATTCTATATGGTTCCTTCATACAAAGCATTGTGTTGTTTAGTGTAATCTAATTTATGTTACGTTGGCTCTGTTCTACATCACAAAGGACCCAAATAAAATAAAATAAAAAGGTCTAAAAGAAAAGTATTTTTACTTTTTTTACTTACCGAGTTTACACATTGCACACAATTGATACCAAATGGAAAAGTTTTGATTTCCATTGTAGGAGGAAATAAATTGCGTAGCCTATTCCAAAGAAATTATGAAATTTTTGGGTCTTAAATTATATTTGTTGAGGTCTGAAAAAGGTCTTAAAAAGCATTAAATTTTACTTTTAAAATGGTGCAAGAACACTGGGCTGGCTTCCAGACGGCCTCAAAGGGAGAAAAAAAAACGACCCACCCAGGGTGGGCGGAGGGAGGCTCAGGATGGAGGGCTAGAATCCAAAAACAAAACAACCCAACCAGGGTGGGCGGAGGGAGGCTCAGGACGGGGGGCTAGGGTCCAACAAAAAACTACCCAACCAGGGTGAACGAAGGCAGGCTTGAGGTGGTAGGCCAGAGTCCAAACAAAAGGAAAGGGTTCCGGTGGCCGACCAGGGTGTTGACGGCCACGGAAGAGCTCAGGGATCCATGAGTGAGCACAGGAGAGCTCAGGAGGTGGCTCGGGAACGCCAGAGGGCACAAGCGGCAGCTTGGGAGCGCCAGAGGGCTCAGGTGGCGTCTTGGGAGCGCCAGAGGGCTCAGGTGGCGGCTTGGGAGCGCCAGGCGGCTCAGACGGTGGCTCGGGAGCGCCAGAGGGCTCAGCCGGTGGCTCGGGAGCGCCAGAGGCAGCAGAAGGGGACATGAGAACGCTGGGGAACCCAGGAGACTTGAGAACGCTGGGGAACCCAGGAGACTTGAGAACGCTGGGGAACCCAGGAGACTTGAGAACTCTGGGGAGCCCAGGAGACTTGAGAACGCTGGGGAGCCCAGGAGACTTGAGAACACAGGGAAGCTCAGGGGACTTGAGAGGGGCACTGGATAGCGCTGGGTTGAGGAGGGCGCTGGACGGCGCCGGCTTGAGGCCAGGAGGGAGCCTAGCCGACGACTGATGACCAGTTGGAGCCTCCGGTGGGCGGCCCCAGTGGCAGAGCATCAGAGTCAAAAGCGGGCATTGTGGTGGACGACCCCGGTGGTGGTACAGCAGAGTCTTTGGCGGGCATCGTTATGTCCTGATACGTAAAGCTGGGTAACGTAACTAACATGCAGTTAATTGAGGTGGCTCAAAGAGAACTTCAATTTCCTTTTTTAAGTTCTGTCTTGAATGAGTAAAGTAAATAAAGCAACCGGCCTTTAGCTTCTTCTGTATAATTACTCTCTTGGTACAGATCCATAATAAAGCTGCATGAAGCTAGGTCATCAGAGGTTTATAAACCGGGCTTTTTATCAGAAAAAACACACATATTGTAACAAGGGTGACAGAAAATCATGGGCAGTTCTAGACAGGGGCCAGCGCCCCTGTCTAGAACTGGTCAGGGCCTCTTTACTAAAGACATAAAACTGAATCAATTTCTTATGATGATATGTGCAGGAACAGAAATCGTTACTGGTTGGTCCCTTGGGCCCTTTTAATTTTTTACCTTTAAATTTTAATTTTAATAATAATTTTAAAATGAATGTGTTTCACCTTTAGCTTCAGCCGTATTGAGACAGGATCACAGTTTTTAAGGGTCTGCAACGTGCAGTTCCAGAGACCCAAGTGGCTCTTTGGCTCTGTAGCTCACTTAATATATAAAACGATTAAATTTTGCCCAGTTTTTCCTGGTTTAATTATTTTTTTAAGTGCCCCATGAAAAAAGCATTGGCTCCCTGGTAAATATGATCTAGAAAATACTCACAAACATATTTTCACCCTTTAAATGCATCTTTATTTCCAAAACCTCTTTTCTTTTGTGATGTTTCACTTTTTTTTTCATTTACTGATCTGGTTTTGCCAAAGGTATTTGGTATAAATTTACAAATGATTACGTTAAAATAAGAATTGCATTAATATAAATGGATTGCATCTATGTGCATTACTCAATGTCAAGTCATGTTGTGCAATGCACACATTTTCTGTCGGTTGTCAAATACGGAAAAAAAACCTGGAGGCAAAGTCTTGGAAATCTGTTAAAAGTGATTACAGCTGTCCGAACATTTACCTCTAGCCTGACCTGGCTAAAGCAAAACTGCACTAGTTTTAATAGGTTAGTTTAATTAGGTGGGACTTGTTAGATTCATCTAAATGCACAATTCTACATAGGATTTTTTAAAATGTGATATCATAGATAGTACCTCAGATGTATGCGATGTCCACTATGTTTTCATGCATTGTTGCTGATAAATACAGTATATATAAGACTGGGGGGGACATTTTACAAACATCGATTAAAGCTTCAGTTTTAAATTTTTCAAAATGGCAGTCTGTTCAAGCAAATAGGCTCCATGCTTTTTATTTAGATTTATAGCAAGTTGTGATGCTTTGGTAGTAAAATTACTTTGGAAATCTGAACAAAAATGTGTTTTACATTCATGATTCTTTTTTATTTATGTGCAAAAAAGCAGGAGAGAAGGAGCCACAACAGCCATAATAAAAAAACACAAAAACAGGTTTGTGTTTGGGTCTGTGGTAACAATCCAAACATAGTAGATAAAAGGCAACTAAGCTCATTCTTAAATAGAAAACAACAAATTAATCATTAATTACACTGTTATAAAAGAACTGATTGGAAATAGATTCATATGTAAGAAGGAATAAGACTTTTTTGAGAAATTAATCCACTTATTTAGTGGATTTATTTCATTGGATGGTAACAAGGCCATTCACATTATTTCTAGTTTTTACCTGATTAAGTCATATGAACGGATCAAATTGCCTAATTAAAGGCTCTTTGTCATAATAGTTTTCTTTCTATGATTTATTTCTGATTTAAACACAGCAATGAACACAATATATGGACATCCATGTTATAACATAAAACAGTAAGTTGAATAATAAACCTGAACCAATAAAAGACAAAACAAAAGCCACAGATAAAAAACAAAGGACACAAAAACCTAGCAAATATTTCCATAAGTGGATAAGAACTAGATAACTAAAGAATAAACAGAGAAGAACAAATGGAGGTTACAGAAAACAAACAAAATATAAATTAATAAACGGAAAACAAAACAAAAAAAACTGGACATCCAAAAGACTAAATGTATTCTGTGCTACTGTATTTGTTATAGGTTAGGTAAAGGGTGTACACCATTATAACCAGGGAATGAGATCACCACTCATGGGGACACATCGAGTGTCAAATACACAGCATCATCCAAAAGCAGTGACCAGATTGTTGAAAATGTGACTTCAGAGCCTTTCAGAGAATACCCATTTTTTCCCAATTTCATGAAAGAAAGGGCATCTTTTATCCAGTGAGAATGTGGGGGTGCATCAGTATAATACATGCTCACACTACGCCAGTAGTGTGAGGAAGGCCGCAAAGTCAGCACGATGGGGTGACAGTAGAGCTTTGTATCTAGAAATGTTCTGTTTTTTTTCATGTAAGATCTATTTAAAACAGCTGCTAAAGCCCCCACTGGTGGTTTAACTTGGTCTACATGAAGTCTGATCACACAGTAAATATAGACCTGATATAAAAGTGAGCATCTTTAAAATGAAATATTTACAGCTGAAAACTATCCCACATCTGACCTGAGGTCAGCTCTCCCTACAGGATCTTCACTTGGCAGGACTCAGGCTGCAGTATTTTTAGGGTCAGGATGAGTTTGATCGCTTTTCTGAACCAGGGGTAGAAGAAAGCATAAATGAGGGGATTCATGGTGGAGTTCAGCATCATGATCCAAGACAGAGCAGCAAAGTAGGAAAAGCTGATGGGTGTGTCCTCGCCGGCAAAAGTAGGATAAAAATAAGGACAGTAGCAGATAACATACGCAGCAACCACAATGGCCAGGGTCCTGGCTGCTTTCCACTCAGATCTTGAGACAGCTTGAGCTGTTTTCACCGCAGTAGCTGCTGTCTGTGAACGGATGAGACGCAGCTGAGAGAGAGCAGCCAGAAGCACCCTGAAATAAAGAGCAACCATGATGGTAAAGGGAGCAATGAAGGACACGAAGAGATCAACAGTTCCTGAAACATGGCTGATAATTACAACACACTCCCCGTGGCAGGAGCTGAACCTGTGAGGCTGGGCCAGGTGACCCATTAGGATCAGCCCGTTGTAGAGCATTGAACCCACCCAGCAGAGAGAAACACAGATCTTCACATTAACCAGTGTGATCCTAGTGGGGTAACGGAGCGGGTCACAGATGGCTACGTAGCGGTCCACAGATATAAGCACCATGTGGCCCAAAGAGGCAGAGATCATACAGTAAAAGACATACGGAGTCAGAGCACACATCAGCCTCCCCAGCAGCCAGCAGGTCTCCAGGTAGCGCAGTCCCTCGATGGGCATCACCAGCAGCCCCACCACCAGGTCAGACACAGCCAGCGACAGCAGCAGGGCGTTGGTGGGGGTGTGCAGCTGCCTGAAGTGGGAGATGGAGACGACGACCAGCAGGTTGAGCATGACGGTGAGCAGGGAGACGAGAGCCAGCAATATGTGGAACAGAGCGGTGTGAGAGAGGGGCGTCCTCAGCCTCCTGCAGGAGGAGTTGTGGTGAGGAAAGCACAGAGAGGAGTCCCTACCGCCGTCCATCAGGGAGGAGAGGACACGAGCCTGCATGAAGACGCCTCATTTATCCTCCCTAAAATACGCCCTTCTTCCTGATGCACTGATGCAACTTTTCTTCACCATTTCATCTTGTCTGAACCCACATTTAGTTGGATTTAGATCCATTTACATACGTTTAATCGTGAGTTTTTAGAGATGAGCAGAGATTTGTTTTGCAGCTACATCTCAAAAAATTTAAATACCGTGGAAAATTTTCCAGATGTTTGGTCACTCCTTTCAGAAAGTGAAACTCGCATAATGTATAGAGTGTAATATTACAATCCATTATTTCTTGATATTTTGATGATTATGGCTTATAGTTATTAACAAAGTTCAGTATCTGAGAAAATTAGAAATTTAAGTATTGGAAACTCATGCAGTCATCTAATCAGCTAATTAATTCAAAACACCTAATGGTCCATGTCCACACGGAGACCAGATTAGGTGTATCTTCGAAGTTATTTTGTCATTTAGGCTGTTTGTTTGCATGGATACAGCACTTCTGGAAACACTCATTTTTTAATCTGGGCCCCAGAGTAGATGCATTTTAAAATGCCGGTTTCATTTTTCCAATACGTAACTTTTGACCCATATATTAGCCCAATTTGAGATATATTATTAAATTTTCCATGTGAATGTTCAGCACTCAGCGTGTATTGATGGTCTGTGTGGGCTGCCCTTCTCAAAAATCCGGCTATGTAACGTGAGAGGCACGGATCCGTCACTCAGAAAGTCATGTGACCTAGAGCAACCCTTAAACAAGAGAGCTACCACATGCTAGAGGCCTACGGGGGCGCTAAGCCTGGACCTTTCAGGTCTAGCCCCCTTAGTGGTCAAACATTACATGTTGTTGCCTTAAACGATGACGTTGTAGCTTTGCCTATCGCTCTGTAACTTGCATGAGCCTCACTCTTCACAAACAACAACAAAGATGGCGCCGTCTGGTGCGGCAGCTTTGTTATGGCTGTTGGTGATGTTTTCGGACTCCTTTTTTTTGTAATGAGCCTGCTCTACACGGCGTGTCCCCTCCAACTCACATAAAGACCACGTTGAATATTTGTCAGCGTTTGTCTCTAATCCTCCACCACAGTGTTGTGTTTACTGCACGAGTCTTCTGCGTGTGACCAGTGTTTTTTGTGTGTTTCTTTGGCAGTGTCACAGCGCCACTCTTGGGCCCCGTATGCCTACTACTGGCTTTTCAGTGGAGCTCCGTCCTCTTGTGTGGAAGACATTTTTTCCCCCACTTGTTTATGAACATTTACAGTGTTCGTCTTCGTGTACCCACATCAGGGGTGTCAAGCTCAGTTTTATATTGGGCCACTTTGGCATCATGAAGTCATTAAAAGGGCTGGTTTCACCTATATAGATGATACTTTTCATCTCATAATTTTATTTCAGTTCACACAGACAAATGCACTAACAGAAAAGTAGCACCCTTAGTCCCAGTTTATACAGTTTATCTTGAAAAAAGTTGATATTGCTGTGATTTGCACTTTAAACTCATCATTCTACGTCACTTTTTCTCTTTTTGGACATTTCTGGGTTGTTTTAATTTGTTGTGGGAAAACTGACATCTAGTGGCAGGATGCTGTTACTACACAGTTAAAACAAATCAACATTCACTACAGTAGGCACAGTTTTAGTCACTTTATACAATTTAAAAGGATATATGCCTCTACTTTATGACATGATATGCCTTTTTAGGCTCTTGAGGGCGGAATAAGTTGCCTTGACGGGCCAGATTCGGCCTGTGGGGCCTTGAGTTTGACACATGATTTACGGTGTTCGTCTTCGTGTACCCAAGGCCTCAGCCTTGGTCACTCGGAGACACAGTCAATGGGAAGACTGCTGACAGTCATTTAAGCCCCATTTACACTACCCTTGTTAAACTCGGTCCGAGCTTGGATCAGTTAACCAAGCCGAGTTTGGTTCTGACGACCGTTTACACATCACGCTATCTCGGTTCCTTGGTTTCCTTGCCTCCTAGTGACTATCTGCCGTACTACTGCTCTCTTGGATTGAAGGAGGAAATCAATCAAATAAAAATGGCGGCACCCGTAAGATTCAGGAAGTTATGTTTGGTTATATTTCGTTGTTTGCGGAGAGTCAGGCGGAGACGGCAACTTTTGGTGAATTTACATGACAGAGTCGGCTTTTGGGAAGTGGATAAGACAAACGAACGTCTAATAAGGATTTACAGACGCAGGAAACAACGACAGACGTTGAGGTTCATCACACTGCTAAACAGAATCATCACTGGAAATCGTGTCACGGTAGGGAAGCTAGTATTTTTATGAATGCCTGAAATGTCAGCTGGCTGTAAGAAGATGACGCGGTCTGCTCATGCGCTCTTTGTTATTAGAGAACCGGGCCAGGGAAAAACCAGGCCGAGCCCACAGATGGAACTGGTCTGTATTTAGCGTTGTCCGGTTGTGTCTGGCTCGGTTCAGTTCAGTTTGCGTTCCATTAACACTCGATAGTTATCTCGGTTACCGAGCTCGGACTGGTCTCGGCACGGTTAAAAAGGGGTAATGTAAACGTGGTATATGACCCTTCTTTAGCATAGACATGTTGTTTCTAACCCTCCACAACATGTCTATGCTAAAGAAGTTGGTTGATCAGAGTGCCGTATCCAAGCATCTTCATAGAAAGTTGAGTGGTAGGAAAAGGTGCACCAGCAACAGGGATAACTACAGCCTATGATTAAGAAAGAGTGGACTGAGGCTGGTTCAGTCTCTCCAGCTGCCTCTTCACTTGACCTCTGTAGGAAGAAAAGGGGAAGGTAAAAGGGGAAGCACCATCTTCTGCTGAGAATAAACATGCAGAAGCAGAAGGGTCCATGGCTGACGTGAAAGATAAAACGTCTGAGGTGTGACAAAGGAGGGTGGGCTGTCTGTTTGATTGTGGGCAGGAGAGGATGCTGAGCTTGTTCCTGAACTGAACCTGTTGAATGTGTTCAGCTGATTGGCTCTGTCTAGACCCACATCTTTCCGATCCTCCTCCTGCTTAAGGCCTGTAATCGTCTTCGTCCCTGACCACACATCTTTTATATTGTTCTGCTGGAAATTGCCTTCCAGCTTCTTCCTGTTCATCTCCCTGCTTTCTCCTGTCTTGGCTTTGAGTTGCTTCTGTATACTCCTCAGTTTTTCCTTGTCTCATTTCCTGGAGGCTCTTTTTCCTCATCCAGCAGTTCCTTCAGGTAACTGAGTGGTGATCCAGGGTTTTTTGTTGGGGAAGCATTTCACTGTTCTGGTGGGGATGGTGTTGTCCACACAGAGGTTTATATAGTCAGTCACACACACAGTCATGGCATTGATGTCATCCCTGTGTGGCGGGCACAGTGCATCCCAGTCTGTTGCCTCAAAACAACCCTTAAGAGCTTCTTCGACTTCATGTGACCATCTCTTCACAATTCTCTTTCAGTACTGCAGGTTGCTTCTGAAAATTAGGCTTATATTCTGAACAGAGAAAAATTGGATTAGGATCTGATTTGCAAAAGGAGGTAATGCTTTAGAGATGAATGAGTCTTTAACATTTGCATAAAACAAATCCAGACTTTAAATTTCTCTAGCAGAGCAGATGACAAATTGTTGAAATTTGTTGGAAGTGTAGCAGAGAATGACACATGATTAAAATTGTCGGATATTGCCAGAATAGCATTTGGATGTCTGTAGCTTATTCACAACTGCAACAGTGTCTGCAACAGCTGATGGTGGAATGTAGACTGTTGCTAAAACAACACTGGTGAACTCTCTGGGTAAATAATAAGGATCATAACTTGCTTCTAAGACTGCAGAGATGAAACTTCACAATGTCATGTCCTGGATGAAACCATCTGTTGTTCCTTAGCATTGCCAATCCACCACCTTTGCTCTTGCCACTCTAATTCTCTGTCTGTTTGCATGGTCAGAAAGGCTGGCAGAGAGGGGCTAAAGTCAGGGATATGATACTGCAGCCATGTTTCAGTAAAACACATAATACTGCATTTCCAGTATTCTGGCTGGGTCCTTGTTCAGACTTGGAGTTCCTCCAACTTGTTTCCCATAGATCTCACAATGCCGATAATAATCGATGGAAGACATGGCTTAAATTTCCTCCTTCTCTCTCTTCTTGTTGTTCCCGCTCTGCATCCTCAGCACTTCCTTTTCAGCTCATCTGGTATTTGGGAAGTAGTTGAAGTAGTATTTCAACTTTTGTGATATTAATGACTGCTCCCAGTTAACCATATTGGTATTTGGCTTGATTGGGCCAACCTGAACTCCATAGAGAATCGATGGAGTATTTTAAAGAGGAAGATGAGAGACACCTCATGGACAGCTGTGAAATCCTCCTTTTTTTATAGTGTCCTGTCTGGCAATGTGGCAATGAGAATTGTTGTCTTAATGCCAAAAATAGCCCAAAGGATTTTACTCTCACAAGAGGAGCATTATTGCTTTTGCCATAGTGCTCTGCTTGATTTATATATGTAAATAGTTTTATTATGATTTATGTAAGGAATAATTCATGTTATGTGGACACTACATTGAAAAAGTAGAAGAGGAGAGTGTCACGATTTGTTCTGATGAACCCGAACACAACCACACACTGAGTTTCGTTTAGTGAGTTTTATTGAATGATGATGAGTTGTGGAAGAAGGAGACCAGAGAGGCTGTACCGGACTGGAGCAGGAGGATGTGGATGGGAGCAGGAGCTGGAGGACTGCAGGTGCTGGAGGACTGGAGAGAGCTGGAGAGCTGCGGGTGCTGCGCCGAGAACCAGCAGCTCAGCAGAGAGAGTTCTTGGAAGTGCAGGGGCTGCTGTAGAACCAGAGGTGCAGCAGAGAGAGTTCTTTGGACGCAGGGGCTGCAGTAGGACCAGGAACGTAGCAGAGAGAGTTCTTTGAACGCAGGACTAGACTGGACTGGACTGCAGACGTGGGAAACTCAGGCAGGCAGACGTGGGAGAATCTCTGACTGGCTGACGAGGGAGAGTCGAAGCTCTGACAGACAGACGTGGGAAAATCTCTGACAGCAGACGAGGTTTGAGTGGAGACTGATGACGTGGGGAACTCTGACTGACAGACGTGGGAAAATCTCTGACAGACAGACGAAGTTTGGGTGAAGCATGATGACGATCCGGCGGGGAAGAGCAGACTGAGGAAGGTTTAAGTAGAGGTGTTGGCAGGTGCACTGAATCCAGGCTTAATTAGGAACGGCAGGTGGAACTAATGAAGAGGTGGAGTGAGAACTGGGCTGCATGAGAGGTGGAAAGTGCTGGAAAGTTCATGAGGAGACAGGCATGCCAAAACTGTACCATGACATCAAGGCCCCCCCATCCCCCCCTCAAGGCTGCAGGGTTCCCGCGGGTCCTTAAAAAGTCTTAAATTAAAATCCGGGAAATTAAGGTCTTAAATTGTCTTAAATTTACCGTAAAGTTGCTGTAGGTATTAAATTTTCAGCCGGTCTGCTTAATGCCGGGGTTAAAGTTCTCCGTCGCTGCGACGGATTTCCGTCATTTGGAAAATTAGAGCAAAAAGTTCCGCCTAGACTTTTTCAAAAAGAAACTGCTCTAAGGGTTCGTGTGGACCTCTAAACCAATGAAATCTGGCAGAGCCGGGACATTAGCCAATCAGAAAGAGAGTAGGGCGGGTCTTTGCAAAGCGGAGATCTGCCACTGAGGTTCATCGGTGTTCAATCATTTTCATTTTTTAGAAGAGCGTACCAAAATGGCCACAGATGCATGAATGAAAGTAGCGCTGGTTGAAGGTTTTCTTTGGATTTATGAACTATCAACTCAGAAAGTTCAGTGGAATGAACAACTTACCTCGGTAAGCGTGCAGTTAATTGAGTTGCTTTCACCTGTGGCCACGTCACCTGTCAGCGTTTATTCCCTCGCTTCCAGTAATTTAACTGATAAACGCAGCGACTAACCAGGGATTTCCTCATGATTCGCTGTTATGTTTTGTTGAAAATTCAAAGAAAAGTAACGCGCTAGCTCAGCTAATTTAGCATGACGCGTTTTTTTTTTCAAGAAGAAGGGTCGGAATGTGAAACAGTGCTCCGCATTTCACAGGGTCCGATTCGGAAAAATAAAATAAAAAAAAATAAATTGTAGGCAGGAGTTGGTGGACCTAGACCATGAAATTGAGAAGAGAGCAGCAGAGCTGCGCCACATGTCTTGAGGTGAATTTGGGATGTTACGAAACAGGGTTTCTCTCATTAAAAGTCATGTAATAACATTTGTGTTTTCTAACAGTTATGTAGATTATTTGTCAACATTTTGGCTTGTGAAAGGCTGTTTTGAGGACATTAGTGAGTGAGCTTATTTTCAGTATTCTATATGGTTCCTTCATACAAAGCATTGTGTTGTTTAGTGTAATCTAATTTATGTTACGTTGGCTCTGTTCTACATCACAAAGGACCCAAATAAAATAAAATAAAAAGGTCTAAAAGAAAAGTATTTTTACTTTTTTTACTTACCGAGTTTACACATTGCACACAATTGATACCAAATGGAAAAGTTTTGATTTCCATTGTAGGAGGAAATAAATTGAGTAGCCTATTCCAAAGAAATTATGAAATTTTTGGGTCTTAAATTATATTTGTTGAGGTCTGAAAAAGGTCTTAAAAAGCATTAAATTTTACTTTTAAAATGGTGCAAGAACCCTGGGCTGGCTTCCAGACGGCCTCAAAGGGAGAAAAAAAAACGACCCACCCAGGGTGGGCGGAGGGAGGCTCAGGATGGAGGGCTAGAATCCAAAAACAAAACAACCCAACCAGGGTGGGCGGAGGGAGGCTCAGGACGGGGGGCTAGGGTCCAACAAAAAACTACCCAACCAGGGTGAACGAAGGCAGGCTTGAGGTGGTAGGCCAGAGTCCAAACAAAAGGAAAGGGTTCCGGTGGCCGACCAGGGTGTTGACGGCCACGGAAGAGCTCAGGGATCCATGAGTGAGCACAGGAGAGCTCAGGAGGTGGCTCGGGAACGCCAGAGGGCACAAGCGGCAGCTTGGGAGCGCCAGAGGGCTCAGGTGGCGTCTTGGGAGCGGGGACATGAGAACGCTGGGGAACCCAGGAGACTTGAGAACGCTGGGGAACCCAGGAGACTTGAGAACGCTGGGGAACCCAGGAGACTTGAGAACTCTGGGGAGCCCAGGAGACTTGAGAACGCTGGGGAGCCCAGGAGACTTGAGAACACAGGGAAGCTCAGGGGACTTGAGAGGGGCACTGGATAGTGCTGGGTTGAGGAGGGCGCTGGACGGCGCCGGCTTGAGGCCAGGAGGGAGCCTAGCCGACGACTGATGACCAGTTGGAGCCTCCGGTGGGCGGCCCCAGTGGCAGAGCATCAGAGTCAAAAGCGGGCATTGTGGTGGACGACCCCGGTGGTGGTACAGCAGAGTCTTTGGCGGGCATCGTTATGTCCTGATACGTAAAGCTGGGTAACGTAACTAACATGCAGTTAATTGAGGTGGCTCAAAGAGAACTTCAATTTCCTTTTTTAAGTTCTGTCTTGAATGAGTAAAGTAAATAAAGCAACCGGCCTTTAGCTTCTTCTGTATAATTACTCTCTTGGTGCAGATCCATAATAAAGCTGCATGAAGCTAGGTCATCAGAGGTTTATAAACCGGGCTTTTTATCGGAAAAAACACACATATTGTAACAAGGGTGACAGAAAATCATGGGCAGTTCTAGACAGGGGCCAGCGCCCCTGTCTAGAACTGGTCAGGGCCTCTTTACTAAAGACATAAAACTGAATCAATTTCTTATGATGATATGTGCAGGAACAGAAATCGTTACTGGTTGGTCCCTTGGGCCCTTTTAATTTTTTACCTTTAAATTTTAATTTTAATAATAATTTTAAAATGAATGTGTTTCACCTTTAGCTTCAGCCGTATTGAGACAGGATCACAGTTTTTAAGGGTCTGCAACGTGCAGTTCCAGAGACCCAAGTGGCTCTTTGGCTCTGTAGCTCACTTAATATATAAAACGATTAAATTTTGCCCAGTTTTTCCTGGTTTAATTATTTTTTTAAGTGCCCCATGAAAAAAGCATTGGCTCCCTGGTAAATATGATCTAGAAAATACTCACAAACATATTTTCACCCTTTAAATGCATCTTTATTTCCAAAACCTCTTTTCTTTTGTGATGTTTCACTTTTTTTTTCATTTACTGATCTGGTTTTGCCAAAGGTATTTGGTATAAATTTACAAATGATTACGTTAAAATAAGAATTGCATTAATATAAATGGATTGCATCTATGTGCATTACTCAATGTCAAGTCATGTTGTGCAATGCACACATTTTCTATCGGTTGTCAAATACGGAAAAAAAACCTGGAGGCAAAGTCTTGGAAATCTGTTAAAAGTGATTACAGCTGTCCGAACATTTACCTCTAGCCTGACCTGGCTAAAGCAAAACTGCACTAGTTTTAATAGGTTAGTTTAATTAGGTGGGACTTGTTAGATTTATCTAAATGCACAATTCTACATAGGATTTTTTAAAATGTGATATCATAGATAGAACCTCAGATGTATGCGATGTCCACTATGTTTTCATGCATTGTTGCTGATAAATACAGTATATATAAGACTGGGGGGGAAATTTTACAAACATCGATTAAAGCTTCAGTTTTAAATTTTTCAAAATGGCAGTCTGTTCAAGCAAATAGGCTCCATGCTTTTTATTTAGATTTATAGCAAGTTGTGATGCTTTGGTAGTAAAATTACTTTCGAAATCTGAACAAAAATGTGTTTTACTTTCATGATTCTTTTTTATTTATGTGCAAAAAAGCAGGAGAGAAGGAGCCACAACAGTCATAATAAAAAAAACACAAAAACAGGTTTGTGTTTGGGTCTGTGGTAACAATCCAAACATAGTAGATAAAAGGCAACTAAGCTCATTCTTAAATAGAAAACAACAAATTAATCATTAATTACACTGTTATAAAAGCACTGATTGGAAATAGATTCATATGTAAGAAGGAATAAGACTTTTTTGAGAAATTAATCCACTTATTTAGTGGATTTATTTCATTGGATGGTAACAAGGCCATTCACATTATTTCTAGTTTTTACCTGATTAAGTCATATGAACGGATCAAATTGCCTAATTAAAGGCTCTTTGTCATAATAGTTTTCTTTCTATGATTTATTTCTGATTTAAACACAGCAATGAACACAATATATGGACATCCATGTTATAACATAAAACAGTAAGTTGAATAATAAACCTGAACCAATAAAAGACAAAACAAAAGCCACAGATAAAAAACAAAGGACACAAAAACCTAGCAAATATTTCCATAAGTGGATAAGAACTAGATAACTAAAGAATAAACAGAGAAGAACAAATGGAAGTTACAGAAAACAAACAAAATAGAAATTAATAAACGGAAAACAAAACAAAAAAAACTGGACATCCAAAAGACTAAATGTATTCTGTGCTACTGTATTTGTTATAGGTTAGGTAAAGGGTGTACACCATTATAACCAGGGAATGAGATCACCACTCATGGGGACACATCGAGTGTCAAATACACAGCATCATCCAAAAGCAGTGACCAGATTGTTGAAAAGGTGACTTTTATAAAATACCAATTTTTTCCCAATTTCATGAAAGGGCATCTTTTATCCAGTGAGAATATGGGGGTGCATCAGTATAATACATGCTCACACTACGCCAGTAGTGTGAGGAAGGCCGCAAAGTCAGCACGATGGGGTGACAGTAGAGCTTTGTATCTAGAAATGTTCTGGTTACTTTGGTTGTTTTTTCATGTAAGATCTATTAAAAACAGCTGCTAAAGCCCCCACTGGTGGTTTAACTTGGTCTACATGAAGTCTGATCACACAGTAAATATAGACCTGATATAAAAGTGAGCATCTTTAAAATGAAATATTTACAGCTGAAAACTATCCCACATCTGACCTGAGGTCAGCTTTCCCTACAGGATCTTCACTTGGCAGGACTCAGGCTGCAGTATTTTTAGGGTCAGGATGAGTTTGATCGCTTTTCTGAACCAGGGGTAGAAGAAAGCATAAATGAGGGGATTCATGGTGGAGTTCAGCATCATGATCCAAGACAGAGCAGCAAAGTAGGAAAAGCTGATGGGTGTGTCCTCGCCGGCAAAAGTAGGATAAAAATAAGGACAGTAGCAGATAACATACGCAGCAACCACAATGGCCAGGGTCCTGGCTGCTTTCCACTCAGATCTTGAGACAGCTTGAGCTGTTTTCACCGCAGTAGCTGCTGTCTGTGAACGGATGAGACGCAGCTGAGAGAGAGCAGCCAGAAGCACCCTGAAATAAAGAGCAACCATGACAGTACAGGGAGCAATGAAAGAGACGAAGAGATCAACAGTTCCTGAAACATGGTTGATGATTACAACACACTCCCCGTGGCAGGAGCTGAACCTGTGAGGCTGGTCCAGGTGACCCATTAGGATCAGCCCGTTGTAGAGCATTGAACCCACCCAGCAGAGAGAAACACAGATCTTCACATTAACCAGTGTGATCCTAGTGGGGTAACGGAGCGGGTCACAGATGGCCACGTAGCGGTCCACAGATATAAGCACCATGTGGCCCAAAGAGGCAGAGGTCATACAGTAAAAGACATACGGAGTCAGAGCACACATCAGCCTCCCCAGCAGCCAGCAGGTCTCCAGGTAGCGCAGCCCCTCGATGGGCATCACCAGCAGCCCCACCACCAGGTCAGACACAGCCAGCGACAGCAGCAGGGCGTTGGTGGGGGTGTGCAGCTGCCTGAAGTGGGAGATGGAGACGACGACCAGCAGGTTGAGCATGACGGTGAGCAGGGAGACGAGAGCCAGCAATATGTGGAACAGAGCGGTGTGAGAGAGGGGCGTCCTCAGCCTCCTGCAGGAGGAGTTGTGGTGAGGAAAGCACAGAGAGGAGTCCCTACCGCCGTCCATCAGGGAGGAGAGGACACGAGCCTGCATGAAGACGCCTCTTTTATCCTCCCTAAAATACGCCCTTCTTCCTGATGCACTGATGCAACTTTTCTTCACCATTTCATCTTGTCTGAACCCACATTTAGTTGGATTTAGATCCATTTACATACGTTTAATCGTGAGTTTTTGGAGATGAGCAGAGATTTGTTTTGCAGCTACATCTCAAAAAATGTAAATACCGTGGAAAATTTTCCAGATGTTTGGTCACTCCTTTCAGAAAGTGAAACTCGCATAATGTATAGAGTGTAATATTACAATCCATTATTTCTTGATATTTTGATGATTATGGCTTATAGTTATTAACAAAGTTCAGTATCTGAGAAAATTAGAAATTTAAGTATTGGAAACTCATGCAGTCATCTAATCAGCTAATTAATTCAAAACACCTAATGGTCCATGTCCACACGGAGACCAGATTAGGTGTATCTTCGAAGTTATTTTGTCATTTAGGCTGTTTGTTTGCATGGATACAGCACTTCTGGAAACACTCATTTTTTAATCTGGGCCCCAGAGTAGATGCATTTTAAAATGCCGGTTTCATTTTTCCAATACGTAACTTTTGACCCATATATTAGCCCAATTTGAGATATATTATTAAATTTTCCATGTGAATGTTCAGCACTCAGCGTGTATTGATGGTCTGTGTGGGCTGCCCTTCTCAAAAATCCGGCTATGTAACGTGAGAGGCACGGATCCGTCACTCAGAAAGTCATGTGACCTAGAGCAACCCTTAAACAAGAGAGCTACCACATGCTAGAGGCCTACGGGGGCGCTAAGCCTGGACCTTTCAGGTCTAGCCCCCTTAGTGGTCAAACATTACATGTTGTTGCCTTAAACGATGACGTTGTAGCTTTGCCTATCGCTCTGTAACTTGCATGAGCCTCACTCTTCACAAACAACAACAAAGATGGCGCCGTCTGGTGCGGCAGCTTTGTTATGGCTGTTGGTGATGTTTTCGGACTCCTTTTTTTTGTAATGAGCCTGCTCTACACGGCGTGTCCCCTCCAACTCACATAAAGACCACGTTGAATATTTGTCAGCGTTTGTCTCTAATCCTCCACCACAGTGTTGTGTTTACTGCACGAGTCTTCTGCGTGTGACCAGTGTTTTTTGTGTGTTTCTTTGGCAGTGTCACAGCGCCACTCTTGGGCCCCGTATGCCTACTACTGGCTTTTCAGTGGAGCTCCCTCCTCTTGTGTGGAAGACATTTTTTTCCCCACTTGTTTATGAACATTTACAGTGTTCGTCTTCGTGTACCCACATCAGGGGTGTCAAGCTCAGTTTTATATTGGGCCACTTTGGCATCATGAAGTCATTAAAAGGGCTGGTTTCACCTGTATAGATGATACTTTTCATCTCATAATTTTATTTCAGTTCACACAGACAAATGCACTAACAGAAAAGTAGCACCCTTAGTCCCAGTTTATACAGTTTATCTTGAAAAAAGTTGGTATTGCTGTGATTTGCACTTTAAACTCATCATTCTACGTCACTTTTTCTCTTTTTGGACATTTCTGGGTTGTTTTAATTTGTTGTGGGAAAACTGACATCTAGTGGCAGGATGCTGTTACTACACAGTTAAAACAAATCAACATTCACTACAGTAGGCACAGTTTTAGTCACTTTATACAATTTAAAAGGATATATGCCTCTACTTTATGACATGATATGCCTTTTTAGGCTCTTGAGGGCGGAATAAGTTGCCTTGACGGGCCAGATTCGGCCTGTGGGGCCTTGAGTTTGACACATGATTTACGGTGTTCGTCTTCGTGTACCCAAGGCCTCAGCCTTGGTCACTCGGAGACACAGTCAATGGGAAGACTGCTGACAGTCATTTAAGCCCCATTTACACTACCCTTGTTAAACTCGGTCCGAGCTTGGATCAGTTAACCAAGCCGAGTTTGGTTCTGACGACCGTTTACACATCACGCTATCTCGGTTCCTTGGTTTCCTTGCCTCCTAGTGACTATCTGCCGTACTACTGCTCTCTTGGATTGAAGGAGGAAATCAATCAAATAAAAATGGCGGCACCCGTAAGATTCAGGAAGTTATGTTTGGTTATATTTCGTTGTTTGCAGAGAGTCAGGCGGAGACGGCAACTTTTGGTGAATTTACATGACAGAGTCGGCTTTTGGGAAGTGGATAAGACAAACGAACGTCTAATAAGGATTTACAGACGCAGGAAACAACGACAGACGTTGAGGTTCATCACACTGCTAAACAGAATCATCACTGGAAATCGTGTCACGGTAGGGAAGCTAGTATTTTTATGAATGCCTGAAATGTCAGCTGGCTGTAAGAAGATGACGCGGTCTGCTCATGCGCTCTTTGTTATTAGAGAACTGGGCCAGGGAAAAACCAGGCCGAGCCCACAGATGGAACTGGTCTGGATTTAGCGTTGTCCGGTTGTGTCTGGCTCGGTTCAGTTCAGTTTGCGTTCCATTAAAACTCGATAGTTATCTCGGTTACCGAGCTCGGACTGGTCTCGGCACGGTTAAAAAGGGGTAGTGTAAACGTGGTATATGACCCTTCTTTAGCATAGACATGTTGTTTCTAACCCTCCACAACATGTCTATGCTAAAGAAGTTGGTTGATCAGAGTGCCGTATCCAAGCATCTTCATAGAAAGTTGAGTGGTAGGAAAAGGTGCACCAGCAACAGGGATAACTACAGCCTATGATTAAGAAAGAGTGGACTGAGGCTGGCTCAGTCTCTCCAGCTGCCTCTTCACTTGACCTCTGGAGGAAGAAAAGGGGAAGGTAAAAGGGGAAGCACCATCTTCTGCTGAGAATAAACATGCAGAAGCAGAAGGGTCCATGGCTGACGTGAAAGATAAAACGTCTGAGGTGTGACAAAGGAGGGTGGGCTGTCTGTTTGATTGTGGGCAGGAGAGGATGCTGAGCTTGTTCCTGAACTGAACCTGTTGAATGTGTTCAACTGATTGGCTCTGTCTAGACCCACATCTTTCCGATCCTCCTCCTGCTTAAGGCCTGTAATCGTCTTCGTCCCTGACCACACATCTTTTATATTGTTCTGCTGGAGATTGCCTTCCAGCTTCTTCCTGTTCATCTCCCTGCTTTCTCCTGTCTTGGCTTTGAGTTGCTTCTGTATACTCCTCAGTTTTTCCTTGTCTCATTTCCTGGAGGCTCTTTTTCCTCATCCAGCAGTTCCTTCAGGTAACTGAGTGGTGATCCAGGGTTTTTTGTTGGGGAAGCATTTCACTGTTCTGGTGGGGATGGTGTTGTCCACACAGAGGTTTATATAGTCAGTCACACACACAGTCATGGCATTGATGTCATCCCTGTGTGGCGGGCACAGTGCATCCCAGTCTGTTGCCTCAAAACAACCCTTAAGAGCTTCTTCGACTTCATGTGACCATCTCTTCACAATTCTCTTTCAGTACTGCAGGTTGCTTCTGAAAATTAGGCTTATATTCTGAACAGAGAAAAATTGGATTAGGATCTGATTTGCAAAAGGAGGTAATGCTTTAGAGATGAATGAGTCTTTAACATTTGCATAAAACAAATCCAGACTTTAAATTTCTCTAGCAGAGCAGATGACAAATTGTTGAAATTTGTTGGAAGTGTAGCAGAGAATGACACATGATTAAAATTGTCAGATATTGCCAGAATAGCATTTGGATGTCTGTAGCTTATTCACAACTGCAACAGTGTCTGCAACAGCTGATGGTGGAATGTAGACTGTTGCTAAAACAACACTGGTGAACTCTCTGGGTAAATAATAAGGATCATAACTTGCTTCTAAGACTGCAGAGATGAAACTTCACAATGTCATGTCCTGGATGAAACCATCTGTTGTTCCTTAGCATTGCCAATCCACCACCTTTGCTCTTGCCACTCTAATTCTCTGTCTGTTTGCATGGTCAGAAAGGCTGGCAGAGAGGGGCTAAAGTCAGGGATATGATACTGCAGCCATGTTTCAGTAAAACACATAATACTGCATTTCCAGTATTCTGGCTGGGTCCTTGTTCAGACTTGGAGTTCCTCCAACTTGTTTCCCATAGATCTCACAATGCCGATAATAATCGATGGAAGACATGGCTTAAATTTCCTCCTTCTCTCTCTTCTTGTTGTTCCCGCTCTGCATCCTCAGCACTTCCTTTTCAGCTCATCTGGTATTTGGGAAGTAGTTGAAGTAGTATTTCAACTTTTGTGATATTAATGACTGCTCCCAGTTAACCATATTGGTATTTGGCTTGATTGGGCCAACCTGAACTCCATAGAGAATCGATGGAGTATTTTAAAGAGGAAGATGAGAGACACCTCATGGACAGCTGTGAAATCCTCCTTTTTTTATAGTGTCCTGTCTGGCAATGTGGCAATGAGAATTGTTGTCTTAATGCCAAAAATAGCCCAAAGGATTTTACTCTCACAAGAGGAGCATTATTGCTTTTGCCATAGTGCTCTGCTTGATTTATATATGTAAATAGTTTTATTATGATTTATGTAAGGAATAATTCATGTTATGTGGACACTACATTGAAAAAGTAGAAGAGGAGAGTGTCACGATTTGTTCTGATGAACCCGAACACAACCACACACTGAGTTTCGTTTAGTGAGTTTTATTGAATGATGATGAGTTGTGGAAGAAGGAGACCAGAGAGGCTGTACCGGACTGGAGCAGGAGGATGTGGATGGGAGCAGGAGCTGGAGGACTGCAGGTGCTGGAGGACTGGAGAGAGCTGGAGAGCTGCGGGTGCTGCGCCGAGAACCAGCAGCTCAGCAGAGAGAGTTCTTGGAAGTGCAGGGGCTGCTGTAGAACCAGAGGTGCAGCAGAGAGAGTTCTTTGGACGCAGGGGCTGCAGTAGGACCAGGAACGTAGCAGAGAGAGTTCTTTGAACGCAGGACTAGACTGGACTGGACTGCAGACGTGGGAAACTCAGGCAGGCAGACGTGGGAGAATCTCTGACTGGCTGACGAGGGAGAGTCGAAGCTCTGACAGACAGACATGGGAAAATCTCTGACAGCAGACGAGGTTTGAGTGGAGACTGATGACGTGGGGAACTCTGACTGACAGACGTGGGAAAATCTCTGACAGACAGACGAAGTTTGGGTGAAGCATGATGACGATCCGGCGGGGAAGAGCAGACTGAGGGAGGTTTAAGTAGAGGTGTTGGCAGGTGCACTGAATCCAGGCTTAATTAGGAACGGCAGGTGGAACTAATGAAGAGGTGGAGTGAGAACGGGGCTGCATGAGAGGTGGAAAGTGCTGGAAAGTTCATGAGGAGACAGGCATGCCAAAACTGTACCATGACATCACCCCCCCCCCCCCTCAAGGCTGCAGGGTTCCCGCGGGTCCTTAAAAAGTCTTAAATTAAAATCCGGGAAATTAAGGTCTTAAATTGTCTTAAATTTACCGTAAAGTTGCTGTAGGTATTAAGTTTTCAGCCGGTCTGCTTAATGCCGGGGTTAAAGTTCTCCGTCGCTGCGACGGATTTCCGTCATTTGGAAAATTAGAGCAAAAAGTTCCGCCTAGACTTTTTCAAAAAGAAACTGCTCTAAGGGTTCGTGTGGACCTCTAAACCAATGAAATCTGGCAGAGCCGGGACATTAGCCAATCAGAAAGAGAGTAGGGCGGGTCTTTGCAAAGCGGAGATCTGCCACTGAGGTTCATCGGTGTTCAATCATTTTCATTTTTTAGAAGAGCGTACCAAAATGGCCACAGATGCATGAATGAAAGTAGCGCTGGTTGAAGGTTTTCTTTGGATTTATGAACTATCAACTCAGAAAGTTCAGTGGAATGAACAACTTCCCTCGGTAAGCGTGCAGTTAATTGAGTTGCTTTCACCTGTGGCCACGTCACCTGTCAGCGTTTATTCCCTCGCTTCCAGTAATTTAACTGATAAACGCAGCGACTAACCAGGGATTTCCTCATGATTCGCTGTTATGTTTTGTTGAAAATTCAAAGAAAAGTAACGCGCTAGCTCAGCTAATTTAGCATGACGCGTTTTTTTTTTCAAGAAGAAGGGTCGGAATGTGAAACAGTGCTCCGCATTTCACAGGGTCCGATTCGGAAAAATAAAATAAAAAAAAATAAATTGTAGGCAGGAGTTGGTGGACCTAGACCATGAAATTGAGAAGAGAGCAGCAGAGCTGCGCCACATGTCTTGAGGTGAATTTGGGATGTTACGAAACAGGGTTTCTCTCATTAAAAGTCATGTAATAACATTTGTGTTTTCTAACAGTTATGTAGATTATTTGTCAACATTTTGGCTTGTGAAAGGCTGTTTTGAGGACATTAGTGAGTGAGCTTATTTTCAGTATTCTATATGGTTCCTTCATACAAAGCATTGTGTTGTTTAGTGTAATCTAATTTATGTTACGTTGGCTCTGTTCTACATCACAAAGGACCCAAATAAAATAAAATAAAAAGGTCTAAAAGAAAAGTATTTTTACTTTTTTTACTTACCGAGTTTACACATTGCACACAATTGATACCAAATGGAAAAGTTTTGATTTCCATTGTAGGAGGAAATAAATTGCGTAGCCTATTCCAAAGAAATTATGAAATTTTTGGGTCTTAAATTATATTTGTTGAGGTCTGAAAAAGGTCTTAAAAAGCATTAAATTTTACTTTTAAAATGGTGCAAGAACACTGGGCTGGCTTCCAGACGGCCTCAAAGGGAGAAAAAAAAACGACCCACCCAGGGTGGGCGGAGGGAGGCTCAGGATGGAGGGCTAGAATCCAAAAACAAAACAACCCAACCAGGGTGGGCGGAGGGAGGCTCAGGACGGGGGGCTAGGGTCCAACAAAAAACTACCCAACCAGGGTGAACGAAGGCAGGCTTGAGGTGGTAGGCCAGAGTCCAAACAAAAGGAAAGGGTTCCGGTGGCCGACCAGGGTGTTGACGGCCACGGAAGAGCTCAGGGATCCATGAGTGAGCACAGGAGAGCTCAGGAGGTGGCTCGGGAACGCCAGAGGGCACAAGCGGCAGCTTGGGAGCGCCAGAGGGCTCAGGTGGCGTCTTGGGAGCGCCAGAGGGCTCAGGTGGCGGCTTGGGAGCGCCAGGCGGCTCAGACGGTGGCTCGGGAGCGCCAGAGGGCTCAGCCGGTGGCTCGGGAGCGCCAGAGGCAGCAGAAGGGGACATGAGAACGCTGGGGAACCCAGGAGACTTGAGAACGCTGGGGAACCCAGGAGACTTGAGAACGCTGGGGAACCCAGGAGACTTGAGAACTCTGGGGAGCCCAGGAGACTTGAGAACGCTGGGGAGCCCAGGAGACTTGAGAACACAGGGAAGCTCAGGGGACTTGAGAGGGGCACTGGATAGCGCTGGGTTGAGGAGGGCGCTGGACGGCGCCGGCTTGAGGCCAGGAGGGAGCCTAGCCGACGACTGATGACCAGTTGGAGCCTCCGGTGGGCGGCCCCAGTGGCAGAGCATCAGAGTCAAAAGCGGGCATTGTGGTGGACGACCCCGGTGGTGGTACAGCAGAGTCTTTGGCGGGCATCGTTATGTCCTGATACGTAAAGCTGGGTAACGTAACTAACATGCAGTTAATTGAGGTGGCTCAAAGAGAACTTCAATTTCCTTTTTTAAGTTCTGTCTTGAATGAGTAAAGTAAATAAAGCAACCGGCCTTTAGCTTCTTCTGTATAATTACTCTCTTGGTACAGATCCATAATAAAGCTGCATGAAGCTAGGTCATCAGAGGTTTATAAACCGGGCTTTTTATCAGAAAAAACACACATATTGTAACAAGGGTGACAGAAAATCATGGGCAGTTCTAGACAGGGGCCAGCGCCCCTGTCTAGAACTGGTCAGGGCCTCTTTACTAAAGACATAAAACTGAATCAATTTCTTATGATGATATGTGCAGGAACAGAAATCGTTACTGGTTGGTCCCTTGGGCCCTTTTAATTTTTTACCTTTAAATTTTAATTTTAATAATAATTTTAAAATGAATGTGTTTCACCTTTAGCTTCAGCCGTATTGAGACAGGATCACAGTTTTTAAGGGTCTGCAACGTGCAGTTCCAGAGACCCAAGTGGCTCTTTGGCTCTGTAGCTCACTTAATATATAAAACGATTAAATTTTGCCCAGTTTTTCCTGGTTTAATTATTTTTTTAAGTGCCCCATGAAAAAAGCATTGGCTCCCTGGTAAATATGATCTAGAAAATACTCACAAACATATTTTCACCCTTTAAATGCATCTTTATTTCCAAAACCTCTTTTCTTTTGTGATGTTTCACTTTTTTTTTCATTTACTGATCTGGTTTTGCCAAAGGTATTTGGTATAAATTTACAAATGATTACGTTAAAATAAGAATTGCATTAATATAAATGGATTGCATCTATGTGCATTACTCAATGTCAAGTCATGTTGTGCAATGCACACATTTTCTGTCGGTTGTCAAATACGGAAAAAAAACCTGGAGGCAAAGTCTTGGAAATCTGTTAAAAGTGATTACAGCTGTCCGAACATTTACCTCTAGCCTGACCTGGCTAAAGCAAAACTGCACTAGTTTTAATAGGTTAGTTTAATTAGGTGGGACTTGTTAGATTCATCTAAATGCACAATTCTACATAGGATTTTTTAAAATGTGATATCATAGATAGTACCTCAGATGTATGCGATGTCCACTATGTTTTCATGCATTGTTGCTGATAAATACAGTATATATAAGACTGGGGGGGAAATTTTACAAACATCGATTAAAGCTTCAGTTTTAAATTTTTCAAAATGGCAGTCTGTTCAAGCAAATAGGCTCCATGCTTTTTATTTAGATTTATAGCAAGTTGTGATGCTTTGGTAGTAAAATTACTTTGGAAATCTGAACAAAAATGTGTTTTACATTCATGATTCTTTTTTATTTATGTGCAAAAAAGCAGGAGAGAAGGAGCCACAACAGCCATAATAAAAAAACACAAAAACAGGTTTGTGTTTGGGTCTGTGGTAACAATCCAAACATAGTAGATAAAAGGCAACTAAGCTCATTCTTAAATAGAAAACAACAAATTAATCATTAATTACACTGTTATAAAAGAACTGATTGGAAATAGATTCATATGTAAGAAGGAATAAGACTTTTTTGAGAAATTAATCCACTTATTTAGTGGATTTATTTCATTGGATGGTAACAAGGCCATTCACATTATTTCTAGTTTTTACCTGATTAAGTCATATGAACGGATCAAATTGCCTAATTAAAGGCTCTTTGTCATAATAGTTTTCTTTCTATGATTTATTTCTGATTTAAACACAGCAATGAACACAATATATGGACATCCATGTTATAACATAAAACAGTAAGTTGAATAATAAACCTGAACCAATAAAAGACAAAACAAAAGCCACAGATAAAAAACAAAGGACACAAAAACCTAGCAAATATTTCCATAAGTGGATAAGAACTAGATAACTAAAGAATAAACAGAGAAGAACAAATGGAGGTTACAGAAAACAAACAAAATATAAATTAATAAACGGAAAACAAAACAAAAAAAACTGGACATCCAAAAGACTAAATGTATTCTGTGCTACTGTATTTGTTATAGGTTAGGTAAAGGGTGTACACCATTATAACCAGGGAATGAGATCACCACTCATGGGGACACATCGAGTGTCAAATACACAGCATCATCCAAAAGCAGTGACCAGATTGTTGAAAATGTGACTTCAGAGCCTTTCAGAGAATACCCATTTTTTCCCAATTTCATGAAAGAAAGGGCATCTTTTATCCAGTGAGAATGTGGGGGTGCATCAGTATAATACATGCTCACACTACGCCAGTAGTGTGAGGAAGGCCGCAAAGTCAGCACGATGGGGTGACAGTAGAGCTTTGTATCTAGAAATGTTCTGTTTTTTTTCATGTAAGATCTATTTAAAACAGCTGCTAAAGCCCCCACTGGTGGTTTAACTTGGTCTACATGAAGTCTGATCACACAGTAAATATAGACCTGATATAAAAGTGAGCATCTTTAAAATGAAATATTTACAGCTGAAAACTATCCCACATCTGACCTGAGGTCAGCTCTCCCTACAGGATCTTCACTTGGCAGGAGTCAGGCTGCAGTATTTTTAGGGTCAGGATGAGTTTGATCGCTTTTCTGAACCAGGGGTAGAAGAAAGCATAAATGAGGGGATTCATGGTGGAGTTCAGCATCATGATCCAAGACAGAGCAGCAAAGTAGGAAAAGCTGATGGGTGTGTCCTCGCCGGCAAAAGTAGGATAAAAATAAGGACAGTAGCAGATAACATACGCAGCAACCACAATGGCCAGGGTCCTGGCTGCTTTCCACTCAGATCTTGAGACAGCTTGAGCTGTTTTCACCGCAGTAGCTGCTGTCTGTGAACGGATGAGACGCAGCTGAGAGAGAGCAGCCAGAAGCACCCTGAAATAAAGAGCAACCATGATGGTAAAGGGAGCAATGAAGGACACGAAGAGATCAACAGTTCCTGAAACATGGCTGATAATTACAACACACTCCCCGTGGCAGGAGCTGAACCTGTGAGGCTGGGCCAGGTGACCCATTAGGATCAGCCCGTTGTAGAGCATTGAACCCACCCAGCAGAGAGAAACACAGATCTTCACATTAACCAGTGTGATCCTAGTGGGGTAACGGAGCGGGTCACAGATGGCTACGTAGCGGTCCACAGATATAAGCACCATGTGGCCCAAAGAGGCAGAGATCATACAGTAAAAGACATACGGAGTCAGAGCACACATCAGCCTCCCCAGCAGCCAGCAGGTCTCCAGGTAGCGCAGTCCCTCGATGGGCATCACCAGCAGCCCCACCACCAGGTCAGACACAGCCAGCGACAGCAGCAGGGCGTTGGTGGGGGTGTGCAGCTGCCTGAAGTGGGAGATGGAGACGACGACCAGCAGGTTGAGCATGACGGTGAGCAGGGAGACGAGAGCCAGCAATATGTGGAACAGAGCGGTGTGAGAGAGGGGCGTCCTCAGCCTCCTGCAGGAGGAGTTGTGGTGAGGAAAGCACAGAGAGGAGTCCCTACCGCCGTCCATCAGGGAGGAGAGGACACGAGCCTGCATGAAGACGCCTCATTTATCCTCCCTAAAATACGCCCTTCTTCCTGATGCACTGATGCAACTTTTCTTCACCATTTCATCTTGTCTGAACCCACATTTAGTTGGATTTAGATCCATTTACATACGTTTAATCGTGAGTTTTTGGAGATGAGCAGAGATTTGTTTTGCAGCTACATCTCAAAAAATTTAAATACCGTGGAAAATTTTCCAGATGTTTGGTCACTCCTTTCAGAAAGTGAAACTCGCATAATGTATAGAGTGTAATATTACAATCCATTATTTCTTGATATTTTGATGATTATGGCTTATAGTTATTAACAAAGTTCAGTATCTGAGAAAATTAGAAATTTAAGTATTGGAAACTCATGCAGTCATCTAATCAGCTAATTAATTCAAAACACCTAATGGTCCATGTCCACACGGAGACCAGATTAGGTGTATCTTCGAAGTTATTTTGTCATTTAGGCTGTTTGTTTGCATGGATACAGCACTTCTGGAAACACTCATTTTTTAATCTGGGCCCCAGAGTAGATGCATTTTAAAATGCCGGTTTCATTTTTCCAATACGTAACTTTTGACCCATATATTAGCCCAATTTGAGATATATTATTAAATTTTCCATGTGAATGTTCAGCACTCAGCGTGTATTGATGGTCTGTGTGGGCTGCCCTTCTCAAAAATCCGGCTATGTAACGTGAGAGGCACGGATCCGTCACTCAGAAAGTCATGTGACCTAGAGCAACCCTTAAACAAGAGAGCTACCACATGCTAGAGGCCTACGGGGGCGCTAAGCCTGGACCTTTCAGGTCTAGCCCCCTTAGTGGTCAAACATTACATGTTGTTGCCTTAAACGATGACGTTGTAGCTTTGCCTATCGCTCTGTAACTTGCATGAGCCTCACTCTTCACAAACAACAACAAAGATGGCGCCGTCTGGTGCGGCAGCTTTGTTATGGCTGTTGGTGATGTTTTCGGACTCCTTTTTTTTGTAATGAGCCTGCTCTACACGGCGTGTCCCCTCCAACTCACATAAAGACCACGTTGAATATTTGTCAGCGTTTGTCTCTAATCCTCCACCACAGTGTTGTGTTTACTGCACGAGTCTTCTGCGTGTGACCAGTGTTTTTTGTGTGTTTCTTTGGCAGTGTCACAGCGCCACTCTTGGGCCCCGTATGCCTACTACTGGCTTTTCAGTGGAGCTCCGTCCTCTTGTGTGGAAGACATTTTTTCCCCCACTTGTTTATGAACATTTACAGTGTTCGTCTTCGTGTACCCACATCAGGGGTGTCAAGCTCAGTTTTATATTGGGCCACTTTGGCATCATGAAGTCATTAAAAGGGCTGGTTTCACCTATATAGATGATACTTTTCATCTCATAATTTTATTTCAGTTCACACAGACAAATGCACTAACAGAAAAGTAGCACCCTTAGTCCCAGTTTATACAGTTTATCTTGAAAAAAGTTGATATTGCTGTGATTTGCACTTTAAACTCATCATTCTACGTCACTTTTTCTCTTTTTGGACATTTCTGGGTTGTTTTAATTTGTTGTGGGAAAACTGACATCTAGTGGCAGGATGCTGTTACTACACAGTTAAAACAAATCAACATTCACTACAGTAGGCACAGTTTTAGTCACTTTATACAATTTAAAAGGATATATGCCTCTACTTTATGACATGATATGCCTTTTTAGGCTCTTGAGGGCGGAATAAGTTGCCTTGACGGGCCAGATTCGGCCTGTGGGGCCTTGAGTTTGACACATGATTTACGGTGTTCGTCTTCGTGTACCCAAGGCCTCAGCCTTGGTCACTCGGAGACACAGTCAATGGGAAGACTGCTGACAGTCATTTAAGCCCCATTTACACTACCCTTGTTAAACTCGGTCCGAGCTTGGATCAGTTAACCAAGCCGAGTTTGGTTCTGACGACCGTTTACACATCACGCTATCTCGGTTCCTTGGTTTCCTTGCCTCCTAGTGACTATCTGCCGTACTACTGCTCTCTTGGATTGAAGGAGGAAATCAATCAAATAAAAATGGCGGCACCCGTAAGATTCAGGAAGTTATGTTTGGTTATATTTCGTTGTTTGCGGAGAGTCAGGCGGAGACGGCAACTTTTGGTGAATTTACATGACAGAGTCGGCTTTTGGGAAGTGGATAAGACAAACGAACGTCTAATAAGGATTTACAGACGCAGGAAACAACGACAGACGTTGAGGTTCATCACACTGCTAAACAGAATCATCACTGGAAATCGTGTCACGGTAGGGAAGCTAGTATTTTTATGAATGCCTGAAATGTCAGCTGGCTGTAAGAAGATGACGCGGTCTGCTCATGCGCTCTTTGTTATTAGAGAACCGGGCCAGGGAAAAACCAGGCCGAGCCCACAGATGGAACTGGTCTGTATTTAGCGTTGTCCGGTTGTGTCTGGCTCGGTTCAGTTCAGTTTGCGTTCCATTAACACTCGATAGTTATCTCGGTTACCGAGCTCGGACTGGTCTCGGCACGGTTAAAAAGGGGTAATGTAAACGTGGTATATGACCCTTCTTTAGCATAGACATGTTGTTTCTAACCCTCCACAACATGTCTATGCTAAAGAAGTTGGTTGATCAGAGTGCCGTATCCAAGCATCTTCATAGAAAGTTGAGTGGTAGGAAAAGGTGCACCAGCAACAGGGATAACTACAGCCTATGATTAAGAAAGAGTGGACTGAGGCTGGTTCAGTCTCTCCAGCTGCCTCTTCACTTGACCTCTGTAGGAAGAAAAGGGGAAGGTAAAAGGGGAAGCACCATCTTCTGCTGAGAATAAACATGCAGAAGCAGAAGGGTCCATGGCTGACGTGAAAGATAAAACGTCTGAGGTGTGACAAAGGAGGGTGGGCTGTCTGTTTGATTGTGGGCAGGAGAGGATGCTGAGCTTGTTCCTGAACTGAACCTGTTGAATGTGTTCAGCTGATTGGCTCTGTCTAGACCCACATCTTTCCGATCCTCCTCCTGCTTAAGGCCTGTAATCGTCTTCGTCCCTGACCACACATCTTTTATATTGTTCTGCTGGAAATTGCCTTCCAGCTTCTTCCTGTTCATCTCCCTGCTTTCTCCTGTCTTGGCTTTGAGTTGCTTCTGTATACTCCTCAGTTTTTCCTTGTCTCATTTCCTGGAGGCTCTTTTTCCTCATCCAGCAGTTCCTTCAGGTAACTGAGTGGTGATCCAGGGTTTTTTGTTGGGGAAGCATTTCACTGTTCTGGTGGGGATGGTGTTGTCCACACAGAGGTTTATATAGTCAGTCACACACACAGTCATGGCATTGATGTCATCCCTGTGTGGCGGGCACAGTGCATCCCAGTCTGTTGCCTCAAAACAACCCTTAAGAGCTTCTTCGACTTCATGTGACCATCTCTTCACAATTCTCTTTCAGTACTGCAGGTTGCTTCTGAAAATTAGGCTTATATTCTGAACAGAGAAAAATTGGATTAGGATCTGATTTGCAAAAGGAGGTAATGCTTTAGAGATGAATGAGTCTTTAACATTTGCATAAAACAAATCCAGACTTTAAATTTCTCTAGCAGAGCAGATGACAAATTGTTGAAATTTGTTGGAAGTGTAGCAGAGAATGACACATGATTAAAATTGTCGGATATTGCCAGAATAGCATTTGGATGTCTGTAGCTTATTCACAACTGCAACAGTGTCTGCAACAGCTGATGGTGGAATGTAGACTGTTGCTAAAACAACACTGGTGAACTCTCTGGGTAAATAATAAGGATCATAACTTGCTTCTAAGACTGCAGAGATGAAACTTCACAATGTCATGTCCTGGATGAAACCATCTGTTGTTCCTTAGCATTGCCAATCCACCACCTTTGCTCTTGCCACTCTAATTCTCTGTCTGTTTGCATGGTCAGAAAGGCTGGCAGAGAGGGGCTAAAGTCAGGGATATGATACTGCAGCCATGTTTCAGTAAAACACATAATACTGCATTTCCAGTATTCTGGCTGGGTCCTTGTTCAGACTTGGAGTTCCTCCAACTTGTTTCCCATAGATCTCACAATGCCGATAATAATCGATGGAAGACATGGCTTAAATTTCCTCCTTCTCTCTCTTCTTGTTGTTCCCGCTCTGCATCCTCAGCACTTCCTTTTCAGCTCATCTGGTATTTGGGAAGTAGTTGAAGTAGTATTTCAACTTTTGTGATATTAATGACTGCTCCCAGTTAACCATATTGGTATTTGGCTTGATTGGGCCAACCTGAACTCCATAGAGAATCGATGGAGTATTTTAAAGAGGAAGATGAGAGACACCTCATGGACAGCTGTGAAATCCTCCTTTTTTTATAGTGTCCTGTCTGGCAATGTGGCAATGAGAATTGTTGTCTTAATGCCAAAAATAGCCCAAAGGATTTTACTCTCACAAGAGGAGCATTATTGCTTTTGCCATAGTGCTCTGCTTGATTTATATATGTAAATAGTTTTATTATGATTTATGTAAGGAATAATTCATGTTATGTGGACACTACATTGAAAAAGTAGAAGAGGAGAGTGTCACGATTTGTTCTGATGAACCCGAACACAACCACACACTGAATTTCGTTTAGTGAGTTTTATTGAATGATGATGAGTTGTGGAAGAAGGAGACCAGAGAGGCTGTACCGGACTGGAGCAGGAGGATGTGGATGGGAGCAGGAGCTGGAGGACTGCAGGTGCTGGAGGACTGGAGAGAGCTGGAGAGCTGCGGGTGCTGCGCCGAGAACCAGCAGCTCAGCAGAGAGAGTTCTTGGAAGTGCAGGGGCTGCTGTAGAACCAGAGGTGCAGCAGAGAGAGTTCTTTGGACGCAGGGGCTGCAGTAGGACCAGGAACGTAGCAGAGAGAGTTCTTTGAACGCAGGACTAGACTGGACTGGACTGCAGACGTGGGAAACTCAGGCAGGCAGACGTGGGAGAATCTCTGACTGGCTGACGAGGGAGAGTCGAAGCTCTGACAGACAGACGTGGGAAAATCTCTGACAGCAGACGAGGTTTGAGTGGAGACTGATGACGTGGGGAACTCTGACTGACAGACGTGGGAAAATCTCTGACAGACAGACGAAGTTTGGGTGAAGCATGATGACGATCCGGCGGGGAAGAGCAGACTGAGGAAGGTTTAAGTAGAGGTGTTGGCAGGTGCACTGAATCCAGGCTTAATTAGGAACGGCAGGTGGAACTAATGAAGAGGTGGAGTGAGAACTGGGCTGCATGAGAGGTGGAAAGTGCTGGAAAGTTCATGAGGAGACAGGCATGCCAAAACTGTACCATGACATCAAGGCCCCCCCATCCCCCCCTCAAGGCTGCAGGGTTCCCGCGGGTCCTTAAAAAGTCTTAAATTAAAATCCGGGAAATTAAGGTCTTAAATTGTCTTAAATTTACCGTAAAGTTGCTGTAGGTATTAAATTTTCAGCCGGTCTGCTTAATGCCGGGGTTAAAGTTCTCCGTCGCTGCGACGGATTTCCGTCATTTGGAAAATTAGAGCAAAAAGTTCCGCCTAGACTTTTTCAAAAAGAAACTGCTCTAAGGGTTCGTGTGGACCTCTAAACCAATGAAATCTGGCAGAGCCGGGACATTAGCCAATCAGAAAGAGAGTAGGGCGGGTCTTTGCAAAGCGGAGATCTGCCACTGAGGTTCATCGGTGTTCAATCATTTTCATTTTTTAGAAGAGCGTACCAAAATGGCCACAGATGCATGAATGAAAGTAGCGCTGGTTGAAGGTTTTCTTTGGATTTATGAACTATCAACTCAGAAAGTTCAGTGGAATGAACAACTTACCTCGGTAAGCGTGCAGTTAATTGAGTTGCTTTCACCTGTGGCCACGTCACCTGTCAGCGTTTATTCCCTCGCTTCCAGTAATTTAACTGATAAACGCAGCGACTAACCAGGGATTTCCTCATGATTCGCTGTTATGTTTTGTTGAAAATTCAAAGAAAAGTAACGCGCTAGCTCAGCTAATTTAGCATGACGCGTTTTTTTTTTCAAGAAGAAGGGTCGGAATGTGAAACAGTGCTCCGCATTTCACAGGGTCCGATTCGGAAAAATAAAATAAAAAAAAATAAATTGTAGGCAGGAGTTGGTGGACCTAGACCATGAAATTGAGAAGAGAGCAGCAGAGCTGCGCCACATGTCTTGAGGTGAATTTGGGATGTTACGAAACAGGGTTTCTCTCATTAAAAGTCATGTAATAACATTTGTGTTTTCTAACAGTTATGTAGATTATTTGTCAACATTTTGGCTTGTGAAAGGCTGTTTTGAGGACATTAGTGAGTGATCTTATTTTCAGTATTCTATATGGTTCCTTCATACAAAGCATTGTGTTGTTTAGTGTAATCTAATTTATGTTACGTTGGCTCTGTTCTACATCACAAAGGACCCAAATAAAATAAAATAAAAAGGTCTAAAAGAAAAGTATTTTTACTTTTTTTACTTACCGAGTTTACACATTGCACACAATTGATACCAAATGGAAAAGTTTTGATTTCCATTGTAGGAGGAAATAAATTGAGTAGCCTATTCCAAAGAAATTATGAAATTTTTGGGTCTTAAATTATATTTGTTGAGGTCTGAAAAAGGTCTTAAAAAGCATTAAATTTTACTTTTAAAATGGTGCAAGAACCCTGGGCTGGCTTCCAGACGGCCTCAAAGGGAGAAAAAAAAACGACCCACCCAGGGTGGGCGGAGGGAGGCTCAGGATGGAGGGCTAGAATCCAAAAACAAAACAACCCAACCAGGGTGGGCGGAGGGAGGCTCAGGACGGGGGGCTAGGGTCCAACAAAAAACTACCCAACCAGGGTGAACGAAGGCAGGCTTGAGGTGGTAGGCCAGAGTCCAAACAAAAGGAAAGGGTTCCGGTGGCCGACCAGGGTGTTGACGGCCACGGAAGAGCTCAGGGATCCATGAGTGAGCACAGGAGAGCTCAGGAGGTGGCTCGGGAACGCCAGAGGGCACAAGCGGCAGCTTGGGAGCGCCAGAGGGCTCAGGTGGCGTCTTGGGAGCGCCAGAGGGCTCAGGTGGCGGCTTGGGAGCGCCAGGCGGCTCAGACGGCCACGGAAGAGCTCAGGGATCCATGAGTGAGCACAGGAGAGCTCAGGAGGTGGCTCGGGAACGCCAGAGGGCACAAGCGGCAGCTTGGGAGCGCCAGAGGGCTCAGGTGGCGTCTTGGGAGCGGGGACATGAGAACGCTGGGGAACCCAGGAGACTTGAGAACGCTGGGGAACCCAGGAGACTTGAGAACGCTGGGGAACCCAGGAGACTTGAGAACTCTGGGGAGCCCAGGAGACTTGAGAACGCTGGGGAGCCCAGGAGACTTGAGAACACAGGGAAGCTCAGGGGACTTGAGAGGGGCACTGGATAGTGCTGGGTTGAGGAGGGCGCTGGACGGCGCCGGCTTGAGGCCAGGAGGGAGCCTAGCCGACGACTGATGACCAGTTGGAGCCTCCGGTGGGCGGCCCCAGTGGCAGAGCATCAGAGTCAAAAGCGGGCATTGTGGTGGACGACCCCGGTGGTGGTACAGCAGAGTCTTTGGCGGGCATCGTTATGTCCTGATACGTAAAGCTGGGTAACGTAACTAACATGCAGTTAATTGAGGTGGCTCAAAGAGAACTTCAATTTCCTTTTTTAAGTTCTGTCTTGAATGAGTAAAGTAAATAAAGCAACCGGCCTTTAGCTTCTTCTGTATAATTACTCTCTTGGTGCAGATCCATAATAAAGCTGCATGAAGCTAGGTCATCAGAGGTTTATAAACCGGGCTTTTTATCGGAAAAAACACACATATTGTAACAAGGGTGACAGAAAATCATGGGCAGTTCTAGACAGGGGCCAGCGCCCCTGTCTAGAACTGGTCAGGGCCTCTTTACTAAAGACATAAAACTGAATCAATTTCTTATGATGATATGTGCAGGAACAGAAATCGTTACTGGTTGGTCCCTTGGGCCCTTTTAATTTTTTACCTTTAAATTTTAATTTTAATAATAATTTTAAAATGAATGTGTTTCACCTTTAGCTTCAGCCGTATTGAGACAGGATCACAGTTTTTAAGGGTCTGCAACGTGCAGTTCCAGAGACCCAAGTGGCTCTTTGGCTCTGTAGCTCACTTAATATATAAAACGATTAAATTTTGCCCAGTTTTTCCTGGTTTAATTATTTTTTTAAGTGCCCCATGAAAAAAGCATTGGCTCCCTGGTAAATATGATCTAGAAAATACTCACAAACATATTTTCACCCTTTAAATGCATCTTTATTTCCAAAACCTCTTTTCTTTTGTGATGTTTCACTTTTTTTTTCATTTACTGATCTGGTTTTGCCAAAGGTATTTGGTATAAATTTACAAATGATTACGTTAAAATAAGAATTGCATTAATATAAATGGATTGCATCTATGTGCATTACTCAATGTCAAGTCATGTTGTGCAATGCACACATTTTCTATCGGTTGTCAAATACGGAAAAAAAACCTGGAGGCAAAGTCTTGGAAATCTGTTAAAAGTGATTACAGCTGTCCGAACATTTACCTCTAGCCCAGGGGTCTCAGACTCGCGGCCCGCGGGCCAACTGCGGCCCTCGGGACAATAGTTTGTGGCCCCCGCCTTAATAGGAAAGTTTAATGTCAGTGCGGCCCGCGGGTTTGATATGATTGGCACTTGTCAGTGTTGTGTGCGGAGCTGAACGAACTTACCAATCACGGTAGAGTATATTGCTCTCGGGGGCAGGACATCCGCCAGGTGTATTTGCATTTTCTATTTGTCATTATTTGCATGCGGCACATGCGCAATTTCTGCGGCTGCTCCCGCTTCACGCGCGTCCAGTCTAGACCTGGAAGTTGCTGCTCAGTGTAACGTAATTAAGGCTAGGGCCTGACTACAGCCAAATATGGTAATAGGCAATCAGGTTGTCTGAGGAGCCCGTGTGTGTGTGTGTGTGTGTGTGAATAAAACACAGACAGGTAGTAAGTTTAAGTTATTGTATTCAAATGTATATTTTTTGCATATATTTAGGAAGGTAGTCAATATTTATTTTCCTATAAGCATACACAACACAACAGGAAGACAACAAAAAATAAATAAACTCTGATAACACCCAAGAGTTTTTGTTCTCTTCAAGTCCGTTTTTTTTTTTTTTTTAAATGCTGAGTGATTAATGTTTCACTTCACTTAAGTCCTGCCGCGAAGCTGCGGTGATCCGGTAGCTCGCCATCATGGGTTGAAATGGGGTGAGAAAGAAACCTGACCCAAATAATGTCATAAATAAAAACAACAATTAGCATTTATACAGGGTTAAACTGCTATCCAAAACAACTAAATATTCATTAAAAAAATAGCTTTATTCCATATAGTATTTGTCATGTTTTGTTTAACGTATTTGGCCCGAATGCAGAACACACTCGGTTACACAGGAAGCAGTTTTAAGTTGTTTATTAAATAAACTGCGGAAAACTAACAAATGCACAGGAGGTTCTGTCACAAGGTGGTGGCGACGAGGAGAGAGGTACGAGTGGGACGCGCTCAATCTAGGAGGCAAAAAGAAATTATTAGATAAATTAAAAAGGCACGGAGCGATTTATTGGAGAAACGTAAGCTTACCACAGAGCACTGAAACCAGACCAAGGGGAAGCGGAGCGGACTCAGCTCTTGCCTGATGTTGATGGAGGCAGGTGACTGTGTGACCGGTGAACGAGTGCTTGGGGCAGGGTCCGAGCGAGCAGCGCCGGCGGGTCCAGGGATCCAGGGGCAGCAGGAGGAACCAGGTAGATCCGGCTTGGTAATTCCAAGGGAGCACGAGAGGGAGTCCGGAGCAAAGTCCAAGACGAAGGGAACCGAAGGACTTGGCTTGCAACGTCAGAGCATAGATGAGTGATCCAACACGAGAGGCAGCCACAACGGCGTGCTCCTGCTGTCCGAGTTAGTGTAGTTCTTATAGTGCCGCCGAACGCTGCTGAACGAGCCGCAGGTGTGCGCGCCCCGCCCATCTTTCAACTGCAGACACCTGCGGAGAGAGCAGAGAAGGCAGAACCGGCAGAAACTGCACGGCTCTGCCTGCTGAGTCTTGACAGTATTTCTCAGGAATTATTCAAATTTATTTCAAGTTAATCACATTAATGTTACAGATTTAACTAAAGTTAAAGATCAAGTAAAGTTACAGATTCAGTAAAGTCAGATATCAAAGTAAAGTGCACTTTTAAGTTCTATCCAAGTTTAACTGACATTTAAAGACAAACTTAATTTACTTAAATACTGTTTTAAGTAACATTGAATTGGTTTGTTTTGTTGCGCAACTCCAAAGAAATGAACCAATTCCAGAGTTGTATTGGCCGTTCACAAAAATCAATGAAAAGTAACTAAAAGTATCCTTAAAGGACAAAATTACAAGAATTAAAGGTCTTATTTAATACTTTGAGGACATATCTTCAATTCGGCCACAAAATTAACAAAAAGTGAATGATAAAATGGTCTTGCAGACTAAAATAAGACGTCAATACACAGATTTTAAGTGGCGTGTCACCATCGCATTTCTATTATAAAAAACAAACAAACAAAGGACGTAAAATAAACGACTCACCGTCGATTGGTTACCAGAAAACACCCAATATAATCCTTCGTCTATGTTAATTTGGGTTGATTCAGCAATGTTCTTCAGTGATGTAGTAAAACGCCGTAAGCAGCTAGCCACAGCGAAAGCCTGTAGTAACGGAAATGGAGGAGACCCGAGTTCACCTCTGACCCGGACCTTAAAGTGTGCTGTCAGGTTTACCCGCCAAAATAAAATAGGTGTTGATTATTTTATGCCGGTTACATCAGCGGGACAGAAAAAGAAGCGGAAAAGACGCATCACCGAAACTGAAACTGAAACTACAGCCCCAAACATGTCTTTTTCAAAGCCTGCAGTGAAGAGAAAGGTTGGGGATGAGCACAGACAGTTTCAGAAAAAGTGGGAAGAGCAATATTTCTTTGTTGAGCACAGGGGCATCCCGATGTGTCTTATTTGCACAGAGAAAGTTGCAGTGCACAAAGAATACAATTTGAAACGTCATTACACAACTAGACATGCTGAGGAGTATGCAAAATACCAGGGAGATGAGAGAGCCAACCGGGTTGTTAATCTTAAAACATGTCTACTGAGGCAACAAGATTTCTTTAAGAAAGCAACCAAAGAGAATGATGCAGCAGTTGAAGCTAGCTACGTGGTTAGTGAGATGATCGCTAAAGCAGGAAAGCCATTCAAAGAAGGTGAATTTGTTAAAAAGTGCATATTACAGGCTGCAAGTATTGTCTGTCCAGAAAAGAAAGGTCAGTTTAACAACATCAGCCTTTCTGCCAACACCGTGGCAGAGCGCATTTCTGACCTGTCAAGTGACATTTATGATCAACTGCTTGAGAAAGCAACGCGTTTCAGTGCATACTCAGTTGCTCTTGATGAGACTACAGACATCACTGACACTGCCCAGCTTGCAATCTATGTCCGTGGTGTTGATGACAATTTTGAAGTCACAGAGGAGTTGCTCACAGTAATTCCAATGCATGGCCAGACCACTGCTCAGGAGATATTTCACCAGCTGTGTGATGCCATTGAGAATGCCGGTTTGCCGTGGAAGAGGTTTGTTGGAATAACAACCGATGGAGCGCCATCAATGACAGGGAGGAAAAATGGACTGGTGGCACTTGTTAAAAAAAAACTGGAAGAGGAGAGTGTGGAGGAGGCCATTGCTTTGCACTGCATTATCCATCAGCAGGCCCTTTGCAGCAAATGCCTGAAGTTTGACAATGTGATGTCTGTTGTTGTGAAATGCATCAACCAAATCAGATCCAGGAGCTTAAAGCACAGAAGGTTCCGTGCTTTTTTAGAGGAAATGGAGTCAGAATATGGGGATGTGCTCTACTTCACCGAGGTACGTTGGCTCAGCAGGGGAAACACACTGAAGAGATTTTTTGAGTTGAGAGTGGAAGTGAAAGCCTCCATGGAGAAAGATGGGGTCTCTGTTCCCGAGCTAAGTGATCCCAAATGGCTCATGGACTTAGCTTTTCTTGTTGATATTACCCAGGAGCTTAATGTACTTAATAAGAAGTTACAAGGCCAGGGGCAACTTGTCAGTGCTGCCTATGACAACGTGAGAGCATTCTCTGCAAAACTCATGTTATGGAAAGCCCAGGTTTCTCAGACAAACCTTTGCCATTTCCCAGCATGCAAGGCACTCATGGATGCAGGCACACCATTCAGTGGTGAGAAGTATGTGGATGTCATTTTGAAGCTACAGGAGGAATTTGATCACAGATTTGCAGACTTCAAGACGCACAGAGCCACATTTCAAATTTTTGCAGACCCCTTCTCCTTTGACGTGCAAGATGCTCCTCCTGTGCTTCAAATGGAGCTCATTGACCTGCAGTGCAACTCTGAACTCAAAGCCAAGTTCAGGGAGGTGAGTGGAAAAGCAGACAAGCTTGGTCAATTTTTGAGAGAATTGCCACCCAGCTTCCCTGAGCTTTCCCGAATGTTCAAGCGGGCCATGTGTCTTTTTGGGAGCACATACTTGTGCGAAAAGCTCTTCTCTACCTTGAACTTCAATAAGTCCAAGTACAGGTCGAGACTTACTGATGAGCATCTCCAAGCCCTACTTAGGGTCTCAACTGCCTCCTCCCTTAAGCCAAATGTGGCTCGGCTATGCGAGAGGAAGCGCTGCCAGACCTCTAGCAGTAAGAAGTAGGCAGAAGAAGCCATGTTCATAACAGTTTATGTTCAATGTTACATTCATGTTCAGAAAGTTAAAGGTTAAAGAACTGTTAATACGGCCATTTGAATTTGAATTATAAAAATTACATTTCTCTAGTCTTCTATATCTGCTGTATTATTTTTATTATTATTTTATTTATTTATTACTGATAATTTTTTTTCTTATGAATTGTTAATTTATTTATTTTTTCATCTTATTTTGTGTTAAAAAATAAAAATAAATACATTTGATAACATTGGAATGTTTTTGTAAGAGCTTTTCTTGTGGAAAACCCGATGCGGCCCAGCTTCCCCCAGACTCTACCTCCAGCGGCCCCCGGGTAAATTGAGTTTGAGACCCCTGCTCTAGCCTGACCTGGCTAAAGCAAAACTGCACTAGTTTTAATAGGTTAGTTTAATTAGGTGGGACTTGTTAGATTTATCTAAATGCACAATTCTACATAGGATTTTTTAAAATGTGATATCATAGATAGAACCTCAGATGTATGCGATGTCCACTATGTTTTCATGCATTGTTGCTGATAAATACAGTATATATAAGACTGGGGGGGAAATTTTACAAACATCGATTAAAGCTTCAGTTTTAAATTTTTCAAAATGGCAGTCTGTTCAAGCAAATAGGCTCCATGCTTTTTATTTAGATTTATAGCAAGTTGTGATGCTTTGGTAGTAAAATTACTTTCGAAATCTGAACAAAAATGTGTTTTACTTTCATGATTCTTTTTTATTTATGTGCAAAAAAGCAGGAGAGAAGGAGCCACAACAGTCATAATAAAAAAAACACAAAAACAGGTTTGTGTTTGGGTCTGTGGTAACAATCCAAACATAGTAGATAAAAGGCAACTAAGCTCATTCTTAAATAGAAAACAACAAATTAATCATTAATTACACTGTTATAAAAGCACTGATTGGAAATAGATTCATATGTAAGAAGGAATAAGACTTTTTTGAGAAATTAATCCACTTATTTAGTGGATTTATTTCATTGGATGGTAACAAGGCCATTCACATTATTTCTAGTTTTTACCTGATTAAGTCATATGAACGGATCAAATTGCCTAATTAAAGGCTCTTTGTCATAATAGTTTTCTTTCTATGATTTATTTCTGATTTAAACACAGCAATGAACACAATATATGGACATCCATGTTATAACATAAAACAGTAAGTTGAATAATAAACCTGAACCAATAAAAGACAAAACAAAAGCCACAGATAAAAAACAAAGGACACAAAAACCTAGCAAATATTTCCATAAGTGGATAAGAACTAGATAACTAAAGAATAAACAGAGAAGAACAAATGGAGGTTACAGAAAACAAACAAAATATAAATTAATAAACGGAAAACAAAACAAAAAAAACTGGACATCCAAAAGACTAAATGTATTCTGTGCTACTGTATTTGTTATAGGTTAGGTAAAGGGTGTACACCATTATAACCAGGGAATGAGATCACCACTCATGGGGACACATCGAGTGTCAAATACACAGCATCATCCAAAAGCAGTGACCAGATTGTTGAAAATGTGACTTCAGAGCCTTTCAGAGAATACCCATTTTTTCCCAATTTCATGAAAGAAAGGGCATCTTTTATCCAGTGAGAATGTGGGGGTGCATCAGTATAATACATGCTCACACTACGCCAGTAGTGTGAGGAAGGCCGCAAAGTCAGCACGATGGGGTGACAGTAGAGCTTTGTATCTAGAAATGTTCTGGTTACTTTGGTTGTTTTTTCATGTAAGATCTATTAAAAACAGCTGCTAAAGCCCCCACTGGTGGTTTAACTTGGTCTACATGAAGTCTGATCACACAGTAAATATAGACCTGATATAAAAGTGAGCATCTTTAAAATGAAATATTTACAGCTGAAAACTATCCCACATCTGACCTGAGGTCAGCTTTCCCTACAGGATCTTCACTTGGCAGGACTCAGGCTGCAGTATTTTTAGGGTCAGGATGAGTTTGATCGCTTTTCTGAACCAGGGGTAGAAGAAAGCATAAATGAGGGGATTCATGGTGGAGTTCAGCATCATGATCCAAGACAGAGCAGCAAAGTAGGAAAAGCTGATGGGTGTGTCCTCGCCGGCAAAAGTAGGATAAAAATAAGGACAGTAGCAGATAACATACGCAGCAACCACAATGGCCAGGGTCCTGGCTGCTTTCCACTCAGATCTTGAGACAGCTTGAGCTGTTTTCACCGCAGTAGCTGCTGTCTGTGAACGGATGAGACGCAGCTGAGAGAGAGCAGCCAGAAGCACCCTGAAATAAAGAGCAACCATGATGGTAAAGGGAGCAATGAAGGACACGAAGAGATCAACAGTTCCTGAAACATGGCTGATAATTACAACACACTCCCCGTGGCAGGAGCTGAACCTGTGAGGCTGGGCCAGGTGACCCATTAGGATCAGCCCGTTGTAGAGCATTGAACCCACCCAGCAGAGAGAAACACAGATCTTCACATTAACCAGTGTGATCCTAGTGGGGTAACGGAGCGGGTCACAGATGGCCACGTAGCGGTCCACAGATATAAGCACCATGTGGCCCAAAGAGGCAGAGGTCATACAGTAAAAGACATACGGAGTCAGAGCACACATCAGCCTCCCCAGCAGCCAGCAGGTCTCCAGGTAGCGCAGCCCCTCGATGGGCATCACCAGCAGCCCCACCACCAGGTCAGACACAGCCAGCGACAGCAGCAGGGCGTTGGTGGGGGTGTGCAGCTGCCTGAAGTGGGAGATGGAGACGACGACCAGCAGGTTGAGCATGACGGTGAGCAGGGAGACGAGAGCCAGCAATATGTGGAACAGAGCGGTGTGAGAGAGGGGCGTCCTCAGCCTCCTGCAGGAGGAGTTGTGGTGAGGAAAGCACAGAGAGGAGTCCCTACCGCCGTCCATCAGGGAGGAGAGGACACGAGCCTGCATGAAGACGCCTCATTTATCCTCCCTAAAATACGCCCTTCTTCCTGATGCACTGATGCAACTTTTCTTCACCATTTCATCTTGTCTGAACCCACGTTTAGTTGGATTTAGATCCATTTACACACGTTTAATCATGAGTTTTTGGAGATGAGCAGAGATTTGTTTTGCAGCTACATCTCAAAAAATGTAAATACCGTGGAAAATTTTCCAGATGTTTGGTCACTCCTTTCAGAAAGTGAAACTCGCATAATGTATAGAGTGTAATATTACAATCCATTATTTCTTGATATTTTGATGATTATGGCTTATAGTTATTAACAAAGTTCAGTATCTGAGAAAATTAGAAATTTAAGTATTGGAAACTCATGCAGTCATCTAATCAGCTAATTAATTCAAAACACCTAATGGTCCATGTCCACACGGAGACCAGATTAGGTGTATCTTCGAAGTTATTTTGTCATTTAGGCTGTTTGTTTGCATGGATACAGCACTTCTGGAAACACTCATTTTTTAATCTGGGCCCCAGAGTAGATGCATTTTAAAATGCCGGTTTCATTTTTCCAATACGTAACTTTTGACCCATATATTAGCCCAATTTGAGATATATTATTAAATTTTCCATGTGAATGTTCAGCACTCAGCGTGTATTGATGGTCTGTGTGGGCTGCCCTTCTCAAAAATCTGGCTATGTAACGTGAGAGGCACGGATCCGTCACTCAGAAAGTCATGTGACCTAGAGCAACCCTTAAACAAGAGAGCTACCACATGCTAGAGGCCTACGGGGGCGCTAAGCCTGGACCTTTCAGGTCTAGCCCCCCTAGTGGTCAAACATTACATGTTGTTGCCTTAAACGATGACGTAGCTTTGCCTATCGCTCTGTAACTTGCATGAGCCTCACTCTTCACAAATAACAACAAAGATGGCGCCGTCTGATGCGGCAGCTTTGTTATGGCTGTTGGTGATGTTTTCGGACTCCTTTTTTTTGTAATGAGCCTGCTCTACACGGCGTGTCCCCTCCAACTCACATAAAGACCACGTTAAATATTTGTCAGCGTTTGTCTCTAATCCTCCACCACAGTGTTGTGTTTACTGCACGAGTCTTCTGCGTGTGACCAGTGTTTTTTGTGTGTTTCTTTGGCAGTGTCACAGCGCCACTCTTGGACCCCGTATGCCTACTACTACTGGCTTTTCAGTGGAGCTCCGTCCTCTTGTGTGGAAGACATTTTTTTCCCCACTTGTTTATGAACATTTACAGTGTTCGTCTTCGTGTACCCACATCAGGGGTGTCAAGCTCAGTTTTATATTGGGCCACTTTGGCATCATGAAGTCATTAAAAGGGCTGGTTTCACCTGTATAGATGATACTTTCGGCCATCGGCCAGACCCCGAGGGTCCTGAGTATTTCCCCGAGGGTCCGGCCGACACTTTGGCTCCCGTCAAGCCCAACGAGGGGGTCCGGGAGGTCCTGCCTCCGCCTACACGTGACGTGGGAACCCAGAGGGGTCCGTCACCGACCTGCGACGTGGGAACCCAGAGGGGTCCGTCACCGACCTGCGACGTGGTAACCCAGAGGGGTCCGTCGCCGACCTGCGACGTGGGAACCCAGAAGGGTCCGTCGCCGACCTGCGACGTGGGAACCCAGGGGGGTCCGTCGCCGACCTGCGACGTGGGAACCCAGGGGGATCCGTCGCCGACATGTGACGTGGGAACCCAGAGGGGTCCGTCTCTGACCAGTGAGGCGGGAATCCAGGGGGATCCTTCGTTCTTCGGGCACCCTGGGCCTCCGAAGAGGATGCAGCAACTGTGGTCTCCTGGACACTTTGAGCCTCTCGGAGTTGTGTGCAAGTCAAGACCCCTTATTGCCCTCTTGGACTGCCAACTTTGGGAAAGACTTTATTGGATGTCACTTTCTGAGACCCTCCAGCAGCTGGTCCTAAGACTGCTGGTTGCGAAGGGCCTGACGGGGCCTCCTGAAGCCTGTAGCCCGGGGCCTCCTGAAGCCTGTAGCCCGGGGCCTCCTGAAGCCTGTAGCCCGGGGCCTCCTGAAGCCTGTAGCCAGGGGCCTCCTGAAGCCTGTAGCCCGGGGCCTCCTGAAGCCTGTAGCCCGGGGCCTCCTGAAGCCTGTAGCCAGGCACCCCCTGTAGTCGCCTGTAGCCAGGTACCCCCTGTAGTCGCCTGTAGCCAGGTACCCCCTGTAGTCGCCTGTTGCCAGGTACCCTCTGTAGTCGCCTGTAGCCAGGTACCCCCTGTAGTCGCCTGTAGCCAGGCACCCCCTGTAGTCGCCTGTAGCCGGGCTTCCCCTTCAGTCGCCTGTAGCCGGGCTCCCTCTTCAGTCGCCTGTAGCCAGGCTCCCTCTTCAGTCGCCTGTAGCCAGGCTCCCCCTTCAGTCGCCTGTAGCCAGGCTCCCTCTTCAGTCGCCTGTAGCCAGGCTCCCGCACCGGTAGCCGGTAACCAGGCGCAGCTGCCTGTAGCTAGTAACCAGGTGCCTCCCTTGGTTTGTAGCCCGGCGCCGCCCGTAGCCTGTAGCCCGGCGCCGTCCGTAGCCTGTAGTCCGGCGCCGTCCGTAGCCTGTAGTCCGGCGCCGTCCGTAGCCTGTAGTCCGGCGCCTCCCTTAGCCTGTAGTCTGGCGCCTCCTTTAGCCTGTAGTCCGGTGCCTTCCTTAGCTTGTAGTCCGGCACCCGTTTTTTTTTTCTCCCTTTTCAGGAGTCGGGGTCCGAGGTTTCTGCTCCGCCGACGGCCTATGAGGGTCCTGCTCCGCCGGCGGCCTCCTGAAATCCTGTCCCGCCTGGTCCGTCCGCCGGGCCGTCTGCCGGAGATCTTGTCTCGCCAGAGCCGTCCACCGGGACGACCGCCGGAGGTCCTGACTCGCCTGGGCCGTCCGCCGGGACGACCGCCGGAGGTCCTGACTCGCCTGGGCCGTCTGCCGGGACGACCGCCGGAGAACCTGTCACGCCGGGAACGTCCGCCGGAAAACCTGTCACGCCGGGGCCGTCCGCCGGAGAACCTGTCACGCCGGGGCCGTCCGCCGGAGAACCTGTCACGCCGGGGCCGTCCGCCGGAGAACCTGTCACGCCGGGGCCGTCCGCCGGAGAACCTGTCACGCCGGGTCCGTCCGCCGGAGAGCCTGTCACGCCGGGTCCGTCCGCCGGAGAGCCTGTCACGCCGGGGCCGTCCGCCGGAGAGCCTGTCACGCCGGGGCCGTCCGCCGGAGAGCCTGTCACCCGGGGCCGTCCGCCGGAGAGCCTGTCACGCCGGGGCCGTCCGCCGGAGAGCCTGTCACGCCGGGGCCGTCCGCCGGAGAGCCTGTCACGCCGGGGCCGTCCGCCGGAGCGCCATTCTCGCCGGGGCCGTCCTCCGGGACGTCCACCAGACTTTTGTTCCTAGAGACTGTGTTTTTTCTGTTAGTTTCTGGTTCGCCCTGTTGGGTTGTTTTGATTTTTTTTGCCTGGACTCTATCCCTCTGTCCGATAACCCCCTCCTTCCACCCGGTCTAGTATGCTATGTGTTCTGTTCGAGGGACGTCTGGAATCCGTCCTTGAGGGGGGGGCTCTGTAATATTCGGTCTTGTTTATGATTCGGTTAAGTTAGAATTTTCCTGCCTTACGTTTACTGTGTTTTTAGTTCTGAAGTCCGGTTTAGCCTGTTTATTTTATATTCTGTTCTGGTTCACGTTTATTAGATGGTTAAGTATTTTCCTGCCTCTTGGTTTATTTGCATTCTAGATTATTGAGTTCTGTTTAGCCTGTGGATTATTTTCATTACCGGTTTTCTGTATTAGTTCTGATTTTAGTGCTGCGATTTGTTTTCATTATTGTCTTTGGATTTTGGTTTATTTCTCCAGCCCCTGTCAGTTCCGCAATTGCTTCCACCTTTGGTTAATTAGTTTTTCACTCCGCTCACCTGTTTGTCTGTTTATTTAAGCCTCACCCCCTCCTCAGCTAGTTGTCGGTTCGTCTCTCATTCATTCACGCACTCCATCCCGTCTCTGGTAAGAGCTCCCAGCACCTTGGTTCTGTTTTATTGACCCTGTTCTGTCTGTTTTTGCCCAGTTCTGTCCGCCTGCCCCCATACAAGTGTTGCCTGGATGTTTGCCTTACCTACCTGTGGACTCTGTTCTGTTTGCCTGTCTGTTCCCCACTCCTCATCATCCCTCAAATAAATCAAGTTAACAACATAGCAGTGTTTTGGTTGAATTCCGGGTTCACCTCCAAGCCAGATCATTACAATGATATGCCTTTTTAGGCTCTTGAGGGCGGAATAAGTTGCCTTGACGGGCCAGATTCGGCCTGTGGGGCCTTGAGTTTGACACATGATTTACGGTGTTCGTCTTCGTGTATCCAAGGCCTCAGCCTTGGTCACTCGGAGACACAGTCAATGGGAAGACTGCTGACAGTCATTTAAGCCCCATTTACACTACCCTTGTTAAACTCGGTCCGAGCTTGGATCAGTTAACCAAGCCGAGTTTGGTTCTGACGACCGTTTACACATCACGCTATCTCGGTTCCTTGGTTTCCTCGCCTCCTAGTGACGATCTGCCGTACTACTGCTCTCTTGGATTGAAGGAGGAAATCAATCAAATAAAAATGGCGGCACCCGTAAGATTCAGGAAGTTATGTTTGGTTATATTTCGTTGTTTGCGGAGAGTCAGGCGAAGACGGCAACTTTTGGTGAATTTACATGACAGAGTCGGCTTTTGGGAAGTGGATAAGACAAACGAACGTCTAATAAGGATTTACAGACGCAGGAAACAACGACAGACGTTGAGGTTCATCACACTGCTAAACAGAATCATCACTGGAAATTGTGTCACGGTAGGGAAGCTAGTATTTTTATGAATGTCTGAAATGTCAGCTGACTGTAAGGATATGACACGGCCTGCTCATGCGCTCTTTGTTATTAGAGAACCGGGCCAGGGAAAAACCAGGCCGAGCCCACAGATGGAACTGGTCTGTATTTAGCGTTGTCCGGTTGTGTCTGGCTCGGTTCAGTTCAGTTTGCGTACCATTTACACTCGATAGTTATCTCAGTTACCGAGCTCGGACTGGTCTCGGCACGGTTAAAAAGGGGTAGTGTAAACGTGGTATATGACCCTTCTTTAGCATAGACATGTTGTTTCTAACCCTCCACAACATGTCTATGCTAAAGAAGTTGGTTGATCAGAGTGCCGTATCCAAGCATCTTCATAGAAAGTTGAGTGGTAGGAAAAGGTGCACCAGCAACAGGGATAACTACAGCCTATGATTAAGAAAGAGTGGACTGAGGCTGGCTCAGTCTCTCCAGCTGCCTCTTCACTTGACCTCTGGAGGAAGAAAAGGGGAAGGTAAAAGGGGAAGCACCATCTTCTGCTGAGAACAAACATGCAGAAGCAGAAGGGTCCATGGCTGACGTGAAAGATAAAACGTCTGAGGTGTGACAAAGGAGGGTGGGCTGTCTGTTTGATTGTGGGCAGGAGAGGATACTGAGCTTGTTCCTGAACTGAACCTGTTGAATGTGTTCAACCGATTGGCTCTGTCTAGACCCACATCTTTCCGATCCTCCTCCTGCTTAAGGCCTGTAATCGTCTTCGTCCCTGACCACACATCTTTTATATTGTTCTGCTGGAGATTGCCTTCCAGCTTCTTCCTGTTCATCTCCCTGCTTTCTCCTGTCTTGGCTTTGAGTTGTGTCTGTATACTCCTCAGTTTTTCCTTGTCTCATTTCCTGGAGGCTCTTTTTCCTCATCCAGCAGTTCCTTCAGGTAACTGAGTGGTGATCCAGGGTTTTTTGTTGGGGAAGCATTTCACTGTTCTTGTGGGGATGGTGTTGTCCACACAGAGGTTTATATAGTCAGTCACAAACACTGGCATTGATGTCATCCCTGTGTGGCGGGCACAGTGCATCCCAGTCTGTTGCCTCAAAACAACCCTTAAGAGCTTCTTCGACTTCATGTGACCATCTCTTCACAATTCTCTTTCAGTACTGCAGGTTGCTTCTGAAAATTAGGCTTATATTCTGAACAGAGAAAAATTGGATTAGGATCTGATTTGCAAAAGGAGGTAATGCTTTAGAGATGAATGAGTCCTTAACATTTACATAAAACAAATCCAGACTTTAAATTTCTCTAGCAGAGCAGATGACAAATTGTTGAAATTTGTTGGAAGTGTAGCAGAGAATGACACATGATTAAAATTGTCAGATATTGCCAGAATAGCATTTGGATGTCTGTAGCTTATTCACAACTGCAACAGTGTCTGCAACAGCTGATGGTGGAATGTAGACTGTTGCTAAAACAACACTAGTGAACTCTCTGGGGCAGGAGGATGTGGATGGGAGCAGGAGCTGGAGGACTGCAGGTGCTGGAGGACTGGAGAAAGCTGGAGAGCTGCGGGTGCTGCGCCGAGAACCAGCAGGTCAGCAGAGAGAGTTCTTGGAGGTGCAGGGGCTGCTGTAGAACCAGAGGTGCAGCAGAGAGAGTTCTTTGGATGCAGGGGCTGCAGTAGGACCAGGAGCATAGCAGAGAGAGTTCATTGAACGCTGGACTGGACTGCAGATGTGGGAAACTCAGGCAGGCAGGCAGACGTGGGAGAATCTCTGGCTGACGAGGGAGAGTCGAAGCTTTGACAGACAGACGTGGGAAAATCTCTGGCTGACAGGCGTGGAGAGCTCAGACTGACAGACGTGGGAAAATCTCTGACAGACAGACAAGGTTTGGGTGAAGGATGATGACGATCCGGCGGGGAAGAGCAGACTGAGGGAGGTTTAAGTAGAGGTGTTGGCAGGTGCACTGAATCCAGGCTTAATTAGGAACGGCAGGTGAAACTAATGAGGAGGTGGAGTGAGAGCTGGGCTGTCACTCCACACACTGGGTTTCGTTTAGTGAGTTTTATTGAATGATAATGAGTTGTGGAAGAAGGAGACCAGAGAGGCTATACCGGACTGGAGCAGGAGCATGTAGATGGGAGCAGGAGCTGGAGGACTGCAGGTGCTGGAGGACTGGAGAGAGCTGGAGAGCTGTGGGTGCTGTGCCGAGAACCAGCAGCTCAGCAGAGAGAGTTCTTGGAGGTGCAGGGGCTGCTGTAGAACCAGGAGCGCAGCAGAGAGAGAGTCCTTAGAACGCAGGGGCTGCAGTAGATCCAGCAGTGTAGCAGAGAGAGTTCTTTGAACGCAGGACTAGACTGGACTGCAGACGCGGGAAAATCTCTGACAGACAGACAGACAGACAGACAGACAGACAGACAGACAGACAGACGAGGTTTGGATGAAGGATGATGACGATCCGGCGGGGAAGAGCAGACTGAGGGAGGTTTAAGTAGAGGTGTTGGCAGGTGCATTGAATCCAGGCTTAATTAGGAACGGCAGGTGGATTTAATGAGGAGGTGGAGTGAGAGCTGGGCTGCATGAGAGGTGGAAAGTGCTGGAAAGTTCATGAGGAGACAGGCAGGACAGAGAGAAAATGAGATGAAAAAAGGAGAAAAGGTGAAAGAAAGAGACAGAAGACAGAGATTGACAAAACTTCATAAGTCTGCTTCATCACCTGCTAAGAGAGATGTGAAAACAAGGGCACAACCAACTGATATAGAACTACAGATACAGTACAGCAACACCTTGATACCGTCACTGAAATATATACAGTATTAATCAATACGATATGTATAAAGTGGTAGCTGAAGATAAGAATTGGTGATATGTAAGTAACCGGATCCAAGCATCTCCTTAAGATTGTGCCGCACATAAACCTGGAGCGAGTCAGATGGAACCTGTTCACAGGCCAAGCATCATCTATTCCAAAAGGCTCTCTTGTGTGGGGGCATCAGAAGTGCTGTGTTGCACAACCTACAAGACTTCTCTGGCTTTTGAATGCAGCCAAAAAGTTGTGATCTTAACGCTGCAACTGGAGTATTATCACCATACAAGGTATCCATGTCTCATCTAAAACATTTACCCGTTGCTTTGCTTCCCCAAATAGTGCCCCTATTGAAATATCCATCTTTCTTGGCTCTTTTAGTTCCTCAGTATTTAAAGGTCCGTGTAACTTTTTGTACCAATCCACATTTTCCACAAATACAGAGGTGTTGCGTCGCTATTTCTCATTTCAGCAGCCAAAAGGAGACAAACTTGTCAGTCATAGGCGTTTCCCCTATCTGTCTTTTATATGAAGACATGCTGTCCGTGGACGAGGGGTGAAAAACAAGCATAGACAACCATAGATCATTCTATTTGTCATTTTCTGTTGATATGGAGGACTATCCATACTCTTTGCTCAGCGAAAGGGAAGAGATAATAACCAAGAAAAGAAAAAGTAGTAATAACTGAGTCTATATTGGTGCAGCTATTATTACCAGCTGGAGTAGAGATAATTTATGAGGGAGCGGGGATTTAAGACGAATCCAGAGGTTGCAAGCTTTCTGCTGGACAGGTAAGTTAATTCAATAACAGTGAAGTTTATTTTTGTCGTTATGTTACAAACAGAAACAGTAGTCCAGCAGCTACTCCTGCCTCCCGGCAGAGATGGCTGGTTTGTTCGTCTCTCTCTCCCCGACGTGATGAAGGCCATGTATGTACAGTACATGGAGGGATATCAGCCAACCCGTTCACTGTCTGTAGTACAGCATCAAGACCGGCCGGGTCTCTTTACTGGTGTTTATAGTCCCTTTTTTAGTCAAAATAAGCGACTGCACGTTCAGAAACGAGCCCAAAAGACCACGACTCACGGAATTTACAAGCGACTTTAGGAAAAAACAAGCGGACTTGGCAAAAGTGCCAGAAACTATTTCACACAGCGATCGTAGCTATTAGCAGTAGCTAATACATGGAGGACATGTTTACACTGTCACACTTATTATACTCCGAGGCTTCCATAGTAGTTATTACAATGTGGTCATTTGTAATTCATTCAGCGCACCAGCGTGAAGACCTTACACACTGGGGCTTTAAGTTCTGTGTAATTAACACCCATGTTCTGAAAATTACTTACGAGTGCCACAATGTAACTTTTAACTTTTTGCTCTAGAATGTAAAATTGACTTTTTGTTAAATATAAATGGTCCCAGAATGTAAAATGTAACTTCCTGTAAGTCCTGAAAAGTAACCTGTAAGTACCAAAACGTAATATGGGAATGTCTGTAATTTCTGGAAAGAAGAAGAAAGCAATACCCAAGGTATGTAGAGTAACTTGCAAGTTCTGAAAAGTGACCTTTAAAGCCCAAAATGATAGCCTATTTTAGGTTTTGCTAGAGAAGATTTCAGGAACCTAGATCTGGATTTAGGTGTGTTTATGTTGCATTACATCGTTATCTGGTTTAAACATGTTGCTGTGGAATGCATTTAATGTGCAAACCATTAAACATTCCCTTATTCCATACAATTTTTATACTTTTCTTAGTAAGTGGTCTTTGTCAGTTATTTAAGGCTTTATTTAAGAGAGGCTCAAAGTGTCTCCTTATAGAAATGCTGAACAGATATTTATGAGTGACGTAAGGGATATGTTATTCTGATGTTTTGTCTGGTTTTGCATCATTACTGTTAATGAGACACTTCAGATTGTTCTGGTACCTCAGAGGTTTATAGGTGCGATTGTTTTGTGATGCAACAAGTGAAATTACCCCCACAGACTAATGTGTAAGACAGTTGTTTAGCTGTTTGGTGAGAAACTATAATTTGATCTCAGAGGTATTACCGTCTCTGCTTTTGTAACTTCTGTTGTTAGCATAGAAGAGGTTACAGTGACTTGCAAAAGTATTCAACCCCCCTTGGGATTTCTCGTGTTCTATTGCCTCACAACCTAGAATTAAGATGGATAGTTTGAGAGTTTGCACCATTTTATTTACAGAACATATCTACAACTTTGAAGATGGAAGTATTTAATTATTGTGAAGCAATCAACAGGGTAAAATAACAGAAAACTTCATATGACCAGAGCACCTTTCTCCATACATTTGAGGATTCGCCCACAATCCTTAAACACCAAACCTTTCTTCTTATTTTAACACTGATTAATGGCTTTTTTTTGGTCACTCTTCCATGAAGTCCAGCTCCAAGGAGTCTACTGCTTTGCTGTGGACTATGTGAACCTCAAATGACAACTAAAGAGGAGAACGTTCAAACCTGACACTGCTTCTTTGTCCTACTGTCATGATTTTTTTTTTTTTTGGACTGCCATAGATGGTCCAGATCCAGGTTTAGCAGGCAGGCTCCTGAAGTCTGACATCTTTCCTTAGACGGCTTTTTTTTCTGTTGTTTTGAATTGTGGCAGCTGCATTCAAAGTATGTCCACTGGAGCAGCACATTCCACATTATTGGGTCTCCAGAATGTGTTTTTATGTTATTGAGAATGTGGGAATAGGAGCAATAAAGTGAATTTCTTCCTTAAGATACAGTTTGGTTTGAATTAATAGGTTTACTTTAGCTTTAATGTAAAGAAGTGTTTTATACCATGTTCCTGAAAATTGTAATCTTGTGTAAATAGAGTTGTTTATTGTGCAACCATTCTGTTTAAACGTCCTTTGTTTCTAACAGTTTTTCTTTCCAGATGGTTCTTAGTTAATATTTTAATCTATAGGAACATTTAAAAAAAAGTCGGATGACCAAAGTAAAATTCAAACTTTTAGAATTTGGTTGAGCTTTATTTTGTGGCTCTAGTGGCCGTTGACCACTAGACAGGAAATGGGTGAAGAAGAATGACAATGCACTTGTCATGGGTTCAAGTCACGCCTTGGAGACCTTTACTGCCTGAGGACTGAGACCTTCGCACACCAGTTCTGGTTTTCTGCCACCGCGCCACTTCAAGAGATTTCTTATGTCCAATGTCATTTGTAACATCCGAAGAAGCTCAATACAAAAAAACATACAAATGTGGGTTCTTGGATAATTTTCTTAGCTTAGTGTCAGTACTACACTAAATTTAAAATGTTTTCACTTTTGATAAATTAGACCAGATAAAACAGCAATATATCTGGGTAAACAGCCCAGATCAGTTTAGACTTAAAACTTGAGGGATTCAAAACGGGTTTCCAGCAGGAAGTTCATCACTATCTGAGGAAACACATCCCAACCGCAGCCTTCAGATAAATGGAGATTGGTTTGGATGTTATAGCACAACTTGGGGACTACAAAAACTCAAGACTACCATGTGCAAAGGAAACTGCTGGGATGCCAGCGGTCTACACATCACCATGAGCTACAAGGATACTGGCCAAAAATGATCCTGCTCCAAATTACACAACTAAGAAATAAGCCATTTGGCTTCTGGAGGAAACATCTTTATGGCCAGACAAAGCTTGAGCTGTTTGGACACAATTACCTGAAATGTGATTGGAAGAGTCAAGGTGAGGATTTTGAACCTACAGCAACTGTGCGTGGTGACATGATGTTGGCAACATCATGCTGTGGGACTGTTTAGAAGCTGGTGTTACTGTGGTATTGCATAAAGAAGATGGTATAACAGAGTTGGGTTTGGTTCGAAGAAACCTGAACATAACTGGGTGCTACAACAAGATAGGGATCCCAAACACTCATCAGGCTGGCATTAAGTCTTAGAAATGGGGTTCCCGACCCAAGGACTGCAAAAGGTGTTAAAGTGGGATCCATGACCGAAAGCTAATTTAAATTTCTTCCATTCTGCCAAGAAGAGTGGCCCATTATACAAACAGAATGGCGTCAGAAGCATGTTTGTTGCAAGAGAAAGTGTGGTAATACACTGAATTTATCTGTTCCAGTCACACTAACCAGTCTTACACCAGCTGTACTCATAAATGTACTACAAGAACAGGGAGTCTAACCTTAGCAAGTTGGCAGGTTTCCTTTGCCAGATTTCATCATTGTTAGAGTACTGTCATCGAGGTCTGTGTTTCAAAAATTAAGATTTAACTGTTTTGATGGAAAAGGGAAAAGTAAAGCAGAGACTTTGGGACTACCTGGTTAGCTCAGGAGGTAGAGAAGTCTGTGAGGTGTTCTGTAATGCAGACGTCCTTGCTGACACATATCACCCATAACAGTCATTCTGTCCATTCTGAGTATGTCAGACACTTTCCATGGCAACCAACTTTGCAGTTCAGTCTCTGTAATCTTGTACAGTACATTGATAAATGCATTACTAGAACAGTCACTAGTATGAACCTTCTTATGGTGTGATGGCTTCTGTCATCAGAACTTGAACATAGTTTAAGGGTAAATGTGGTAAATAAAGACTAAACATGACAGAAAGGCAGTTGTAGCAGGACCAGAGGGTAGAAAATCTACCTATCAGTTCCAAAGATCTTGGGATCAATTTCTGGTTAGTTAACCTAATCTATTTTTTCCCATAGTTGTTATTGCAGTTCAACAAGATAAACATGTTGTACGAGTATGTCATGGTGTGAATGGATTTGTGCCATAGTGGGTAATGCTAAAAAGGCTGCTGGAAGTTCTGAAGATCCTGAGTTCACATCCTTTATGAAGTTTTATCTTCAGAGCATTTAAAAAGATAAATGTGTTAAGAGAGTTAGACATTGTGTAAAAGTCCTTGTGGTATGGTGGGGTTGTTAATGGTACTTGGAAGAAGGTCCTGAGATCAAATCTTACAAGATTTTGTTAGCATGTAAAAAAGAAGAGAAATGCACTAAGACAGCAGGATATAGTGTGAAAGAGCTTGTCCTGTAGGAAGGTTGTTGATGGTGCTAAAAAGGCTGTTCAAAGTACTGAAGTTCAAATCATGCTTTGTCTTACAAGGTTTTGTTATCAGAATGTTTAACACATAAAAAGATAAATGCGCCGGGAGAAAAGGCGAATGTGTGAAAGGTCTTGTGGAATAGTGGGTTTGTTGGTGGTGCTTAAAAGATCTTCAAAGTTCTGATAGTCCTGGATTCAAATCCAGTTTAGGCACAACAGCATTTAACACATAAAAAGATAAATGCGCCAGGAGAACAGGCCAGAGCGTGAAAGGTCTTGTGGCGTAGTGGGTTGGTTGGTGGTGCTGAATAAGATCTTCAAAGTTCCATTAGTCACTAGTTCAAATCCATGTTATTCTTACAAGGTTTTGTTATCAGATAGCTCAGAAGGTAGAGCATGCTATACAGTGTTCAGAGAATCCTGAGTTCAAGTCTAGGTGGAGACACTAAGGTTTTTTTCTTTGACTATGAATCCAGAACATACATATACCTGAGAAGGATGTTCAACATACAGAAGATTGTTGGTTTAAATCCTGCTAAGTCTTACAAGATCTTATTACCAAAGTGTTAAAAGATAAATCCACTAGGAACGCTTGTCCAAAACTTGAAAGGTCTTGTGGCATAGTGAGTTTCTTTGTGGTGCTGAAAAGATCTTCAAAGTTCTGCTAGTCTTGAGTTCAAATCCAGCTTAGATCAACAGTGTTTTGTTATCACAGCGTTTAACACATAAAAAGATAAATGCGCCAGGAGAACAGGTCAGAAAGGGTAAGATCCTTTGGTGTTGTGGCTTTGTTGGAGGTCCTAAGAAGGATGTTCAACATACAGACAATCTTTAGTTCAAATCTTGCTGTGTTTTGTTATCAGAGCATTTAAGAATGACAATAATGCACAAGAATTAGAGCGTGACAGCTATTGTAGCATAGTGGGTTTGTTGGTGGAGCTAAAAAGATCTTCAATGGTCCTGGGTTCAAATCCAGCTTATTCTTGCAAAGTTTTGTTATCAGAGCGTTTAACACCTAAAAAGTTAAATGCGCCAGGAGAACAGGCCAGATTGTGAAAGGTCTTGTGGCACAGTGGGTTAGTTAGTTGGTGGTATTCCAAAAGATCTTCAAGGTTCTGACAGTCTGGAATTCAAATCCATCTTATTCTTTAAACATTTTGTCACGACAGCATTTAACGCATAAAAAGATAAATGCGCCCGGAGAACAGGTCAGAATGTGAAAGGTCTCATGGCCTAGTGGGTTTGTTGGTGGTGTTTCACAAGTTCTTCAAAGTACTGATAGTCACAAGTTCAAATCCAGCTTCTTCTTGCAAGGTTTTGTTATCAGAGCGTTTAACACCTAAAAAGATAAATGCGCCCGGAGAACAGGTCAGAGTGTGAAAGGTCTCATGGTGTAGTGGGGTACGTTCGCGACCGTAATGCGCCAGTGGCGTCGCGTCTGGTTCGAATCCTGCCTGAGCCTGGATCATATCTCTCACTGTGGTGGGTAAGGGAGGGGGCCGTGTCCCCTCCCCAGCCTCCAGAGAAGTAAATGGAAGGTGTTATGCACCTGGGAACGAGGTCTGGGAAGATGTTTTACTTCACAACAATATAGTTTAAAGAAGTTTTACATTACTTAATAGGAAGTACACAGAAGTTGCTAGAATTGCTTGCATTAATGTAACTTTAAGAACAGAAATGGTTCTGACTTCTTTGACACAAGTAGCTAAAACGTTATACTTGTGTGTGCAGTAGACATTAAGAACATGCAAAGATTGTCATAGTATATTTTATTCAACTACAGTTTTAGAACAGGGGGAGACTTGGTTATTTCAAAATATTACACAAATATTCAGTAAATAGAAACTACGATTTGTATGGAGCTGCTGGTGGTGGGGAGGGGCCGCGTTCTTTCCTGGACCTCTGGAGAGAAAAATGAAAGGGTCATAGAAATCAATAAGTGAATGTGTGAATGATGCATGCTCGTTCTGCACCAGTTTTGTTAACTTGACTGCATAGCAATGGCACCAAGAAAGATCTTGAGCTATTTAAATTCAATGTAAACAGTCATTGATCAAATTGAATGAAGACGTTGCTTCACACAAACTGAAAAAGATATTTGGAGCCCAATTTTGTTGTTGCAATTTAACGGTTTCATGAAAATGTAGGCCTCAGCATTTGGAGGGAAACTGTGTAACTCAAGGTTCTTTAACTTGTGACTCAGTTAGCATGCTAACACAACTAAAATATCTGGAAAATCCAGGTTAGTCCAAAAATCTCTGGTGTTAAGACATTAAACAAACACACTTTAAACACTAGTTTAGCTCCACCTACAGATTCAAAGACACAGACTGATATCAAAGTGCAGTTACATGTGCTCCATCCATGCTGGTCCAGGTGAAAGGACTGACAAACAGGCATACAATCAACCTCCCAGGGTGTTTTTGTTAATTAAGTGGTACGAACAGTACACCACCCAACTAAGAGAAATTAATAAAACAAAACAATAATCATAATTGTCATGATTTGTCTTTGGATGAACCCGGACACAGCACGCACACACAGAGCTAGTTCTTAAAGTGAGTTTATTGAACAGGATGGAAGGTGAATGACGAGAGGAACCAGAGTCTTTTATGGACGGAGATGAAGGGTGCAGAAGCTGGCTGACAGGAGGAGTGTGAGGTGACTGACCAGGAGGAACTCTGGAGCCCTTCAGGAAAGAAGAAAGAAAAGACAAAAATAAATAAATAAACAAACGAAAGGGGTAGGGAGGGGTCAATCAGAAGGAAGGGACTGAAGAGAGCGGGAGAATGTAATGAAGGGAAGCCATTTGTCATGAAATTGATCAGAATTACCTTTCACTGAATATCGGATCTTTTCCAGCTTCAGAAAAGACATGGCGTCATTGAGCCACTGGGTACTAGAAGGGGCTTTAGTCGACTTAACTTTAGTAATTGACAAGCAGTTGTAACCACTGTTCTAGTTTTCCCCTATGAACAGCGCCTAGATTCTCTGACCTACACTCTATCAAATACTTTACAATGAGTAAATAGTGTATTAAATGGCAACAGTGTGTGTTGTTAATAGAGTGCGTAACTGAGCACAAAAGCAAGGCTAAAATAACTATAACTAAGACCTAAATGTAGTGCGACTTGGACCTTATACTAAAATAAGAAAGCAAAATGGTAAAGTGGAAAACGTACCAGTTTAATAAATCATACTGGTCAGTAATGAACCAAGGGCAAAGTACAGTTAACTTTAATTACCACACTTAGTGTACTGTTTGGTCTCCGAACTGTTCAGAACCACCCTTTAAACCAGTCTTATACATAAAAACAAAAACCAAGGCTGAATGAATCAAACTGGTGGTATCAACCACACTATTCAGTTCCCGGAATGAGTAAAACCGTCCATTAGTTTTATTAACGTTGCAGGCCTGAAGGGACTCGGTTAGCCTTCGTCCTCTGAATAGCAGTTCCAATGATGGCGGCTCCCAGAACAACCACGAGGCATGGGTTACTCACCCCACCATGGATTACCAGTTTCAAACAAACGGTAACAAAAGGCTCCAACTCCGGTCCAACCGTCCATTCCAGCCCACGAGCGTGGTTCGGATCTGCAGCTCCAAAATCCAGCAAAACGTTGAGCGAGGTCCGGTTATGCGGCTCCAAAATCCGGCAAAAACTCCCAGGAAAAAATTCGTAGCTCCAACTGGTTAGCTAAAAATAATAACAGTCCAAAGCGGCAAAGAGCCAACCTAGTCCATGAACAGCCGCCGGCCGAGTGCCAGTACGCAGCAGCGAACACGTACACAGTCATCTAGTTCCCACCCCCGGCCCATCACAACCAATCAAATTGCTTAAACTTGATTTTGCCCTTGACTGACCAGTAGGGTGAAGACAAGTAAAGTTGATGCATTTACTGACGGTAGTAAATAACAAATATTAGCAAACGCTACATTTACTGCATGTTTTAAACCAGTAGAAAATACATATATGCACTATACTGTTATGGACTTTTACGGTGTGTAAAACCTCCAATATGTGAGTGTAGAACATTGACTAAGTTAAGTAAAATGTGACTATTATTGTTTAAAGGGAAAATGTCTACAATGCATTGTATCTAAGAAAATGTTTAAGAAGCATGGGAGAAAAGAGTTATATATATATATATATATATATAAATATATAACCTGAGGGTTACATCCTCCCCCTTCTAAAAGTCCAGATGCCCTCATCGGACTATCTGTGCATAACAAATCAATTTACCCGTAGGTGGCTAAATTACTTGTCAGAAAACCCCAGCTAAACTACAGGACGCACACAATGGACCAGAGGGACATGGCTCCTCCTTCCCATGGTGATTCTCACTCCACGATGTACTATCACAAACGGCTTGTCAATGGAATGTCCAGGCTTGTCATAACTGAGCCGAATGACTGGTTTAATCTCTCGACGTGACTGATGATCACCGAGGGGCTCTGCATTGCTTTCAGACTGACTAGCTAAAGGACGCGCTTCCCCAGCTAGACCTGTGTCCGCCACAGGGTCATCAGGCAGCTGCCTAACCTCTGGTTCCTCCTCAGCCTCTAAGAAGGTAACAGCACTCATAGGCTCTGTCGGACAAGCACTGTTTGAAGCTGTTGGGTCTGTAATGACGGCAGACTCTAGTCGGTTGAAGTGATCTGCAAGGAGATCGAGTGCTTGGGAAACAGACTCTCTTTGAGCAGTGGATAGGTACCACAGATCGTCTTCCTCCGCCTCAGACATAATTTCCTTGTCAGTACTTTGCATGGCACTGTCATCATGTGTGTTGGTCTTGGTCTCTGCTGAGGACCTTGTTTCTGGTCGGTGGTACTCTGGTTTCTCTTCATGATTAACAGGGAACCGAACCAGCTGTCCAATAGGTAGCAGATGGTCACGATGTAAAGTTTTGACAACAACTCTGCCTTTTTCTGACTTTACCTTGTAAACCGGCAGGCTTGGCAATTTTTCAACCACTGTATAGGGGCTTGAGTTCCACTTGTCTCCAAGTTTATTCTTGCCAGGCACGCCGGTAGCTCGAATAAGTACTCTGTCTCCTGGTTCCAGAACTTGATTTCTTACTCTTGTGTCATAGTATCTTTTGTTGCGCTGATGGTTCTTGTCTGCAACTTCTTGCGCCAGTTTGTAAGCCTTTTGCAACTCTGCTTTTAGCTTTTCAACATATTGAAGGTAACTTTGGTGGTCTTTACCATCTGGAGACGTTCCAAAGCATAGGTCAATGGGCAGACGAGCCTCACGACCAAACATGAGGTAGTATGGTGAGTAACTGGTAGCGTCGTTTCGCGTACAATTGTAAGCGTGAACCAGCAAACTGATATGTTGACTCCACTTTTGCTTTTGAGAGGGATTGAGCGTGCCCAGCATAGATAGGAGTGTGCGGTTAAAACGCTCCGGTTGTGGGTCACCCTGGGGGTGATAAGGAGTGGTCCTAGACTTCTTTATGCCCAACATCTGTAGAAGGTCTTTGATCAACCTGCTCTCAAAATCACGCCCTTGATCCGAGTGAATCCTCGCAGGCAGCCCGTAGTGAACAAAGAACTTCTCAAACAAAATCTTGGCAACGGTTGAGGCTTTTTGATCTTTGCTGATGTAGGCCTGGGCATATCGGGTGAAATGGTCTGTGACCACGAGAACATTGGACACTCCCTTCGAATCAGGCTCAATAGATAAAAAATCTATGCAAACTAGGTCGAGAGGGCCACTGCTTGTAATTTGGTTTAGTGGTGCAGCCCGTTGAGGTAGGGTCTTGCGGGCAACACACCTGCCACAATTCTTGATGTAGTCTGTAACATCGGAGACCATCTTGGGCCAGAAGAATCTGTCTCTCAGTAACTCAACTGTGCGATCAACTCCAAGGTGCCCTGACTCATCGTGAAGAGCTCTGAGTACTTGTGGTCTGAACTGAGTTGGGAGAACAAGTTGTAAGTTCTGGAGGCCTGAAGGTCTGGAAACTTTTCGGTGTAACAGGCCATCTTTCATCAGGAGTTTTGAACTTTCCTTTTGCAGAAGCAATAACTCAGGATGTTTGTTTGTGGGCCAGACCCCAACCTGAACTGCTTTCTTGGCAGGACCTATTACAGGGTCTAGGTCTTGTGCTTGGGCCAGCTCCACTTTGCTTAGTCTCTCCATAGGACTGAACTGCAGGTGAGTAAAACAAGCATATGCGTCAGGAACAGCACTTGGCTTGGCCCCCAGTTGGTCAATAAACCGTTCTGGATGCTCTGAGGACTGAGTTCTGTCCACAGGGTGGAAAAGAGCTTTAACTCCCGAGGGGGGTATTATTCTCCAGCCGCGTTCACCATCTATGGCATTTCTGGACAACCAATCAGCATCCACGTTGTCTCGGCCGGGTTTGTATTGGATGTCGAAGTTGTAAGTGGTGAGGGCGGCTAGCCACCTATGACCTGTTGCATTCAACTTGGCGGTTTTGAGTACGTAAGTGAGGGGATTATTATCTGTCCTCACAGTGAAGCGGGCCCCATAAAGATAATCATGGAACTTATCCACGACTGCCCACTTCAACGCCAAGAACTCTAGTTGGTGAACAGGGTAGTTTCTCTCTGACTGGCTCAATTTGCGACTAGCAAATGCAACAGGGCGTACGCCATCAGAGTGCTCCTGGTTAAGGACCGCTCCAAGCCCGTCAAGACTGGCATCAACATGAAGGATGTACGGCTTTGTTGGGTCCGCAAAGGCCAAGACTGGGGCATGAGTGAGGCACTGAATAATTTTTTTAAATGCCTCAGTGCATTCAGGCGTCCATCGCTCGCCAAATGGCTGAGAGGGGTGATAGTATGGTGTGACAAAGCCCTCATTTTTCTTTTGTTTCCTTTGTGTTGGTGGGTACCCCTTTGTAAGGTCTGTGAGGGGCCTGACTATGGCAGAGTAGTTGGCGATGAACTTGCGGTAATAACCGCAGAACCCTAAAAAGGACTGCAGTGATTTTAGGTTCACTGGAGGTTCCCACTTTGCCACTGCACTTATCTTGTCAGGGTCTGTTGCGACGCCAGCGGCGGACACAATGTGACCAACGTATTTGACTTGGGGTTGGCAAAATTGGCACTTATCAATGGACAGCTTTAAACCTTGTTCTCTCAGGCGGTCGAGCACTTTCAGAAGGCGCTCTTCATGCTCTTCTAGAGTACGACCAAACACAATAAGATCATCGAGGTAGACGAGACACTGGAGGAGATTCATATCGCCTACTGCCTTCTCCATTAATCGCTGGAATGTCGCAGGGGCACCTGTGATCCCTTGAGGCATGCGTTCGAACTGGTAGAAACCCAAGGGGCAAATGAACGCAGTTTTTTCTTTGTCTTCTTCTGCCATTTCAATTTGATAATAGCCACTGCGAAGGTCGAGCACAGAGAACCAGCGACTCCCAGTGAGGCAGGCCAAAGCATCGTCTATTCTCGGAAGTGTGTATTGGTCTGGTATGGTTCTGGAATTAAGTGTGCGGTAATCAATGCACATTCGAATTTTGCCAGTTTTCTTTCTTGCGATTACTATTGGTGAGGCATATGGTGAACGAGATTCTTTAATTATGCCAGCAGCAAGAAGCTCTTGTAAATGTCGGCGGACATCATCAATGTCTGCGGGAGCCAGGCGCCTTACCCGTTCTCGAAATGGTCTAGAATCTTTTAATCGGATGTGGTGTTCAACCCCTTTTGCAAGTCCAACATCCCATTCAGTCAGAGAGAATACTTCTGGTCGCTCAGCCAACTTATGTGATAGTCTGACTTTCCAGTTTTCAGGAATGGGGGAGTCACCAAAATTGAAGACTGCCGGGTCAAGTCGTTGGTGAGGTACTTGGCTTGGCTGTATCTGGGTGACTATGTCAGCTTTATGGACATGAGCTACGACCGTGCCTTTAGGAAGGGACTTGGGTTTGGCAGTTTCATTTTTCAGGAACAGTGGGAAGTGTTCTGCGTCCATGTCCATGGACAAAAGCACACTTGAGGGCATTAGTACCCCTGCCGGAAGGGATCTGGTAACAGGTGTCTTTATCACCAGTATGCTGTCCTCCAGAGATTCTGAGCAGGATACCTTACACATAGCTGTACGTCCAGAACCAGGGGGTATAGTAAGAGGCCCAGGTCCAACCCATTTCACAAAAGCTGCTGCTTTGTTTGGGGTCACAGGTGACATTTGGATGGGCTGTGTGCGTACCCGCATAGTTTGTGCCAGATTGTTGCTCTTTGATCCCATTTGGGACTGTGGCTCATGAATGAAAGTCCGTGCATTTGTGCCAATAATCACAGGCTGCTGTTCGGGACCATTCGGTTCCGGGCAGACTAAGGCTAAGACTGTCCGGGACCCACCTTCTACAATATCCTCTGGAAACTGTACTTGAGCAGCGATAAACCCTTTGTAGGGGTAACTGTTCTGGCCAAGACCCCAAAGGTCTAGACTCGAAATGGGGTGTAATGGTAAGTGAGATAGGTGTTGGGTATACCAACCCTCAAATACAATAGAAACAGTAGAACCACTGTCCATTAATGCATCACAAAGCTGGCCTTCAATGATAATTCGGCCTACTGTTGGTGCTCCAATGAGACCTGTAGGAATTGGGTTGGGTGTGGGAGGACCAACGTGGCTCACAGTGACTTGGCCACCTTTTCTTTCTGGCTCTGAAAACCGTGAGCTGGTTCCCTTTTGATTTTGTTGCAATTTTTGCATTGACTGAATTAGTTTTCGGATGACCTTGGAAGAGTTTTCAGGACAAGTGCAATTGGTGGCGATGTGGCCATCTTCGCCACAACGGTAGCAAAATACATTCGAACCCTCTCTGGCAAACTTTGTGGGTTCTCTACCTTTTCGCCAAGAATTCCTTTGGCTCCTCCCCTGAGGTACGGGAGCCGTGGGTGGTGTAGCTTGTTGACTGAGCTGGTGTTGGAGACTAAGAACTTGTTCTTTTAACACATTCATCTCAGGATTAGAACGGGCGGCAGCAGCTTGTGGCACTCCTCCAATTATGTGAGGGCTATCTTGTCCTTTTACTGTTAGCTGCTGCACTTGGCTTCGAAGCTCCTTTATCTGATCCTTGAGGGCATCCATTTCAGAGAGCTTTGGTGTCTTTATGTCGGCTGCACCGACTTGCCGCACACTGGTAGTATGCCGCCTTAGCATTTTCTGATCCTCATCTGCCCGTATCTCACTTAGCAGTGCCATGAAGGATGGGGGATTGTGAAGTCGTTCTTTTAGCCGCAGCTGCAACAACATAATGTCAGACTCAACAGCACCCCGTAACAGCTGCTCAGCTCGTGCACGGTCTCTTAGGGCAGGGGGAACCCCACCCTTTTGAACAGCTTTGGTGAGAGCTTTCTCCAGCCTTCTAACAAAATCTGAAAGTCTTTCATTTGGGTTTTGCTGCATAGATCTGAAGGCAAAATATAGGTCTTCACCTGACTCTGTTGTGCCAAATACATTTTCAATTGCCTCCAAGAATCTTTGAGGGGGTGTATCTGGATCATTGCAGCGTAAAGCTTGTATTATTTCAAGTGCTGGCCCCTTTACACTCTCAACAATCCTCTTCCGCTTCTCCTTGACAGAACAATCACATTCATCGAGCATTAATTGTGCCTGCTCCAACCAGTTCTCGAGTGTCTCTTCCCCAGCAGGGGTGGGAGTAACTCCAGAGAAAACCCGTAGTCGGCGAAACGCATTGTTCTCCTGTGGGGGTCTCACTTTTTCCAACAGTTCTCCAACAGCCCGGATAATAGATGAAGGGTGTTCCTGTTTCAGGTTTGACTCTTGGGAAAGCAAAGGCTCAATGTCTGCTAATGTTTTTCCTTCACTTTCAAGTAGTCTTTTTAATTTTATGGTAAACGCGTCTGTTTTTTCAGCAGGTTCAGTAAGCAAAGTTAGCTTCCATGGTAATTCACCTGTGTGGGGAAATATTTCTGGAGGTGCTTTGCTAGGGTCGACTGGGTTGCGACACTCACACAGCAGTATGTCAGTATTCAGTTTAGGGACAGATTTTTGGGCTCGGACACGTACTCTGCCGAAAGCTTTAACTGTCTCCATTAACTCTTCAACATCAGCAACACTGGTGTTCATGGGAACTCCACTCACAACAACTGCATGAGCTGGATTTACATTTGATTCGCTGCACCAGGTCTGAAGCTCTAATGGTGGTAGTGAGAGGGATGAGTTGGCCATTTTGGGGAGATTATAGTTCTTCTAGTCTTGATTGTAGGACAGTTACTCGGTCTAAAATCGCAGCGGTGCCTCCATTTTATGTAACCACTGTTCTAGTTTTCCCCTATGAACAGCGCCTAGATTCTCTGACCTACACTCTATCAAATACTTTACAATGAGTAAATAGTGTATTAAATGGCAACAGTGTGTGTTGTTAATAGAGTGCGTAACTGAGCACAAAAGCAAGGCTAAAATAACTATAACTAAGACCTAAATATAGTGCGACTTGGACCTTATACTAAAATAAGAAAGCAAAATGGTAAAGTGGAAAACGTACCAGTTTAATAAATCATACTGGTCAGTAATGAACCAAGGGCAAAGTACAGTTAACTTTAATTACCACACTTAGTGTACTGTTTGGTCTCCGAACTGTTCAGAACCACCCTTTAAACCAGTCTTATACATAAAAACAAAAACCAAGGCTGAATGAATCAAACTGGTGGTATCAACCACACTATTCAGTTCCCGGAATGAGTAAAACCGTCCATTAGTTTTATTAACGTTGCAGGCCTGAAGGGACTCGGTTAGCCTTCGTCCTCTGAATAGCAGTTCCAATGATGGCGGCTCCCAGAACAACCACGAGGCATGGGTTACTCACCCCACCATGGATTACCAGTTTCAAACAAACGGTAACAAAAGGCTCCAACTCCGGTCCAACCGTCCATTCCAGCCCACGAGCGTGGTTCGGATCTGCAGCTCCAAAATCCAGCAAAACGTTGAGCGAGGTCCGGTTATGCGGCTCCAAAATCCGGCAAAAACTCCCAGGAAAAAATTCGTAGCTCCAACTGGTTAGCTAAAAATAATAACAGTCCAAAGCGGCAAAGAGCCAACCTAGTCCATGAACAGCCGCCGGCCGAGTGCCAGTACGCAGCAGCGAACACGTACACAGTCATCTAGTTCCCACCCCCGGCCCATCACAACCAATCAAATTGCTTAAACTTGATTTTGCCCTTGACTGACCAGTAGGGTGAAGACAAGTAAAGTTGATGCATTTACTGACGGTAGTAAATAACAAATATTAGCAAACGCTACATTTACTGCATGTTTTAAACCAGTAGAAAATACATATATGCACTATACTGTTATGGACTTTTACGGTGTGTAAAACCTCCAATATGTGAGTGTAGAACATTGACTAAGTTAAGTAAAATGTGACTATTATTGTTTAAAGGGAAAATGTCTACAATGCATTGTATCTAAGAAAATGTTTAAGAAGCATGGGAGAAAAGAGTTATATATATATATATATATATAAATATATAACCTGAGGGTTACATCCTCCCCCTTCTAAAAGTCCAGATGCCCTCATCGGACTATCTGTGCATAACAAATCAATTTACCCGTAGGTGGCTAAATTACTTGTCAGAAAACCCCAGCTAAACTACAGGACGCACACAATGGACCAGAGGGACATGGCTCCTCCTTCCCATGGTGATTCTCACTCCACGATGTACTATCACAAACGGCTTGTCAATGGAATGTCCAGGCTTGTCATAACTGAGCCGAATGACTGGTTTAATCTCTCGACGTGACTGATGATCACCGAGGGGCTCTGCATTGCTTTCAGACTGACTAGCTAAAGGACGCGCTTCCCCAGCTAGACCTGTGTCCGCCACAGGGTCATCAGGCAGCTGCCTAACCTCTGGTTCCTCCTCAGCCTCTAAGAAGGTAACAGCACTCATAGGCTCTGTCGGACAAGCACTGTTTGAAGCTGTTGGGTCTGTAATGACGGCAGACTCTAGTCGGTTGAAGTGATCTGCAAGGAGATCGAGTGCTTGGGAAACAGACTCTCTTTGAGCAGTGGATAGGTACCACAGATCGTCTTCCTCCGCCTCAGACATAATTTCCTTGTCAGTACTTTGCATGGCACTGTCATCATGTGTGTTGGTCTTGGTCTCTGCTGAGGACCTTGTTTCTGGTCGGTGGTACTCTGGTTTCTCTTCATGATTAACAGGGAACCGAACCAGCTGTCCAATAGGTAGCAGATGGTCACGATGTAAAGTTTTGACAACAACTCTGCCTTTTTCTGACTTTACCTTGTAAACCGGCAGGCTTGGCAATTTTTCAACCACTGTATAGGGGCTTGAGTTCCACTTGTCTCCAAGTTTATTCTTGCCAGGCACGCCGGTAGCTCGAATAAGTACTCTGTCTCCTGGTTCCAGAACTTGATTTCTTACTCTTGTGTCATAGTATCTTTTGTTGCGCTGATGGTTCTTGTCTGCAACTTCTTGCGCCAGTTTGTAAGCCTTTTGCAACTCTGCTTTTAGCTTTTCAACATATTGAAGGTAACTTTGGTGGTCTTTACCATCTGGAGACGTTCCAAAGCATAGGTCAATGGGCAGACGAGCCTCACGACCAAACATGAGGTAGTATGGTGAGTAACTGGTAGCGTCGTTTCGCGTACAATTGTAAGCGTGAACCAGCAAACTGATATGTTGACTCCACTTTTGCTTTTGAGAGGGATTGAGCGTGCCCAGCATAGATAGGAGTGTGCGGTTAAAACGCTCCGGTTGTGGGTCACCCTGGGGGTGATAAGGAGTGGTCCTAGACTTCCTTATGCCCAACATCTGTAGAAGGTCTTTGATCAACCTGCTCTCAAAATCACGCCCTTGATCCGAGTGAATCCTCGCAGGCAGCCCGTAGTGAACAAAGAACTTCTCAACCAAAATCTTGGCAACGGTTGAGGCTTTTTGATCTTTGCTGATGTAGGCCTGGGCATATCGGGTGAAATGGTCTGTGACCACGAGAACATTGGACACTCCCTTCGAATCAGGCTCAATAGATAAAAAATCTATGCAAACTAGGTCGAGAGGGCCACTGCTTGTAATTTGGTTTAGTGGTGCAGCCCGTTGAGGTAGGGTCTTGCGGGCAACACACCTGCCACAATTCTTGATGTAGTCTGTAACATCGGAGACCATCTTGGGCCAGAAGAATCTGTCTCTCAGTAACTCAACTGTGCGATCAACTCCAAGGTGCCCTGACTCATCGTGAAGAGCTCTGAGTACTTGTGGTCTGAACTGAGTTGGGAGAACAAGTTGTAAGTTCTGGAGGCCTGAAGGTCTGGAAACTTTTCGGTGTAACAGGCCATCTTTCATCAGGAGTTTTGAACTTTCCTTTTGCAGAAGCAATAACTCAGGATGTTTGTTTGTGGGCCAGACCCCAACCTGAACTGCTTTCTTGGCAGGACCTATTACAGGGTCTAGGTCTTGTGCTTGGGCCAGCTCCACTTTGCTTAGTCTCTCCATAGGTCTGAACTGCAGGTGAGTAAAACAAGCATATGCGTCAGGAACAGCACTTGGCTTGGCCCCCAGTTGGTCAATAAACCGTTCTGGATGCTCTGAGGACTGAGTTCTGTCCACAGGGTGGAAAAGAGCTTTAACTCCCGAGGGGGTATTATTCTCCAGCCGCGTTCACCATCTATGGCATTTCTGGACAACCAATCAGCATCCACGTTGTCTCGGCCGGGTTTGTATTGGATGTCGAAGTTGTAAGTGGTGAGGGCGGCTAGCCACCTATGACCTGTTGCATTCAACTTGGCGGTTTTGAGTACGTAAGTGAGGGGATTATTATCTGTCCTCACAGTGAAGCGGGCCCCATAAAGATAATCATGGAACTTATCCACGACTGCCCACTTCAACGCCAAGAACTCTAGTTGGTGAACAGGGTAGTTTCTCTCTGACTGGCTCAATTTGCGACTAGCAAATGCAACAGGGCGTACGCCATCAGAGTGCTCCTGGTTAAGGACCGCTCCAAGCCCGTCAAGACTGGCATCAACATGAAGGATGTACGGCTTTGTTGGGTCCGCAAAGGCCAAGACTGGGGCATGAGTGAGGCACTGAATAATTTTTTTAAATGCCTCAGTGCATTCAGGCGTCCATCGCTCGCCAAATGGCTGAGAGGGGTGATAGTATGGTGTGACAAAGCCCTCATTTTTCTTTTGTTTCCTTTGTGTTGGTGGGTACCCCTTTGTAAGGTCTGTGAGGGGCCTGACTATGGCAGAGTAGTTGGCGATGAACTTGCGGTAATAACCGCAGAACCCTAAAAAGGACTGCAGTGATTTTAGGTTCACTGGAGGTTCCCACTTTGCCACTGCACTTATCTTGTCAGGGTCTGTTGCGACGCCAGCGGCGGACACAATGTGACCAACGTATTTGACTTGGGGTTGGCAAAATTGGCACTTATCAATGGACAGCTTTAAACCTTGTTCTCTCAGGCGGTCGAGCACTTTCAGAAGGCGCTCTTCATGCTCTTCTAGAGTACGACCAAACACAATAAGATCATCGAGGTAGACGAGACACTGGAGGAGATTCATATCGCCTACTGCCTTCTCCATTAATCGCTGGAATGTCGCAGGGGCACCTGTGATCCCTTGAGGCATGCGTTCGAACTGGTAGAAACCCAAGGGGCAAATGAACGCAGTTTTTTCTTTGTCTTCTTCTGCCATTTCAATTTGATAATAGCCACTGCGAAGGTCGAGCACAGAGAACCAGCGACTCCCAGTGAGGCAGGCCAAAGCATCGTCTATTCTCGGAAGTGTGTATTGGTCTGGTATGGTTCTGGAATTAAGTGTGCGGTAATCAATGCACATTCGAATTTTGCCAGTTTTCTTTCTTGCGATTACTATTGGTGAGGCATATGGTGAACGAGATTCTTTAATTATGCCAGCAGCAAGAAGCTCTTGTAAATGTCGGCGGACATCATCAATGTCTGCGGGAGCCAGGCGCCTTACCCGTTCTCGAAATGGTCTAGAATCTTTTAATCGGATGTGGTGTTCAACCCCTTTTGCAAGTCCAACATCCCATTCAGTCAGAGAGAATACTTCTGGTCGCTCAGCCAACTTATGTGATAGTCTGACTTTCCAGTTTTCAGGAATGGGGGAGTCACCAAAATTGAAGACTGCCGGGTCAAGTCGTTGGTGAGGTACTTGGCTTGGCTGTATCTGGGTGACTATGTCAGCTTTATGGACATGAGCTACGACCGTGCCTTTAGGAAGGGACTTGGGTTTGGCAGTTTCATTTTTCAGGAACAGTGGGAAGTGTTCTGCGTCCATGTCCATGGACAAAAGCACACTTGAGGGCATTAGTACCCCTGCCGGAAGGGATCTGGTAACAGGTGTCTTTATCACCAGTATGCTGTCCTCCAGAGATTCTGAGCAGGATACCTTACACATAGCTGTACGTCCAGAACCAGGGGGTATAGTAAGAGGCCCAGGTCCAACCCATTTCACAAAAGCTGCTGCTTTGTTTGGGGTCACAGGTGACATTTGGATGGGCTGTGTGCGTACCCGCATAGTTTGTGCCAGATTGTTGCTCTTTGATCCCATTTGGGACTGTGGCTCATGAATGAAAGTCCGTGCATTTGTGCCAATAATCACAGGCTGCTGTTCGGGACCATTCGGTTCCGGGCAGACTAAGGCTAAGACTGTCCGGGACCCACCTTCTACAATATCCTCTGGAAACTGTACTTGAGCAGCGATAAACCCTTTGTAGGGGTAACTGTTCTGGCCAAGACCCCAAAGGTCTAGACTCGAAATGGGGTGTAATGGTAAGTGAGATAGGTGTTGGGTATACCAACCCTCAAATACAATAGAAACAGTAGAACCACTGTCCATTAATGCATCACAAAGCTGGCCTTCAATGATAATTCGGCCTACTGTTGGTGCTCCAATGAGACCTGTAGGAATTGGGTTGGGTGTGGGAGGACCAACGTGGCTCACAGTGACTTGGCCACCTTTTCTTTCTGGCTCTGAAAACCGTGAGCTGGTTCCCTTTTGATTTTGTTGCAATTTTTGCATTGACTGAATTAGTTTTCGGATGACCTTGGAAGAGTTTTCAGGACAAGTGCAATTGGTGGCGATGTGGCCATCTTCGCCACAACGGTAGCAAAATACATTCGAACCCTCTCTGGCAAACTTTGTGGGTTCTCTACCTTTTCGCCAAGAATTCCTTTGGCTCCTCCCCTGAGGTACGGGAGCCGTGGGTGGTGTAGCTTGTTGACTGAGCTGGTGTTGGAGACTAAGAACTTGTTCTTTTAACACATTCATCTCAGGATTAGAACGGGCGGCAGCAGCTTGTGGCACTCCTCCAATTATGTGAGGGCTATCTTGTCCTTTTACTGTTAGCTGCTGCACTTGGCTTCGAAGCTCCTTTATCTGATCCTTGAGGGCATCCATTTCAGAGAGCTTTGGTGTCTTTATGTCGGCTGCACCGACTTGCCGCACACTGGTAGTATGCCGCCTTAGCATTTTCTGATCCTCATCTGCCCGTATCTCACTTAGCAGTGCCATGAAGGATGGGGGATTGTGAAGTCGTTCTTTTAGCCGCAGCTGCAACAACATAATGTCAGACTCAACAGCACCCCGTAACAGCTGCTCAGCTCGTGCACGGTCTCTTAGGGCAGGGGGAACCCCACCCTTTTGAACAGCTTTGGTGAGAGCTTTCTCCAGCCTTCTAACAAAATCTGAAAGTCTTTCATTTGGGTTTTGCTGCATAGATCTGAAGGCAAAATATAGGTCTTCACCTGACTCTGTTGTGCCAAATACATTTTCAATTGCCTCCAAGAATCTTTGAGGGGGTGTATCTGGATCATTGCAGCGTAAAGCTTGTATTATTTCAAGTGCTGGCCCCTTTACACTCTCAACAATCCTCTTCCGCTTCTCCTTGACAGAACAATCACATTCATCGAGCATTAATTGTGCCTGCTCCAACCAGTTCTCGAGTGTCTCTTCCCCAGCAGGGGTGGGAGTAACTCCAGAGAAAACCCGTAGTCGGCGAAACGCATTGTTCTCCTGTGGGGGTCTCACTTTTTCCAACAGTTCTCCAACAGCCCGGATAATAGATGAAGGGTGTTCCTGTTTCAGGTTTGACTCTTGGGAAAGCAAAGGCTCAATGTCTGCTAATGTTTTTCCTTCACTTTCAAGTAGTCTTTTTAATTTTATGGTAAACGCGTCTGTTTTTTCAGCAGGTTCAGTAAGCAAAGTTAGCTTCCATGGTAATTCACCTGTGTGGGGAAATATTTCTGGAGGTGCTTTGCTAGGGTCGACTGGGTTGCGACACTCACACAGCAGTATGTCAGTATTCAGTTTAGGGACAGATTTTTGGGCTCGGACACGTACTCTGCCGAAAGCTTTAACTGTCTCCATTAACTCTTCAACATCAGCAACACTGGTGTTCATGGGAACTCCACTCACAACAACTGCATGAGCTGGATTTACATTTGATTCGCTGCACCAGGTCTGAAGCTCTAATGGTGGTAGTGAGAGGGATGAGTTGGCCATTTTGGGGAGATTATAGTTCTTCTAGTCTTGATTGTAGGACAGTTACTCGGTCTAAAATCGCAGCGGTGCCTCCATTTTATGTAACCACTGTTCTAGTTTTCCCCTATGAACAGCGCCTAGATTCTCTGACCTACACTCTATCAAATACTTTACAATGAGTAAATAGTGTATTAAATGGCAACAGTGTGTGTTGTTAATAGAGTGCGTAACTGAGCACAAAAGCAAGGCTAAAATAACTATAACTAAGACCTAAATGTAGTGCGACTTGGACCTTATACTAAAATAAGAAAGCAAAATGGTAAAGTGGAAAACGTACCAGTTTAATAAATCATACTGGTCAGTAATGAACCAAGGGCAAAGTACAGTTAACTTTAATTACCACACTTAGTGTACTGTTTGGTCTCCGAACTGTTCAGAACCACCCTTTAAACCAGTCTTATACATAAAAACAAAAACCAAGGCTGAATGAATCAAACTGGTGGTATCAACCACACTATTCAGTTCCCGGAATGAGTAAAACCGTCCATTAGTTTTATTAACGTTGCAGGCCTGAAGGGACTCGGTTAGCCTTCGTCCTCTGAATAGCAGTTCCAATGATGGCGGCTCCCAGAACAACCACGAGGCATGGGTTACTCACCCCACCATGGATTACCAGTTTCAAACAAACAGTAACAAAAGGCTCCAACTCCGGTCCAACCGTCCATTCCAGCTCACGAGCATGGTTCGGATCTGCAGCTCCAAAATCCAGCAAAACGTTGAGCGAGGTCCGGTTATGCGGCTCCAAAATCCGGCAAAAACTCCCAGGAAAAAATTCGTAGCTCCAACTGGTTAGCTAAAAATAATAACAGTCCAAAGCGGCAAAGAGCCAACCTAGTCCATGAACAGCCGCCGGCCGAGTGCCAGTACGCAGCAGCGAACACGTACACAGTCATCTAGTTCCCACCCCCGGCCCATCACAACCAATCAAATTGCTTAAACTTGATTTTGCCCTTGACTGACCAGTAGGGTGAAGACAAGTAAAGTTGATGCATTTACTGACGGTAGTAAATAACAAATATTAGCAAACGCTACATTTACTGCATGTTTTAAACCAGTAGAAAATACATATATGCACTATACTGTTATGGACTTTTACGGTGTGTAAAACCTCCAATATGTGAGTGTAGAACATTGACTAAGTTAAGTAAAATGTGACTATTATTGTTTAAAGGGAAAATGTCTACAATGCATTGTATCTAAGAAAATGTTTAAGAAGCATGGGAGAAAAGAGTTATATATATATATATATATATATATATATATATATATATAACCTGAGGGTTACACAGTGAAAAGACAGAAATTCATTATAAATTTTAGAGATAAGTAACTTTTGAAATGGGTCATGGTTTAACAGCTCGTCCCACTGTTAAGTTGGCGGTAAGGAGGGGAAAAGAGGAAACAAAATTTTAGCGCAGTGTCTAATTTGAAAGTATCGGAAAAGATGAGAGGGTGGGAGATGAAATTCTTCTGAGATATCTGCAAAACTGCAACAAATACCATCTTTGTAGAAGTCTTTAAAAAACTTCAGGCCTTTATTATGCCATGCTAGGAAAGTTGGATCTGTAAATGAAGGTTGAAATATATGATTCTTTAGTACAGGACTTAAAGTGGATACTGACTTAAATTTGAAGTGCCTCCTAAATTGATACCAAATTTTAAGTGTGGAAAGAACCACTTGATTGTTTGTATAGCCAGAGAGGTTGGATGGGGTAGAGGAAGTAAGTAGGGCAGTTAAGGATGATGAACCACATGACTGTGCCTCCAAGTTGCACCACGGCAGATTCATAAATTTGAGCCAGAAGGAGATTTTTTTAATGTGTGCCGCCCAATAATAGAATTGGAAATTTGAAAGTGCCAGTCCACCATTGAATTTACATCTCTGAAGTGTGGATTTGCGGATCCTGGGAGCCTTTCCACACCATAGGAAGTCAGAGAAAGTCTGATCAATTGTTTTAAAAAAACTGCTTTGGCAGGATCAATTGTTTTAAAAAAACTGCTTTGGCAGGAAAAGTGGGAGGCAATGAAACAGAAACAGAAATTTGGGCAAAATGTTCATTTTAACTGCGTTAATTCTTCTTATTAACAAGAGTGGTAGAAGTCTCCATCTTTGCAGGTCTATTTTAGTTTTAGATAATAATGGTCAGAAATAAGCAGGAAAAAAATAATAAATAAATTATTTTATTTATTTCAATGGTGAAATAAAATACTCACTATTATTAAAGGGTTTTTGAAGCTAAAAAAAAAAAAAAGTAATTAAATCACTAGACATGAGCAAGGGGCAGAAATGGGGCCTCTACAATTTCTGAACATATATGGCCGTGTCCCCTCCCCGGCCTCCAGAGAAGTAAAGGGAAGGTGTTATGCAACAGGAAATGATGTTTGGGAAGAAGTTTTACTTAGACAAGAACATCAATTATCTTGAACAACACAACAATATTAAAGGTCACAAAACTAAAGGTAAACAACATATTGTGTTCAACTATAGTAACATATTTGCATTAAATATTTCATTATGACATATATTAACCATAACATACTATCAAGAACAGAAAAGGTTGTGACTACTTTGAAGTTGTAAAACAAGAAAATCCAGGTGAGTCCAAAAATCTCTGGGATTAAGACTTTAAACAAACACACTTTAGACACTAGTTTAGCTCCACTTACAGATTCAAAGACACAGACTGAAACCAAAGTGCAGTTACCCAAAGGTTTGCTCCACATGTGCTCCATCCATGCTGGTTCAGGTGAAAGGACTGGCAAACAGGAAGTGGAAGGTTCCAATTACCTTTATAGATAGAAGTGGACTGAACCAACAGGGAGGACTTGGTTAAATTCTCCTTAGGTGTGAGTTTGTCCTATTTGTCTCTGTGTTGCCCGGTGACAGACTGGCAACCTGTCCAGGGTGTACCCCACCCCTAGCCCATTGAATGCTGGGATAAGTGTGACGCAAAATGGATGGACTGCCAAAATATTTTGAACTTTCACACAAATTAACATTTTTTTTAGATGTACCTGTCTACCTGACACCAGAGTTACATTTATATATTGTCTAGATAAATAAATAAATAAATAAATAATAAATAAAGTTCTAATATTTTTTAGTTAACATCTGTATTCCTAATCATTCCTAACCATGTCCTATCAGAGATTCGGCGTGCTCATGCAGAAACAATTCCTGCTGGATAACAGATTTACAGATGCTTTGAACCCATTTAATTATGTCAAATGTCTATTTTTTAAATGTTTTTTTTCAGTGCAACTACTTCTGTTTTCATTTTGTTGTCTAAATTGTCGCATAAACTTGAAGGACTTCAATCAAATTTATGAATCGGGTAATTTTAAACATTTCAAATTGGCAATAGTGAATAAAAAACAGGTTTATATTTTGGTCAAGGCTACACATTTTTTATATATGTTTTTATTTTTCATACATTGGAAAACTGTTTTTTTTGTATTTACTCTGATTATTTCTGATATTAAAATTATTTGTGTGAAACACTTAAAGTAGCTAAAAAGCAAAACAAAGAATACTTATTTTAGACGGCAAAACTTTGGCATAAGAGAACGAAACAAGTTTCCAGCTTTCATACACCATACAAACCTTTTCATCAGGGGGATTGTGTATATTCTCATAGGGATTTCTCCTCAGCTGGAATGTGTGAAACATGAGTACTGAAACGAAATTATCAAAGGAAAAAAACAAAACGTTTTAACTAAATTTTAAACAGAATGGAAGGAATAACTGAACGTTGCTGCAGAGAGTGAAGTCTGCAGCTCAATTGAGATAAATTTAAGCAGTTTATTTTTTACAGTAACTACTACAGGGCCTAACTGGACATGCAGGGACTCCTCTGCTTTTAAAACCCCACTGGATCATCAAATACTATATACTCTTGGTTGTGTTCAAACACTTTATAAAGATATTCTTTATTTCTTTCCATAAACTCAGTTCAGAGAAACCCTGCAGTGCGTCCTCCTCTCCGGTAGGGGGCGGTGTAGAGAAACAACTTTCGACACCAACATGTGGATGTTGTTGGGCTGAACACAGCATCCCGCCTGTTTGTTGTTCAGAAATCGTTAATTTTACTAAACGTGTAACTATTGCAGAGACTCCGTGGCGTGGCTAACATGCGCGGCAGTTACCCCACGCCGGTTTACTCCCACGCAGGACGCGGAAGCTTCCAGGACGTGTACGAGCCCGCGGAGGACTCGTTCCTGCTGATTGACGCGCTGGAGAGAGACGCGGAGAGGCTGCTGCAGACCAGGTGAGGACTTTTCTGTCCCAAAGCATTAAACACATATTTATATTATATTCAGTTCAGGTGAGTTTGGACCTTTGTGGTTCAAAGGTCAGTGCAGGTAAGCCTTCCTATGACAGCACTGATCTAAATGCTGCCCGCTGTTTGCAGCCCCTGCGTGTGTCTGGAGGTGGGCAGCGGCTCTGGGGTGGTCTCTGCGTTCCTGGCATCAGTGGTTGGACCTTCAGCTCTCTACCTGTGAGTTATTTGACTCTTCACACCACCAGGCATGTCCAGAGTCCTGCTCAGGGGCCATTTGTGGCCCCTTGGCTTTGTGTTGCCCCCCTAAATGCATTCCAATAAAGTTCTGATAGCTGATACAGACTTCTTATTTTTATCAGGGCAAAATGATTACAGGTGAATTTCTTATAACGGAAAATGTTAGATACAAAACAAGATGCTCATCTTTTAACAATCCTATAGTATTATATCTAGCTGAGGACTTTAATGCAAATTTTTGTGCATTAAAAGCCGTTTTGAATTCATTTATTAAAATTAGCTAAAACGCAGCCAGTGTCTTCAAATAAATACTGGCATGAATCCTGTTGTTTATATTGTTAGACCAAAAAGAATTCAGGTTTTTTTTCACCCGAGCCTAACATAATTTGCACAATGGGTGACCCATCTTGTAATAAAGCAAATAAGCAAAATCAGTTTTTTTTTATCTTTGGATGTACAGTCATTTACAAATCCCATTATTTCAGAAAATCTGGCTAATCTTTTTTATTAAACATCACCTGCACAATACACATAGGGTTTTTAATTACATTTTGAATTACTAACATAAATGCACAATCAAAATTGACAGTTTTACTGCTCTTTTTGGCGTCTTGATCATTTTATCTCTAGATATTAAAGTCGAGGATCTTGATTTGTGTTCTGATCCATAATTAACATTCCTGTTTATATATTTGTTTATTATACGTTGGTGAAATGAAGGCACCACTGATCGCACACTTGACTTGTGTTTACCCCTTCTCACCTCTGTTGTCTCAGGATTTGTGGAGAAGAAAAAGACTAAATTAAAACCGCAAGCGGTGATGATCGGCCCTCGCAGCCAAGCGCCGCTCTGGCCTATGGGCCACCGCTAGGGTACGCGCACCTCCCACCGCCAGCCACAGCAGAAGCTGTCATGCATTTTCCTCGCCCGTCTACCATGCAATACACACGCACGCGTTGGGCAGCGCTCCCCCACGACTCACAAAAAATCTGGTGCAGATCGGTCGATGCACCGAGGAGACACAGCCGTTGAATAATGATAATGCATTTGGCCACCGGGCCGGACTAAATCGTTCGGCGGGCCAGATCCGGCCCGCAGGCCGTACGTTTGACACCCCTGGTTTAAACATTAGTATACCAACTTAATCAAAGGTATCTTACTAGCTGTTAATCCAGCTTCATGTGAAAAGTTAACAAAACCTTTTTAGTTATTTAAAGTTAATTATTTCATGTGTTTAAGGGTTTCGTTTCTTGCATTAAGACAGCTTTTATGAAAGTTTGACAGTTAAATTGGTGGATACACACCCAAAAGTAATAATGTAAAAGTAACACTTTAACAATTGGAATATTGCTAAAGTAACACGTTAGCAATATTCCACATGTGTATGTTGTGTACAAACTTTAGTAATTTCTAACAGACCACTTCACTCTCAGAAAGCAGGTCTGCTGGTGGTTCCTAAAGTCTGTAAAACCAGAATGGTAGGCAGATCCTTTAGCTATCATGCTCCTCTCCAGTGGAACCAACTCCCAGTTTTGGTCCGTGACGCAGACACCCTGTCTACTTTTAAGACTAATCCTAAAACTTTCCTTTTTCCATCCGTCCATCGTCTTCCGCTTATCCGGGGTCAGGTCGCGGGTGTAGCAGCTTCAAGAGGGAGGCCCAGACCTTCCTCTCCCCAGCCACTTGGGCCACTTCCTCCGGGGGAATCCCAAAGCGTTCCCAGGCGAGCAGAGTCTCTCCAGCGTGTCCTGGGTCTTCCCCTGGGTCTCCTCCCGGTGGGATGTGCCCAGAACACCTCACCAGGGATGCGTCCAGGAGGCATCCTAACCAGATGCCCGAGCCACCTCAACTGGCTCCTCTCAATGTGGAGGAGCAGCGGCTCTACTCTGAGTCCTCCCCGGATGACTGAGCTCCTCACCCTATCTCTAAGGGAGAGCCCAGACACACTATGGAGAAAACTTATTTTGGCCGCTTGTATCCGGGATCTCGTTCTTTCGGTCACGACCCAAAGCTCGTGACCATAGATGAGGGTAGGAACGTAGATCGACCGGTGAATCAAGAGCTTCGCCTTTTGGCTCAGCTCTCTCTTCACCACAACGGATCGCTACAGCGCCCGCTTCACAGCAGACGTTGCACCAATCCGCCTGTCGATCTCCCGCTCCATCTTCCCCTCATTCGTGAACAAGACCCCAAGATACTTGAACTCCTCCACTAGAAGCTGGCTCTTGGGACTTTCCTTTTTGACACAGCTTATAGTTAGAGTGGTTCATGTTACCCTGAGCTACCTCTATAGTTATGCTGCTATAGGCTTAGGCTGCTGGAGGACATCAGGGTCTATTGTTCTTCAATTTTGCATGACTGTTGTCATTTTAGCTTTTAACTTTCTGTTCTCTCTCTTTTATCTTCATAGTAGGTACACCTGGTCTGGCGTTCTGTTAGCTGTGACATCATCCAGGGAAGACAGATCACCTGTTATTACCATCTAATGTAAAACAGATTACTGGATCAATGTGTGCTTCTGTGCTTTTTTGTCTCTCTTGTTGTGTCTCTTCTCTCTCTTTTGTAACCCCCAGTCGGTCAACGCAGATTACCGTTCATACTGAGCCGGGTTCTGCTGGAGGTTTTTCCTTCCTGTTATTGGGGAGTTTTTCCTTCTGCTGTCACTTCATGCTTGATCAGTATGAGGGATTGCTGCAAAGCCATGTACAATGCAAACGACTCTCCCTGTGGCTCTACGCTTCTTCAGGAGTGAATGCTGCTTGTTACGACTTTGATGCAATCAACTAGTTCCCTTATATAGGAATTTATTTTACCAATCTGGATAATCTGACCTAATATGTATAATCTGATTGATTTTGACATTGTAAACTGCCTTTAGATGACATGCAGGCATGGACTGGTAATCGCGCGTACCGGGCATTTTCCCGGTGGGCCGACGTGCTGTTTGGGCCGGCAGACCAGACATGTATATAAATATGTATTATTATTATTAATTATTTTATATATCTGCCTCGTTATCATCCCTGACAGTCTAAAGGGCTAGGCCAATCATAAAGTAGAAAAACACCTTCACGCTCCATGTGGAACTTTGTGCAGCAGTGTTCACAGTAGTAATGGGAGGCGCAGAGAAACTGCACGAAAAAAAGAAACGAGTTCTTCAAACGGACGCTGCGAAATGTGTCAAACTCACTGACATGTTCCCTACAGCAGGCCTTCATCTGCTCCGGTGTCTGATGTAAGATATGGTGGTGGTGGTTGTAGCCAGTTACGTGCGGTAGGGTTCATAGCTGGTGAGGCACTGACGTCATCAGAGTCAGATTTACAAATATATACACTCTACAGAGTAGACTCGTTGCAAAGTGCTGAAGGAGACTGATTGAGCCAAATAAATTCACCAAGATACATGGAAAAATATTGGTTCTTTGATGAAAAAAAATTTGTCATTTGATTGGTAGCAGTTTATGAGTTATGATGGATTTCTGCATTTGTAACACATTCTAAAACTATAACCCACATTACGCACATTTTATCACAAAAACAAAACATGAATAAGTATCACTGTCTTACCTCTACTTATAATTTAAGTCCCTGTGGCGCTCTTTCTGAACAAAAATATCATCATTTTCCGGTAAAAGTTCTCTTTATCTTCTTCAGTTTTAAAAGTCTCTCAGTCTCAATGGAGCTCACTGCCAGGGAGGAAAGCCTTCCCTGATCAGTCCTGTTCCAGCTGGATGTTTAGAGTCTTTTTAGTGCTTTACTTGTTTAGCAAAACTCGCTAATAAAACATCAATAACTTGTTTTGACTCTACTATTTGGGGATCACGAGCGGTGCCCCTTGAGCGCCCCCTGCCTAGCGGCCAAGAAACTGCCGGCCTCACCTACAACCAGTTCTTTGCTGTTTATGATCGGCCAGCACCACGAAAACATGTTATCTGCACACAGTTTGATGACCAAAACACAATTCGTAATCCACATATATTAAATTGTGGAAAATCAGTTCATAACTGTTTGAACAATTGAATTTATGATCTAGAGACAGGAAGATGCATTCACAGAATGGAAGTCAGCGCAGTTAACATGGGATTGCGCAATCCCAGGGGAGGCCAAGCTCGCTGCGGCCTCACCGGCTTTGCTATGAAGCGCCACCAAGGATTTACATGAAAAATAGCAAAAAGTCTGCGATTTTAAAGAAAATATGATCAAAAATTAGCAAATTAGATAAATAAAATACTTATTACAAATGACTGAGTAAATCAAAATTTATATTATGTTATTATATATTTTCTTTCTTTCCATGATGACAAGTGAGGCATTTCTCTGGTTCATTTTGTCATTGGCATCCTTTTTTACACAGTGAGTGCACATTAGTCCAATGTTACCCTACAGTATCTGGAAGACTGAATAGATCTGATGAGCAACTTACAATAACTTCTTATAATGATGTAACGTGATAATATGTGTGATTGACCGTGACACCTCTCTTTCTCTCTCTCTCTCTGATCTAAGAATTGTTGCTGTGCTGTGGTGGAGTTTACATTTTACAGTGTTAATAAATTAAGATTTTGGAAGTATTTTAAGTGTCCACTCTCACTAATTTCCATTAACCTGGCCTCAAGGTATTGCACAGTTGGTATTGCAAAGTTGGTATACACATTCAGTACACAAAAAAAAATGTGGTGGGCCAGTCTAATCCAAAATGCCAGGGCCGATTTTTTTGTCCCAGTCCACCCCTGATGACATGTTTTATGATTTGGCGTTATATAAATAAAAACTGAAATGTATTGAACAAGAGTAAGTTTGTCAGTTTTCAAGCAGGATTTGTATATCTGTTCAAATTAAATATATAAGGAAACCAAAGAGTTAAGATCACTTACTTACCAAGAGAAATTCCTTTGGGGTTTATTTGTGGTCTCTTGCTGCCCCCTGCTGGACAAGTATGATCAAATACATATGCTTTACATGTCAACTTGGTATCAAAATTCAGATTTCAATCTAAAATGGCTTACTTCCTGTGATACTTGCAGTATGACATTAATTGTAAATTCTGAGCGTCTTGCTGAGATCTACAACTGTACAAAATTTCATTACTCTACGATGAAGTAAGTGAATACCAAAGGGTCCTTTGAAATTTGCTTGGTGGCGCTATAGAGAAACTAAGTCCTGCTCACTAAAGTTTGTTAAGGATTCCTGTTGGGGGGTGGATAAGGATGCATCCAAATGAGTTTTAAGCAGCTCGGCCCAAAACTGTGGAATTCAGAGCCAAACGTATGACAGCAGCGTTTGAGGTGAATATGCCACGCCGCCACGCCGCCACGCCCCCCTGCTCCATCCAATCCAGTTGAGCCTGAAATCCACAACATACCAACATGTGTTCTGTCTGTGGACACAGTTTCATGTTGATTAGCTCAGAGGGGTAACATAGCGACCGCTTACAACAAAACATGACACTTCCTGTTGTCAGGGGGCGTGGCCTAAGCAATGTCATCATTTGACCATTGGATATTATAGGAGACCTGATGGTGATCAATCACTGAAAGTTTGATGCCTCTGTGTGTTTCTGTGTAGGAGATATAACAGTTTTATTTTTTGTGGCGAGTAGGTGAACTTTGACCCTTGCTAATGCCCCTTCAACAAGCTCAAAAACTCACCGTTTTGATAACTTTTAATTGGCCATGCCTTATGATCAGACTGCCCGAGTTTCAAGCCGCTCGCTAAAAATCTCTAGGAGGAGATCCATCAAATACCAATGCTATAAACGTCAAAAATGGGGTCAAAATCAGACATTCAATCTAAAATGGCCAACTTCCTGTGATATTTACACTATGACATTAATTGTAAATTCTGAGCGTCTTGGTGAGCTCTACCACTGTACCAAATCTCATGTCTCTACGATGAAGTAAGTGAATAGCAAAGGGTCCTTTGAAAATTGCTAGGTGGCGCCGTTGAGGCATTAGGTCACGCCCACCAAAATTTGTTATGGATTCCTGTTGGGGGGTGGATAAGGATGCATCCAAGTGAGTTTTATGCAGCTCGGCCCAAAAATGTGGAATTCAGAGCCAAACGTATGGCAGCGGCGTTTGAGGTGACTTCACCACGCCGCCACGCTCTCCTGCTCCATCGAATCGACTTGGGGCTGGAATCCACAACACAACAACATGTTTTCTGTCTCTGGACACCGTTTCATGTTGATTAGCTCAGAGGGGTAACATAGCGACCGTTTACAGCAAAACATGACACTTCCTGTTGTCAGGGGGTGTGGCCTAAGTGATGTCATCATTTGACCATTGGATATTATAGGAGACCTGATGATGATTAATCACAGAAAGTTTGGTGCCTCTGTGTGTTTCTGTGTAGGAGATATAACACTTTTATTTTTTGTGGCGAATAGGTGAACTTTGACCCCTGCCAACGCCCCTTCAGCATGCTCAAAAACTCACCGTTTTGATAACTTTTGATTGGCCATGCCTTATGATCAGACTGCCCGAGTTTCAAGCCGATCGCTCAAAATCTCTAGGAGGAGATCCATCAAATACCAATGCTATAAACGTCAAAAATTGGGTCAAAATCAGACTTTCAGTCTAAAATGGCCAACTTCCTGTGATATTTGCACTATGAGATTAATTGTAAATTCTGAGCGTCTTGTTGAGCTCTACAACTGTACCAAATTTTATGTCTCTACGACGAAGTAAGTGAATAGCAAAGGGTCCTTTGAAAATTTCTAGGTGGCGCCGTTGAGGCATTTTTCTTTAGATTTTTGTGACGACCTTAAAATACAAAATTTTTAAACAGTCACCATGCATCTGCCAAGTTTGGTGAGTTTTTGAAAATGAGAAAGCCCCCAAAAAGGCCCCTCTTTAGGGGGGCAGAATAATAATAATAATAATTAAAACCGCAAGCGGTGATGATCGGCCCTCGCAGCCAAGCGCCGCTCTGGCCTATGGGCCACCGCTAGGGTACGCGCACCTCCCGCCGCCAGCCACCGCAGAAGCTGTCGCGCATTTTCCTCGCCCGTCCACCATGCAATACACACGTACGCGTTGGGCAGCGCTCCCCCACGACTCACAAAAAATCTGGTGCACATCGGTCGATGCAGCGAGGAGATACAGCCGTTGAATAATGAAAATGAATTTGGCTACCAGACCAGACTAAAGCGTTCAGCGGGCCGGATTCGGCCCGCAGGCCGTACGTTTGACACCCCTGGTTTAAACATTAGTATACCTATTTAATTAAAGGTATCTTACTAGCTGTTAATCCAGCTTCATGTGAAAAGTTAACAAAACCTTTTTAGCTATTTAAAGTTAATTGTTATTTCATGTGTTTAAGGGTTTCGTTTCTTGCATTAAGACAGCTTTTATGAAAGTTTGACATCTAAATTGGTGAATACACACCCAAAAGTAATAATGTAAAAGTAACACTTTAGCAATTGGAATATTGCTAAAGTAACACGTTAGCAATATTCCACATGTGTATGTTGTGTACAAACTTTAGTAATTTCTAACAGACCACTTCACTCTCAGAAAGCAGGTCTGCTGGTGGTTCCTAAAGTCTGTAAAACCAGAATGGTAGGCAGATCCTTTAGCTATCATGCTCCTCTCCAGTGGAACCAACTCCCAGTTTTGGTCCGTGACGCAGACACCCTGTCTACTTTTAAGACTAATCCTAAAACTTTCCTTTTTCCATCCATCCATCGTCTTCCGCTTATCCGGGGTCAGGTCGCGGGTGTAGCAGCTTCAAGAGGGAGGCCCAGACCTTCCTCTCCCCAGCCACTTGGGCCACTTCCTCTGGGGGAATCCCAAAGCGTTCCCAGGCGAGCATAGTCTCTCCAGCGTGTCCTGGGTATTCCCCTGGGCCTCCTCCCGGTGGGACGTGCCCAGAACACCTCACCAGGGATGCGTCCAGGAGGCATCCTAACCAGATGCCCGAGCCACCTCAACTGGCTCCTCTCAATGTGGAGGAGCAGCGGCTCTACTCTGAGTCCTCCCCGGATGACTGAGCTCCTCACCCTATCTCTAAGGGAGAGCCCAGACACACTATGGAGAAAACTCATTTTGGCCGCTTGTATCCGGGATCTCGTTCTTTCGGTCACGACCCAAAGCTTGTGACCATAGATGAGGGTAGGAACGTAGATCGACTGGTAAATCGAGAGCTTGGCCTTTTGGCTCAGCTCTCTCTTCACCACAACGGATCGGTACAGCGCCCGCTTCACAGCAGACGTCGCACCAATCCGCCTGTCGATCTCCCGCTCCATCTTCCCCTCATTCGTGAACAAGACCCCAAGATACTTGAACTCCTCCACTAGAAGCTGGCTCTTGGGACTTTCCTTTTTGACAAAGCTTATAGTTAGAGTGGTTCATGTTACCCCGAGCTACCTCTATAGTTATGCTGCTATAGGCTTAGGCTGCTGGAGGACATCAGGGTCTATTGTTCTTCAATTTTGCATGACTGTTGTCATTTCAGCTTTTAACTTTTTGTTTTTTCTATTTTTTCTTCATAGTAGGTACACCTGGTCTGGCGTTCTGTTAGCTGTGACATCATCCAGGGAAGACAGATCACCTGTTATTACCATCTAATGTAAAACACATTACTGGATCAATGTGTGCTTCTGTGCTTTTTTGTCTGTCTTGTTGTGTCTCTTCTCTCTCTTTTGTAACCCCCAGTCGGTCAAGGCAGATTACCGTTCATACTGAGCCCGGTTCTGCTGGAGGTTTTTCCTTCCTGTTAATGGGGAGTTTTTCCTTCTGCTGTCACTTCATGCTTGATCAGTATGAGGGATTGCTGCAAAGCCATGTACAATGCAAACGACTCTCCCTGTGGCTCTACGCTTCTTCAGGAGTGAATGCTGCTTGTTACGACTTTGATGAAATCAACTGGTTCCCTTATATAGGAATTTCTTTTACCAATCTGGATAATCTGACTTAATATGTATAATCTGATTGATTTTGACATTGTAAACTGCCTTTAGATGACATCATGTTTCATGATTTTGGCGCTATATAAATAAAAACTGAAATGTATTGAACAAGAGTTTGTCAGTTTTCAAGCAGGATTTGTATATCTGTTCAATTTAAATATATAAGGAAACCAAAGAGTTAAGATCACTTACTTACCAAGAGAAATTCCTTTGGGGTTTATTTGTGGTCTCTTGCTGCCCCCTGCTGGATGATGATGGTATTTGATACCATGTCAACATGGTGTCAAAATTCAGATTTCAATCTAAAATGGCTTACTTCCTGTGATACTTGCATTATGACATTAATTGTAAATTCTGAGCATCTTGCTGAGATCTACAACTGTACAAAATTTCATTACTCTACGATGAAGTAAGTGAATAGCAAAAGGTCCTTTGAAAATTGCTTGGTGGCGCTATAGAGAAACTAAGTCCTGCTCACTAAAGTTTGTTATGGATTCCTGTTGGGGGGTGGATAAGGATGCATCCAAATGAGTTGTAGGCAGCTCGGCCCAAAACTGTGGAATTCAGAGCCAAACGTATGACAGCAGCGTTTGAGGTGAATATACCACGCCGCCACGCCCCCCTGCTCCATCGAATCCAGTTGAGCCTGAAATCCACAACATACCAACATGTGTTCTGTCTGTGGACACAGTTTCATGTTGATTAGCTCAGAGGGGTAACATAGCGACCGCTTACAACAAAACATGACACTTCCTGTTGTCAGGGGGCGTGGCCTAAGCAATGTCATCATTTGACCATTGGATATTATAGGAGACCTGATGATGATCAATCACAGAAAGTTTGGTGCCTATGTGTGTTTCTGTGTAGGAGATATAACACTTTTATTTTTTGTGGCGAATAGGTGAACTTTGACCCCTGCCAACGCCCCTTCAGCATGCTCAAAAACTCACCGTTTTGATAACTTTTGATTGGCCATGCCTTATGATCAGACTGCCCGAGTTTCAAGCCGATCGCTCGATATCTCTAGGAGGAGTTAGATCTTATACCAATGCTGTAACTGTCAAAATTGAGGTCAAAATCAGACATTCAATCTAAAATGGCCAACTTCCTGTGATATTTACACTATGACATTAATTGTAAATTCTGAGCGTCTTGGTGAGCTCTACCACTGTACCAAATCTCATGTCTCTACGATGAAGTAAGTGAATAGCAAAGGGTCCTTTGAAAATTGCTAAGTGGCGCCGTTGAGGCATTAGGTCACGCCCACCAAAATTTGTTATGGATTCCTGTTGGGGGGTGGATAAGGATGTATCCAAGTGAGTTTTATGCAGCTCGGTCCAAAAATGTGGAATTCAGAGCCAAACGTATGGCAGCGGCGTTTGAGGTGACTTCACCACGCCGCCACGCTCTCCTGCTCCATCGAATCGACTTGGGGCTGGAATCCACAACACAACAACATGTTTTCTGTCTCTGGACACAGTTTCATGTTGATTAGCTCAGAGGGGTAACATAGCGACCGTTTACAGCAAAACATGACACTTCCTGTTGTCAGGGGGTGTGGCCTAAGTGATGTCATCATTTGACCATTGGATATTATAGGAGACCTGATGATGATTAATCACAGAAAGTTTGGTGCCTCTGTGTGTTTCTGTGTAGGAGATATAACACTTTTATTTTTTGTGGCGAATAGGTGAACTTTGACCCCTGCAGACGCCCCTTCAGCATGCTCAAAAACTCACCGTTTTGATAACTTTTGATTGGCCATGCCTTATGATCAGACTGCCCGAGTTTCAAGCCGATCGCTCAAAATCTCTAGGAGGAGATCCATCAAATACCAATGCTATAAACGTCAAAAATTGGGTCAAAATCAGACTTTCAGTCTAAAATGGCCAACTTCCTGTGATATTTGCACTATGACATTAATTGTAAATTCTGAGCGTCTTGTTGAGCTCTACAACTGTACCAAATTTCATGTCTCTACGACGAAGTAAGTGAATAGCAAAGGGTCCTTTGAAAATTTCTAGGTGGCGCCGTTGAGGCATTTTTCTTTAGATTTTTGTGACGACCTTAAAATACAAAATTTTTAAACAGTCACCATGCATCTGCCAAGTTTGGTGAGTTTTTGAAAATGAGAAAGCCCCCAAAAAGGCCCCTCTTTAGGGGGGCAGAATAATAATAAGAATAATAATTAACACTACAGATACAATAGGCCTTCGCAGCGCTTAGCTGCTCGGGCCTAATTAAAACCGCAAGCGGTGATGATCGGCCCTCGCAGCCAAGCGCCGCTCTGGCCTATGGGCCACCGCTAGGGTACGCGCACCTCCCGCCGCCAGCCACCGCAGAAGCTGTCATGCATTTTCCTCACCCGTCTAACATGCAATACACACGTACGCGTTGGGCAGCGCTCCCCCACGACTCACAAAAAACCTGGTGCAGATCGGTCGATGCACCGAGGAGACACAGCCGTTGAATAATGAAAATGCATTTGGCCACCGGGCCGGACTAAATCGTTCGGCGGGCCAGATCCGGCCCGCAGGCCGTACGTTTGACACCCCTGGTTTAAACACTAGTATACAAATTTAATTAAAGGTATCTTACTAGCTGTTAATCCAGCTTCATGTGAAAAGTTAACAAAACCTTTTTAGTTATTTAAAGTTAATTAATTCATGTGTTTAAGGGTTTCGTTTCTTGCATTAAGACAGCTGTTATGAAAGTTTGACAGTTAAATTGGTGGATACACACCCAAAAGTAATAATGTAAAAGTAACACTTTAGCAATTGGAATATTGCTAAAGTAACACGTTAGCAATATTCCACATGTGTATGTTGTGTACAAACTTTAGTAATTTCTAACAGACCACTTCACTCTCAGAAAGCAGGTCTGCTGGTGGTTCCTAAAGTCTGTAAAACCAGAATGGTAGGCAGATCCTTTAGCTATCAGGCTCCTCTCCAGTGGAACCAACTCCCAGTTTTGGTCCGTGACGCAGACACCCTGTCTACTTTTAAGACTAATCCTTAAACTTTCCTTTTTCCATCCATCCATCGTCTTCCGCTTATCCAGGGTCAGGTCGCGGGTGTAGCAGCTTCAGTAGGGAGGCCCAGACCTTCCTCTCCCCAGCCACTTGGGCCACTTCCTCCGGGGGAATCCCAAAGCGTTCCCAGGCCAGCAGAGTCTCTCCAGCGTGTCCTGGGTCTTCCCCTGGGCCTCCTCCCGGTGGGACGTGCCCAGAACACCTCACCAGGGATGCGTCCAGGAGGCATCCTAACCAGATGCCCGAGCCACCTCAACTGGCTCCTCTCAATGTGAAGGAGCAGCGGCTCTACTCTGAGTCATCCCCGGATGACTGAGCTCCTCACCCTATCTCTAAGGGAGAGCCCAGACACACTATAGAGAAAACTCATTTTGGCCGCTTGTGTCCGGGATCTCGTTCTTTCGGTCACGACCCAAAGCTCGTGACCATAGATGAGGGTAGGAACGTAGATCGACTGGTAAATCGAGAGCTTGGCCTTTTGGCTCAGCTCTCTCTTCACCACAACGGATCGGTACAGCACCCGCTTCACAGCAGACGTCGCACCAATCCGCCTGTCGATCTCCCGCTCCATCTTCCCCTCATTCGTGAACAAGACCCCAAGATACTTGAACTCCTCCACTAGAAGCTGGCTCTTGGGACTTTCCTTTTTGACAAAGCTTATAGTTAGAGTGGTTCATGTTACCCTGAGCTACCTCTATAGTTATGCTGCTGTAGGCTTAGGCTGCTGGAGGACATCAGGGTCTACTGTTCTTCGTTTTTGCATGACTGTTGTCATTTCAGCTTTTAACTTTTTGTTTTTTCTATTTTTTCTTCATAGTAGGTACACCTGGTCTGGCGTTCTGTTAGCTGTGACATCATCCAGGGAAGACAGATCACCTGCTATTACCATCTAATGTAAAACACATTACTGGATCAATGTGTGCTTCTGTGCTTTTTTGTCTGTCATGTTGTGTCTCTTCTCTCTCTTTTGTAACCCCCAGTCAGTCAAGGCAGATTACCGTTCATACTGAGCCCGGTTCTGCTGGAGGTTTTTTCCTTCCTGTTAATGGGGAGTTTTTCCTTCTGCTGTCACTTCATGCTTGATCAGTATGAGGGATTGCTGCAAAGCCATGTACAATGCAAACGACTCTCCCTGTGGCTCTACGCTTCTTCAGGAGTGAATGCTGCTTGTTACGACTTTGATGCAATTAACTGGTTCACTTATATAGGAATTTCTTTTACCAATCTGGATAATCTGACTTAATATGTATAATCTGATTGATTTTGACATTGTAAACTGCCTTTAGATGACATGCAGGCATGGACTGGTAATCGGGCGTACCGGGCATTTTCCCGGTGGGCCGACGTGCTGTTTGGGCCGGCAGACCCGACATGTATATTAATAATATGTATTATTATTATTATTATTTTATATATATGCCTCGTTATATTTGCATAATGCATGAAGAAAAATATCAGCAGCGCAAGAGTCTGTTCCGATCATCCGGCCCTTACCACAGGCTACTGCAACCCATTGGTTATCATCCCTGACAGTCTAAAGGGCTAGGCCAATCATAAAGTAGAAAAACACCTTCACGCTCCATGTGGAACTTTGTGCAGCGGTGTTCACAGTAGTAATGGATAAGAAACGCAAGGGAGGCGCAGAGAAACTGCACGAAAAAAAGAAACGAGTTCTTCAAACGGACGCTGCGAAATGTGTCAAACTGACTGACATGTTCCCAACAGCAGGCCCTTCATCTGCTCCGGTGTCTGATGTAAGATATGGTGGTGGTGGTGGTCAGTGACGTGCGGTAGAGTTCATAGCTGGTGAGGCACTGACGTCATCAGAGTCAGATTTACAAATATATACACTCTACAGAGTAGACTCGTTGCAAAGTGCTGAAGGAGACTGATTGAGCCAAATAAATTCACCAAGATACATGGAAAAATATTGGTTCTTTGATGAAAAAAAAATGTCATTTGATTGGTAACAGTTTATGAGTTATGATGGATTTCTGCATTTGTAACACATTCTAAAACTATAACCCACATTACGCACATTTTATCACAAAAACTAAACATGAATAAGTATCGCTGTCTTACCTCTACTTATAATTTAAGTCCCTGTGGCGCTCTTTCTGAACAAAAATATCATCATTTTCCGGTAAAAGTTCTCTTTATCTTCTTCAGATTTAAAACTCTCTTAGTCTCAGTGGAGCTCACTGCCAGGGAGGAAAGCCTTCCCTGATCAGTCCTGTTCCAGCTGTATGTTTAGAGTCTTTTTAGTGCTTTACTTGTTTAGCAAAACTCGCTAATAAAACATCAATAACTTGTTTTGACTCTACTATTTGGGGATCACGAGCGGTGCCCCTTGAGCGCCCCCTGCCTAGCGGTCAAGGAACTGCCGGCCTCACCTACAACCAGTTCTTTGCTGTTTATGATCGGCCAGCACCACGAAAACATGTTATCTGCACACAGTTTGATGACCAAAACACAATTCGTAATCCACATATATTAAATTGTGGAAAATCAGTTCATAACTGTTTGAACAATTGAATTTATGATCTAGAGACAGGAAGATGCATTCACAGAATGGAAGTCAGCACAGTTAACATGGGATTGCGCAATCCCAGGGGAGGCCAAGCTCGCTGCGGCCTCACCGGCTTCGCTATGAAGCGCCACCAAGGATTTACATGAAAAATAGCGAAAAGTCTGCGATATTAAAGAAAATATGATCAAAAATTAGGAAATTAGATAAATAAAATACTTATTACAAATGACTGAGTAAATCAAAATTTATATTATGTTATTATATATTTTCTTTCTTTCCATGATGACAAGTGAGGCATTTCTCTGGTTCATTTTGTCACTGGCATCCTTTTTTACACAGTGAGTGCACATTAGTCCAATGTTACCCTACAGTATCTGGAAGACTGAATAGATCTGATGAGCAACTTACAATAACTTCTTATAATGATGTAACGTGATAATATGTGTGATTGACCGTGACACCTCTCTTTCTCTCTCTCTCTCTCTGATCTAAGAATAGTTGCTGTGCTGTGGTGGAGTTTACATTTTACAGTGTTAATAAATTAAGATTTTGGAAGTATTTTAAGTGTCCACTCTCACTAATCCAAAATGCCAGGGCCGATTTTTTTCTCCCAGTCCACCCCTGATGACATGTTTCATGATTTGGCGCTATATAAATAAAAACTGAAATGTATTGAAGAAGAGTAAGTTTGTCAGTTTTCAAGCAGGATTTGTATATCTGTTCAACTTAAATACATAAGGAAACCAAAGAGTTAAGATCACTTACTTACCAAGAGAAATTCCTTTGGGGTTTATTTGTGGTCTCTTGCTGCCCCCTGCTGGACAAGTTTGATCAAATACAAATGCTTTACATGTCAACATGGTGTCAAAATTCAGATTTCAATCTAAAATGGCTTACTTCCTGTGATACTTGCACTATGACATTAATTGTAAATTCTGAGCGTCTTGCTGAGATCTACAACTGTACAAAATTTCATTACTCTACGATGAACTAAGTGAATAGCAAAGGGTCCTTTGAAAATTGCTTGGTGGCGCTATAGAGAAACTAAGTCCTGCTCACTAAAGTTTGTTATGGATTCCTGTTGGGGGATGGATAAGGATGCATCCAAATGAGTTTTAAGCAGCTCGGCCCAAAAATGTGGAATTCAGAGCCAAACGTATGGCAGCGGCGTTTGAGGTGACTTCACCACGCCGCCACGCTCTCCTGCTCCATCGAATCCACTTGGGCCTGAAATCCACAACACATCAACATGTGTTCTGTCTGTGGACACAGTTTCATGTTGATTAGCTCAGAGGGGTAACATAGCGACCGCTTACAACAAAACATGACACTTCCTGTTGTCAGGGGGCGTGGCCTAAGCAATGTCATCATTTGACCATTGGATATTATAGGAGACCTGATGATGATCAATCACAGAAAGTTTGGTGCATCTGTCTGTTTCTGTGTAGGAGATATAACACTTTTATATTTTGTGGCAAATAGGTGAACTTTGACCCCTGCCAACGCCCCTCCAGCATGCTCAAAAACTCACCGTTTTGATAACTTTTGATTGGCCATGCCTTATGATCAGACTGCCCGAGTTTCAAGCCAATCGCTCGATATCTCTAGGAGGAGTTAGATCTTATACCAATGCTGTAACTGTCAAAATTGAGGTCAAAATCAGACTTTCAGTCTAAAATGGCCAACTTCCTGTGATACTTGCACTATGACATTAATTGTAAATTCTGAGCGTCTTGGTGAGCTCTACCACTGTACCAAATCTCATGTCTCTACGTTGAAGTAAGTGAATAGCAAAGGGTCCTTTGAAAATTGCTAGGTGGCGCCGTTGAGGCATTAGGTCACGCCCACCAAAGTTTGTTATGGATTCCTGTTGGGGGGTGGATAAGGATGCATCCAAGTGAGTTTTAAGCAGCTCGGCCCAAAAATGTGGAATTCAGAGCCAAACGTATGGCAGCGGCGTTTGAGGTGACTTCACCACGCCGCCACGCTCTCCTGCTCCATCGAATCCACTTGGGCCTGAAATCCACAACACATCAACATGTGTTCTGTCTGTGGACACAGTTTCATGTTGATTAGCTCAGAGGGGTAACATAGCGACCGCTTACAACAAAACATGACACTTCCTGTTGTCAGGGGGCGTGGCCTAAGCAATGTCATCATTTGACCATTGGATATTATAGGAGACCTGATGGTGATCAATTACTGAAAGTTTGGTGCATCTGTCTGTTTCTGTGTAGGAGATATAACACTTTTATATTTTGTGGCGAGTAGGTGAACTTTGACCCCTGCTAACGCCCCTTCAACATGCTCAAAAACTCACCGTTTTGATAACTTTTAATTGGCCATGCCTTATGATCAGACTGACCGAGTTTCAAGCCGCTCGCTCAAAATCTCTAGGAGGAGTTCGATCAAATACCAATGCTGTAAACGTCAAAAATCGGGTCAAAATCAGACCTTCAATCTAAAATGGCCGACTTCCTGTGATATTTGCACTATGACATTAATTGTAAATTCTGAGCGTCTTGGTGAGCTCTACCACTGTACCAAATCTCATGTCTCTACGATGAAGTAAGTGAATAGCAAAGGGTCCTTTGAAAATTGCTAGGTGGCGCCGTTGAGGCATTAGGTCACGCCCACCAAAGTTTGTTATGGATTCCTGTTGGGGGGTGGATAAGGATGCATCCAAGTGAGTTTTAAGCAGCTCGGCCCAAAAATGTGGAATTCAGAGCCAAACGTATGGCAGCGGCGTTTGAGGTGACTTCACCACGCCGCCACGCTCTCCTGCTCCATCGAATCCACTTGGGGCTGGAATCCACAATACATCAACATGTCTTCCGTCTCTGGACACAGTTTCATGTTGATTAGCTCAGAGGGGTAACATAGCGACCGTTTACAGCAAAACATGACACTTCCTGTTGTCAGGGGGCGTGGCCTAAGTGATGTCATAATTTGACCATTGGATATTAAAGAAGACCCAATGATGATCAATCACAGAAAGTTTGGTGCCTCTATGTGTTTCTGTGTAGGAGATATAACAGTTTTATTTTTTGTGGCGAGTAGGTGAACTTTGACCCCTGCTAACACCCCTTCAACATGCTCAAAAACTCACCGTTTTGATAACTTTTAATTGGCCATGCCTTATGATCAGACTGACCGAGTTTCAAGCCGCTCGCTCAAAATCTCTAGGAGGAGTTCGATCAAATACCAATGCTGTAAACATCAAAAATCGGGTCAAAATCAGACCTTCAATCTAAAATGGCCGACTTCCTGTGATATTTGCACTATGACATTAATTGTAAATTCTGAGCGTCTTGGTGAGCTCTACCACTGTACCAAATCTCATGTCTCTACGATGAAGTAAGTGAATAGCAAAGGGTCCTTTGAAAATTGCTAGGTGGCGCCGTTGAGGCATTTTTCTTTAGATTTTTATGAGGACCTTAAAATACAAAATTTTTAAACAGTCTTCATGCGTCCGCCAAGTTTGGTGAGTTTTTGAATATGATAAATCCCCCAAAAAGGCCCCTCTTTAGGGGGGCAGAATAAAAATAATAATAATAAGAAACAACACAGAAACAATAGGCCTTCGCAGCGCTTCGCTGCTCGGGCCTAATTAAAACCGCAAGCGGTGATGATCGGCCCTCGCAGCCAAGCGCCGCTCTGGCCTATGGGCCACCGCTAGGGTACGCGCACCTCCCACCGCCAGCCACAGCAGAAGCTGTCATGCATTTTCCTCGCCCGTCTACCATGCAATACACACGCACGCGTTGGGCAGCGCTCCCCCACGACTCACAAAAAATCTGGTGCAGATCGGTCGATGCACCGAGGAGACACAGCCGTTGAATAATGATAATGCATTTGGCCACCGGGCCGGACTAAATCGTTCGGCGGGCCAGATCCGGCCCGCAGGCCGTACGTTTGACACCCCTGGTTTAAACATTAGTATACCAACTTAATCAAAGGTATCTTACTAGCTGTTAATCCAGCTTCATGTGAAAAGTTAACAAAACCTTTTTAGTTATTTAAAGTTAATTATTTCATGTGTTTAAGGGTTTCGTTTCTTGCATTAAGACAGCTTTTATGAAAGTTTGACAGTTAAATTGGTGGATACACACCCAAAAGTAATAATGTAAAAGTAACACTTTAACAATTGGAATATTGCTAAAGTAACACGTTAGCAATATTCCACATGTGTATGTTGTGTACAAACTTTAGTAATTTCTAACAGACCACTTCACTCTCAGAAAGCAGGTCTGCTGGTGGTTCCTAAAGTCTGTAAAACCAGAATGGTAGGCAGATCCTTTAGCTATCATGCTCCTCTCCAGTGGAACCAACTCCCAGTTTTGGTCCGTGACGCAGACACCCTGTCTACTTTTAAGACTAATCCTAAAACTTTCCTTTTTCCATCCGTCCATCGTCTTCCGCTTATCCGGGGTCAGGTCGCGGGTGTAGCAGCTTCAAGAGGGAGGCCCAGACCTTCCTCTCCCCAGCCACTTGGGCCACTTCCTCCGGGGGAATCCCAAAGCGTTCCCAGGCGAGCAGAGTCTCTCCAGCGTGTCCTGGGTCTTCCCCTGGGTCTCCTCCCGGTGGGATGTGCCCAGAACACCTCACCAGGGATGCGTCCAGGAGGCATCCTAACCAGATGCCCGAGCCACCTCAACTGGCTCCTCTCAATGTGGAGGAGCAGCGGCTCTACTCTGAGTCCTCCCCGGATGACTGAGCTCCTCACCCTATCTCTAAGGGAGAGCCCAGACACACTATGGAGAAAACTTATTTTGGCCGCTTGTATCCGGGATCTCGTTCTTTCGGTCACGACCCAAAGCTCGTGACCATAGATGAGGGTAGGAACGTAGATCGACCGGTGAATCAAGAGCTTCGCCTTTTGGCTCACCTCTCTCTTCACCACAACGGATCGCTACAGCGCCCGCTTCACAGCAGACGTTGCACCAATCCGCCTGTCGATCTCCCGCTCCATCTTCCCCTCATTCGTGAACAAGACCCCAAGATACTTGAACTCCTCCACTAGAAGCTGGCTCTTGGGACTTTCCTTTTTGACACAGCTTATAGTTAGAGTGGTTCATGTTACCCTGAGCTACCTCTATAGTTATGCTGCTATAGGCTTAGGCTGCTGGAGGACATCAGGGTCTATTGTTCTTCAATTTTGCATGACTGTTGTCATTTTAGCTTTTAACTTTCTGTTCTCTCTCTTTTATCTTCATAGTAGGTACACCTGGTCTGGCGTTCTTTTAGCTGTGACATCATCCAGGGAAGACAGATCACCTGTTATTACCATCTAATGTAAAACAGATTACTGGATCAATGTGTGCTTCTGTGCTTTTTTGTCTCTCTTGTTGTGTCTCTTCTCTCTCTTTTGTAACCCCCAGTCAGTCAAGGCAGATTACCGTTCATACTGAGCCGGGTTCTGCTGGAGGTTTTTCCTTCCTGTTAATGGGGAGTTTTTCCTTCTGCTGTCACTTCATGCTTGATCAGTATGAGGGATTGCTGCAAAGCCATGTACAATGCAAACGACTCTCCCTGTGGCTCTACGCTTCTTCAGGAGTGAATGCTGCTTGTTACGACTTTGATGCAATCAACTAGTTCCCTTATATAGGAATTTATTTTACCAATCTGGATAATCTGACCTAATATGTATAATCTGATTGATTTTGACATTGTAAACTGCCTTTAGATGACATGCAGGCATGGACTGGTAATCGGGCGTACCGGGCATTTTCCCGGTGGGCCGACAAGCTGTTTGGGCCGGCAGACCAGACATGTATATAAATATGTATTATTATTATTAATTATTTTATATATCTGCCTCGTTATCATCCCTGACAGTCTAAAGGGCTAGGCCAATCATAAAGTAGAAAAACACCTTCACGCTCCATCTGGAACTTTGTGCAGCAGTGTTCACAGTAGTAATGGGAGGCGCAGAGAAACTGCACGAAAAAAAGAAACGAGTTCTTCAAACGGACGCTGCGAAATGTGTCAAACTCACTGACATGTTCCCTACAGCAGGCCTTCATCTGCTCCGGTGTCTGATGTAAGATATGGTGGTGGTGGTTGTAGCCAGTTACGTGCGGTAGGGTTCATAGCTGGTGAGGCACTGACGTCATCAGAGTCAGATTTACAAATATATACACTCTACAGAGTAGACTCGTTGCAAAGTGCTGAAGGAGACTGATTGAGCCAAATAAATTCACCAAGATACATGGAAAAATATTGGTTCTTTGATGAAAAAAAATTTGTCATTTGATTGGTAGCAGTTTATGAGTTATGATGGATTTCTGCATTTGTAACACATTCTAAAACTATAACCCACATTACGCACATTTTATCACAAAAACAAAACATGAATAAGTATCACTGTCTTACCTCTACTTATAATTTAAGTCCCTGTGGCGCTCTTTCTGAACAAAAATATCATCATTTTCCGGTAAAAGTTCTCTTTATCTTCTTCAGTTTTAAAAGTCTCTCAGTCTCAATGGAGCTCACTGCCAGGGAGGAAAGCCTTCCCTGATCAGTCCTGTTCCAGCTGGATGTTTAGAGTCTTTTTAGTGCTTTACTTGTTTAGCAAAACTCGCTAATAAAACATCAATAACTTGTTTTGACTCTACTATTTGGGGATCACGAGCGGTGCCCCTTGAGCGCCCCCTGCCTAGCGGCCAAGGAACTGCCGGCCTCACCTACAACCAGTTCTTTGCTGTTTATGATCGGCCAGCACCACGAAAACATGTTATCTGCACACAGTTTGATGACCAAAACACAATTCGTAATCCACATATATTAAATTGTGGAAAATCAGTTCATAACTGTTTGAACAATTGAATTTATGATCTAGAGACAGGAAGATGCATTCACAGAATGGAAGTCAGCGCAGTTAACATGGGATTGCGCAATCCCAGGGGAGGCCAAGCTCGCTGCGGCCTCACCGGCTTTGCTATGAAGCGCCACCAAGGATTTACATGAAAAATAGCAAAAAGTCTGCGATTTTAAAGAAAATATGATCAAAAATTAGCAAATTAGATAAATAAAATACTTATTACAAATGACTGAGTAAATCAAAATTTATATTATGTTATTATATATTTTCTTTCTTTCCATGATGACAAGTGAGGCATTTCTCTGGTTCATTTTGTCATTGGCATCCTTTTTTACACAGTGAGTGCACATTAGTCCAATGTTACCCTACAGTATCTGGAAGACTGAATAGATCTGATGAGCAACTTACAATAACTTCTTATAATGATGTAACGTGATAATATGTGTGATTGACCGTGACACCTCTCTTTCTCTCTCTCTCTCTGATCTAAGAATTGTTGCTGTGCTGTGGTGGAGTTTACATTTTACAGTGTTAATAAATTAAGATTTTGGAAGTATTTTAAGTGTCCACTCTCACTAATTTCCATTAACCTGGCCTCAAGGTATTGCACAGTTGGTATTGCAAAGTTGGTATACACATTCAGTACACAAAAAAAATGTGGTGGGCCAGTCTAATCCAAAATGCCAGGGCCGATTTTTTTGTCCCTGATGACATGTTTTATGATTTGGCGTTATATAAATAAAAACTGAAATGTATTGAACAAGAGTAAGTTTGTCAGTTTTCAAGCAGGATTTGTATATCTGTTCAACTTAAATATATAAATATAAGGAAACCAAAGAGTTAAGATCACTTACTTACCAAGAGAAATTCCTTTGGGGTTTATTTGTGGTCTCTTGCTGCCCCCTGCTGGACAAGTATGATCAAATACATATGCTTTACATGTCAACTTGGTATCAAAATTCAGATTTCAATCTAAAATGGCTTACTTCCTGTGATACTTGCAGTATGACATTAATTGTAAATTATGAGCGTCTTGCTGAGATCTACAACTGTACAAAATTTCATTACTCTACGATGAAGTAAGTGAATACCAAAGGGTCCTTTGAAAATTGCTTGGTGGCGCTATAGAGAAACTAAGTCCTGCTCACTAAAGTTTGTTAAGGATTCCTGTTGGGGGGTGGATAAGGATGCATCCAAATGAGTTTTAAGCAGCTCGGCCCAAAACTGTGGAATTCAGAGCCAAACGTATGAGAGCAGCGTTTGAGGTGAATATGCCACGCCGCCACGCCCCCCTGCTCCATCCAATCCAGTTGAGCCTGAAATCCACAACATACCAACATGTGTTCTGTCTGTGGACACAGTTTCATGTTGATTAGCTCAGAGGGGTAACATAGCGACCGCTTACAACAAAACATGACACTTCCTGTTGTCAGGGGGCGTGGCCTAATCAATGTCATCATTTGACCATTGGATATTATAGGAGACCTGATGGTGATCAATTACTGAAAGTTTGATGCCTCTGTGTGTTTCTGTGTAGGAGATATAACAGTTTTATTTTTTGTGGCGAGTAGGTGAACTTTGACCCCTGCTAATGCCCCTTCAACAAGCTCAAAAACTCACCGTTTTGATAACTTTTAATTGGCCATGCCTTATGATCAGACTGCCCGAGTTTCAAGCCGCTCGCTAAAAATCTCTAGGAGGAGATCCATCAAATACCAATGTTATAAACGTCAAAAATGGGGTCAAAATCAGACATTCAATCTAAAATGGCCAACTTCCTGTGATATTTACACTATGACATTAATTGTAAATTCTGAGCGTCTTGGTGAGCTCTACCACTGTACCAAATCTCATGTCTCTACGATGAAGTAAGTGAATAGCAAAGGGTCCTTTGAAAATTGCTAAGTGGCGCCGTTGAGGCATTAGGTCACGCCCACCAAAATTTCTTATGGATTCCTGTTGGGGGGTGGATAAGGATGCATCCAAGTGAGTTTTATGCAGCTCGGCCCAAAAATGTGGAATTCAGAGCCAAACGTATGGCAGCGGCGTTTGAGGTGACTTCACCACGCCGCCACGCTCTCCTGCTCCATCGAATCGACTTGTGGCTGGAATCCACAACACAACAACATGTCTTCTGTCTCTGGACACAGTTTCATGTTGATTAGCTCAGAGGGGTAACATAGCGACCGTTTACAGCAAAACATGACACTTCCTGTTGTCAGGGGGTGTGGCCTAAGTGATGTCATCATTTGACCATTGGATATTATAGGAGACCTGATGATGATTAATCACAGAAAGTTTGGTGCCTCTGTGTGTTTCTGTGTAGGAGATATAACACTTTTATTTTTTGTGGCGAATAGGTGAACTTTGACCCCTGCCAACGCCCCTTCAGCATGCTCAAAAACTCACCGTTTTGATAACTTTTGATTGGCCATGCCTTATGATCAGACTGCCCGAGTTTCAAGCCGATCGCTCGATATCTCTAGGAGGAGTTAGATCTTATACCGATGCTGTAACTGTCAAAATTGAGGTCAAAATCAGACTTTCAATCTAAAATGGCCGACTTCCTGTGATATTTGCACTATGACATTAATTGTAAATTCTGAGCGTCTTGGTGAGCTCTACAACTGTACCAAATTTCATGTCTCTACGACGAAGTAAGTGAATAGCAAAGGGTCCTTTGAAAATTTCTAGGTGGCGCCGTTGAGGCATTTTTCTTTAGATTTTTGTGACGACCTTAAAATACAAAATTTTTAAACAGTCACCATGCATCTGCAAAGTTTGGTGAGTTTTTGAAAATGACAAAGCCCCCAAAAAGGCCCCTCTTTAGGGGGGCAGAATAATAAGAATAAGAATTAAAGCCGCAAGCGGCGTCGATCGGCCCTCGCAGCCAAGCGCCGCTCCGGCCTATTGGCCACCGCGGGGGTTCGCGCACCTCCGGCCGCCAGCCACCGCAGAAACTGTCACGCATTTTCCCCGCCCGTCTGCCGGGAGATTCCCACGAACGCATTCGGCAGCGCTCCCCCACGACTCACAACAAATCTGGTGTAGATCGGTCGATGCAGCGAGGATATACAGCCGTTGAATATTGATATTGCATTTGGCCACTGGGCCGGACAAAATCGTTCGGTGGGCCGGATCCGGCCCGCGGGCCATACGTTTGACACCCCTGGTTTAAACATTAGTATACCAATTTAATCAAAGGTATCTTACTACCTGTTAATCCAGCTTCATGTGAAAAGTTAACAAAACCTTTTTAGTTATTTAAAGTTAATTGTTATTTCATGTGTTTAAGGGTTTTGTTTCTTGCATTAAGACAGCTTTTATGAAAGTTTGACAGTTAAATTGGTGGATACACACCCAAAAGTAATAATGTAAAAGTAACACTTTAGCAATATTCCACGTGTATGTTGTGTACCAACTTTCGTAATTCTATCTTAAAGCATGGCTTGGGGCTGATCATTTAAAATATTCTAGGGGGCGCTATAGAAAAATTAGGTCACGCCAACCAAAGTTTGTTATGGATTCCTGTCGGGGGTGGAAAAGGATGCATCCAAGGGAGTTTTAAGCAGCTCGACCCAAAAATGTGGAATTCAGAGCCAAACGTATGGCAGCGGCGTTTGAGGTGACTTCACCACACCACCACGCCGCCCTGCTCCATCGAATCCACTTGGGGCTGGAATCCAAAACACCAACATGTCTTCTGTCTCTGGATACATTTTCATGTTGATTAGCTCAGAGGGGTAACATAGTGACCGTTTACAGCAAAACATGACATTTCCTGTTGTCAGGGGGCGTGGCCTAAGTGATGTCATCATTTGACCATTGGATATGATAGAAGACCTGATGATGATCAATCACAGATAGTTTGGTGCCTCTGTGTGTTTCTGTGTAGGAGATATAACTGTTTTATTTTTTGTGGCGAGTAGGTGAACTTTGACCCCTGCTAACGCCCCTTCAACAAGCTCAAAAACTCACTGTTTTGATAACTTTTAATTGGCCATGCCTTATGATCAGACTGACCGAGTTTCAAGCCACTCGCTCGAAATCCCTAGGAGGAGTTCGATCAAATACCAATGCTGTAAACGTCAAAAATGGGGTCAAAATCAGACCTTCAATCTAAAATGGCCGACTTCCTGTGATATTTGCACTATGACATTAATTGTAAATTCTGAGCGTCTTGGTGAGCTCTACTACTGTACCAAATCTCATGTCTCTATGATGAAGTAAGTGAATAGCAAAGGGTCCTTTGAAAATTGCGAGGTGGCGCCGTTGAGGCATTAGGTCACGCCCACCAAAGTTTGTTATGGATTCCTGTCGGGGGCTAGATAAGGATGCATCCAAGTGACTTTTAAGCAGCTCGGCCCAGAAATGTGGAATTCAGAGCCAAACGTATGGCAGCGGCGTTTGAGGTGACTTCACCACGCCGCCACGCCCCCCTGCTCCATCGAATCCACTTGGGGCTGGAATCCACAACACACCAACATGTCTTCTGTCTCTGGACACAGTTTCATGTTGATTAGCTCAGAGGGGTAACATAGCGACCGTTTACAGCAAAACATGACACTTCCTGTTGTCAGGGGGCGTGGCCTAAGTGATGTCATCATTTGACCATTGGATATTAAAGAAGACCCAATGATGATCAATCACAGAAGGTTTGGTGCCTCTGTGTGTTTCTGTGTAGGAGATATAACAGTTTTATTTTTTGTGGCGAGTAGGTGAACTTTGACCCCTGCTAACGCCCCTTCAACATGCTCAAAAACTCACCGTTTTGATAACTTTTAATTGGCCATGCCTTATGATCAGACTGACATCGGTTTCAAGTCGCTCGCTCAAAATCCCTAGGAGGAGTTCGATCAAATACCAATGCTGTAAACGTCAAAAATGGGGTCAAAATCAGACATTCAATCTAAAATGGCCGACTTCCTGTGATATTTGCACTATGACATTAATTATAAATTCTGAACGTCTTGGTGAGCTCTACAACTGTACCAAATTTCACGTCTCTACGATGAAGTAAGTGAATAGCAAAGGGTCCTTTGAAAATTGCTAGGTGGCGCCGTTGAGGCATTTTCCGTTAGATTTTTGTGATGACCTTAAAATATAAAATTTTTAAACAGTCTTCATGCATCTGCCAAGTTTGGTGAGTTTTTGAATATGATAAAGCCCCCAAAAAGGCCCCTCTTTAGGGGGGCAGAATAAAAATAATAATAATAATAATAATAATAATAATAATAATAAGAAGAAACAACACAGAAACAATAGGCCTTCGCAGCGCTTCGCTGCTCGGGCCTAATAAGAATTAAAACCGCAAGCGGTGATGATCGGCCCTCGCAGCAAAGCGCCGCTCTGGCCTATTGGCCACCGCTGGGATTTGCGCACCGCCGGCTGCCCGCCACCGCAGATGCTGTCACGCATTTTGCCCGCCCGTCCACTGGGCGATTCACACGAACGTGTTCGGCAGCGCTCCGCCACGACTCACAAAAAATCTGGTGCAGATCGCTCGATGCAGCGAGGAGACACTGCCGTTGAATAATGAAAATGCATTTGGCCACCGGGCCGGACTAAATCGTTCGGCGGGCCAGATCCGGCCCGCAGGCCGTACGTTTGACACCCCTGGTTTAAACACTAGTATACAAATTTAATCAAAGGTATTTTACTAGCTGTTAATCCAGCTTCATGTGAAAAGTTAACAAAACCTTTTTAGTTATTTAAAGTTAATTATTTCATGTGCTTAAGGGTTTCGTTTCTTGCATTAAGACAGCTTTTATGAAAGTTTGACAGTTAAATTGGTGGATACACACCCAAAAGTAATAATGTAAAAGTAACACTTTAGCAATTGGAATATTGCTAAAGTAACACGTTAGCAATATTCCACATGTGTATGTTGTGTACAAACTTTAGTAATTTCTAACAGACCACTTCACTCTCAGAAAGCAGGTCTGCTGGTGGTTCCTAAAGTCTGTAAAACCAGAATGGTAGGCAGATCCTTTAGCTATCATGCTCCTCTCCAGTGGAACCAACTCCCAGTTTTGGTCCGTGACGCAGACACCCTGTCTACTTTTAAGACTAATCCTAAAACTTTCCTTTTTCCATCCGTCCATCGTCTTCCGCTTATCCGGGGTCAGGTCGCGGGTGTAGCAGCTTCAAGAGGGAGGCCCAGACCTTCCTCTCCCCAGCCACTTGGGCCACTTCCTCCGGGGGAATCCCAAAGCGTTCCCAGGCGAGCAGAGTCTCTCCAGCGTGTCCTGGGTCTTCCCCTGGGTCTCCTCCCGGTGGGATGTGCCCAGAACACCTCACCAGGGATGCGTCCAGGAGGCATCCTAACCAGATGCCCGAGCCACCTCAACTGGCTCCTCTCAATGTGGAGGAGCAGCGGCTCTACTCTGAGTCCTCCCCGGATGACTGAGCTCCTCACCCTATCTCTAAGGGAGAGCCCAGACACACTATGGAGAAAACTTATTTTGGCCGCTTGTATCCGGGATCTCGTTCTTTCGGTCACGACCCAAAGCTCGTGACCATAGATGAGGGTAGGAACGTAGATCGACCGGTGAATCAAGAGCTTCGCCTTTTGGCTCACCTCTCTCTTCACCACAACGGATCGCTACAGCGCCCGCTTCACAGCAGACGTTGCACCAATCCGCCTGTCGATCTCCCGCTCCATCTTCCCCTCATTCGTGAACAAGACCCCAAGATACTTGAACTCCTCCACTAGAAGCTGGCTCTTGGGACTTTCCTTTTTGACACAGCTTATAGTTAGAGTGGTTCATGTTACCCTGAGCTACCTCTATAGTTATGCTGCTATAGGCTTAGGCTGCTGGAGGACATCAGGGTCTATTGTTCTTCAATTTTGCATGACTGTTGTCATTTTAGCTTTTAACTTTCTGTTCTCTCTCTTTTATCTTCATAGTAGGTACACCTGGTCTGGCGTTCTTTTAGCTGTGACATCATCCAGGGAAGACAGATCACCTGTTATTACCATCTAATGTAAAACAGATTACTGGATCAATGTGTGCTTCTGTGCTTTTTTGTCTCTCTTGTTGTGTCTCTTCTCTCTCTTTTGTAACCCCCAGTCAGTCAAGGCAGATTACCGTTCATACTGAGCCGGGTTCTGCTGGAGGTTTTTCCTTCCTGTTAATGGGGAGTTTTTCCTTCTGCTGTCACTTCATGCTTGATCAGTATGAGGGATTGCTGCAAAGCCATGTACAATGCAAACGACTCTCCCTGTGGCTCTACGCTTCTTCAGGAGTGAATGCTGCTTGTTACGACTTTGATGCAATCAACTAGTTCCCTTATATAGGAATTTATTTTACCAATCTGGATAATCTGACCTAATATGTATAATCTGATTGATTTTGACATTGTAAACTGCCTTTAGATGACATGCAGGCATGGACTGGTAATCGGGCGTACCGGGCATTTTCCCGGTGGGCCGACAAGCTGTTTGGGCCGGCAGACCAGACATGTATATAAATATGTATTATTATTATTAATTATTTTATATATCTGCCTCGTTATCATCCCTGACAGTCTAAAGGGCTAGGCCAATCATAAAGTAGAAAAACACCTTCACGCTCCATCTGGAACTTTGTGCAGCAGTGTTCACAGTAGTAATGGGAGGCGCAGAGAAACTGCACGAAAAAAAGAAACGAGTTCTTCAAACGGACGCTGCGAAATGTGTCAAACTCACTGACATGTTCCCAACAGCAGGCCCTTCATCTGCTCCGGTGTCTGATGTAAGATATGGTGGTGGTGGTTGTAGCCAGTTACGTGCGGTAGGGTTCATAGCTGGTGAGGCACTGACGTCATCAGAGTCAGATTTACAAATATATACACTCTACAGAGTAGACTCGTTGCAAAGTGCTGAAGGAGACTGATTGAGCCAAATAAATTCACCAAGATACATGGAAAAATATTGGTTCTTTGATGAAAAAAAATTTGTCATTTGATTGGTAGCAGTTTATGAGTTATGATGGATTTCTGCATTTGTAACACATTCTAAAACTATAACCCACATTACGCACATTTTATCACAAAAACAAAACATGAATAAGTATCACTGTCTTACCTCTACTTATAATTTAAGTCCCTGTGGCGCTCTTTCTGAACAAAAATATCATCATTTTCCGGTAAAAGTTCTCTTTATCTTCTTCAGTTTTAAAAGTCTCTCAGTCTCAATGGAGCTCACTGCCAGGGAGGAAAGCCTTCCCTGATCAGTCCTGTTCCAGCTGGATGTTTAGAGTCTTTTTAGTGCTTTACTTGTTTAGCAAAACTCGCTAATAAAACATCAATAACTTGTTTTGACTCTACTATTTGGGGATCACGAGCGGTGCCCCTTGAGCGCCCCCTGCCTAGCGGCCAAGGAACTGCCGGCCTCACCTACAACCAGTTCTTTGCTGTTTATGATCGGCCAGCACCACGAAAACATGTTATCTGCACACAGTTTGATGACCAAAACACAATTCGTAATCCACATATATTAAATTGTGGAAAATCAGTTCATAACTGTTTGAACAATTGAATTTATGATCTAGAGACAGGAAGATGCATTCACAGAATGGAAGTCAGCGCAGTTAACATGGGATTGCGCAATCCCAGGGGAGGCCAAGCTCGCTGCGGCCTCACCGGCTTTGCTATGAAGCGCCACCAAGGATTTACATGAAAAATAGCAAAAAGTCTGCGATTTTAAAGAAAATATGATCAAAAATTAGCAAATTAGATAAATAAAATACTTATTACAAATGACTGAGTAAATCAAAATTTATATTATGTTATTATATATTTTCTTTCTTTCCATGATGACAAGTGAGGCATTTCTCTGGTTCATTTTGTCATTGGCATCCTTTTTTACACAGTGAGTGCACATTAGTCCAATGTTACCCTACAGTATCTGGAAGACTGAATAGATCTGATGAGCAACTTACAATAACTTCTTATAATGATGTAACGTGATAATATGTGTGATTGACCGTGACACCTCTCTTTCTCTCTCTCTCTCTGATCTAAGAATTGTTGCTGTGCTGTGGTGGAGTTTACATTTTACAGTGTTAATAAATTAAGATTTTGGAAGTATTTTAAGTGTCCACTCTCACTAATTTCCATTAACCTGGCCTCAAGGTATTGCACAGTTGGTATTGCAAAGTTGGTATACACATTCAGTACACAAAAAAAATGTGGTGGGCCAGTCTAATCCAAAATGCCAGGGCCGATTTTTTTGTCCCTGATGACATGTTTTATGATTTGGCGTTATATAAATAAAAACTGAAATGTATTGAACAAGAGTAAGTTTGTCAGTTTTCAAGCAGGATTTGTATATCTGTTCAAATTAAATATATAAGGAAACCAAAGAGTTAAGATCACTTACTTACCAAGAGAAATTCCTTTGGGGTTTATTTGTGGTCTCTTGCTGCCCCCTGCTGGACAAGTATGATCAAATACATATGCTTTACATGTCAACTTGGTATCAAAATTCAGATTTCAATCTAAAATGGCTTACTTCCTGTGATACTTGCAGTATGACATTAATTGTAAATTCTGAGCGTCTTGCTGAGATCTACAACTGTACAAAATTTCATTACTCTACGATGAAGTAAGTGAATACCAAAGGGTCCTTTGAAATTTGCTTGGTGGCGCTATAGAGAAACTAAGTCCTGCTCACTAAAGTTTGTTAAGGATTCCTGTTGGGGGGTGGATAAGGATGCATCCAAATGAGTTTTAAGCAGCTCGGCCCAAAACTGTGGAATTCAGAGCCAAACGTATGACAGCAGCGTTTGAGGTGAATATGCCACGCCGCCACGCCGCCACGCCCCCCTGCTCCATCCAATCCAGTTGAGCCTGAAATCCACAACATACCAACATGTGTTCTGTCTGTGGACACAGTTTCATGTTGATTAGCTCAGAGGGGTAACATAGCGACCGCTTACAACAAAACATGACACTTCCTGTTGTCAGGGGGCGTGGCCTAAGCAATGTCATCATTTGACCATTGGATATTATAGGAGACCTGATGGTGATCAATCACTGAAAGTTTGATGCCTCTGTGTGTTTCTGTGTAGGAGATATAACAGTTTTATTTTTTGTGGCGAGTAGGTGAACTTTGACCCCTGCTAATGCCCCTTCAACAAGCTCAAAAACTCACCGTTTTGATAACTTTTAATTGGCCATGCCTTATGATCAGACTGCCCGAGTTTCAAGCCGCTCGCTAAAAATCTCTAGGAGGAGATCCATCAAATACCAATGCTATAAATGTCAAAAATGGGGTCAAAATCAGACATTCAATCTAAAATGGCCAACTTCCTGTGATATTTACACTATGACATTAATTGTAAATTCTGAGCGTCTTGGTGAGCTCTACCACTGTACCAAATCTCATGTCTCTACGATGAAGTAAGTGAATAGCAAAGGGTCCTTTGAAAATTGCTAAGTGGCGCCGTTGAGGCATTAGGTCACGCCCACCAAAATTTGTTATGGATTCCTGTTGGGGGGTGGATAAGGATGCATCCAAGTGAGTTTTATGCAGCTCGGCCCAAAAATGTGGAATTCAGAGCCAAACGTATGGCAGCGGCGTTTGAGGTGACTTCACCACGCCGCCACGCTCTCCTGCTCCATCGAATCGACTTGGGGCTGGAATCCACAACACAACAACATGTTTTCTGTCTCTGGACACAGTTTCATGTTGATTAGCTCAGAGGGGTAACATAGCGACCGTTTACAGCAAAACATGACACTTCCTGTTGTCAGGGGGTGTGGCCTAAGTGATGTCATCATTTGACCATTGGATATTATAGGAGACCTGATGATGATTAATCACAGAAAGTTTGGTGCCTCTGTGTGTTTCTGTGTAGGAGATATAACACTTTTATTTTTTGTGGCGAATAGGTGAACTTTGACCCCTGCCAACGCCCCTTCAGCATGCTCAAAAACTCACCGTTTTGATAACTTTTGATTGGCCATGCCTTATGATCAGACTGCCCGAGTTTCAAGCCGATCGCTCAAAATCTCTAGGAGGAGATCCATCAAATACCAATGCTATAAACGTCAAAAATTGGGTCAAAATCAGACTTTCAGTCTAAAATGGCCAACTTCCTGTGATATTTGCACTATGACATTAATTGTAAATTCTGAGCGTCTTGTTGAGCTCTACAACTGTACCAAATTTCATGTCTCTACGACGAAGTAAGTGAATAGCAAAGGGTCCTTTGAAAATTTCTAGGTGGCGCCGTTGAGGCATTTTTCTTTAGATTTTTGTGACGACCTTAAAATACAAAATTTTTAAACAGTCACCATGCATCTGCCAAGTTTGGTGAGTTTTTGAAAATGAGAAAGCCCCCAAAATGGCCCCTCTTTAGGGGGGCAGAATAATAAGAATAATAATTAAAACCGCAAGCGGTGATGATCGGCCCTCGCAGCCAAGCGCCGCTCTGGCCTAAGGGCCACCGCTAGGGTACGCGCACCTCCCGCCGCCAGCCACCGCAGAAGCTGTCATGCATTTTCCTCACCCGTCTACCATGCAATACACACGTATGCGTTGGGCAGCGCTCCCCCACGACTCACAAAAAATGTGGTGCAGATCGGTCGATGCACCGAGGAGACACAGCCGTTGAATAATAAAAATGCATTTGGCCACCGGGCCGGACTAAATCGTTCGGCGGGCCAGATCCGGCCCGCAGGCCGTACGTTTGACACCCCTGGTTTAAACATTAGTATACCAACTTAATCAAAGGTATCTTACTAGCTGTTAATCCAGGTTCATGTGAAAAGTTAACAAAACCTTTTTAGTTATTTAAAGTTAATTATTTCATGTGTTTAAGGGTTTCGTTTCTTGCATTAAGACAGCTTTTATGAAAGTTTGACAGTTAAATTGGTGGATACACACCCAAAAGTAATAATGTAAAAGTAACACTTTGGCAATTGGAAAATTGCTAAAGTAACACGTTAGCAATATTCCACATGTGTATGTTGTGTACAAACTTTAGTAATTTCTAACAGACCACTTCACTCTCAGAAAGCAGGTCTGCTGGTGGTTCCTAAAGTCTGTAAAACCAGAATGGTAGGCAGATCCTTTAGCTATCATGCTCCTCTCCAGTGGAACCAACTCCCAGTTTTGGTCCGTGACGCAGACACCCTGTCTACTTTTAAGACTAATCCTAAAACTTTCCTTTTTCAATCCATCCATCGTCTTCCACTTATCCGGGGTCAGGTCGCAGGGGCAGCTTCAAGAGGGAGCCCCAGACCTTCCTCTCCCCAGCCACTTGGGCCACTTCCTCCGGGGGAATCCCAAAGCGTTCCCAGGCCAGCATAGTCTCTCCAGCGTGTCCTGGGTCTTCCTCTGGGCCTCCTCCCGGTGGGACGTGCCCAGAACACCTCATCAGGGAGGCGTCCAGGAGGCATCCTGACCAGATGCCCGAGTCACCTCAACTGGCTCCTCTCAATGTGGAGGAGCAGCGGCTCTACTCTGAGTCCTCCCCGGATGACTGAGCTCCTCACCCTATCTCTAAGGGAGAGCCCAGACACACCATGGAGAAAACTCATTTTGGCCGCTTGTATCCGGGATTTCGTTCTTTCGGTCACGACCCAAAGCTCGTGACCATAGATGAGGGTAGGAACGTAGATCGACTGGTAAATCGAGAGCTTGGCCTTTTGGCTCAGCTCTCTCTTCACCACAACGGATCGGTACAGCGCACGCTTCACAGCAGACGTCGCACCAATCCGCCTGTCGATCTCCCGCTCCATCTTCCCCTCATTCGTGAACAAGACCCCAAGATACTTGAACTCCTCCACTAGAAGCTGGCTCTTGGGACTTTCCTTTTTGACAAAGATTATAGTTAGAGTGGTTCATGTTACGCTGAGCTACCTCTATAGTTATGCTGCTATAGGCTTAGGCTGCTGGAGGACATCAGGGTCTATTGTTCTTCAATTTTGCATGACTGTTGTCATTTCAGCTTTTACCTTTTTGTTTTTTCTATTTTTTCTTCATAGTAGGTACACCTGGTCTGGCGTTCTGTTAGCTGTGACATCATTCAGGGAAGACAGATCACCTGCTATTACCATCTAATGTAAAACAGATTACTGGATCAATGTGTGCTTCTGTGCTTTTTTGTCTGTCTTGTTGTGTCTCTTCTCTCTCTTTTGTAACCCCCAGTCGGTCAAGGCAGATTACCGTTCATACTGAGCCCGGTTCGGCTGGAGGTTTTTCCTTCCTGTTAATGGGGAGTTTTTCCTTCTGCTGTCACTTCATGCTTGATCAGTATGAGGGATTGCTGCAAAGCCATGTACAATGCAAACGACTCTCCCTGTGGCTCTACGCTTCTTCAGGAGTCAATGCTGCTTGTTACGACTTTGATGAAATCAACTGGTTCCCTTATATAGGAATTTCTTTTACCAATCTGGATAATCTGACTTAATATGTATAATCTGATTGATTTTGACATTGTAAACTGCCTTTAGATGACATGCAGGCCGGCAGACCCGACATGTATATTAATAATATGTATTATTATTATTAATATTATTATTATTTTATATATCTGCCTCGTTATATTTGCATAATGCATGAAGAAAAATATCAGCAGCGCAAGAGTCTGTTCCGATCATCCAGCCCTTACCACAGGCTACTGCAGCCCATTGGTTATCATCCCTGACAGTCTAAAGGGCTAGGCCAATCATAAAGTAGAAAAACACCTTCACGCTCCATGTGGAACTTTGTGCAGCGGTGTTCACAGTAGTAATGGATAAGAAACGCAAGGGAGGCGCAGAGAAACTGCACGAAAAAAAGAAACGAGTTCTTCAAACGGATGCTGCGAAATGTGTCAAACTGACTGACATGTTCCCAACAGCAGGCCCTTCATCTGCTCCGGTGTCTGGTGTAAAATATGGTGGTGGTGGTTGTAGTCAGTGACGTGCGGTAGAGTTCATAGCTGGTGAGGCACTGACGTCATCAGAGTCAGATTTACAAATATATACACTCTACAGAGTAGACTCGTTGCAAAGTGCTGAAGGAGACTGATTGAGCCAAATAAATTCACCAAGATACATGGAAAAATATTGATTCTTTGATGAAAAAAATTGTCATTTGATTGGTAACAGTTTATGAGTTATGATGGATTTCTGCATTTGTAACACATTCTAAAACTATAACCCACATTATGCACATTTTATCACAAAAACAAAACATGAATAAGTATCGCTGTCTTACCTCTACTTATAATTTAAGTCCCTGTGGCGCTCTTTCTGAACAAAAATATCATCATTTTCCGGTAAAAGTTCTCTTTATCTTCTTCAGTTTTAAAAGTCTCTCAGTCTCAGTGGAGCTCACTGCCAGGGAGGAAAGCCTTCCTTGATCAGTCCTGTTCCAGCTGTATGTTTAGAGTCTTTTTAGTGCTTTACTTGTTTAGCAAAACTCGCTAATAAAACATCAATAACTTGTTTTGACTCTACTATTTGGGGATCACGAGCGGTGCCCCTTGAGCGCCCCCTGCCTAGTGGCCAAGGAACTGCTGGCCTCACCTACAACCAGTTCTTTGCTGTTTATGATCGGCCAGCACCACGAAAACATGTTATCTGCACACAGTTTGATGACCAAAACACAATTCGTAATCCACATATATTAAATTGTGGAAAATCAGTTCATAACTGTTTGAACAATTGAATTTATGATCTAGAGACAGGAAGATGCATTCACAGAATGGAAGTCAGCGCAGTTACCATGGGATTGCGCAATCCCAGGGGAGGCCAAGCTCGCTGCGGCCTCACCGGCTTCGCTATGAAGCGCCACCAAGGATTTACATGAAAAATAGCGAAAAGTCTGCGATTTTAAAGAAAATATGATCAAAAATTAGGAAATTAGATAAATAAAATACTTATTACAAATGACTGAGTAAATCAAAATTTATATTATGTTATTATATATTTTCTTTCTTTCCATGATGACAAGTGAGGCATTTCTCTGGTTCATTTTGTCATTGGCATCCTCTTTTACACAGTGAGTGCACATTAGTCCAATGTTACCCTACAGTATCTGGAAGACTGAATAGATCTGATGAGCAACTTACAATAACTTCTTATAATGATGTAACGTGATAATATGTGTGATTGACCGTGACACCTCTCTTTCTCTCTCTCTCTCTCTGATCTAAGAATAGTTGCTGTGCTGTGGTGGAGTTTACATTTTACAGTGTTAATAAATTAAGATTTTGGAAGTATTTTAAGTGTCCACTCACTAATTTCCATTATCCTGACTTCAAGGTATTGCACAGTTGGTATTGCACAGTTGGTATACACATTCAGTACACAAAAAAAATGTGGTGGGCCAGTCTAATCCAAAATGCCAGGGCCAATTTTTTGTCCCAATCCACCCCTGATGACATGTTTCATGATTTGGCGCTATATAAATAAAAACTGAAATGTATTGAACAAGAGTTTGTCAGTTTTCAAGCAGGATTTGTATATCTGTTCAACTTAAATATACAAGGAAACCAAAGAGTTAAGATCACTTACTTACCAAGAGAAATTCCTTTGGGGTTTATTTGTGGTCTCTTGCTGCCCCCTGCTGGACAAGTATGATCAAATACATATGCTTTACATGTCAACTTGGTATCAAAATTCAGATTTCAATCTAAAATGGCTTACTTCCTGTGATACTTGCAGTATGACATTAATTGTAAATTCTGAGCGTCTTGCTGAGATCTACAACTGTACAAAATTTCATTACTCTACGATGAAGTAAGTGAATACCAAAGGGTCCTTTGAAATTTGCTTGGTGGCGCTATAGAGAAACTAAGTCCTGCTCACTAAAGTTTGTTAAGGATTCCTGTTGGGGGGTGGATAAGGATGCATCCAAATGAGTTTTAAGCAGCTCGGCCCAAAACTGTGGAATTCAGAGCCAAACGTATGACAGCAGCGTTTGAGGTGAATATGCCACGCCGCCACGCCCCCCTGCTCCATCCAATCCAGTTGAGCCTGAAATCCACAACATACCAACATGTGTTCTGTCTGTGGACACAGTTTCATGTTGATTAGCTCAGAGGGGTAACATAGCGACCGCTTACAACAAAACATGACACTTCCTGTTGTCAGGGGGCGTGGCCTAAGCAATGTCATCATTTGACCATTGGATATTATAGGAGACCTGATGGTGATCAATCACTGAACGTTTGATGCCTCTGTGTGTTTCTGTGTAGGAGATATAACAGTTTTATTTTTTGTGGCGAGTAGGTGAACTTTAACCCTTGCTAATGCCCCTTCAACAAGCTCAAAAACTCACCGTTTTGATAACTTTTAATTGGCCATGCCTTATGATCAGACTGCCCGAGTTTCAAGCCGCTCGCTAAAAATCTCTAGGAGGAGATCCATCAAATACCAATGCTATAAACGTCAAAAATGGGGTCAAAATCAGACATTCAATCTAAAATGGCCGACTTCCTGTGATATTTACACTATGACATTAATTGTAAATTCTGAGCGTCTTGGTGAGCTCTACCACTGTACCAAATCTCATGTCTCTACGATGAAGTAAGTGAATAGCAAAGGGTCCTTTGAAAATTGCTAAGTGGCGCCGTTGAGGCATTAGGTCACGCCCACCAAAATTTGTTATGGATTCCTGTTGGGGGGTGGATAAGGATGCATCCAAGTGAGTTTTATGCAGCTCGGCCCAAAAATGTGGAATTCAGAGCCAAACGTATGGCAGCGGCGTTTGAGGTGACTTCACCACGCCGCCACGCTCTCCTGCTCCATCGAATCGACTTGGGGCTGGAATCCACAACACAACAACATGTCTTCTGTCTGTGGACACAGTTTCATGTTGATTAGCTCAGAGGGGTAACATAGCGACCGTTTACAGCAAAACATGACACTTCCTGTTGTCAGGGGGTGTGGCCTAAGTGATGTCATCATTTGACCATTGGATATTATAGGAGACCTGATGATGATTAATCACAGAAAGTTTGGTGCCTCTGTGTGTTTCTGTGTAGGAGATATAACACTTTTATTTTTTGTGGCGAATAGGTGAACTTTGACCCCTGCCAACGCCCCTTCAGCATGCTCAAAAACTCACCGTTTTGATAACTTTTGATTGGCCATGCCTTATGATCAGACTGCCCGAGTTTCAAGCCGATCGCTCGATATCTCTAGGAGGAGTTAGATCTTATACCGATGCTGTAACTGTCAAAATTGAGGTCAAAATCAGACTTTCAATCTAAAATGGCCGACTTCCTGTGATATTTACACTATGACATTAATTGTAAATTCTGAGCGTCTTGGTGAGCTCTACAACTGTACCAAATTTCATGTCTCTACGACGAAGTAAGTGAATAGCAAAGGGTCCTTTGAAAATTTCTAGGTGGCGCCGTTGAGGCATTTTTCTTTAGATTTTTGTGACGACCTTAAAATACAAAATTTTTAAACAGTCACCATGCATCTGCCAAGTTTGGTGAGTTTTTGAAAATGAGAAAGCCCCCAAAAAGGCCCCTCTTTAGGGGGGCAGAATAATAATAATAATAATAATAATTAACACTACAGATACAATAGGCCTTCGCAGCGCTTAGCTGCTCGGGCCTAATTAACACTACAGATACAATAGGCCTTCGCAGCGCTTAGCTGCTCGGGCCTAATAATTAACACTACAGATACAATAGGCCTTCGCAGCGCTTAGCTGCTCGGGCCTAATTAAGCCCCGATTGGCAAATGTCATAAAAACCAGTAGATCGTTATTTTAAGTCCAGTCCTTTAATCCCCTTCCCCCTCATTCTTATGCTTGGTTGTTTTCATCACATCAGATAAATCTGCACGTGTTTTATGCTAGTTGTTTAATGTCTAACGGTGTAAATGTTTCTGTCTGTTCTCCTGCCAGCTGCACCGATGTGAATCCAGCTGCAGCTCAGTGCACAGCCAGAACCGCCTCCTGTAACCGCGTCTCACTGCAGCCCGTCATCACAGACCTGGTGAGACCCCAACGTCTACGACATGCAGCTGTCATGTCAGAGTGGGCAAAATCAATAATTGATTTATAACATTCTATCATATTTTAGAATTTAATGTGCATTTTATTGCATGAAATAAGTATTCTATCAGCGAGACCTCTGGCTCCCTCAGACCCTTGGTTCCTCCATTCCTCACCTGTATTAATCGTATCTGAACACATTAAAAAACACACGTCCACACTCAGTAAATCAGACTCCAGAGGGCTGCAAAGAGCTGTCTGTGACAAAATGTTACGCCCCTACAAGGCCTGGATGGACTACAGGACAATCAGCAAGCTGTCTGAGAAGCAAACCACTGCGCGTTGTTAGATGATTGTCAGTTTCCACGCGAGATCTAACCTGCCGACGTATCGATGATCCTGAAGACGGTGAGGAATCAGCCCAGACGTACACGGGAGGACCACAGTCTGGTAAACCCATCTATAGATTCCCCATGACCTCCAGTGGGTGTGGGAGAACGAATGTTCTGGTTGTGGAGCATGGGAGTGTTAACATCGTGCTCTGGGAGGCTTTTCTGCAAAGGAGACTGGAGGATAGATGCCATCAGTGGTGACCCTGAAATGCCGCCGACAGCCTGAAACCTGAAAGATCTGCAGAAGATCCGGGTGAAGGAGTGATCCTTTCTTCGGAGCTGCAGTGTTTGCAAAGCTGGTTGAGAGCTACAGGAAATGTTTGACCGCTGTAACTTTATACAAACTTCCTGCTATAAAATGCTAATTAATTACTTAAAGATCATTTAGGGTGATTCTCTGGGTTTGTAGTGTAGCTCTACTGAAAATTACACCTCTCCATTCTTTATAAGGCGGAAACTATGCAAAACTGGCGCTGTATCAAATACACCCCATAATAATTATAATAAAACATTGTTGAAAAAATTTCAGACATTACCCCCCATATTTATTCCCACTTGGTAAAATAATGAGAAAACGTCTCATTCAGCGTTTTCAGGTTTGTTCTGTTTAAACATTTTTACTGTTTTAAATTGTTCTTCAGCCACAAAACCCTTTTTAGTTGTCTTTTGTTTAGTTAATCTGCGAGGACAAAAGAATAAGAATAAGGCCTTGTACACACGTAGCAGGATCTAAAACAAACCCCGAATATCTCCTCCACGTCATATTTAAAAATAATACCGAACACCGTAATGCAGGATTGTTTTAGCTAAGTTTTCACCCACAAACCCGAGTAAATTCACCATTGTCGGTCATTTTAAACACACTGGACGCAGAGGGGGCGACGTACCACAAAGCTAAAAACCTATGTTAGCCAGTTAGAGCCCTTCAAAATAAAAGCTATGTTGAACAGCATCGTTCTTGTGTACAACAGCCGACCCTCAAGCGGTTTTTCTCCTCTGCAACATATTGCAGCAGCTGGACATGTAGAAACAAAAACTCTGAACCAACTGTAATGTCTAACGTTTCGTTTATGCTTTTACTTTGACGTCTCGGTACCCAGGTGAAAACAGGAAATGCAGTGCTGAGGTAAGGTCAGTGTGGAATAAACCACCAGAGATGCCAGAGGTTAGTGAATTTGTTTAGTTTGACATTAATTAGACAGACGTCGCAAAATCCTCAGAGATCAGCTCCTCTTTGACAGCATTCATTTTTTTAATCCGCTATGGCCGAGTTTAAGCACTGATATGGAAGTGCCACACAAAAACCGGAAGTTGGACCCATATGAGCTTTATTAGTTTAAAAAGGACCAGAAGAAATTATTTTTATCCTTTCCTACAAAATTCTCTGATTCACTTTATAACAACTATCATTATTTCATGTGAAAAATGTTGTATTTCAAAGTTGTTTATTGAACTTGAGTGAGCTGAAACGTATTTATGTTGTAACAGCGCCCTCTAGTGGACACAGACTAGATAACCTTGTTATGGCAACTACGTCGCTTATTTCTCACAAAAACAGAATTGCAGGCGACGAAAGAAAGCAAACGGATCCATTCTTGGATCAACACTGTTGGAGTGCACAGTTGAGGACAGAGAAAATCAAATCAAATGAATTTAAATTTTAGCTCTGTGTTAAACAAGAGTCGCGCATGCTCAGAGCAAAGCGTTCATTAAAATGCGGTTCAAACATTTTTGTTACTCCCTTTAAATCATGAAATATTCACACAATTACTGCGAAATACAAAAAGAAGCAACTCACCCAAAATAAGATAAAAAAGAAAAACATAAAATGGCCTTCCTGGTGGTTGTTCTGTTTGCTTAAGGAGCCCAACGGGTTCAGGTAGTATATAAAACCAGAGCGTTTATAAATCTCCACTTTAGTGTTTAGGAACGTTCGTTTTAAGGGACATAAAACGACGTCTGTGTGTGGATGAAAGGCACAACTGCATAAAAAAATGTCTGTTTTCCCCAGATATCCTGCTACGTGTGGACTAGGCCCAAGATTAAACATGCTGATGTGAACATTGCGTATTCGCTTAATTTTTAGTGTTTTGTTCAGCATGATGACGGCGTTTCTCCTCCCGTTTGAAGGTGGAGGGCCTCCTGCCTCGGCTGTGTGGGAAGGTGGACGTCCTCCTCTTTAACCCTCCCTACGTGGTCACTCCCTCAGAGGAGGTAGGTCAGCTGTGCCAGCAGGGTTTGCAGAGCTCCAGAGATGCAGACGTGACCGTGTTTTGCTCCTAGGTGGGGAGCAGAGGCGTAGAAGCTGCCTGGGCTGGTGGGGTACGAGGCAGAGAGGTCACCGACAGGTTTCTGCCTCTGGCTGCTCAGCTGCTCTCCACCAGAGGCCTGTTCTACCTCATCACCATCGCTGAGAACAACCCAGGTGTGCTGCTTTTCCTCTGCTGATGTTTAGAAATCTACCTGCACACAAAACTAAATATTTATTCCCCCCCAACAGAGGAGATCATCGGGCTACTGGGCCAATGTGGACTGGAAGGGGAATCGTGCTCGTCTAGGCGGGCCGGAAACGAACGGCTGTCTGTTCTGCGCTTCTCCAGGAAGCAGCAGACGTGATCGGCGCCGCGGTCCTGGGAAAAGTAAGGATGTCTAACTCTGCAACACGCCGCCCTTAAATTAAGAAAACGTTCCATTATCAGTACAACATTTAACGGTATAGCTGTAATAGATCCAAAGCTCTCCGTCTACATCAAGGAGTTGTGACATACACTACCGTTCAAAAGTTTGGGGTCACCCAAACAATTTTGTGTTTTCCATGAAAAGTCACACTTATTCACCACCATACGTTGTGAAATGAATAGAAAATAGAGTCAAGACATTGACAAGGTTAGAAATAATGATTTGTATTTGAAATAAGATTTTTTTTACATCAAACTTTGCTTTTGTCAAAGAATCCTCTATTTGCAGCAATTACAGCATTGCAGACCTTTGGCATTCTAGCTGTTAATTTGTTGAGGTAATCTGGAGAAATTGCACCCCACGCTTCCAGAAGCAGCTCCCACAAGTTGGATTGGTTGGATGGGCACTTCTTGCGTACCATACGGTCAAGCTGCTCCCACAACAGCTCAATGGGGTTCAGATCTGGTGACTGCGCTGGCCACTCCATTACCGATAGAATACCAGCTGCCTCTTCTGCTCTAAGTAGTTCTTGCACAATTTGGAGGTGTGTTTAGGGTCATTGTCCTGTTGTAGGATGAAATTGGCTCCAATCAAGCGCTGTCCACTGGGTATGGCATGGCGTTGCAAAATGGAGTGATAGCCTTCCTTATTCAGAATCCCTTTTACCCTGTACAAATCTCCCACCTTACCAGCACCAAAGCAACCCCAGACCATCACATTACCTCCACCATGCTTAACAGATGGCGTCAGGCATTCTTCCAGCATCTTTTCATTTGTTCTGCGTCTCACAAGCGTTCTTCTTTGTGATCCAAACACCTCAAACTTGGATTCATCCATCCACAACACTTTTTTCCAGTCTTCCTCTGTCCAATGTCTGTGTTCTTTTGCCCATCTTAATCTTTTTCTTTTATTGGCCAGTCTCAGATATGGCTTTTTCTTTGCCACTCTGCCGTGAAGCCCAGAATCCCGCAGCCGCCTCTTCACTGTAGATGTTGACACTGGTGTTTTGCGGGTACTATTTAATGAAGATGCCAGTTGGGGACCTGTGAGGCGTCTGTTTCTCAAACTAGAGACTCTAATGTACTTATCTTCTTGCTCAGTTGTGCAACGTGGCCTCCCACTTCTTTTTCTACTCTGGTTAGAGCCTGTTTGTGCTGTCCTCTGAAGGGAGTAGGAAATCTTCAATTTCTTAGCAATTTCTCGCATGGAATAGCCTTCATTTCTAAGAACAAGAATAGACTGTCGAGTTTCAGATGAAAGTTTTCTTTTTCTGGCCATTTTGAGCGTTTAATTGACCCCACAAATGTGATGCTCCAGACACTCAATCTGCTCAAAGGATGGTCAGTTTTGTAGCTTCTGTAACGAGCTAAACTGTTTTCAGATGTGTGAACATGATTGCACAAGGGTTTTCTAATCATCAATTAGCCTTCTGAGCCAATGAGCAAACACATTGTACCATTAGAACACTGGAGGGATAGTTGCTGGAAATGGGCCTCTATACACCTATGTAGATATTGCACCAAAAAACAGACATTTGCAGCTAGAATAGTCATTTACCACATTAGCAATGTATAGAGTGTATTTCTTTAAAGTTAAGACTAGTTTAAAGTTATCTTCATTGAAAAGTACAGTGCTTTTCCTTCAAAAATAAGGACATTTCAATGTGACCCCAAACTTTTGAACGGTAGTGTATATTAAAGTTATTCTGCCGTATTTTTCAGACTAAGTCGCATCTGTCAAAAATGCGTCATAAAGATAAAAAAAAAACATCTATAAGTCGCATTTATTTAGAAATTTATTTCACATAATCCAAGACTAAAAACTGACATTTGATCTAACACAATTTATTCAATTACACAGCTGCATAATATGAATGTGGGGTAAATTAGCACAAAAAGCCACCAACTCCAACCGGGATAGTTCTCGTCAGAGCATTTTGGTCTAATTATGTATACGTTTTCAGTCTTTGTTGTTTATAAGTTAATGTTTTAATTAAATTTAAGTGGTGCAAGAGCAGCATATAGTTTTCAAAGCTCTAGATCGCCCTCCTGTGGCTATAGACGGTAATGTTTACTACTTGGTTGGTGTTGGTCAGGATGATTTACCATTTTAAATTGATATACGAGTTGCAGGATAGGCCAAACTATGAAAGAAAAGAATTATAATCCTAAAAATACGGTAATAAGTAAATCAGTGATCATAAATCTAATTTTGTTGTCCACTGGTTATTCTAGTTATTGATGTTCCACTAGCAGTACAAACTAAAATATATTAAAATAGAGGAAGAAGAATCACTTCAAGTTAGTGTTTGAGTCAAATCTATAAATGAATATATTTACATATCAGGAACTAAATACACTAAACTAACAAATACAAGGTCTGACTAAAGGACCTCCAGTAATCTCATTTAAACAGGAAAACAGGATCCCACTAATGATCTCTGCAGCTAAATCTAAGACTTTGCGTGGAAATGATCTCCAGCTCCTGACGTTAAAGTTACATCAGCATCTGGTGAGTGTTTAGTAGAAAACAGCAGCTTGACACAGGTTTGCATTTTCCAGGATGTTTTTAATGTTTCTCACAGGTACAAGCCGACCGACGGGGCTCAGTGCAAATCTAACTGGAATGTAGTTTGAAGCGCTGCTCTGTCCTGCTACTGTAAACAATAATTAGTTAATGCTTTCTATCCAGCTGTAACAGAGTGATGCCCTGCTGGCATCCATGTTTTACCGCCTGCAGCAGGACCAGCAGCTCTAAGGTAGCGGTAGCTAGCTAACTATAAGGCTAGGATGCTAACAGCGCAGGCTCTGAGGAATTTAAATCTGATCTAGGTGCTAGCTGTGCTGCTTCCAGACGATGTGTCCGTCCTCCCCCAGCTGCACCGCCCCGCTGGCCACCAGCTCCATGGCTGCGGGGAAAGCCCGATGTTCTGCCTCCCTGATTCTGTCCGACAGACTCTCCTCGGTGTCGCCCGCCACCACCGGCACCGCCTCCTGCACAATTATGGCTCCTGCATCCACCTCCTCCTAAAGGACAGCGGGAGGAAGTTTATTTAGCACCCAGCCCTTGAAGCATTCGTTTAATATACATTAGAGGTAATATTTACAACTCATCTCCATCTTATTGAAAGTGCAGCATATCCAATTATCTTGTTTTAGGGTTAAAAATACTCATTCCATCCTCAGATAATCTTATTTACCTGCTCAAATCAAGGACAAATACACTCGTTTAAAGTACATTTTACTCACTTTTTGCAGTGATGTTCCTATAACGGTCCCAAATAGATCAACGAAGGCTAGTCTACTGAAAATGTGTCAATTACGCTTAAAACCTTGATGAACAATTAGCGTATTTTTATATAAGCTGCATTAGGAAAAAAAAAAAAACATACGTCGCACCGGACTATAAGGCATCAGCAAAGTTGTAGAGGAAACATTTTAGTTAGAATCAAACCTCTGCTGTAATTTCTGCTGTTTCACCGCTATTCTACCTAGAATTTAATTAAATCACCTTATTGTTTGGACTATAAGTCAATTTCATTGTTTGGCCGCTCCTGCGACTTGTATATCAAATTTAAATGGTAATTCATCTTGACCAGAGTAAACATTACCATCTATATCTATCGCTATATATCTATATAGCGATAGATAGATAGATGAATAGATATAAACAAGATATAGATAGTAATGTCTACTCTGGTCAAGATGAATTAAATTTGATAAATATAATTCATTTGATATATAAGTTGCAGGAGTGGCCAAACAATGAAAAAAAAGTGATTTATAGTCCAAACAATACGGTGATTTAATCAAACTCTAGGTATAAAAACGGTGAAACATCAGAGATTACAGCTAAAATATTAGGTTTTCTCTACAACTTGCTGTGGGACATTATTAAAATGGCTGTTTGTATAATTCTGGTGCTGCAACAACTTAAATTCTTGTTTTAGCCGTTGATTGTTCGCTGCATCATCATCATCCTTACAGACTTGAACACTTGAACCCCTTTGAGCTTCAGTGGCGCCGTTAAGGCAGACTTACTGCTACGAAGTGGACGGTGCAGCCAGCGAGCCGCACTCCAGCCTGCAGAGCCTGTTTCTGGGCGTTGACGCCCTTGAAGGAGGGCAGCAGGGATGGGTGGATGTTCAGTAGTTTACCTGGAAAAGGACAATGTCAGAAACCCGGTGACATCCGTGTGAATAGTTGGTAAATATCAGGCATTTTTCTACCGTTCCACTTCTTGACGAAGGCTCCAGTGAGGATCCTCATGAATCCGGCCAAACACACCAGATCCACTTTGAATTCCTCCAGGACGCGGTCGATGGTGCCGTCGAACTCCGCCCGGCTCCCGTACAGCTTGTGGTCCACCACCTGGTTGGCGGGGGGGGGCAGACGCAGCGTGAGAACAGGAGCTCCTCAGAGCTCGGGCGGCTCTGTGTCACACGTACCCGGGTCTGGATGCCGGCCAGAGACGCTCTCTTCAGACCCTGGACCCCGGGCCGGTTGGAGATGACCACCACGATCTCCGCCGCGCTGGACGGACGTCTGGCCCGATCCATCAGGGCCTGCAGGTTGGTACCTGTAGGATCCCAGAGGAGGCGTCACTCGGAGCGCGTCCTTCAACGTGATCACGTGACCCACGGGTTGAAACCCACCTGTGCCAGAGATCAGAACCCCGACTCTTGTCCTCTTGCATGGCGGGCTGCTGTTTCCGTGTTCAGCGGCACCCTCTGCCTCCGGAGGCCCACCAGCAGACGCGCGCAGCAGCTTCTGCCTCAGGTTGCGGACCACCACCGGCGACGCCCCTGCAGGGTCGCGACCTCTTAAGTCAAACTGCATTTTTAAAACGAGTCAGATGCCGCTAACCGCTCCCTCTCCTCACCAGGTTGCTTGTGGACCAGCGAGCCAACGATCCAGGCCTCGTCGTGGACCTGAAGCTGCCGTAGGACCCTCTGAGCGTCGGGCGGGGCCACCACCAGCACCGCCCCCAGGCCGCAGTTGAAGGTGCGGGCCATCTCCTCCTCGCTCAGACGGCCCTCTTTGTGGAGCCAGGAGAAGACGGCGGGGATGCTCCACTGGGACGCGTCTGGATCACACGTTTATGTCACGTTTTCTACATTAAAGTTGCAAAGACGGCTGCAGGCGGTTATCCCTCCTTTCATCTCACCTAACTCCACAGCCAGCCGCTGCGGCAGCACCCGGGGGATGTTCTCCAGGAGCCCCCCGCCGGTGATGTGCGCGTAGGCTTTGATGGCGCCGCTGCGCAGGATGGGCAGCAGCAGGCGGCTGTAGATCTTTGTAGGAGTCAGCAACACCTCCCCTGGAAGCAGAACGAAAGCTAAGCTGCTGCTGCGTCAGAAAACAGGCGGGTCGGTTTTCCATTTGGCGACCGCCACCCACCCACGGTCTGTCCTGGCTTCCCAAACGGAGCGGGGGAGCTGTAGCTCAGCCCGCTCCTCTCCAGGACTTGGCGGACCAGGCTGAAGCCGTTGCTGTGAACCCCTGAAGACGCCACGCCGATCAGCAGGTCGCCCTCCGCCACGTCCTCCAGCCGGGGCAGCAGGGCGCCCCGCTCCGCCGCGCCCACGCAGAAACCCGCCAGGTCGTACTCTCCCGGAGCGTAGACCCCCGGCATCTCTGCCGTCTCGCCGCCTGTTTTAGGGATTTTTCCACAGAGGTCATCGCGCCTCGTTTGAGTGTTTCCCTACAAACCGTGAAGGTTGTGTGAATGTTTTTACCCAGCAGGGCGCAGCCGGCCGCCTCGCAGGCCTTGGCGACGCCGCCGACCACCGAGGCGGCCACCTCCACGTTAAGGGAGCCGCAGGAGAAGTAGTCGAGGAAGAAGAGCGGCTCGGCCCCCTGAGCCAACACGTCGTTTACGCACATGGCCACCAAGTCCTGGCCGAGTCCACCATGCTGCCTGCAGGCCTGGGCGACCTGAAAAACACAAGCCCTGCGTCGGCGCTTTACCCCGATGGCTGTCCTGTACGGACTTCTAGTAATAAGTAAAATATTTCCATAATCTATCATCTAAATGCCTCAGTTTTATAACTCGTAATGATCCAAGAATTTCATTCAATCTGGTGCAACACAGTAAATCGGGCTGTGCATAAAAATCGATACAAAGATTAATATCAATATTCTGGCCTTCAATATCGATATACCTCCCAACCCCTAGGGGGCGCTATTACAGCCATTACTGTTCAGTGAGGAAGAGCAAGCGAGATGAATTTGCTGAACTGCCGACAGGATTTTAGAAGCGCCTTCGTCCCTAAAATCAGCCGTTTGGGCACATTTTTGGTTTCTGTGATACGTTAAATGTGTGTTAGTGTCAATAAATTGAACTTTTTTTGATTGAATGACTTTGAACATTAATTTGAAAGTAATAAATATCGATATTGGAGTCAAATCAAGCTGAGCTATTTATCTAGAATGGTATCGGCTCAGCCTAGATGATACGCAGGCCTCAAATGATGCCTTTGAGGTGCCAACATTAGTGAATTTAAAGCCGTTAAGAGTATAAAACCCCAACGTTTGAGTTTCTACAGGACGTCAATGGGGCATATTTGGCTGGAAACGTGACCAGAGAGAGAACTTTAAAATATGATGCCGTCAAAAAAGACGGAGAAAAGCAGACGTACAGAAATGCATACGGGGGAACTCTGGTTTGGGTTGTTTTTCATGTGAAAAAGGTTCTGATCTGAATAAAAGTCCTTCAGGGAACGAGTTTATTACCTTGAGCTTGGTCCCGACGCCGTCTGTCCCCGACACCAGGATGGGGTCAACAAACCCGGCAGCTTTCAGATCAAAGAGGCCAGCAAAGCCTCCCAGCTCTGCGTTGCAGCCTGACGGACATAACAGGAGACGGCGCTGTTAAAACGCTGGTCTTTTATTATTTGGACTTAAACGTTTGATAATAAACGTGCTGTGATTGCTGGTGGAGGAGGACAACGTTACCGGGGCGGGAGGTTGCCTTGGCCAGAGGCTTGATCATCTCCACTAGCTGGTTTCCAGCAGCGATGTTCACTCCGCTGTCCTTATAGGTGAGGCGTCTGTTGGACACGAGAAATAAAAGCTTGATAACAGCTTTTATTGTTAAAGGGTATATAGCCACGTTATGTGCTTAAAAAATACCAAAAACCACTAGATCATGATAATATAAAGTTATATACACCAAGCCTCCATCCTGATAATGTTTTGATAGATAAAAATAGCCCCAGAACCGGGTCTGATTACCAGATGTAAACAGATGTGGCGCCATCTAGTGGCAGTATCGCAGAACTGTCATAATGCCGGTTTGCTTAGTTAATAAATCAACATTAAATAATGTCAGACTGAGCCTGATCCTCTGAAATGTCTCACAGTAAAGCAGCAGCTCGGCGTGATTGAAGACCAACAGTTATTAATTAAATAAACTGATCTACAGCAACTTTAAGAGCCTCATATCAGAACATTTACTCACGTCAGGCAACTCTACATCACATCTGAGCCTGAGCAGGTTTAGCGTCCGCTTCAGTGAACACCAACGTTCAGACTGTATTCCCAGAGACAGTCCAGTCTTTTCCCCTCTAGGAATAATTTATTTCTGCATTTTTTTTACTGGAACTTGGATCTCCTTGGACCCCCTGCTCCACATGCGCAGTAGTACTTTCGTTAATATAAATAAACACGAAAGGCTTTATTTACTAACAAATTGAGCAAAAGCTAAGCATAAAAACAACAAAACAACATCTAAAACGCCAGCAGGACGTGATAATCTTTCATAAAAATCACAAACTGGAATAGAAGACTCAAAAGGATGCAGCCATGATGGCTAACGCATGTTAGCTCCAGTGACGTACACCTGTTGCTGCACACTGCCTGTCAGATGGCCGATGGCAACACTCAGGAAAAGCCTGGAGTTTTGTTTCCTTTTCCCCCCGGATAAGAGAGAAAAACTAAGGTTTGTCTGGATTTTATTCTCTTTCCTGTTGTCTAAATCTAAGATCTCCAAACTTCTGGACACGTGGGACGAAATACTGAATACAAGTCTGAGTTTTGTAGAACGACGGGTCTGTAAATCAGAACTGAAACATAGAACGGTTCTCACACTTTAGCCTCATCAAAAATCATTTCTGAAAACTGTTTCAGGATACGAGTCTGAATCCTTGCTGCAGCTCTCTTGGTTAAACTTGTGTCGTACTGAATTACTGTCAGGAGCCTCAAAAATCAACCCTGGGGCCAGAAATGGCCCCGAGGCCGTAGATTGGACGCCTGGTCTGAAGACAAAATTGTTCCTTTCCTGCATCTTTCCTCTCTTGTGTCCTTTGTTCTTTTTTTAATTTTTTTATTTATTGCTTCCTTGCATGAAGTACACAAGGAAGGTCAGACAGAAGAGGGTTAGGACACAAGGTAGGAAGGAAAGAGGAAATATAGGTGGCCTTTAGACAGGTTAGAGGTTGAAGTCTAGAAATCCAAATATTTTCTTTCTCCATAACGTCCAGACCAGGAAACATCCTTTATCAGTCTATTAATTGATAAAGGGAAATAAAAGGTTGCTTCTGTACTCTGCCGTAGTTTATATGGTTAAACGTCCATTTCTGGTCACTTTGCACAAAAACTGAGCCGTTTGACTCTAGTTGCTCTTTTTGATTCGTCAGCTGAACCAAACAGACCAAAATAAATGAAAATAGGCAGAATGCAGAGCTTCTGAGACATTTAGGTCCTTTTCTGGATATTTATCTCATTGAAGAATGAAAATATGCAGCTAATCACAGCATAAATGGATTTTTACATGCAAGTAGGAAGAGTAACAGGCCTTTTACAAACAGCTAATTTGTCCCTTTTTCCTTCAGAAGTACGAATAATTGCTGCCCAAAGCAGTAAATATATCATTTTAACCATTTCTGAGTCTATGAGTGTTGCTCCACCCTTTTAAAGCAACGTTTAGTTTAAACAGACGCACCTGTGCTGCTTCAGGTGGGCAATGGCCCGGTGGCCGATGTCCCGCCTGTACACGGCACCAGGGAAGCCCACGCCGGCCACGCCCCGGTTGGCCGCCTGCAGGGCCGCCTCCAGGGTGGACCTCACCGCCGTCACCGTCAGGACGCGGCCGCCGCTCGACACGACGACGCCGCCGTCCTTCAGGGCGGTGCCAGCGTGGAACACCTGCAGGCCCGAGTCCTGCGCCTGGGCCAGACCTGAAGGACGACAGAACGGGGCTTAAAGCTGGAGGAGCGGGCTGGGAACGCGGAGCGGGCCTGAAGCGTACCTGTGATCTCCACTCCCTTCCTGTAGGAACCCGGGTACCCAGCGCTGGCCATCACCACGGTGACGGCAGAGCTGTCCTGCCGCCACACGGGGGCGCTGGAGGCCAGTCGGCCGCTCGTGGTGCTCAGGATGACTTCGTAGAGGTCGCTCTGCAGCAGAGGCAGCAGGACCTGAGGCAGAAACGGCGAGCGTTAGTGTGCGGAAGACGGGCGGCGCTGGGACGCCACGGCGAAGCCCACCTGGCACTCTGGGTCCCCAAAGCGACAGTTGAACTCGAGGACCTTTGGTCCCTGCTTGGTCAGCATCAGGCCTGCATACAGAACCCCTGGGAAACAACGACAGGATGAGCATCGAGTACAGATTACACGGCTCTTCCTGCTGCTATTAGATAGAAAAAGAAAGCCTTGCCCATATAAGGAGATCCTTCCTCCCTCATGCCGTCCACAGTCTTCTGCAGCACCGTCTCTCTGATCTGCTGCAGCAGCTCCTGGCTCACCTGAGGGAGAACCAGACGGCTCGTCACTACGGCGACGCTGGCGGCGCCGGCTGTTGGTGGGTAGCGCCTCCTACCTGCGGCGTGGGGCAGTAGGCTCCCATCCCACCCGTGTTCGGCCCCGCGTCGCCGTCCTCCAGACGCTTGTGATCCTGAGCCGGAGGCATGGGCGCCACCGAGGTCCCGTCGCTGAAGCACAGACACTGCAGGAACCCCGGCAGGACGGGTTTAGCACCACAACTCCCAGGGCTGTCATTTTGACCGTTTAAGTAATAACTTTAGTTACATTAATTAGTCTAGCAATCTATCTGTACGTCCTTCATTTACGTGTTGGGTTTTCAATAAAATAAAACAAATTTTTACATAGATGTGACGCATCAGAGAAGCAACTGGATTCAGACAACAATGGCGGCGAGGAAGCTGGCGGTGACATTGATGCCGTTTCATCAGCGTTGTCCAATCTACTGAATATTAATTGTTTAAAAGAAAACCAGAGAACGGCTTTGGAGGCTTTTTGTCAGTGGAAACGGCATCTTCTCCCGACCGGGTTTGGCAAGAGCTTGTAGCGCATCACTAACGATGACGGACAAGTGGTTTATCCAATCACATGCGAGGATTTTTGATAAGGGCCCTCCTTCTAAAATACATCTTCAATGTATCCCAGAGGGACGTGTGGAGCTCTGCTGAACGAAATCCATCTGGTGAGAGTCGGGTTATTTACTCCGGTATTCATCAGGTAGCTAAAACAGCTATTAGAAGAAGTTTAGCTGCCAAAGAGATATTAGAAGTGCTTCAAAATCTTGATGACGATGACAACTGGTAGGTAGGAAGCGGCCCAGAACCTGACAGCGAAAAGGAGTCCTTTCAGTCGCTCCACAGGTAATAGTGAAACTTCTATATAATATAAGGTTTGGATAAGATTATAATATGACAGAGTGATAAAATAGTCCAGATCAGTAAACCTACATGTGTTTGGTGGACCCTGCCATGCTGGCGCACATACAGGACGGCAGCCTAACAGGAGGGCGCAGGGTTTAGGGGATGAATCGTGGGTCATGAACGTAGACGAGCTCGTAGCATTTATTGCTCTGGTTTATGATCGTATGGAGGGAGAAATATGGAGCTGTCCTGCTTTTGGTCCGCCCAGAGAGGATTCAGCTTCCTCAAGGAAACGATGCCAAGGAGACGCTTCCAAACGATAATGTGCTGCTTGTGAGGAGACAAGAAACGCATGTGTCCAAATCTTAAAATCTGCTCTGATAAACGGGAAGGTTTGGTGAACAACAGCGTCCAGCATGAAGGTGACCAGAGACTCTATCCTGGAGCTGGCAAACATGACCGCTAACCGTACGCGCTAAAGAGCTGCTGGTCAGCGAAGACCCGCCGCATGATGCCTGAAGCAAATTTTAAAAAGTGGCAAACGGGAAATATATTTAATGTTTTATCATCTTGTAAATGTTGCCTTTATTGAATATTTAAATTTTTAATATGTGCATTATTAATGTAGTTTACAACTATTTGTTGTTGTAAAGTGGAAATACTTATTGCATTTATATGTGCCATACAGTGTCTAATATTTGTATTAGTTGTATTTATAGTCCAAGTAAATAAAGTTATGTAAATAATTAAACATTTTAATTTTAAACTGAACTGTGTTGTGAAACTGTTTTTTATTTACAATGTTGTTTACGATACAGTCGTACACTATAAATAATAATTTCAGTATACATTGCAGGCCGTGATAAAATAATATTTTTAGGCAACATATCGATAATAGGCTGATGAACCATTTGAGTCGATGACATCATCACTAATCCTGCATTTGATTGGTCAGAATGTCACCCGTAAAGCTGACCGTCAGTGGGAGTCCTTGAGTTAAAGGTGATGAAGGAGGAAAAGGAGGACTCACCGACACCTCCTCTCCCTCCAGAAGCTCCTCCACCACCACCGTTTCTCCTGCTGGCCCAAACGCTCCGTCCTACAGCGGAAAACAGCACACAAGACTTTTAAATAGTAGATATAAATGCCTCTGATAACCAAATGTTAATCAGTCAGAACATTTAACTTGATAAAACATCACGTCTGTGCAATTACAGAAATATTTTGACTTATTCCCACTAAAAACTACTAATCCCTACATTTATTTAATCTTAAGGTCATGTTGAATCAAATGTTAAAATACAAAGTTAAAATAGCTACCGTATTTTTTGGACTATAAGTCTCTTAAATTCTTAAATGTTCTCAAAAATTGATGATGCGCCTTATCTATGGTTACCATTGTGCTTATTGGCTGATTTTATGTGGTACAATGTGCTCAAAAATCTGTTTAAATGTGTAAATACGGCTCCGCTCAATGGATATTAGGAGCATTACGGTACACAGTGTCACTACCTGATAGGACCCCTGAGCTGTCTACAAGACTGCCTGACTGTAATGTCTAAACTAGAAGTGCATTAATCTAAGGCTACTAAACCTACTAAGTTAATTAAATATAAAAGGTTACGTTTATTTTGGCAGAGACGGATAGAGAGCTGTGGACGTGAAGGAGTGATCGTACACAGAATATTTAATGCGCCTTATGGTCTGAAAAATACCGTATAAATCCCTCTGGTGTGAAACCTTTTTGAACACTAGGTGGCGCTTATTTAGGAAAGCTAACTTACAGTTTGTTGTGAAAGATTTTGACTTTAGTTGACCATTTCTATTGTATTTTAATCTTTTAATACATGTAAAATGTCAAACTGAAGTGTTTTATATAAAATCCTTGTTTTTAAATACACTACGATGCAAACAGCTATCGGGGACCAGAGGTCCAGCTCCCCCTGGCCTTCACCAGCAGGTTGGAACCACGCAGGAGGCTATGGGATGTCGACAGCGGCTGCCAGGAAGCATTTTTTGGTGCATTAAGGCATAGGATGGGAAATTTAGCATAAAATATGACATTAAAATAATGAGAAAAATAAAATCTTGTCACTCCCAGGTAGTATACTCCTACCGCTGAAACATTAACCCATTACCGCTTGATTGGAAACCTGTTCAGCCTCTTGGCTCTCACTGTTTCTGGGTGTTGCATTGGTTTGGTGTGGAGTGCTTCAAATTCTGGCTTCATTTCTGCTGCGGCATCAAAGTGCAGGGAACCAAAAGAGGTGTCTGCACACTGACTGACTGTTAAAAATGTGTTACAAGTTACACACAGAGATAACTTTTTAAAACAAACAGCCTGCCACCTTCATGATGTCCATGACAGCCTGGCAGGCTTCAGCCTGGTCTCGAGCGACGATGACTCCCTTCCCCGCTGCCAGGCCGCTGGCCTTCACCACCAGAGCTGGAAAGTCGGCACTAGAGAGCCGACGGGAACTGATTAAAACCAGACTTTAAGCGTTATGGTCAGAGAACGTGATCCGAAGCTCCAGACTGACCTGCGGATGTAGCTGCAGGCCTCCTGGGGGTCCGTAAAGGAGCCGTAGCGGGCCGTCGGGATGCCGTGGCGCTCCATGAAGGCCTTAGCGAAGCTCTTGCTGGCCTCCAACTGAGCTGCTTTGGCAGAGGGTCCAAAACATGGCACCCCTGCAGCCGTCAGGTCGTCCACCATGCCTGGGGAGATTGCTGCGGTTCAGGACCACCGAAGGTTTGATCCCAGGGAGAGAAGAGGATGAGAAGAGGACTTTACCTGCTGCCAGTGGAGCTTCGGGTCCAACGACTACCAGGCGGACATGGTGGTCCTTACAGAACTGAGCCAGAATGGCATGGTTGCTCACAGAGACCTCTGCAGGGAGACATCCAGGGTTAAAACCTCATTCTGCTGCTCGTCTCACAAGGGAACGTTTGAATATGAGCAAAACTATCATTTTAAGGACATTTTATAGATTTACTCTGAATATTGTTTTGTTACCTGCAGGCAACATTGTGCAATAAGTGAAAATAACAAAACAGCAATACGGTTACCTTCATTCCTTTGGTTAAAATATTAATAAAAAAAAAAACGTCCTAAAAGTCATGTGACAATTTAAACCGCAGTCATAGGTTCCTTCTAGTCTTGCCTGGTTTATGGTTGACATCTCCGCGCGGATAGGACCTATAGACATCTTTACGATTCGGCAAAAATATAAATAAATGAAAGATCACCCTGATCAACAAAGTGTTAACGATTCCTGGACAGAAATCGCCGTCCCTCTTGGAACAAAGTAGGAGGCATAAGTGTTGGAAACAACTGTGTTTTACGTGTAGTGAGATGTAGCGCGCCCGGCGTAGGAGCGCAACGCTGCCCTCTAGAGTCTAGGAGAAAAGTGCTACTTCAGACGAAGAGCCTCACGGAGCGTAAATGCTGCAGACGACTTGTCAGACGTCTCATTTCTGCGCAGAACCTACGTGCGTCAAGCATAAAGCAGCCTTCAGACGCAGTTCCACTGGCCTGCCCGCTTCGCCTCTCAGATGACCCGGCTGGAAGAGGGGAAACGCCCTCCTGCCGTTGCTTTAGCCCCCGTCACGTTTGCAACATTGACATTTCAAAGAAAGCTGCGAGAAATGGTAAATTATATATAACAAAAACTAAAATAATGTTTCTATAATTGAATATGCAAAACTGGATTGGATATTGTTAAGGTGTAATCCAGCAGGATAAACATCTGGATCACATCTAATAACAAAACAAGGCACAGGTCCTGTCTTCTATCTTGAAGCTGTGACTGTAGAGACAGAGAGAAGCCAGAGCAGACCGCTCCTTCGTCTGGTTGTTTTCAGTCACAGAGTCACCGAGTTACACCTTTATGAGACATTTTTAGCCTTAGCCATGACGGGGACTGGCAGTGGAGGGAGCGTCATGCTTTGACCGAGCTCCTTCCAGCGGGGCCACTCTGCAAAAGCACCCCTCTGCTCCCCCCCCGGGGCTTTTTACAGAAAGACGGGCCGACAGTCACTGAGGTGGATGGATGGACGCTTGAGACAAAACGTAACAGTTTCAGTGTGAAATGAGCGAAAGCCTCGATAAATCCACAGATCTGATGCAGCTCGTCTGGGTACAGAAAGCTTGAGTGTTCTTGTTCTTCTTGAAAAAAATAAAATTCTATTTAGGTTTGACCAACTCTGTTCATAGTGGTCCTTAAAAGGTGCATAAACACGTTATTTGACTTTTTGCTCAATTTCTTAGTAAATAAAGCCTTTCGTGTTTATTTACAATTTTAACAGAAGTACATACTGCACATGCACAGCAGGGGTTAGCACAAGGAAGCGGCTAATGGCTATTAGCCTCTCCCAGTGAAACAATGAAGAAATGCCCAAAATCCAGTGAAAAAAAAAAGAAAATACATAAATAAAATGATTAAGACTCCAAGGAGGGGAAAGCCTGGAATGTCTCTGGGAATCCAGTCTGAACGTTGGTGTTCACTGAAGCGGACGCTAAACCTGCCGAGGCTCAGATGTGACGCAGAGATGACTGACGTGAGTAAATGTTCTGAGGCTCTTAAAGTTGCTGTAGATCAGTTTATTTACTTAATAATGGTTGGTCTTCAATCACGCCGAGCTGCTGCTTTACTGTGAGACATTTCAGAGGGTCAGGCTTGGTCCTGCATCATTTAATGTTGATTTATTAATTAAGCAAACCGGCATTATTGACAGTTCTGTGATACTGCCACTAGATGGCGCCACATCTGTTTATATTTGTTAATCACACCCGAGAGGGAATTATCTTTCGGCTCAAAAAGGACCATAAAACATCATCAAGATGGAGGCTTGGTGTATATAACCTTATTCTATCATGGTTTCTGGTCTTTTTATAAGCGTATAACATGGCTTTATATCTTTAATATTAGTGGTGTCATGCTTCTCGTTTCTCCTCGCCCTGCAGCCAATCACTGAACAGAGGAGCGTTCACTAAAAACTCGTCTCTAGTCGGCGCGGTTTGGGCTTACTCCTCAGCTGAGCTGCAGGAACCCAGGCAGGCCCTGAAAGAAACTGCTCCTGAAACAGTCCACAGTGAGCGGAGCTCTGCGGTTCGCGGCCAACGCCACCAGTGGAACCACAGAAAGGCCTTAGAGCTTAGATGGAGCTGCAGATGAAGAGTTTCCTTGGGTTTGCAATGTAGTCAGTTACAAGAGGCTCAGATTTACCAGAGTTGCTGATCTTGCCGCAGTTGGCCGTTCCCGCGTTACCCGGCGCCACCAGAACCTGCTGAACCTGGGGAGACTGGGCCAACTTCCAGGCCAGCGCGTGCTCCCGTCCACCACCTCCGACCACCAGCACCCGCTCAGACATTGCAGCTGGAGGAAAGACGAGTCAAACTCAAAGCGTGGACAGTCACATGTGAAGGCACCATGTTATCACATGCAAATGCTGACCTATACGGCTATCAGGAGGCACGGTTCACTGGGCCGTAACGAAGCCGTGACCTTTTCTGGGGGGGATGGAGTACTATGTTATCTCGTAAAATCAAGCAAACGGGGAGGCAATCAGCTGGAACAGAGACACGGGTCAACCATTAGATCACACAGTGGACAGGGGAAAAAACACACAAGCAGCATCGGCTTTTTAATCAGACCTGAAGCCAGATTACTGCAGCAGCTTTGTCTGAATACAGGACGACCTGACTGGGATGCACATGTTTACCCATTAGCCCAATCAGTCCCTCTGATTGGAGTCACTCAGCTCATGTGACTCCACGCCACAGATCAGAATAAAGAAATGCATGAAAACCACGGAGCCTTTGGGGAAACTAGGAATGAGAAATGCCAAAAATAGCTGAGATTTTCTGTCTTTTTACTGTTATAAGCCACGACACTAAAAAATCATGCACTATTTATATTTTAAATGGAAATCAACAACTTTTATCTGGTAGATTACGACTCTGCACATGTTGGCTTCAAAGAGATTTTAGCAGCAATAACATCAAAATGCAGGAAGAATCACTGACCTGAAGGTGCGTGAAGCAGGAATTAGTCGGAGCCCAGTTCTCTGGTGTGTCGCCTCGGCTCTCTGCGGGTGGACTGACCCTGCGTGGGTGTGTGTGTGGGGGGGGTCTGCAGAGGAAAATACCACGCAACACACGTTAACACACACCACGTGGACCCGGGGAGGCAGAAAGCTGCACACGGTGAGCAACAACAGCCCGAAGGAGGGACAAAAACCCGCCGACACGCGTCCCGCTGCTCACCTTCACGGTGAGGCCAAATGATGCGAGGCAAACTTTTTAGGATTCCTCAACTTCCTTTGGGAGTGAGCGCGCAAAGCGTCACGGGAGATGTAGTTAACAGACGCGGCGAGACGCTGCTAGCTAAAACTGAAATTATACATTACTCTGCGCCTTGTAAACATGCTTTAATCGCAATAAATATACAATTTATCTTAGTATAATTAACATTAGTTTAACAATGACAATCATAAGCAGCACATTAATGGTAATATATATCCAAAATATTCGGTATTTAGAGTACTTTGTGACTCATTGAGCTTAAAAAGTCTTTTTTAAAAATATTTAAGGTTATTTTGTAATAATGTGATTTGATTTTACTCTTTTTATTGTTCTGAGTACCAAAATATGTAAATAATTAGAAATTTTATCTACACGCTTGCATCATTTTCATAATTTATATCAGCTTAAACAGCAATAAAGTATTCAAGTAATTGTTTGGATGATTTTACTTCAGTAAAAATATATCTGCTATTTTTACTTGGCTCTAAAGAGAAGATTCTTTGGGTGGCGGGGCAAACTTTTAGTCCATCTTTAGGGAACATCTGGAAGTGTTGCATTATGACAGCTGTGAAGTCATAAGGGAACCTTGAGGGAACGTCCCCTTGTGATCCCAAGAAGGTCAGGCTTTAAAAAAAGATCACTGCCGTCGACTATTTAGGGAATGTTTCCTACAGGTCAGAATCGGTCCCTTAATAGAACCATAGTTGTGAGAAATGTAGCTAACCTTCAGTAAACCTTTAGAGAACATTTCCTGATGGTTCCTAGAAGGTCAAAGTTTGAACGTTTCAACGAAAGGCTAACCGAAGGTTACATTGGAACCAATGTAATTAACCTTTAGAGCATCATTAGAGAATGTTCCCTTATAGTTTCATACATTTACACTGAACATTTAAGGGATCTCAAATGGACGCTCTCTAAAGGTTATAGTGCGAAACCTTTAGGGATCCCTGCCATATTGTGACTCTTATAGTTAAACTTTAGGGAACCATTAGGGAACATTCATCTTTCTGGCTGATGACACGAGGTGTTGCTTTAAAATCTCCTAAAATGTGCTCATGATCCCATCTATTTTGTTTAGCGCACCATAAAACATGATCCTGTCTCCTCTGTACTTTAATGTTTGTTGCTGTTATGGTCAAAACCTACATTTTGGTTTCATCTCGTTTCTAGAAATGAAGATCTCTTTTCATCTGCAACCAGGATCTTCTCAATATAGTGTACACAACCTACGTATTGGAAAAAATAAAGGTTGTCTTTGTATACAGGGCTCCCAGCAGTATATTTAAATTCAGACACCACTATGCATTTAGCTTTATTAGAGTTTAGATATAATTATTGATTTATTTTGCATTATGTGAACTGAGTGAAATCCGTAAGACAGCAGAGAATAAGTTTGTTTTAAAATAGAAAAAGAGACATCCACACGTATTATGAACAGAATTATATTATTTTGTGTTAAAACATACATTAAAACAGGAAAATACAGAAAGGGATGCAGCACTTTCGGAGCCTGAGCGGCTGAAATGCTGCTTACAGCACAAAGTGGAGCAGAAAAATGGACCCAACCTCATGAATGGCAGTGGTGCAGATCGGTGCTCAGTAACTCCATCACCATCAAAACAGCTTTTAAAGCAATCACAGAAGATCAGTCCGCACATAAAAATCTGATATCTAAGATGGAGTCGAGGCATTTATTGCTTCTGAAAGAAATCAATAAACTTAGATAATCTGCTGTATAGTTGGCTGGAGGAAAATTGGATGAAAAGGACCTGCTTTCTATTCCAGCTGTGCTATTCAGCGGTAAGAAGCCTGGGACGGAGCTGCAATGTCCTGGTCTTCAGGTGATGAGCCAGACGTCACAACAAAGGGACTTCAGGAGTCTGGAGGAGTTCTTGTCCCAGCTCTGAATCTCTCAGTGCAAACAGCGTGATCCCTGAACTATAAGCTGCTGGGATGGTAATGTGAGCCGTCTTGGGTTGATCACCGCCCAGCTCCTCCTCTGAGACCATGTTCCTCACCTGACCTGAAGATAAGAGAAAACGACATCAAACACGGCGGTTTGAAGGATTGCAAAGCTCGCATCAAAGGCCGCTGCTTCACCCTCGACGTCCAGCTCCTGCCAACGCGGGTCGGACGGATTCTCTGAGAGGCCGGACAGCGAGCAACCGGACACGGATCTCTGCAGGACGTCTTCTCGACGAACCAGCAGCACGGAGCGGCTGCAGAGCCTCTGGTGCACCTCGTCCTCGCTCACTGAACGGAAGCACAGGACAGAGCTCCTCCTCACGTTTCAGAAAAACAACTCTCCATAAGTCTCCGAGCTTTAGATCACTTTAAAGTATCGAACAAAATAAAGTTTAGGGTATTTCACACAGTGGACTGGCTTAAAATATGGAGCCTGAAAAAAAAAAAAAAAAAGAGCAAGGAAGGATGAAACTAGTAAGTAGAAAAGGAAACAAGCAAGAAAAAAAGACATGAAAGGAAAGAGGAAGCATAAAAGAAAGGAAAGGAAGTAGGATACAACTAAGAAAGGAAGGAAAGAAAATAAGGAAAGCAATGAGGGAAAGACAAGAAAGAATACGGAGCAGAAAAGAAAAGGCACAAAAAAGAGGATGATAGAAAGGAGTTGGGTAGGAATAACGATAGGAGGACACTAAGAAAGAGTTAAGAAATGACAAAAAACCAAAGAGAGGGAGGGAGGATGAAGTAAAAAGGAGGGAAGAAAACATTAAATAAATGAAATAAAGCGAGGAAGGAAGGAGTTGACGTACGACACAAGGAATGAGAAAAGGAAAGGAAAACAAGAGCACAAAGAACAGATAAGCATCATGTTCCCTTTCTATAGATGATGCCCCCCCCCCAGGGTTGACCCCTCTCTCTCCAAGACATAACCCCTGAAGGACCCGTTGCTCTATCCATCACATAGATTTTACTACAAGCTCTGAACTTATCCGTTAAAAACAGCTACTGCTGCTATTACCTTTCACACGTAGAAAGTACTCCTGGCTCAGTGCTTCTGTGTTCGGTTTGTGTGTCTGCTCTGTCTTCTTAGAGGATAGCCTGGTTCTGGCTCTGCTGGAGGATTCTTCCTGCTAAAGGGTGAGTTTTCCTCTCCACAGTCGCTGCATGCATGCTCGGCATGAGGGATTGCTGCAGAGTCAACGACTAGATGCAATTGGCTAGGATGTTAAACCTAATTTCACTACATTGTTTTATAACTATACTGAACTGAACTATATTTCTGTGCATAAATGGGATCTGTTGGTTTTGTGCAGCGCGTTCCAATAAGTTATTGACAATCAGCGCTAAATAAATACGTTGAACAGAATCGGACTGCAGCAGCTCCTGCGTGGCCGGACTCTCACTCACCCACATCCAAAGGGTTGGTCATAAAAACGGCATTGGACGCCACGCCAAATATGAGCTGGTGGTGCCAAGCGTCGGGCACCTCCTCGCCTTCAGGCACCGCCAGCTGCATGTTCATGGTCGCCACGGGGACAGCGCCCTTTCTGATCCAGCGTGCGAGCCAGGGGACCAACCGGATGCGGCGACGGGGATAAAGGTGGAAGAACCGGCCGACCGCCTTCCCCTCGCTGGCCTCCTGAGCCCCTCGGATAAGCTGAGCGTGGGTCGCACCTTTTATATGATAAAAAAACAGAGGAGCTTCTGTGTTACACATGGTGACGCACAGAGGGATTTCTATTTGATAGACCAACACAAAGTGGCGCTTGGTTGTGTTGTGGCAGAAATATGAAGCATGCAGCAGAGATGTTTACTTGCTTCAAACCCAGTAAACATGCATGAAGCACGCTTTTTAGCTGTCAGAAATGTTGGAAAACACAATAATGCACCATGTTGTGTTGGAGAATCACACAAAAGAAATCCCCAAAATCAGGGGCGTGCATACATAGACACTAGGTGGTGCTAAAGCACTAGGAAGTTTGCCCTTTATCAACGAATCTGCCCTTTTGAAACTCGTTTTTTTTTTTTTTTTTTAATTATTAATATTCAGGGCAGTCAAAAGTAGCCGGTCAACGGCGGCAAATCGCCGTCTATAGCAGCTCTTGCCGCTGCCTACATTTCCCCGATTATATAATGGAGCGATATTTGTGCCTTCTGGTTGAGCGCGGAGCAGACCCTTTTTTTTTTTTTTTTTTAACCTCGGAGTGACCATCGACCTTTTAGTACTATCTTTGATGTGTCAATCATACAATTTAACCAATCAAATCAACGACTGAAGGCAACATGCTAGCCAATCACAGCTGGAGAGGGGCGGGACACCGAGTCATAGCCTTCAGTCGCCGCCGCAGTTCGGCTGTGGTGTGGTCACCGTTGGTGTCGGTAGAGCGGGATGAAAATTTGGTCTGATTACCAAACAATTACAAGAAGTGACAACAAAGCAGAAAGCGAGCTGGAAGGAGCGCTATTAATTTCTGTTTGAAATGTCAGCACTGAAGTCTAAACTGGAGTAAACATTCACGCTAGCAGGGTTAGCTAGGACAGCTAGCAGGGTTAGCTAGGACAGCTAGCAGGGTTAGCTAGGACAGCTAGCAGGGTGAGCTAGGACAGCTAGCAGGGTGAGCTAGACAGCTAGGAGCCCAAGGAGCAGAATCAAGCACTAAAGCTGCCAAACTGAAGAGACTTGAGTTACTTGCAGGTAGAAGGGAACTCTGCTTTGTTCTGCTCCTTGTTCTCATAGCTGCTGTAATTACAGAACCTGTTCTAGTCAGAATTGTTACTTTAGTCAGTGTTCAGCCTGACACCAGCGCTCATGGTTATTAGCGTGTAGCTTATGCTGGACTTTTGAGTTAAGACACAGCGCTACAGGTTACCCTATGTCACTGTTAGTCCAAAGGCCACATCTCAAACTCTCTCATGTTAAAAGCACAGAACTATTAAACACATAACATGCCATTAGCACACAACTGAGCTGAAGCAAAGAAAAAAACTGAGCATATGGGCTCCAAACAAAATGTACAATCAGACAACCAAATAACACACAAGATCTCTTTAATAATCAGGATATTTCACCCAGAAAAAATAAATTATAAATAGCTTCCCAACATGAGTTGTAAATCTACCTTAATATAAACTTAATTTCTCTCATTATAGCTCAATTAAACATTTCTCTTACACGCAGTCATGAAATATTTTTAAGTAGAACTCAACCCCTCTTGGGCGTTTACATTGACAAAACACTTGATTAACCATTAGTCTTTTCTTGTTTTATTATAACAATCAATATTATTCATTATAACTATTATTCATTGATGATGTCAGATCGACAGATTCAACTTATTTAAAAAATAAATAATGACTATTTTGATATATTTTGTTAGTAATTCTTTCTAAAAGCCCAACAAATGTTATGAAAAGCTTCGGAATTTTTTTACAATCTGCCCATAAGCTATTTTTTTCCAGCTCAATGTGTTCAAAAGCCTAATTGGTTGGAAACCTGCCTAATTTGGCAACACCGACTACGCTATTGCTATTTGTTTGTTCGTTACAGTAGTCACAGAGCCACTGTTTAGTCTGAAGTATATATCTATATATAGATATATAGATATATATCTATATATAAGTGCACCCTCCTACCTGATAGTGTGTAGCCTGCTACTGTAAAAAAGTTTGACTGCCCTGAATATTATTAAGATTTTACTGAGGTCGGTTTTGAAATGATCTTTTGAAAACCTGAGCCATTAAAAACCACTGAAACAATGCCCCGAAATGAGCCACCTCCTTGCGCACGCTAAAAAGTGCCCTCCCACCCCCTCCTGAGCACCTGCCCCCTAAAATGTCTGTGCACGCCACAGATAAAATGTGAGTGACGAGGGAGCAAAATGTCACCCTGAAGCCACACTTGCTGCATGGACGTGCCAGAAGGTCAAAGGTGACCTGCTGGCAGTCCTCCTGCAGGGACCCTCAGCTCACCAGCTTCACTGCGGGACAGCAGGTAGTCGGCCAGCGGGGACTCGTTCCTCCTCAGGCGCGTTTGGACGCAGCGGTCCGCTTCTTCTGGGGCCACGTCAACCCCAAGGGCCTTCAGGACGTCCACCACCGCTGTGGCCCCGCAGGCTGAAGCCCCAATCTGCAGGGTCTGCCTCTCTAGAGCCTCCTGGATGGACCACAGCATGGCTGCAGAAGCCTCCTCCTCCTCCTGGTCCTCCATCTGAGCGCTCCACCTGCACCCAGAGATCAGGACAACAACGATGCGTGAATGCACTCTCCTCCATTTAACGCAACCATCCACTAATAAGTGTCTACAGCGACACCTAGTGTCGTGTGTGTGTGTCAAATATTTCACTCCGTTTACCCCAGCCACGTGTCTCCAGCTGATTATCCGAGATTTTCCTCCACATTCACAGAGCGACAACCACCAGCTGACTCAAACAACAAGGCACAGCGAGCATGCGCAGAGTGCACGTGGTAACAAGTTCGCTGCTTCTATTCTTGGATAGAAGAGAAACAACGCGGGAACTAGCGCTCCTGGTGGCCAGGTGTCGCAACTGCAGCTTTACAGGAACATTTTCTTTGTGCAGAAACAGTTCCCCCCCCCCCCCCCCCATAATTAAATAAGATACATTGGTCTATTTATTATTTTTAAATGTTCGATTTGTTCTAGCTGTATTTTTAGTGTTTGGTGTATCTTACACACGATAAACAGAAGAAAAAACTTATTTGCAACCTGATTTTTAGGTAGATGTAGGCACAACTGAATATATTTTTGTTTTGCAATTTTTGCAAAAGCATAATTTAATATTGAAACATTTAGAAGAATATTTTGACTCATCAAATACCCAAGAAAAGCCATTCCTCTCATACAGTCATCCTTTTGTTGGTCTGGATGAGTGTTTGGACTCAAAGATGCTGAAAAATAAGGTCTCTGGAAGGTTTCTGGTAAAAACCTGATGGCATTTAAAAATGTTCATCTTGTCCACCTAGATAAAATTTTCAGTTCCACCCACAGCATTATGCTGCCATAACACTTTAAATCAACCCACAATATTTTAGCCAGGATTGCATGTTTCCTTTGGAAGAATCAGATTCTGTCTTGAAATCCTACTGCTTGCGCCAGACATGGAGAAAATGTCATGAACTAGTTGACAACCATTTCGAAGCAGAAAATCCTGCAGCTTCTTCATGTTTACAGCACTGTTGCCTTTTTGCACTAACCTCTCTGCAAAGTATGCAGATAATTTACTGTAAATCCTGCTGATACAGTTGAGCTTTAATTCACCTGCACATTCGTGCAACCTTACCCAAACAGGGGAAGAACAGGGGGTGTGCACACTTTTAGTGAAGAATCTTGATGCAGTTTCCTTTAAAGCCAGCAGATGTCAGCGTAGCTCCACGAGGAGCAGAGAAGACGCTCTGCGACGTGGAGCTCATCCTCTCAGACCTGAGGTTTTTGGTCCTCCTCAGCAGCTTTGGTATTCTTTACTAATTTTAGATTCCAGATATTTAGAAGAGATTTCCTGTGATTAAAAACATTAGCAACTCTCCCTTTTACTAGAGTCAACCCTGCCCAGTCAGGATCCCTGCAGATATTGGAGCTGCGAACTCTGAATCATTAAAATAAGGCATCTGTTTCCTCCTAATTGTTGTGGAGGTAAATTGTGCTAGTAAGCACCGGTGACTCTTCCTGGAAAACCCTGAGCCACGTAAGGTTCCAGGACGGGTTCCTCGATGCCATCTGCTGGCAGCGAGGACGCGGCGTGCAGCCACAGCTGCCAGTTTGATCCCTCACTACTGTAACGTGATGATCGCTGAGCCGGCATCCTGGTTGCTATTCCTCTCGCCTCCAACTCCTCCTGCGTTTTCCCCTCAGTTACAGTGATGCCTGCTGGAAGCAGGACGATCAGCGGGTGATTAAACCTGACTGAGCTCTTGAGAGCGTGATCCCACAGCTGATATAAAGCAAGCCAGCAGAAGGGATGAGTGAGGAGGAGGAGGAGGAGGAGGAGGGAAACCTTCATGTGTCTGCCATGAAAGACGGAATCAGAGGAGCAGCCTTCCCCTCAGGCTCACCTTTCACCATCTGCAGATGTGAAGGAGCCTCAGGGATTAGCAGCAAAAAAACAAAAAACAGATTATGTGCTTATGTTATACACAATTTGAGCTCATTCGCGCCTTGTGACGTGATGAATCCCGATCAGCATGGCTTTGATGTAAAACAACGCGCCAACAATCAGTGTGGCTGCACACAGCAGAGAGTCTAGAATCTGAAAAGAAAACGACAAAACCATCATCTACACTTTATGATAGAGTTGTAATTTAAACACTGATATGCTTTGGATTTATCTGCTTTAATGCAAAGAAAAGCTTGAGTCACAATTATCAATTAACTTCTCGAACCACTTATCAGGAGGTTCATTTAAGCTGAGAGAGCCCCTGATTTATGGAGCTGTTTTGACTCATGTATTCGGTGAAACATTTTATTTTTATTTCTCACCATTTGAAATAAAAGATGACTAAACTTGTCCTGTTTTATGTAATTTACTTTTAATTCCTAATTTTCTTAGTATGTGTTACTACCGCCTTTAAACTGTGTGTCTTGGAAACTCCAAAACATTGACTTTATGTTCCTTAAGCCACTTCCTGGTAAGATTAGAGTAATTGTCCATGTAGAACATCAGTTTGTACCCAAACATTAACGTCTTTGTCTGTTGTCTTGAGGTGTTGCTTCAATATTTCCACATAATGTTCTTGTCCTAGTGAAGCGCACCAGTCCCTCGTGCAGCAAAACACCCCCACAACAGGATGCAGCCACCTTCAAAACCTCAGACAGGATGTTGTTCTCAGTCTTGGAAGCTTGCAACGATGGTCTTCAACCTTAGTTTCATCTGACATGTCTCTAAAAAGATGGTCTTTGTCGTTCTAAGTGTGGTTGAACGCTGTAGTGTGACTTCGTGCAGCTTTTGGAGGAATGGCTTCCTCCCCTCTGAGTGGCCTTTCAGCCCATTTCAGTATAGGACTCATTTCTTTGTTGATGATAATGGCGTTTATGCTTGCATAAAATTATTGAAACAAATCCACCTTCAATTAACTTCAATGTGCAAACCTCCCCAAAGTGAAATCATGGCGCCAAAGGTTGTGGAGAATGGTGACGACTTAATCACTAGAGCTCAGGTACATCAAGAGAATGGTTGACCTCGGTCAAGGTGCTAATGGATCCCTTCAGTAATGGACTTGGTGTCTTAAAACAGCGATGTGACATCTAATTGAGGCTACATCATACAAAGAAGGATGTAGAGCAGAAACAATTGACCAACAATATATCTGCACAATGTAATGAGCTAAGCAATGATTTCAAACAGGTTTGTTTAAGTCGTAACAAGACAACCAGCAAAGCTGTTTACCTCGATAATCGGTTCTGCTGAAACAATCGGATCTCTTAGGGTCTAAAAACGATAAATGGGCCGGCTGAGGAAAAAGAAAAAGGTGCGCTCTTCACCATTTGGCCAACGAGACGGACGAAGCACAGAGTTTCTGGGCTGGGAAAATCAAAGCTTCCCTAAGACTCAAACATCTTCATCACTGAGGACTCCTAAGATCCAGCAATGAAAGAGGCTAAAAAAGACACGTTGCCCATCACTTCATACGAATAAATCATTTGAAAAGAACCTCCAAGTCCACTCAGAACCACTTGCATGTTTCCCTTGCAGTCTTCCTCTACTGCAAGTTTAGCTTTAGGTCCTTTTTGAGTTTTACAGCTTCATCCTGAGAATAAAAAACACCAAGACTGAAAATGCATCAAACCTACAGGCTCAGATATTTCTTGTTCGCAATATGAAAACATTTAAAATGCCAACATCCTATAACTGGTAATCATGGGTTTGTGAAATGTGGGCCTCCTTTCTCTGTACTTACCATATAGCTTTCTTTTCTGACCGATATTTACAGTCGACCACCTGCTGTTTAATCCTTTTGAACCAGCGGCGTGGCCAGAAATTGCTTTTTGGCCGGGCCAAATATAAAAAAAGTGGGTTGGCAAAATAATTATAGTTGAAAGTGAGTTTATTTGTAAGTTACAGGCTAAGGGGAAGGAGAAAAGACCTTCTCTGTTCAAGTGAACATAATTTCCACTATAGTCCATCCTTCAAGAATAATCCAACAAAATCAAACTCCTCTTCACAAACATATATTTACTTTAGTATCAACCAATAAAAAAAAATCAACAGGATATTACAACTATGCCACAAATATGGAAACTTATAAAGTAACAGTGATTTGAAGTTACAAATTGTAACAGTAGGCCTATAGATAAAATGTTTTAACCACCCATAAACTTTTTTTTAGCAGAAAAAAATCACCAGGACCATCACATGTGAGACGATTTAGAGCCACAAACACGGCGGAGCAGCTTCTGGATCATTTAAACTGCGGCAGCCTGTCAAAGTCATCATTTCTGTTTCTGAACGTGTCGTTCAGAAACGGCCGCCTTTGCAGCATCGATCCAGACGCCCAGGACACATGAAAAGGTTTTTTAAAGGATGGGAAACTTCTGCTGTTTTCTCCTCTTTTATTAATCAAGCCTCTCTGTGGTCAGACATTTTACCCTCTCCTGCGACACTTGAAGCACGACCCAGCGGCTGAGTTTTCCTCTGATCTGCTCCTGCTCTTGTAGATTGTTACAGTTCATAACCTTTGTCGTCACCTTTCACAGCGACAGGTTTGTTATCTCAGCCTCCACCCTGACCAGACATTATATTATCTCCCCTGTATTTGCGCAGCATGCCTCTAAGTGCGTAATTACGCTGAAGGCTGAGTTTGAAGTTGTTCTCCAAGCGGACCCAGTGAGGCACGGACTCCTGCTTCACCTTTAACCCACTAGCGTTAGTCTTAAACCTCTAGGAAAAAGCACTTTTATGTATCGTAACCCCAAATTCTATGAGTATAGCTGCAGCCCTTTAGCTCTCCACTTCACTTTGCCTCACTTTTCTACACAGCCTAGATGGCTATAGAAAAAAACAATAAGCTATTTGGGAACTGATTGTCCGGTCCCAATATAGTTTAGGTTTCAGTTCTGTGCTGAGCACGAAGGGATAAACATCGTAGGGGAAATGCATAAATACAGCCTGTAAAGCGTTCTTTTTAAAGAAGGAGGAAGAGGAATAAGTCTGGGCTGAAGCTCCCAATGTTACACGACCCTAAAAATGGCCCTTAAAAGTTTATGCCGACATTACCGTGTGACTAAATTGAGTTTTTGCTCCAGAATTCAAGCACAAAGTGACGCAGCAGCCGCACAGTGCGCCTACCCCAAAAAAGAATCGACCAAACTTCGGTTTCTCTGTGCCGCCTAAGAGGAAATGTCCCATTTGGCTCACATCATGATAACATCCAACACCCTTCACATGGTGACGGTTCCTCAATAAAAGTGATGTTTCCAGCATCTCCGTGCATTTGGCTTATTATGTATCTGCGGCTCTTAAGCGTTTTTCTCTCTGTGCTGCAGGTTTACTGAGAACTAGAACATGAAGCTTAGCGTTTTCATGTTTGGGACAAGCACAAGTTAGTTTTTTCTGTTTCATTTTATTTTATGATGACTAAGGAAAGCCACCTGATTGGGTGGGCCCTAATTCACAGCCCACCAAGGCCCAGCTATAGCTGAGCTCCTCTTCGACACCAATATTTTGTTTTCCTGCAATATTTTATGAATTCATTCCAACTGAACGCATTCAGTTTTAATTTTCTCATTTTCTGTGCAGTCCTTGTACCTGGCAACAGCAGCATTTTTACCACGTGTGCCTAAATAAAAGGAAAGCAGAGGCCAAGAGCGAGCATCAGGCCTAAAAAAACTACCTACAGTGGATGAACAGAAAGGTCAGACGTCATCCTTCACCTGATCCTCTTCTGTAAACCAAGTTTCACGCGAGCAGGTCATTGGGAATCTCCTGATGGGAGAGCTAAAAGCCCCTGCATCCTGAAAGCAACCCTGGGTTTGTTCACCTGTCCTTTGGGAAAGCCCAGACGATGGCGTCATGGCTTTGCAAGCTTCTGATTGGTTAATTAACGTTTGAGTTATAAGGAGGGACACCTGTGATTGTATCTTGAAGCAATACGTCTTCAGGGGCCATCGTGCAGATCTCCAAAGATATCACGAAGTGAGTTGTGGACCTCTGCAGCTCTGGTTCATCCTTGATTGGAGGAGCTAAACAAGAGTCACAAGAACAGGAAGCGCACTGCAAAAAGGGAACTAAAAGTAAGTACAATTTTCTACAATTGTTTTATTTTTCATTGATTTGAGCAGCTAAATAAGACTATTTGCCAATGGAATGAGAATGTCTACCCCTAAAATAAGATAATTAGACATCCTGCAGTTGAAATAAGATGGTGGAGATGAATTGTTCTTATTTTAAGTGCAAAAATCTTATTCCATTGGCAAATAGTCTGATTTACCAGCTCAAATCAATGAAAAATACACTACCTACTTTTAGTTCCCTTTTTGCAGTGCGAGAAGCAGAAGCAGAAGCTCATCCCCGAAAACGTCTCCTTGCTGTCCAAGAAGTCCTTCCTCTGCTGGTTTTACAGGATGCACAACGACAAACCCACCTTAGCTGAGCTGGCGAACATCCACCTACACACTGCAAAAGCGGAACTAAAAATAGGTAAAATATTCTTAAAATGTGTGTATTTGTCCTTGATTTGAGCAGGTAAATAAGATGACCTGCCAATGGAATAAGATTTTTGCACTTAAAATAGAAAGAACTCATCTCCATCATCTCATTTCAAGTGCAGGGTGTCTAATTATCTTATTTTAGGGGTCAAAATACTCATTCCATTGGCAGATATTCTTATTTACCTGCTCAAATCAAGGACAAAAACACTATTTTTAAGAAAATTTTACTTATTTTTAGATCCGTTTTTGCAGTGCACGATGAGCACACCGCCTCGTGCCCCATGTTGCTACCTTGTCGGACGGCAGGTGCAAACATCATCCAGGAGCTCTGTGTGTATTAAAGCAAACAGCTGGAGGCTCTTTCAGATTGTTCCTCCTGCTGGAGCCACGCTTTTTCCATCTATTTACACCCAGAAAGGGTCATTGCTGCAGATAGCTGCATCTGCGCCTGGAGGTGAAGAGTTCACAAGGACGCAGCAATCAGAGCAGCAGCGCTTTTAGTTAATCCTAACCTCGCTGCACATAGACGTGCCGGGGAAATTCATGAACCTGTCAGCTGTATACAGCCGCCGCGCTCGTCCCTTCGGGATAATACAGGAGTCCATTTAAACACTATCTGCATGACCTCTCGGCGCACAGAGGCTCCTCGGGGAACCTGCGGGATTAACCGCCGCCTCTAAGGTAAGCTGAATCATTATCAACGGCAGCGATGCTTTTGAAAACACCCATAACGGCACATTAGCATTGAAATGAGGGAGCACTTTGTGAGCAGGTAGTTCTGGGTCACGGAGACAAGCGGCGAACGGCGCCGCGGGGACCAGCGTGAGCGCCGGCGCCTCTAATGTCAATAGACGCCGGCTCGTTTGCGGAGGAGCGGGAATCCTGCAGATGATTCACCTGAAGACTCCTCCTCATATGCAGTAAAAATTTAAAGGTCCGCACAAAGACGACTTGCATTCTCCATTTCAAGCGACTGTAAAACCTTCCCCACTTCTAACTTCCTTTTATATAGGCCATTAAAGCTGAAAACCTGTCCGGCTTTTACTCTCTTCCTGCAGTAAAAGTCTTCTGAAACCCAAAAGGCAGGTGCATAAATAATAAGAGAGAACACCGAGTCTTTGCGAGGACAGAGCTTTTGTCTCCTGTCAGACACGAGCCGGATTATGCACTCCAGGAAACACTTAAGTGGCAGCTCCACGGGGTTTTACTCCAGTCACATAAATCCTGATTTGCAGGTAATTAAAATGATGGAGACAAGTCAAAAACCTGTGATTTTTTTTCTCCTTTTAATGCTCCACTTGACTGAACAGTGCAGAGAACGGGTCGGTCCTTCTCTCTGCAAGAATTCATGACGGTATGCAGGACCAGATGGAGCATCTGGGGTCAACAAAGTGAGGTATTCAAAGCCTTGAGCCTGAGTGATTGGCATGTGGGACAACCAGTAGATGAGGTGATACCCCCAGAACTACAGGGACAGAGGGGGGTGAGAGCAGGAACAAAACTCAATTCAATTATATTTATATAGCGCCAATTCATGAAACATGTCATCTCAAGGCACTTTACAAAGTCAAATTCAATCAGATTATACAGATTGGTCAAAATATTTCTTATATAACTGTTGTTTTTACAGGCCTGCAGATCCCAAGAGACCGATTTTTAACCTCTTTTTTCTAAATATATATTTACTACTTTCAGGATGGACGGACCATTTTACCCAGTACAACAAAAGTGTTTCTGAACAGGACTACCAACTATACACTGCAAAAAGGGAACTAAAAGTAAGCAAAATTTTCTTGATATTTGTGTATTTTTCCTTGATTTGAGCAGCTAAATCCGACTATTTGCCAATGGAATAAGATTTCTGCACTTAAAACAAGAACAATTCATCTTCATCAACTTATTTCAAGTGCAGGATATCTAATTATGTTATTTTAGGGGTAAAATACTCATTCCGTTGCCAAATAGTCTTATTTAGCTGCTCAAATCAAGGAAACATACACTAATTTCAAGAAAATTCGACTTTCTTTTAGTTCCCTTTTTGCAGTATAGCTTTAAAAAAAATAAATAAAGGTCTGTGGTGTAGAAAAGATTGGGGGCCACTGGGTTAAGGTTTCGTCTCCTCCTGATAACGATAAAGAGAGATGAAGAGGATCTCAGAACATCAATTTTCAGGCCTCGTCACAGATTAGATTTTGGTCAGGACTTGGACTAGGCCTTCCTGACATGAATCTGCTACAGTCTAAACCCGTCCAGCTCTAGCTGTGTGCTTAGGTGTCTCATTGTACGGATGGCGTGTTGTGGGTGATGTACCACACAACTCTGGTCTTATCTGGCCAGAATACCCTCGTAGACATGCTTACACGTGTCCCCAACGTGGCTTTTTGTTTCCGGACTTCATCAGTGGCTTTCTGCACGCTTCTATACAGGCCAGATTTGAGAAGACAGAGTCTCCCACATGAGCTGTAGACCTCTGCAGATCCTCCAGAGTTACCAGGGGACTCTTAGGTGCTTCTCTGATTAATGGTTGCCTTGTTTAGGTGGATGGTCTGTTTCCAGATGATTGAATGAACCTGTGAGATAATCAAAGGTTGGGATATTCATCCTGCCTTAAGCTCGTCTATAGAGTTATCCCTGACCATGTATTAGTTGATGATTAAACATAAAATCCTAATAAAATGCAGTGAAGCCTGTAGTTGTCGTGTGACAAAATATAGATAAAAGCCCATGATTAAATCTGCATTCTCAGAGCTGATAAAAGCCTAAAATTGGCTCCATCCTGCGGATTTGTCTTTAGCTGATCGTCCTAACGAGCACGCTGCACGCAGACACGCTTGTTGTCCGGTCGCTCACTTAGCTTGAACTTTGAATGAACAACAACGGCGACAGCTTGCCAGGAGCCCCGCAACAGCTGCACGCCTCGTTCATGAATACAAATCAAAAACCGCGTGCCACTTCCAATTAAATCCGAGGGAAGTTCTTCTGGAGGACGACTCGAAGCGAAGGCAGATGTGACACGTTTCATCAGAACATCGTGTCTCTCGGTACGGCGCAGGAACCAAAACAGACGCTCTTTGTGAATAACTGATACTGTTTGTTTGCAACGTGGCAAAAAAAATAAATAAAAAAAAGGCGGTTTATGGCCTATTATCACGTCTAACCAGGATCAGATCCAGCGCCGCCAGAGGAAAACAAATGCTCTACATCAGCAGCTAACGGCAAAAAACAAACCGTCCTTGGCAGATAATGCTCCGTCAAGTTCCTGCAGCCCGCTGATTTTCCTCCCTGCGAGACATTTGTCAGGCGTCTCCGACACGGGGATAATTTCTGCTCCGTGCTCGTACATCACGGTGTAAAGGTGATGAGTTCTTTTCTGAAGCCGTCAGCGCTAAATAGCTGCGCTGACATTCCCAATCATGCACATGACATTCACGGAGCGACGGGAGAACTTCCCATCTGTTTACCTGCATGCCGACGTAGCCGGGCGGCTATTCTCACATGCTGCTATGGGGAAGTTTGACTGAAAGGTGCTCTTTTGCTGCATAAGACAGCCTGGCATTAGATTATGAGGCCTGCTTTGGTAGCTGTCGCCAGACGGCCTCTGCAAACACGGTTTCTTAATTTATTTTGCCTCTCGGCCTACACTTAAGTCCCAAACCTCTGACATTTATCAGCTTTCTCGCCAAAACCGGACTCTCACTGCAAAAATGGAACTAAAAATAAGCAAAATTTTCTTAAAATGAGTGTATCTGTCCTTGATTTGAGCAGGTAAATAAGATGGTCTGCCAGTGGAATAAGATTTTTGCACTTAAAATAGGAACAACTCATCTCCATCGTCTTATTTCAAGTGCAGGATGTCTAATTATCTTATTTTAGGGGTCAGAATACTCATTCCATTGGCAGATAATATCATTTACCTGCTCAAATCAAAGACAAAAACCCAAATTTTAAGAACATTTTACTTATTTTTAGGTCGGTTTTTGCAGTGAACACCTTTTGACAGCCAGAGAATCCCAGGTAGCCTCCTGCAGGACCAGAGCTCAGAGTGAAAGTCATCGGGACTTATTTCAAAATGAGTATTTGCTAAAAAAAAAAAAAAGTAATGCGCAACATCGAACATGTTTGAGTTTAATAAGGAGGAAAATTCAAGTTCCCACTAAAAAACAAGGAACAGGTGAGGTATACTCTGGACAAAGACTTGTATATAAGGTCTATTGTGACTAGACGATTAACTTAGCATCGATGTTTTTACCCAGTGGGAGCATCTGGTGAAAAGCCAGGCCTGCAGTCAGGAGCCAGCGGACACTTTTTTCTGTCTTCACGTTCACTCTGGACTTTCAAAGGCGGACCAGACGCCACGCTATTACGACCTCAGCTCAAAGCTGCCCAGGATTTAAAGGTCATCACATTCACAGAGCTGTGAAAAACGCTTTTTTTGTCAGGTAAATGTTTCAGATCATTAAACTAATTTTAATGTCAGGAAAACAAAACCCGAAGGAACGCAAAAAGCTGATTTTATTTCTTAAGAGGAAAAAAAAGCTATGCAAACCAAGCTGGCTCTGTGTGAAAAACTATTTACCGTCCAAAACCTGAAAACTTATTGTTCCCCCCAAGAGAAACAACATTAAGAATCTGCAAACACAAATAGCCTTACAATACCTGTGGAGGAATTTAGGCTCTTTCTTCTTTGTAGGATTGATTTATCACGGTTATCACAGCAGATCAATAAGACTTAAACTTTGAAAGGCCTTCATTTTGCTTTTCATTAAGCTTTTCAGAGGCTATATGGTGCTTTGGATCATTGGCTTGCTGGCTAACCCTGAGCTGAGCTCTTACAAATCCTGAAGTGCCTAATCAGTCCCAGACCATCACACTACCACCACCATGTTGGCGTTACATCCATACCAGGAGTAAAATGACACACACCTTCCAAAATGTTACACTTCTGTCGCCTCAGTCTACAGAATATTAATCTAAAAGTCATGGGGATTTTTAAGATATCATGAACTCTGACCTTAGGTGAGTAATCTAAGGTTTGCGGTGCTCTAGATGTTGTTCTGGGGTCTTTTCTGACCTCCTGGATGAGCTGTTTCTGTTCCCTTGGGGTAAATTTGGTAGGTAATTATCTCCTGGTAAGGTTCACTACTGTTCAATGTTTTCTCCATCTGTAGATAATGGAGTTTCAAATCCTTGATCATGGCCTTACAGCCCTTTTTAAACAAAAAAAACTCTGTTTCTCATCTGTTTTTGAAATTCTTCTAGATTGGACCATAATTTGCTGCTTTTTGAGAAGTTTTTCCTACTTCGTGTTGTCAGACAGGTCGTGCTGAAGACATTTCTTGACTGGTGTGGCAGTAATCAGGTAAAAAAAACATGGTCAATTCATGATTTAACCAGGGGCGTTTTAACTTTTCACCGTGGACCCAGGTTGGTTTAAATCTTTTTTCCCCCAAAACAAATGAAACCATCATCAAAAACTAATTTAAACCCTCTAATAAACATTTGTTTTCACTGGAATTACATGTTATATCTGCAACGTTATTTGTGAAAAAACATTTTTAAATAATGAACGAAACATAGGTCACAAAATATTCCTAAATTGACAGAGAGGGTCAAAAATCACTTGTCACTTGCAACTCCATCAACTAATAGAAGTTTTTTTTAGATATGGACTGAAACATTGTTTTGCAACATTGTGTTTTATATGCATGGCAGCCATATTGGATTCTGAGGTGAGGTTGCGTAGAATCCTCATGACGACACAGAAAATTTGCACATAGGGTGTTTTCCTGCTCGCAGTCTTTAAATCACAACTTCTGATTCCAATCAAATGTAAAAAGGCCCCTTTCAGGAGCTAATGGAGCTTGGAGGACTAAAGGAAGGTAGATTAACAATATATTGGCAGGGGGGGGGGGGGTTCTATCGCCCTTTCTATAAACACCGAGCGGCGGCTCAGATCCGTTCTCATCAAGTTATTCCCTCAGACTTCATTCAGGAGGGCTCATTGTCTGAAGTGATTGGGCCTCGGAGGAACAGTATGGAGCTGTTTGTGTGTGTGGGACACAGAAAGAGGGAGGAGAGGCAGAGAGCCACCATCTCCTGATCTCCAACCAATTTCTATGCAAATGCTACAACTTGATTTGGGCTGAGCTGCCGTTGTTCGCGGCGTGCAGGCGGGGTTTGGTGTAAGGTGCTGCCGACGCCGTGAAGGGCCCGGCTCGTATCTCCTGAACTGACAAACTCGCACTGTGATGCATTTCAGCGCAGCGCCGTGCGGCTGGAGGGCAATACTTTAACACGGCGGTGACAAACAGCTACGGGGAGACAGAATCGTGCGTAGGGGGGGGGGAGGCCGGCAAACTAATCGGGAGACTGCGGGGAAATGTTCCTCTTGCCCAATGGGCCAGAAAGCTGGGTGCTCATATTTCTCAGCCACTGCATCAAGCCCCAGAAGCATCCGTCAGGCTGCAGACATCACCATCTGCTGAGTGCCGTCGTGTTTCTCTCCAGCAGCCGGGTGGCGCGTTTCATCAGCGGCTCGACTACAAAGCCGCCGAGAGACGTGCGGGTTCACTCCCTCGCCGTCCTTCGTCCGTGCCCGTTGGAGGAGGCGGCTCTGTTGGGCTGCAGAGGAGCGCGGTGACCCTAATTTCACTTATGTGTTCTTGGAAGGTTTCTCACATCAGAGGCGAGCGCGAACAGCAGTCGCCTTGCATCCTGATTAGAGCTGAGACTCCCCGCGTCCTCTGCGGGGAGAGACGTGCCACACCTTCAGTAAAAAAAAAACAACAACAAAAAAAAAAAAACGCTGCTTATCTGGATGCAAACACGCAGCAGAGAGAAGCTTTACACCCGCGCCATCAAGGCGAGGAACCAGGATGAACTCCTCCAGCTAATTATATGCTCAGATGCTCTCTGGGAAACGTGGCGCTGTAGATCAGCGGCGCTCAAAGCCTCGCTCTGGGGCCACTTTCAGCCTCACCGAGACTTCTTGTGGCCCTTGAACATTTTCCTACCTGCACCCCCCCTCCCCCGCCTATCCAGGGCACGCTTTCATTAGCTAAGCAGGATCCATTATTAATACATGACGACTTCATCTGCAGCTCAACTATATAATCTGCTGCAATATTATGTTTAAATGCTCCTGTTTTAATACACTATAATGATGATTGCTCCAAGCAGCCAATAAAATAGCTGTTTAAAGCGCTCTCAAGTGTTTACAAGGACACATTTAATGTGAGGAAATATGTGGAGACGAGTGTTTGTGCAGCAGTTTTAAAATTACATGTTTAATGGTGGGTATATATTTTATTCTTGAGCTTATTCCTGCTACCTAGGCTGCTCAGAGGGCTGTTATTCTACTGCTGGACAAAAACATAAAGGGTTTATTGGGACAGAGACTGAAAATCAGCCATCAGTTAAAATTTTCCCCATTAATATGTGGCCTAAGACCCAAATTGAATGGGTGAAAAAATAAAATTAGGATCCTATATTTAAGATAAGATGTCAGACTTTTCAGACTCAATTTTGCCCTGTTTTCAGTTATTTACGTTCATTTGAAGATATTTCTAGTGATCAGGGATGGAGGACAAGGAGTCAAAGAAAGGAATGAAGGACACAGGGGGAGAAAAAAGATGCAAGCAAGGAAAAATGGGAAAAGATAGGTAGAACAAATGATGCGAGGACAGAAGGAAGGAGGGACACTAGGGATGGACACAAGGAAGAAACAAAACAAAAGACGGTCACAAGAAAGGAATGGAGGGCAGACACAAGGTAAGAAGGAAGGAAGGAAGGAAGGAAGGAACGACTAGGAATTACAGACAAGAATGAAGGAAGGAAACAAAGGATAGCAAAAATAATTATTAAAGGCATGGCACAAGGAAGGAAGGAAGGAAGGAAGGAAGGAAAGTAAAGAAGGAAGGAAAGAAGGGAAGAAGTAAGGAAAGAATGAATGAAAGAAGGAAGGAAGACAATTGAAAATGGAAATAAGGACACAAGCAAGAAAACAGAAGAAAGGTACGATAAAAGGATGCAAGAATCCAGGAAAGGAAGGTAGACACAAGGATGCAAGGAAAGAAGAAAGGACAGACGTTGGGCAGATGGGAGGACACAAAGGTGAAGGAAAGGACAAGGAAAGCATGGAGGTAGGGTGGAAGGACAAAGGAATAAAGGAAAGATGAAAATAAGCAAAGGGAAAAGGAAGGAAGCAAAGGACACACGGGAGGGAGGAAAGGAGGACACAAGGACAGATAACAAAAAGTGCACAAGGAATTAAGGATTAAGTGGTTGCCTAGTGGTTAGAGCAGCGCGCTTGCACTCAGAGAGGGATGCAAGTACCCGGTTTGATCCCCTGCACTCTGGGTCCCTGAGCAAGACCCTTAACCCCAGATTGCTCCCCAGGCGCCGCACATGGCAGCCCACTGCTCCCCAAGGGGATGGGTTAAAAGCAGAGAACAAATTTCGTTGTAATGTATGTTTCAATGTATGTTTCAATGACAATAAAGATTATATTACTATTACCATATTACTATTACTCTAAAGGCTCAGGGCCTGGAGGATGATTTTGTTTATCATTAATGGCCACCAGCCTGGAATAACGTGGCCAATCACACTACAAAGCCCATAATGCACCTCAACAGCTACGTGTAGCTTTAGTCGAGCGTGAATTAAAGCTCCACTTTTAGTCAGATACAAAAAAGAAGATTTCTGGCCTTTCCACCGCCACACTGGACGCTCTGGTAGACGATATTTTGCTATTTTTCAATCATCTGAGACGTAAATTATTTTTTTCTGTTTTGGTTTTTGTTCCTGAACCAAGAAATATAAACCAGGTGACAAGCAGACCACGAGGTGGTGTGTAGTTTACAATTATCTGTTGTCCTGCTGAGTATTTGTTTCACCGGCTTTGTTTTATTAATTAGTTCTTTGGTAACAGGGAGATACTATCAGACATTATATTTTTGTTTTTTTTCAGTACATATAAGGAAATACATCATCTCTTCTCCTTAAAGGCAGTTTAAATCTCCATTTAAAGGTAAATGCTACTTCCTCAGACAGAAATAACTTTATTGATAAGTCATAAGATTCATTTTATTTTTTTAAAACTGCTTGGTTTATGGACAGTAAAGTCATTTAAAGTGACAGTAGCTCTGAAAATAGTGCAAAACCCTGTTGAAGTGCCTGGTTTTCATGCTATAATATGAAAGACAATCAATTATTTCTTTACTTTTTCCACATAATATGCAACATTTATCCTGAACACTGGTGTAATTTAACAATGTTAATGCTTAAGCAGAAAGCAACACAACTTTAACAGAAGACAGCTCCTTAACGGGATAGCATTAATTCTAGGTAAAAAAAACAAAAACAGAAATATGGAAATAAATACTAAATAATCCAAATCAAATGTGAAACGTGTTGTTGGTGGTATCGTGGTGTGGGTTGGTGGTTACTGGTGGTGTCATGACGGCTTGGCTTTGATCTAACCACCTACCAGAGTGGCATCACTTCTGGTACAATAAATTCTGATAGAGTAAATTAATTAATCCACAACTGTGAACATTACAAGTAACGGTGCCTAATTATGAAAAATATTCAGGTAAAGAAATTAAAAGAATTATGACAGAGATAAATTGCATCTTAGACGAAGACATTAAAAAAAAGTTGTTATATACAAAACAAAGGTTTTATGAAGGCGGAAGCAAGTCAGTTAAGTATCTCATGTATAGAATGAAAAAGCAGGAGGCAAATAGTAATATCAACAGAATAAGGGACCCCACATCAAATCTCGTAAAATATAAAACAGAAGAGATTCATAAGTGTTTTGAAAAATATTACAAAAAATTATATTCGCAAACGCAAATTAAAAATGAAGACCAAATCCAAACATTGTTAGGGAAATTAAAGTTACCTAGGATAACAGAGGAGCAAAATCAAATGTTGACAGGGGAAATTAGAGAGGAAGAATTAAACTCAGAAATCTCAAGACTGAAGACCAATAAAGCTCCTGGAACGGATGGATACACTTCGGAATTTTATAAATTACTTAGGAAACCACTGATCCCCCTGCTAAAAAATACTTTTAATTGGGTCTTGAAGAGTGGGGAGATACCGATCTCCTGGAGAGAAGCTTATATCTCTGTTATCCCTGAGGATGGAAAAGATAAACTGGCATGTGCCAACTATAGACCAATTAGTGTGTTGAATCTAGATTATAGGTTATTCACAGCTGTAATGGCTAGACGCCTGGAAAAAATAAATTTAGACCAAACAGGTTTCATAAAGCAGAGACAAATACAAGATAATGTTAGGCGCACATTACTAGTGATGCAAAATATAATTAAAATGAAAACTGAAGCAGTTTTATTAGGTTTGGATGCAGAAAAAGCTTTCGACTCGGTCAGGTGGGTCTTTCTGTTTAGGCTAATGAGGAAATTTGGTTTCAGTGAAATTTTTAGCAAAACTATACAATCGTTATACCACCAACCCACAGCTAGGATAAAAATTAATGGGAGTTTATCTAGCCATTTCATGCTAGAACGAGGATGTCGCCAAGGCTGCTCCATTAGTCCACTCTTATTTGCAATATTTTTGGAACCTCTAAGCCAGTGGATAAAACAGGATAGAAATATAAAGGGTATACATACGGAAGGGGGGGAACAAAACATAGCTTTATTTGCTGATGACGTATTAATATACCTCTCACAACCAGACAGCTCGCTTCCAGCCCTAAAGAACATTTTGGACCCGTTTGGCCTTTTGTCGGGCTACAAACTTAATGTAAAGAAAACCCAAGCAATTTAACTGGGACTGGTCATCAAAATCTCTGATGTATTTGGGAGTAGAATTACCACGTAACCTGTCTGACTTAAAAAGTAGTAATTATAACCCCCTAATTACCAAAATAAAATCGGACATGGGAAGATCGAGTTTAATTCCATTTACAAGCTTTTCCTCAAGAATAGAAATGATTAAGACAAATGTGTTACCAAGATTAATGTTTCTTTTCGCCACTCTTCCGGTTGGGGTGACAGATAAAGAGTTTATAGAATGAGATAAATTAATTTTGAGATTCATTTGGCAAGGGAAAAGACCGAGGGTTAAATTTAGAACGTTACAGCTGGCCAAGGATCGTGGGCGCTTAGCCCTTCCATGTCTGAAAAGATATTACCAGGCGGCACAACTAAAACCTCAATATAAATCAAAGTGGAAAGACATAGAATGCGCCATGTCACCCGAAATACCTTTAAAAGCCATAATTAATGACAATAAATTGAAACTACAATTAGAGAAGGGTCTGAATCCATGGATAGAACTGTCACTTAGTATATGGCATGAAATTATATCAAAGCACAGCTTGACAGAGCAGACTAGACTATTAAGATGGATAGCCCATGATTCAGATTTTAAAGCGAATACAATGAACAAAACATTTGGTGAGTGGGCGAGGGGTCCAAGGACATATTGGGAAGTGATTAAAAAAAGGAAAGTAATAAGCTTCGAAGAAATAAAGAGAAAATTTGGCCTTGAAAATAAAAATCTCTTTAGGTATTTGCAAGTAAGGCATGTTATTGAGGAACTTAAAAAAAAGATAAAACTTTGAAGAATTGGAAACAGGGATAATTCAGATGTTTATCAGAGCAAATGAATCAAAATCAAAATTATATTCAGGAGTGGAGAACCTGAAAGGAAGAAACACATTATATATAAAAGAACGATGGGAAAAAGAGACGGGAGGGAGGTGGACGGTGGACCACTTTCATATATTTTGGGGTCGTGTTAGTATTGATACATACTGGCAGGACTTGAAGGAATGTATGGAGAAAACCCTGAAAGTGAAACTTCCTCTAACATTTTATACATGGGAAGAGGGATTGATAAGCTGAGAACCTCAGAGGACAAATATATTTTCAGGATCATGTTGGTAGCCAGTAAGAAAGCTATAACTAGAAATTGGCTGAAAACAGAGGCTCCAACAATGGAAGATTGGGTTGAAGTAATGCACAATATTTATATAATGGAAAGGCTAACTTTTTCCTTTAGATTAGAATCTGGCAAGTTTAAGAAACATTGGGAAAACTGGGTGAAATTTATATCACCAGTGAGATCAGATTTTGTCATGTGACCAAATTAGTGTTGAGAACCTCTTAGTGCCATACAGTTAGTGTTGTTCTATAGTTTTGGTTTCTTTTCTTTGGGTGTTTTTTCTTTCTTTTTTCTTAAAAGAAAAAAAAAGTGTATTTCTATTGGAGTGGACATTTGTAGATATATCCATGAATAAGGAGGAGGGGAAGGGATTTTTTCTTTTTCTCATGAAGGTATGTGAGTATAATTGTCACCTAGCTCATGCATGGACTGTTGTGAATTTAATTTGGCTATGTTAAGTCTACGTGGGAAATGGATGTGATGGATGTATAAAATCTTTGAAATGCACTCAATAAAATGTTATTTACAAAAAAGAAAAACATTCAGGTAATTCCAACAACAAATGAGTAAAAAAAGTTCATGTTTTGTAATCGGTTCTGATTAAAATGTTGTTTAAGGATCTAAAGTTAGTGGATCAATGTGTAGAATTGAACCAACAACTTTTACAGCTGAGGTTTAACAACATGAACCATCCCAGCATCAGCAGAGAGACGTGCTTAAACTCTGAACGGTCCGACCTGGCCCTTGTTTGGGCCGGACTGACCGGACTCTAACAAGGACAGACGGCGGGTTATTGGGGCGATGAATCTGCAGCGTCACAGACACGCCTGCATGGACGTAAATTTCATTTACTGCCACGCATTGTGGCAAAAAAACCCTAAAGCAGCGGCATCAGAGCATTAAAACGGAGCGTGAAACGTGCGCCGACGCCTCAAATATGAATTTCACCCACTCGTAAATCCTGAGCTGTCCTCAACAAGCAGCTCGGATTTACTCAGACAATTATAGGGGAGAGGAGGAGATTTGGTGACACATTCAAAAGTATTTACAGCTTCTTTTAATTATGAGCTTTATCATATTAGGACATAAGAGCATTAACCCTCCTGTGACCTTTATTTATAAACTTTGCCTAACTTCAGCTGGATGGATGCACTGACTCACATTCAACATGCGTTTCTTAAAATAAAACACCTTTGTTATATTTCACCATTTTTTTGAATTGCCTGCTGCTTCATGTCGTGCTGTTTTTCCACATGGTGCAGATTAATTTTATTTTTTTTATGTATGGAGGGAAAAAATGTTTCTCATAACGTTGCACCAAAAGAAACAATTCTCATCAGTATAGATGACAATTTATTAGTCAAATATATTTACATAAATGTACAAAAATCTGATTTTTTACAGGAAAAAAAAACAGTATTTTAATCTCTTAAACAGGCATTTTAAGGAGTTAATTCTGAATATTTATGCATATTTGTGATGCACGGTGTTAATTAACAAATTTACAAGTTACTACATATTGTTTCTATGTCATCTTTTGACACTGCATAGGAGAGCCTAAGCTGTTCATTTACACATAACTTTACACACGCAAATTTATCTGTTTAATTTAGCTGAAAATAAGATTTCAAAATGATTTTAACCGATTTTCAAGGAATTTAATTGCCTGTAGATGGATATTAATGGATTTCATATTTCTTTTAAGGAAATGTTAATCACAGCCCAGAATGTTTACCTCAGTCATGTTGTGTATTTGTTCTTTTATTCCTTTTCACAGTCTGGTTTTTAATTTTATCGTTTGTCCTGCTGTGTTTTGACTTGTGTAACCTATGTTGATGGGTATGCTGATGTCTATTTTTATGTTTTACAGCATATGTGGGTATGTATGTGTTTTTAACCATTGCAAAACAAATCTTCTTACAGGTATAAATAAAGTAGGGCTGGACGATAATTCAATAACAATATATATCGATCGATTAAAAAAGGGTAAATAAAAAGTTCAATAGAATAATAGTTTTCCTTTCTTTTGTATTCTAGCCATGTAGGTCAATATTACATCCTCCCAACCAATCACAACACAGACCCAGGAATGCTCCGCCCCCTTCAAAAAGTTCAGAGAGCGCGCGTTCTTTTTTATCTTTTAAATACTTGCAGTTTTGCAAGTTGGTTGAATAAAGGGTTGAGTTTGAATTCAGTAAATAGGTCACTAAGCAACAGCATAAAATGACCAGGCCTGTACTTAAAATATATGTTTTGAATTAGTTGATAATTATCGGTATCGATCAATATAATTTCAATTTTATCTACATGCTTTTTTTCCATATCGTCCAGGCCTAGAATAAAGTAACCATGAACCCTGAAATGTATGAGTAGTCCAGTTAAAAATGGCGTTCATGGCAACCTTTGGATATTGTTTTTAATTAGTTGCACATTTTGTTACTGCAGGTTTGCTACTCATTTAGTAACTGTACAGTATTATTGCATTATGTTGTATGTTTGTCCCTACAGTTCTGCCGCCTGTTGTATCTGCATGCATGAGGGACAGTTAATGATATTTATCTTCTATTTATTCTTTAAAAAGAGTGACTGTGTATGTCTGCGTTGGACCAAAAGTAAAGGGAGCCCAGAGGGTTAAAATTAGGTTAGAAGGTGCAATAAGAGCCCCGCCACCTTGGTCGCGTTCTGTTGAATCGACATCTCTCAACCTGCCCAGCTATCGGTCATCCAGGAGAAAACACAGTTTTAAAACCCCAGCCACCTCTCCTCTCGATTCTGCTCACATCTCATCTGTCAAATTGTGGGGAAAAAAACTCGAGCGTTTCCTCAACCTGCGGATGAGAACGGCGGCGTACGGCTGGTGGTTGTTTCTGAACCACTCGGAGCTGTTAACCTCATTTCACTCTCAGGACTAATAAGCATCAGAGGAGCCGAGGGTCTCGCTTTGCTGCTGAAACCTGCGGTTCAGTGGAAGATTGCCGGGCGCTTTCCCCTCTTCTCTCCTCATTACGGCGGCTGGAACCAGGCAGGAGAAGAATACGTGGAAACACCCGCCTGGAGTCATTTTAAGACTTTACCCCTGAACCAACTCGGGGAATTCATTTAACTCAGAATCTCATTAGTGGTAACTTCTACTGGCCTCGTTCCAGGCAGCTAATTAACACTGCAAGGTAAAGAAGTTTGCAGGAAAGGTGAGATTTGTCACCATGTAGATGTAATCCAGAGCTGCTAAACATGACATGACAAGGTTCTCATGAGGTTCCTTTCTTGTCTCCTTGGGTCTTTCCTCCTTTATTTTTATTTCCTTTCTGTCATGTTTCCTTGTGTCCTTCCTCTTTTATCTTCCCCATTTCCTTTATTATTCTCCTTGTGTCCTTCCACAAAATATTAGTCTGGAAAAGTCTTGAATTTTTACTTATTTAAGAGCCAGTCTCTTTTATAGGTAAAAAAAACAACAACAACAGTACCATCTGTACAACAGTACAATCTTTTGCAGATTTTTTGTCATTTTATCATCAATGAGGAAAATGCTTTAAAATAAAAATGTGCTGGTCTGGCAGGACACTTTCCAAACTTCAAGCAGCTCAGCTAATGAGTTGTTGTGTAGCTTTAAAAATATAATCGCAGTCTGAATACCCTACCCTACAAAGTGCACACTCTCTTCTCTCCGGACATTTTTGTTAATTTCCATGAGGTGGGCTGTGCTGATACATCATGTCACACAAAGGATTGTGGGATACCTAAAGGGTTCTTAGCTCTGGTAAAGCAGGTTGCGGGGTTCCTAGGCTCCTTCTCCTACCTCCTTCCTTACTGACTCCACTATTCAGACAGCACTTATCATGGCGATCGCTGATGCACTTCTACTTTGACTAAAGAGTCCTTACTGTATAAGGGTATCCGGATGGAGCCAAAGAAGATAAAGAGGAAGGACAGAAGGAGACAAGAAAGGAAGGAAATAAGGAAGATAAAAGAGGAAGTATCCAAGGAGACAAGATAGGAAGGAAATAAGGAAGATAACGGAGGAAGTATCCAAGGAGACAAGATAGGAAGGAAATAAGGAAGATAAAGGAGGAAGTATCCAAGGAGACAAGATAGGAAGGAAATAAGGAAGATAAATGAGGAAGTACTAAGGAGACAAGATGGAAAGGAAATAAGGAAGATAAAGGAGGAAGTATCCAAGGAGACAAGACAGGAAGAAAATAAAGAAAATGAAGTAGGAAGGACCCAAGGAGACAAGATAGTAAGGAAATAAGGAAGATAAAGGAGGAAGTACCAAGGAGACAAGATAGGAAGAAAATGAAGTAGGAAGGACCCAAGGAGACAAGATAGGAAGGAAATAAAGAAAATGAAGTAGGAAGGACCCAAGGAGACAAGATAGGAAGGAAATAAGGAAGATAAAGGGGGGAGTACCAAGGAGACAAGATAGGAAGGAAATAAGGAAGATAAAGGAGGAAGTACCAAGGAGACAAGATAGGAAGAAAATGAAGTAGGAAGGACCCAAGGAGACAAGATAGGAAGAAAATAAAGAAAATGCAGTAGGAAGGACCCAAGGAGACAAGAAAGGAAGGAAATAAGGAAGATAAAGGAGGAAGTATCCAAGGAGACAAGATAGGAAGGAAATAAGGAAGATAAATGAGGAAGTATCCAAGGAGACAAGATAGGAAGGAAATAAGGAAGATAAAGGAGGAAGTACCAAGGAGACAAGATAGGAAGGAAATAAGGAAGATGAAGGAGGAAGTACCAAGGAGACAAGATAGGAAGGAAATAAGGAAGATGAAGGAGGAAGTACCAAGGAGACAAGATAGGAAGGAAATAAGGAAGATGAAGGAGGAAGTACCAAGGAGACAAGATAGAAAGGAAATAAGGAAGATAACAGAGGAAGTATCCAAGGAGACAAGATAGGAAGAAAATAAAGAAAATGCAGTAGGAAGGATCCAAGGAGACAAGAAAGGAAGGAAATAAGGAAAATAAAAGAGGAAGTATCCAAGGAGACAAGATAGGAAGGAAATAAGGAAGATAACGGAGGAAGTATCCAAGGAGACAAGATAGGAAGAAAATAAAGAAAATGCAGTAGGAAGGATCCAAGGAGACAAGAAAGGAAGGAAATAAGGAAAATAAAAGAGGAAGTATCCAAGGAGACAAGATAGGAAGGAAATAAGGAAGATAACGGAGGAAGTATCCAAGGAGACAAGATGGGAAGGACATAATGAAGATAAAGGAGGAAGGACCCAATGAGACAAGGAAGGAAATAAGAAAGAAAGGATCAAATTTGACTAAAGGTGAAAGAAAATTGAAATCCAGGGAAGGAAGTAATTAAGCAAGGAAGAATGAAGAGACCGAAGGAAAGACGAGGTAGGAAAGCAAAAAGGGAAAAGGGAGAACAAAAGCAAGAGAGGATACAAGGAAGCTAAGGAAGGACAAGATAGGAAAGGAAGGAAAAACGCAGGCAAGGGAGAACACAAGGAAGTAAAGATACCAGGAGACAAGGGGCCTGAAGGAGGAGACAAGATGATTAAGAAAGGAAGGAAAGAAAGGAACTGAGAGGACAAGAAGGAAAGACACAACAAAACTAAAAGACTGGGGGAGACTAAGGAATGAAGTATAGAAGTAAATTAAGGACACAAGAAAGAAAGGAGGGAAGGGAGGAAGGAAGGGCAAAATGTAGGATGGAAGGATAAATTAAAGGAAGTATAAATAGGAAGCAAAAACGAAACAAGGAAAATAAGGAACGAAAAGGAAGGAAAGAGACTTTTTTGATAGTGATGTTTCTTAATCTTATTCTTCCAGCCCTGGAATCAAATAAATCAAATAAATTCCCTGCGTAGGAACCGGGTCACTCTCACCACCTCATGGGATCCAAACTGTTGAGACTGAAACTTTTGGCTCCTTCATTTAGTATGTTTTCTTCTCTCGTCTCCGAAGCTTTCAATTAATTCATGACTCTGTAGAGAGGCAAAGCCTTCACATGCGGACATGTGATACATTTTTAATGTTTTGACATCGACTTTGCTCCAATCAATACAAAACAAAAGCTGTAGGTGGACTTCTCCTCATCTTTAATATTAAAGAGGTATTCAACAGGACAGCACAGCGCTGCTCTGGGCTTGTTTATTATTGAATCTTTTCTTTAGGTAAAGCACTCTCAGCATCTATTAGCACCAAGATGTGTAAAGAAACTGTTAGTAAACTACTATTTCGAGATAATTTACATTTAATATTACTTTCTCTAGTTAAAAAAAAACAATAAGAGGAAAGAAATACAGGTATTTTAATAAACTATAGTTAAGTGTATGTTTTATAACGGACTACAAATAAAAAACAAAATCCAATTGACTGCAAGTAACAGCAAAGTGGAAACGATCAAGAATAGTTTTCTACGATTCAGAAATAACCTTAGGTCTCCTGATGATCTGCTCCAATTTCTTTTTAATGCAAGATATTAATGTACTTTAAAAGGCCAACAAATATACAACAATTAAATGACCAACAAATATAAAACAATTAAATGACCACTGGGCTTGCTATATATATATATCATAACCATTGGGCTTACCATACTTTGTTCTAGCACTAACCAAGCAAACCAGTCTTTGTAATGAATGGACTTGCCCCATAAAAGTGTATGTAAATGGTGGGTAAATTAAATGTCAATATAACTTGCCATACAGGAATGTATTACCTTTATGCTACCACACTTGATATTCTGATTGTCTGGCTTGCCATACACACATTATTTGTGACTATTGGATGGCCATATATAATAATATCACCAATGAGCTTGCCATAGTGCTTTGCTGTGTGCTGTGACATCTGCACCATCAACCAGCATACCCTATATCAAATACACGATAAACGCTCAGGTTTTCTACGCAATAGTGCAGGCTGTCCAGGTCTTTCACCTAGGGTGACCACCTGCTAATAAGCCCAAGGGGGGACAAGGGGTATGTTTCTGAGGGACAAAGTGGGACACTGCTTGGCGCGGCGGTGCCCCCACCTCACGGGCAGACTCACTGATAATGGTTTACACATTTCTAGCACATACCACCTTACATGGTATATTAATAATGCCCTATTCCCATAAACATGTGTAATTGCTGATGTATGCTCAGGAATAGGCCAACCAATGTGTATTTCTTTCTAAATAAAGATTCATAATACGTTGAACATTCAATGAACAGATGCACTTCCAATTCCGATTTACTTTAGCTATTTAATTTTATTTATTTTTCATTACAATTTATTCACTTTAAATAAATTATAATTTAAAATTAAAGGATTAACAGGAATTGTAGTTGCTCTACACCACAGGAACTGTAAAAAAGTCTTAACTCACGACTCCAGAGGTTCACAGAACGAGAAGGGGGAGGAAGGATGGTGAACTTGGATGTTGGTAAAGGCAGGCGCAGGAAAAAAAAAACTGTTCAACATCCTGGGGACACTTTTAGGACTTTGGGGTCACCTTTAGGACTCAAACCTTTTCAAGCCAAAACATGAAGTGGGCAGAATGTTTAGATGTCCACTTATAACATCAGTTTAATCCAAAACATTACAAAATTAACTGACCAGCAATCTAATCACAACGAGCCAACAGCCAGTATGTTTCTGAATCACACGATTCATCAGCCTACCTTCCATAAGGTCGCCGCTGCATGACTGAAGGCTTCCCCTGGAGCCGCAGCACCAGAGCGCTTCGGCTGTCTCGGTAGAGCCGGTTGATGCAGTCAGGATCCAGCAGCGTGAACGTCGGACTAGTTTTGGCTTGAACGGCCAACAGCCTCCATGAATACCAGGTTATCCTTGTTGATATTTATTAACACCGATTCAACTTTTTCACTGCGGAGGTTCGCCTCGGTAAAGTCGCACTGCCCGCACCAAGTGACGACACGAAACAGGTTAAAATGTCCTCGTACGTTATATGAGGCACTTCTTCATGTCATCCTCTCAGTCATGAATAGTTTGAAGCTGTGGCCATAGTTACTTCCGCGTTCGAAAATAAGGTGGATAGAGCGACCAGCTTTTTTTTGAGAAAGCATTGATTATGCGTGACACGGTCTCAATTTGCGGGACGCATGAATTGGGCTTCAAACGCTGTGCGCGCACGCGCTACGCGGGACAGGTGGTCACCCTACTTTCACCATATTTCTCTACATCAAACCAACATATTCTTCAGAACTTATTCACTGTAAAATGAAACAATGCATGAGGTACAATTTGGGAGTATTTATAGTTATATTCAGGAACAAAAAAGCAAAAGACAAGAAATCACAAAGCAATCAGATCAGATTACCTTGCAGAAATAAAGCACCAGACTATGTACCATACAGCAAGATGAGGGTTTTTGTATTAGTATTACTAAAGGTTTAACATTTCATAGTTGGCTTCTGTAACAAAATGACAATGGGCTTGCCAAACAATATACTGTACACAGTATGCACCCATTTGAAGTAACAGCCCTTTGGCTTGATATACATGTATATATGGCAGCTGGACTTGCGATATTGGTCATATGTCCCTTGGGGGTTGCTATGCTTTATCAGGACCATTTGACCTGTCATGCAAAAGTTTACTTCAGCTACACAATTTAATTATGTGTTTTTTAATATTGCCATACAGGGGGATATTATTGTTGAGCTTGCCATACAGGCTTTGAAAATGCCTTACATGACCACCAGGCATTACACATATTTAGAATATGATTGGACATGACATTTCCATACCCACACACATACAATATATACTCAATGAGCTAGCAAACCTAACTTTATAATGGTTGGACTTGCCATGGGTATGAGTAACCACTGGGCTTCTAGTACATGATTATTCTACCACTGAGCTTGCCATACTGATTATGATAACTGATTATATACAAGATTTTATGACCGTTCAGTGAGCACACCTCATTCTGTAACAGCTGGGCTTGCCATGTAGATTTTAAGGATTATTTCCAGGATGTATGTCGACAGATTTGCTACACATTTAAATATTTATTGCTCTAGCAGTGTAAATTATTTAACCACTGGACTTATCAAATAGTTTATATAGCGACTTTGTAACAACTGGACTTGTCATGCTGATTGTATGACAAGAAACTTGCCATACCGGATTTTATGACCTTAAAACTGCTTCTGCGTCTCGCGCTCCACTGATCCAGAACCAGAAACCCAAAACAACTTCAATGTCAGCGTGATGTCAGCATTCTTTCCTTTCTTTAGTGCGGGTAGCTTTAGATGATTTATTAAATTATCCGTTGCTGCTCATAACAAAATCAATAAAAAACTTGTGTTTTCCTATTTTAAATGATAGTGGTGAAGTGAAGCAAGTGACGTCCCTGCAGTGGCCTCATGTGTTGATTTTGGATTTATGAAGAACTGAAGTGGCCAGGTGTACCTCATACCTTCATGTATGGCAACAGCCAGAGGTTCTAGCACAACCAAGAGCGACGATGTATCCATCAGGAGCTGTTAATCATCTCCAAACGTCCTCCAGCTCTGACTGATAGCACAGGTCCTAAAATTAAACACATATAAACATAAACTGTGACTTGCACAGATGTTTATAGTTTGTCTGCAGCTGAAGACGCTCCAGAGAATATTAAACAAACATGTACGGGGGGACAAGAAGCCATCTTCCACGTACCCGACTAATTTGATCGCAGCATGCATCGGCTGTCAGGTATTTTTTTAAAAACATGTAAACAGTCATGCTCTGAATTATGAAGCCAGTGCATGTTTCAACCAATCAACTGACCCATTTTTGATCATCTGGCTGACATGACAAATTTTCTTCAAAACACACTGGGACACGGCCTCAGAAAGCCAATGACGCCAGGGGTTATTCTACAGTGTAGAGGGGTTTTTTTTTGCAGTAAACATAGCCCTTCATGCATATCCTGAAAGCCCCAATTCTCCACGCTGTGCTCAGCGAGAGGCGCGCTCCGAGTGTGCACGTGTGTGCGTGAAAACCCAGCGGCCGCAGCCTGCAGAGTGCAGCTGCTGCAGCTGTAAGCCAAGTTTTCAGTGAGGAATCAGCCATTCATTTCCCTCCGCTGGACTCCTAAAACTCAGGATGTGAACGAGAGCAAGACACAGAAGGAGAAAAAGGGCGTATAACCCTGTTTACGATCAACCCAATGCAAGGTCACATCTTTATATCGCTACAGTCCAGATTAAAAGGTTTCGTGTAAACTGCTTTATGACCCCTTGTTACAGGCATCAAGTAAAAGGAGCTATACCAGAAAGCTGGAGAACGGCAGTGGTGTTAAAACCTGCCAACTTCTTAGGCAAAGATCATCTGAGTAAAAACAAAAATCTGGTTTCAAATCATAATTTCCTTTATTACTGAGGGGGAAAAAAAGCTAAAGAAGTAACAGCTCTCTTGTTAAATCCTAAATTAGCTGTGATTACCAACCCCATCAAGGCCTAAATACTCTCAGGATTAGGGATGTGCATAAAAATCGATACAAAGATTAATATCGATGTTTTTAAAACCGATTTAATATTGATATTCTGGCTTTCAATATAGATATACCTCCCAACCACTAGGGGAGTTATTACAGCCATTACTGTTCACAGTGAGGAAGTGCAAGTGAGACAAATTTGCGGAATGAACGACAGGATTTTACAAGCGCTTTCGTCCCTAAAATCAGACGTTTGGGCACGTTCTTGGTTTCTGTGATACGTTAAATGCATTAAACCAAATGCACTTTATTTTCCTGTTAATGTATCAGTAAATTGAACATAAATATAATATTTGACTGGTTTTGTTGATTGAATGACTTTGAGCATTAATTTGAAAGTAATAAATATCTATATTGGAGTCAAATCAAATCAAGCTGAGCTGTATTGAGAATCGTATCGTATCGTGAGCTATGCATCGAATCGTAGTAAATCGGCTCTTCCAAGATGATACCCAGCCCTACTCAGGACCCAAGTGGAAAAATCTCTGAAAGATAACCTGCTTGGCAACATGAAGTAGAAGACTTCAAAGAGCAGCTCATCATAAAGGACACTAAAGAAATTTAAGAAGACGCGTGTTCTGAAAAGAGTTACGAAGCCATTTCGAAGCAACTGGCATTTCTGTGATGCGGAAAAAACAGATGGAAATATGGGATTCAACAAACAAAACACCATCTATTACAAAACGCGTAAACTCACAGAACTAGCTCATATCGGCATATACAGAAAGCTACATTAATAGTAGTTTCTGCAGTAGGGCTGGGCGATATGGACCAAAAACCGCATCGCGATATTGTTTATACTGAATGACGATATACGATATTTATCTCAATATGTTTTTCTTTTCATAAATTAACGATTAAAAAACGCATCTCTAAATCAAAGCTTTAGCCCAGATGTCTCACAGGCACATTCTTAACAAACAGCTGTAGATAAAAAAGAGAAACAGCTGAAAAATAACCTACTGGAATATCTAAAAGTGAAATTATAATGTAACAGACATGGAAAGATTTGGTCCACCAAAATCTGGTGATGCAGAAGGAAGATTTTAGTTTTTGATTAGGGCAAAGTTATTACAGAAAAGTTAAAATCCTACAATTGAAAATGTTAAGTACAACACAAAGTATTTATCTTTTAGTAAACACACTTTTGACATTCTCTTTAATTTCATAGTAACATCTATCCAATGATATTTAATTACTCAAATGCAGACATTGGTGTATTAAAATCTGCTTTGAATTCAATTATTAAAATTGGCTAATTGCAGCAAGTGTTTTCAAAAAACAGCTGACCCAAATACTGTTCTCACATTGCTAGACCAAAAAGAGTAAAGTTTATTATGGTTAAAGAGTCTAATTAAATTATTAAAAATAATTTGCAAAGTGAATGACCGTCTTTTAATACAACAAATGAGCAAAAACTTAATTCAATTTCAGATCTACAGTGATGAATACATTCATTTCCTACAAAAAAAAATCTGACTAATTTATTTATTTAAAAGGATGTTATTCTGTAGAGCAGGTAAAAAATGAAACCAAAAAAATTGTGTTAACTTTTTGGTCCTCGAGTTCCTTTGTCTTGATAATTTTGGCCCATGTACCGAAAAGTTTGGACACCCCTGTCCTAGACTCTACAGGGCAGCGTTGCTCATCTTACACCCCACTACACGTAGAAGTAGAAAACACAGTTGTTTCCAACATTTAAGCCTGATGAGTGATGACGATTTCTGTCCAGGAATTTTTAAGAATTGGTTGATCACTGTGATCTTTTTGGGCCGATTCATAAAGATGTCTATATTTACAAACCTCTGCTAGAAGGAGCGCTTGCTTGTTCGCCATGTTTTTTTCACGCAGGACTGTCTGCATAGGTGCTCAGAGCGCAAACCTTTGGCCGCGCGGAGGGGTGTGGAAGCCAAAATGATTTAACATGGCGGTGTATAGCATAAACCAGGCTTAATGACCCACAGAACACCAGCCAGTTCATCTTTTACTGGCTAAATGAAACAAAATAAAAGCTTTGGAGCGGCCTAGTAAAACGCTGGAGTTGAGATGTTGTGGCATGACCTTACGCAGGCCATTCATGCTCGAAACTCCCCAAAGTGGCTGAAATTAAAACAATTCTGCAAAGAAGAGTGGGCCAAAAGTCTTCCACGGTCATGTAAGACATGGGTTCCCAAACGTTTCAGCCCATGTCCCCCGAAATAATAGTGCCAGAGACTGGTGATCCCCATTTTGCAGGTGTGATTTTTATTTTATTTTTTTTTTGCGGGGGGTTAGGGGGATTATGAGAACAAAGTAATACAATTTTGAGAATAAAGTGTAAAATTACGAGAATAAAGTGATATTTTTATGAGAAAAGTGCAGCCTTCCTGCTGCTTTACAATGAGGAATGTTGACCATCTTTTAAAGTTATACTTTGGTATCAGTTTCACAAAGAAATACAAAACCATCAGCATCAAATCATCTCACGACCCCTGAAGAGGTGTTTCGCGGCCCCCCCCGGGGGTCCCGACCCCCATTTTGGGAACCCCTGATGTAAGAGACTCATTCCCAGTTATAAAAGCTTGGTATAAGAGGACCAGGCTGGCTTGGATAGGCTTTCCCTCCTCAGTCAACTAAACAACCAATTAAAAACCATTTTTCTCTATTAACTTTGCTTAAGTTTATGCTGAAATTAAAATTTCTTTTATCTGAAATAGTTAGTTGAGTCAAAATAAAGCAAAAAATTATAGCGCAGGGACAACAGAGTAGGAACCAGCTTGGCCACTTGTCATGTTTCAGATCTAACAGCGTAATTATTAAAGCCGAAGCCTCAAACGGTACAGAATAACGTGCTAGTTGCCAAGAGACTGCTACTTCATAAGAGGAGAGGCTTTGTGAGACAGAGAAGGCAGAAAAAAAAAAGAAATCGGCTTTATTTGCAACGAGCAGTGAGATAAAGAAACACGGGGAAGAGTATTTGGAGAGTTGCTGCAAACACAGAGCTCTGGTGCCAAGTTAGAGGAGAAAACTAAACTATTTTACTTTTACAGTAAAACATTCTGAATTGTAGGAAAAACCTTCAAAACAAAGCAAGTAAACATGTTGGGTTTTTGTCTTTGTGTGTGTAAAAAAATATCTTTAGTTCACTGCATAATTTTCTGACATTGTCTAAAAATGATGGAAGAAAACATTTAAAGTAGGACGATTAGTTGTATAAATTCTGGACACATCTAGCCACGTTTTAACATGGGACCTTTCACGAATGTATTAAAAGGTGAAGGAATTATTCAGATGAATTATAGAACTTATCAAAGGAATGCTTGAATCAAATGTATGCGTGGCCTCTAGAAAAGGGTTGGTGAAAACACCCTTAAGGAGAGTCGGTGTTGATGGTTGCAATGAAACTTCTTAAAGATGGCCCCTATTGACAGGTGGGCCGTAAAAACAACTATAAGGCAAATAAACGGTCTGTATAACATCCTTAAAACAGACCAATTTAAATGGTTAGCATGAAACCTTCCTAAGGAGCTTGGAAATTGATGCTTGATTGGTACAAAGGTCTTTTGAGATAGGTAGGAATGATACGTCAGGAGGGAATCAACACACTGTCTAAAAAGGCCCTCAGTTGGGTAAAAATTGGCTCATTTGCACGGTCCTTAAGGTGGATGGGAATCGGCACATTGGTAGTATAAAATGTCTTTAAGGCGGTATAAACTGACCCGGTCGGTACAAGCGTTCCACGACAGAAGGCTCCCTTTTTGCAACAAAATAATGTTGCGTGCTAACAAACAACGGACAAAATGGAGGCAGGGGTGAAATGAAAAGCACCAAACTTTGGTCTTTAAATCGTTCAAGCATGAAAAAGGCTCCTAAATTAAAGGAAGCTTCTAGTGTTAGGTCTACGCACAGCATAAAATAAAAAGCATCGTCACTATTTTAAAGGGTTTACATATAATTTAATCCTGTTTATTAAACAGCATCTGCCTTAAAGATGGTTGATGTTTGCAAATCTTTACCAGCACATTAACAGTTATTGGATCGCATTTTTTGATTCATTTTACTGCAATCATTATTTATTATTGTGATGTTTATTTTCAAATACTTGGGGAACAAGTGGAGCTTTAGGCCCAGCCGTTTGTCAGAAAGCTCCCATTTCTTTCTCTTGTCTTTACCAAAAGATAAGTCTGACCAAAAGATAAAGGATGACGCATCTTCCAGATCCTGCAGCAGGTATTTGCAGGATTTTCTCTAAATAGACACTTTCAGAATCTGTCCATTCACTGGAGATTTTTATGCCAAATCTACTTTTTTCCCCTCCACTATTCTCATATTTCAATCACACTGCTATAGCAGCTCAACCAAACTGAGTTAAAATCTAATCAAACGTCAAATAAAAACATTCAAAGACCTTGACAACTGTTGATCAAAACCACTTTAAAAGAATAAGACCCAAAAACAGCCCTGGGTACTTTAGATCAACAGTAAACATAACATTGTTGCCATATCAACAGGACCCTGTTAATATTTGCCTCATAAGTCAGTCTTTTGTTTATTAGCCAGCAACACAAACGCCGCAGCAAATATGGCAAATTCAGATCAAAGTGCTTGATAAAAGCGTTGTTGAATCAGAGCGGCATTTATTCCTAATGACTGTATTTGTTTTAGGTTCTGACAATTTGAACCCACCTATCAGTCTCTCTTTGATCAGCGACATGCATCTACACCCGCGGGGTTTGATTAATGAGTCGCAGCATGACCCGTTGGTTTTTGATCAGCGCGCCTCGCCAAACAACAATAAAAATCGCTTCAATCAGGACGCGCGGCTGCCTTCCCGCCGGCACACCTCCTGGAAAAACACACCAATCAGTCTTGCACTTTACTTTTGAAGGTGGGAATTGTTTGGGAGATAAAAATAACCGATTCACAAAATAAATTCGAGCCAAGTTTGACACGACAGGAAATTGTTCCATTTTTTTTTTAAAACCCCTTGTCACCATGCAATAGATTTTTACTTTTTAAAAATCAGGCAATGACTTTATCAATCTTTATGGGGGAATTGCCATGGTAACAACTCCCGTGCTCAACATACATGCAGGCACTAATTAAAATGCAAATGTATTCAAGTTTTAAATTGTGTTTTATGATAGGACAAATCCTTATGCAGAGACTAGCATCCGTTTGGACTCTTAATTGTCGTTAGTTATGTCTTTACATTCCCAGTATGCATTAAATTACTGATTCATGATTAGGTAGGATTGATACAATTTGATTCATTTGTCGATCACAATTCCTCTATTTTAATACTTTGATTTACAACAATATAAAACAATATAATACAAAAAGATCATGAATATAAAATTGCTTTAATTTGGAAATATGTACCCGTTTTTCTTGACAGGGAAACCAAACTACTGGACTTTTGACCTCTGCAAGCCAGGTGAGATATTTCCTTGTGCTGGAAGAGTATCTATGAAACAATGGAAAATAGGATGTTTAAGTTGTCTGGACTTTTCAGAAGATTAACGTTTTTTTGCAAAAGGAAAACCTCTGGGAAGCAAAAATGGACAAGAGTGGCAACGCATGGCTCCTCTTCCTGTCCTGCACCGGCTCAGAGCAACTACATGATCTGTCAAGGTTATTATTTTAACTACAAGCTGTGGTGCATTTAATTTTTAATCTTTAATTTCTTGATTCTTTTCAATATTGTGGCTCTAAGGGCCTTTATTTGACAGTTGCCAGACATGAAATGTGCGAAGAGAGAAGGGGAGTCACAGAGGTCTCCATTTTGGGAGCCAAACCTGTGACAACTGCATCAAGAACTGAGACCTTCGTGTATATCTGCCATTCGCCATGAACATTTGTTTATCCTAAAAAATATATCAATTCCCACCTGCATTCGACTTCTTTATCCAGCAGGGATGCTTAAATGTGCATTGCCACATTATGTGACTTTATTTATTTATACATCAGTAGTTCACTCTGGTTGCATAAACAGTTTGCAACCAGAGTTGCAAACTGTGTATGCAAGATTATCACGTCCTGAAAGATTATCACGTCCTGCTGGTGTATTAGTTATTATTTTGGTGTTTTAGACTTAGACTTAGACTTTCTTTATTGTCATTTTGTATACACAGAGTGGATACATAACGAAATTTCGTTTTCACACAATCAAATTTTATGATTTGTTTTTTATGATTTGTTTTTGCTCAGTTTGTTAGTAAATAAAGCCTTTTGTGCTTATATATGATATTAACAGAAGTACGTGCAGCAGGGGTTAAAACAAGGAAGCGGCTAACGGCTATTAGCATCTTCCAGTGAAACAATGAAGAAATTTCCAAGATCCTGTAGAAAAAATGCAGAAATATATGGGGAAAGTCTGGAATGTCGCTGGGAATACTGTCTGAACGTTTATGTTCACTGAAGCGGACGCTAAACCTGCTGAGGCTCAGATGTGACGCAGAGTTGATTGATATGAGTAAATGTTCTGATATGAGGATCTTAAAGTTGCTGTAGATCGGTTTATTTAACTAATAATGGTTGGTCTTCAATCACGCCAAGCTGCTGCTTTACTGTGAGGCATTGCAGAGGGTCAGGCTTGGTCTGGCATTATTTACAAGTGATTTATTAATCAAGCAAACCGGCATTATGATAGTTCTGCGATACTGCCACTAGATGGCGCCACATCTGTTTATATCTAGTAATCGCACTCTGTGCGGAGCCATTTTTATCCATCAAAACATTATCAGGATGGAGGCTTGGTGTATATAACTTTATTTTATCATGATCAAATGATTTTTGGTCTGTTTTTAAGCACATAACGTGGCTATATACCTTCAATGCTTGTCTGCCGTTCAGCCATCTTTATTGCAATTACTACAACTGACCCAGATATGAAAATGTTAGAAGCTCTTTAGGTTTATGTCATGAGGCATCTGAGTTATTAAAAATGTGAGGACATTTTGATGTCTTTGCAATGCTGCTGGATTTTATTCTGGCTCTTGATGCTGAGCTGGTTGGCCACCCCGGTAAAGAAGCACCTCAGAAAACACAGAATTTCCTTTTTCTCACCACTGCTTTACATCTATTCATTATTTTTTGAACATTGCATTGTATCAGTAGGTATTTAGTGAAAAATTTACTTGTGCACCGATATATGTAGATGACAATTGATTTGTTGCTGGGGTCCAGTAGTAATATGGGGCTGTTTTTGTAAAACAAACTATGAAATCAGGAAAGAGCGCTTTTATTTTACGCCGTCTGCAGCTTTACCACTAAGTGTCACTAAGGTCTAAAGTTTTTTTTTTTGTTTTTTTTGGTTACTTTCATTTGCAAGAAGAAAACATTTTTAACTTTTTAAAACAAACCCGATTGTCCTTCATTTAAAAGAAAACCCATGTTTAGATTTCCGAGCAAACTTTAAATATTTTTCCGCTCAAATTGTGGTGATATCAGAGCCTCGCTGTCACGATGTTGTCATTTTGATTTATGCTCTGAACAGATGTAATATACTGGAGAGGCGCTGCGGGTCCCATGTTTACAGCACAGCTGCTCTGTCATTATAGGATGCTCTTGAGGTGAAGCGCCGCCGTACGCCGCTAAGTAAAACACATCTGAGCCGGGATGCCCTGGTTACTCACCCCTGCATGAGGTAAGCAGAGGTTGCCGACACGGCAGCGCTCCAACAATCCTGACACGGGCATCCGCTGCTCTGAGAAACGCCGGGCACCATTGAAGTGTACGGAGGATGGGGGGGAGGCGTGTTATACTCACAGTTTTATCATTGACCCATGACTCGACATGAGGGGACAGCGCGGAAACATACAGCTAAAGAGATTTGTTGGGAGGCAAAGTTGGCCCACTGGGAGAGGGCGGCGGTGAACTCTATTACACCGAGGGCAGATTGAAATGGGAGAGAGGCAAAGAGATGCTGCTTTTGAATAAGGATGAGAGGCCTGACGTGTTCGGGAGCATTATGGAAGGAATGAAGGCTCCGTATACAGCGGCGCCGGAAAGTATTTACAGCGCTTCACCTCGTTTCACTCTGTGTCGTGTTACAGCCCCAACCCATTATGGAAACATTCACTGTTTTACCCACTCGAACTGTACGCACAACAATGCACGGTAAAAAACGTAAGAAATCTCCAAGGTTTTTGTCAAATATACTAAAAGAAAACCCCCACTCACAAACATTTACAGTCGTCCTCATGCCAATCCTATGATATCTCGGCCGTAGGCTCGTGGTCGTCACCGTCGCCCTAGTCTGATCTGTATTATGTATTTATAGTCTGATCTGCACTCATATTCCTCTCTATCCTGACTAGTCCCGCCCCAGAAAAGCCTCCCCACAGCATGATCCTGCCTCCACTATGCATCACTACATAGACGGTGAGGACTATGGTATGGTTTCCTCCAAACATGGGGCCTGGGATTCATGCCATTGCCTCATCAAACCAGAGAATAGCATAAACGATAGCCTGACGGTCCGTCAGGTGGCTTTTGGCAAACTCCAGGTGGGCGTTCCAACCTTCTTCATTTATGAAAGCCAATGTGCTAACCAGGACATTCAAAGAGGCAAACATTTATTTGAACCCTTCTCCAGATTTATACGATTATCTCTTGAAGACAATAAAAACCCTAAAACTCTATTTCACAGATGATATTACATAAAAGTGATTTCTTTTTTTTAAACGTTCTGACCAACACAATCCTGGGAAAGTCGCTGCTGATTCACACATGCCTGTATCAAAGCATGTTTACAGAAAGTTATGTGGAAGGAAAAAGTGTAACAGGAATAATAGGAAGGTTAGATCCCTTTATGTTTCTCTCCGCTCAACGGTTTCAGGGAGACGGCGATTTATTTTCCAGCGGGAGTTAGCCCCGACACCTGCTTTAATGACAATGGTGTTAGCCGGCAGCCTAACCTGAACACCATAGAGTCCATGGAGAAACTGTCAAGACGAATCTGAGGGACGCCTGGACGCCTCACGCACTACACTGATGCAGTAAATCAAGACAAATGAGCCCTTATCAAGTCCTAAATGCTTATGCTGCACAGTGCATGGATATAATTAGCGGTATTTCTGTTAAAATCTGTGTTCGTTGATCTGAAGCAATAATCAGGTTTTCTGAAACACAGATTTGGGGTTTTCATTAGTTTGTAAGCCATGAGTATGAAAATTAATCACCCTGTGTGTAATAAATCAATTTATATCTAACTATTTTCACTAAATTACTGAAATAAATATCTGAGATGTTTAAAGTGTTACTGCGGTTAAAGTGTTATCACGTTTCACCTTTGTTGCAGATAATGTTTTCGCTTTCTTTTCCGTCACTGGATTTAAGGAGCACTTTAACACAAAATATGTAATCTGTGTAACACTCCGAAACCTCCTCAAGAAGCTCTTCGCCGTCATCCTGGGTAGTTAAATGCAGCTGGCAGCACTTAACCTAGCTGCTGGCAAAAAAGTGTTAGCAATTAGAGAGGAACATCCTCTAGGTGCCATTTCTCTTCGCCGCAGGACGCAACTGAACCAGTTCTGATTGTTTGAGTCGTTTCTCAAAATGCACGAAATTATAAAGGACTTACAAAACATAAAAATATATTTTATTTTCTCTGCAGGGGATTCGAGCCCCGCGGCAGAGCTGAATGTGAGGCTGTTTCAGTGCTGGAAGACAGTTTCCATCATTTTCACAAATTTTTCATCTCTCCAGGTGCACAAGGAGATGGATCACTGAGGGCGGGCTGCAGTAAAACAGGAATAACCCATTAAGATGGAGTCATTGATGGAGGCGACACAAAACAGCTTCTTCTACCGCCTCTACTATGGTTAATTCACAGCAGGGCTTCACAAGGTGTGGCACTGGAAATGATTTTGTGCGACCCTTGACCCCCATTCAAGAACGGCAGGCGGATGATCCAGATCACCGTTTACATAAAGAAATGTTTGGGGCCAATTAAGGGATGCAAGGTCTTTCAAAATGGATACAAATCAAAAATATTAAAATGCAAAATGTGAGGTTAATCTTTGTTTTTGCTTTATTTAAATTTCAATAGGTGCACGAACATTTGGATTTATGCTGAAAAGCAGACTTGGGCGCACCCATTTCTAAAGCTCTGCTAAATAAAGACACATGTTCTTTTCTTGTTGCTAAAAAATAGACAGACAAAAAAAAAATCTAGACTAGTTTGTGTCTTTTTAGGTTTCAAATATCTTCCCTGTATAAATAAAACAGCTTTGCTCGTTTCATAAAATATTGGGTTTAGTTTATTGTTGAGAAAGTAATAAACAGTTTTTGCTGTTTTTATAAAAAAAAAAAATCAAAGTTTAGCAATTTTCAGCTCACACTGCAGAAAGTTTATAAACTTCTGCTTTACACGTTATGTGTTCAAAGATTAAACTTTTTACCGCCTTGTACGCTTACAAACTCTAGAAGGGGAATTTATCACAGAGGCATAAATCGGCAAAGTTATTCCTACCTCACTAGTAGAGAAGTTTTACAGCTTTTCACTCTTTCAAACTGTTTAAAATTCTTAGGGTAATGCGATGTCTTGCTAATACAGTCACAAAAATAATCAGATTCCTGATTAAAACAGGTTTACTGACAAGAAATAAACACAGTTATCAATGAGAATTATCCATGGCGAACTTCAGAAATACTGAAAATAGTTGCACATTTCTCTATCGAAAACCTTTTAGTGAAGCAACCATGACGTCTAGTTTGTTGCAAAGATCAGGGTGCTACACTACCGGCTCAACATATCCAGGTTTACTTTGAACGATGCGGCTGTAGCAGCTCAGTGGTTTCAAAATCTGATCATAATTAACGATTTTGTCTTTTTTTTTTATTTCATTACATCAAAACACTGCAGGTGCCGCCTGCTAGACGTCAGAGACGGTTTCTGTCTAAATCTCTGTCAGTCTGACTACTAATTCATTTACAAACAGAAAAACTGTTAAGTCTCGCAGATACAGATATTTTAATGTTTACAGTAAAGAAATTAGGACGCCTGATTAAACATGCAACACAGCCTCTGATAGATGGTAGAACGGTTCCTATGATGGTGAGCTGCTCAGCATCCCCAAATCATGACACTTCCACCTCTATGCAGTTCAGCTGATATAGGCTGTTTTTTCCCTTTGAATGCTTAATTCGGTTCATATGGCGAACATGTCCTTTGTTCTGGTGTCCAATTAATTTAATTATAGGCTCAGCTGTCCAGTTCACGTCTTTGTCCACATTCTCTCAGTCTGACCTTCATGTTTTCCATACAGCTGAACGGCCTTTCTTCAAATTTTTGTTTATTTCAACAACTTTAAGATTATTTATATATATATAAGTTCTAAACACACAGGCTGTATGAGGGTGCGTTTATTTCACCTATTTTCAGTGCCAGTACCTCCGTCTTTTTGTTTTTTTTTTTGGCCTTCTGCCTGTTATCTTAATTTTTACCAACATTTTCCAACATAAATGCTGTAAAACCAGAAGGACTCATTGAAAAACCCTCGTTATTGATATGCCTTATGAAATGACAGCTGCTTAAACAAACTCCCCGGCTGGCTCAGACTCCGGTGAAGGCCGTCTCTTTGGTGAAAGCGAACGGTTTCCCTGAATAGATGTTTTAGTGACCATGTAAGGCGGCGATGGGTCCCTCTCATCTGATTTATCCTGAACCATAAAAGCTTTTCTAAAGTTGTTCAACTTGAGAAAAATCTGAAGATTTTTGAATGAACTGTATTCAGTAAGGAAGCACATATAATTAGTGTTTTTTAAGAGGACCTTCAACACCTGAAGAGGTGGTTCTGGTTTGTGCCGTTTCGCTGTGTCGTGGCATTAGTACATCACAGTAAAGATCCTTTTCGTTCAGACGTGAAAACTTATTTTCACTCTTCCTGGCAGATTTGTCTTTAATAATAATAATATATCTGCACCTCGATAATAACAGACTGACGATGCAGCTTCCATTTTTTTTAGTAAAATACAAAATGTGCGTTTATCTTTTGACCTCAGCTTGTTGACATGTTTAAAATGCAAAGAACAACAAAGCCTATTGGCAAATCACCATCAGCTGGATAAAAAATAGAAACGAATAAAGAGATTATTAAGCAAACTGCCTGCAAACTATGAAGGTCACAGGTTGCAGCTGAATTTGTATGAATGTATGCATGGGTCAGGGTCCAATTTTACACACAAAAAATTAATAGAGGCTCTAGAACATAATTCAAGGGCCCGGTGTGGTTAGGGATGGTGGAGGTTGCGGATACTGAGGTCAGAGATTTGTACATTCATTAAATTTTCCCAGCATCAGACATTATCTTATTAATCTGCATTAACTGTGGACAAAACTCAATGCTGTTCTGCAATTACTGGGGAAAAATGTTCCTGTTTCACCAGCAGGACCTTTTAACAAAGATGTACAGTGCTGAGAGAAAGCAGTTCCCTGTTTACGGTGTTCTTGTGTTCTTGCTCTGTTGTTGAGCTTGAATGCTTCAGAGCAGTCACATTTTAATATCTGACTAAGATAACCTGAGTAAAAAAGATTTTTTATACTTATATATTTATTAAAAGTCCAACAAAGCTTTGGCTGCAGACTTCATGAACCCGTCAATTATCGTGAATGTGTGAAGCAACAAAATTGCTCCAGACCGTCACACAACCACAGTGCTTGACTGTCGGCATGATCTTTTTGCTTAAAAACGTTTTTTGTTTTACAGCAGATATAAAAGGGAGGACCAGCTTTGAGAAAGTTCTCCCAGACGTCTTGAGCATAATCAAGATATTTTAATGAAAGCATGAGGCGGGCTTTTGTGTTCTTGCTGGTCAGCGGTGGTTCTGGTCTTGGATCTCCCACATGGAGGCCATTTCACCCAGTCTCTCTAACTCTCGTTGTTAAATCATGAACTCTGATCTTAAGTGAGGCCTGTAGAACTGTATATGTAGTTCTGGGTCCTTTTGTTACCTCCTGGATCAGTGGATGGCGCGCTTTTGGAATAAGAGTAATTCTGGTAGGTGGGTCCTTCCTGGAAAAGGTTCAACAATAGCGGTGTTTCCATCAACGTTTCTTTTTCTAATGCGTATTTGGAAGCATTGCGTTAGAAAAGGTGGAAGGAAACGGCCAAATTCCAACTAACTAAAAGGTTTTTACGCACATTTGAGGTTGTTTTTGGCTTTTCAGAAAGAGAGTTAATGTGCAAAAAAAGGAGATGGAAACATATTTGCGGAATAAGTTCTGACATAGCTTAAAAGCTACCGCCCCCTGTTGGCGGTAAGACACCTCTGCGCCATGTCTGGTCCTTTTACCCCGCAAAAGCGATCACACATTGAATAACTTCTTTAGTAGGAAAATACTCTCAAAACAGAAACTATACTTTAACAATTTTAATCTAAACAAGACAGAGAAATTGTACAGATCAGTACTGAGGCTCTGTTAACAGGTATCGACTCGGGGAAAAAGGGATAAGGAAGAACGAGCCCAGAATGCTGGTCCCAAGTACCGCCTGCAAGCGTGTGCACGTCTCTCATTGTCGTCAGTAGAAACTGGTCACCACTCGGGTATTATCTGCCACACTCTGGAATAGCATGGAGTCCAAGACTATCCAAGTGTACATGCCGTTTCCTTTATCAGTCCTTTTGTCCATATCTATGACCGTCACATCTCTGAGGTCCACAAATGTCTGAGTTATTTTCCCAATATCTGCGTTCAAACAGCTCCAACAACCTGTAGCTTCATGTAACATCTAACAGCAGCGAACATTTACCTTACATGACTGATCAGCTGTTCCAGCTGTTGCCGTCTTCCTGAGTTTTCCTATAACTTTACTTTCTCTACGTCTCCTGACAACACGTAACATCACCAGAACCAGCCGACATGACAGAACAATTACAACTTGTCCGATAACAACACATTCCTGAAAATCTCTCTCCTTTTTTTCTCAGATGTGGGGTCCATGCTAGTTTGTAACCTATACTTTCTTATTACAGCCATGTGTAACGTCAACCTCTGACAAAATTACGCATTGCGTAGCCTGGTTAATTTGCTCCAGTTCAGTAGATGAAACCATGTCTAATTCATGTGTTCTTTTTTTTAACTTTTTTGCAAAAACATTTAAAGGTTCGCTCGAAAATTCGCTTGACAATTGGATGGAAACATAGCTACTGTTCCAAGTTTTCTCTAGTTGTAGATAATGATATAACGGAGTCCCAAATACCTTAGAAATAACTTTGTAACCCATTCAAGACTGACGGACGTTAATGACTTAGTTTCACATCTGTTTTCTTTCATTTCTTTAGCATGATCTGTTGTTTTTTGAGATATGTCTTTAGTGTACTTTATGTCGTCAGATAGGTAATTAAGTTGAGATGTTGAGAAGCAACAAATGTGATTAATCAGAGTTAAAGCTATAGTTGGTAATCCTGTTCAGAAACACTTTTTGTTATACTAGGTAAAATCGTCCGATACATTATGTATTCAGAAAAAAGGTTAAAAAAATAGATCTCTGTGAGAGCTGTAGGCTTGTAAAATGGCAGGGATTGGTCAGAGTTTTGGTCCTGCTCTCACCCATAGACGTTATATACCCCCCCTTTGTCCCTCGAGTTCTGGGGGTATCACTTTATGTATTGGTTTCCCCGCATGCCAATCATTCTGACGCGTTCATGTAACGCCAGTAACTGTGCTTGTTCCTTGTTAGTTTCTGCTTGCTGGCTGCACATGTGCACTTCTAGCGTTTATGTATTCGGTTAGCTTAGTGGCTAAGTTAGCGGTTAGCTTTAGTGTTAGCAGTCCATTGTAGCTCTCACCTTAGACTTTAAACATGGCTGAGAGTCACAAGAAGAGAACCGCTTTCATGTTTATGAGAAGAAGAGGAAGGCCTCAGCAGAAAGAATTAAGACTAGAGTGGATTTGGGAGATTTTTCTACGCGATCCCCCCCAAAAAGCGGAAGACTAGGTAAGACAGGCTTGCGCAGTTATTCAAAAAGGGACTTGGGGAAACTTCTGGAAAAACCGCCGACTCTAGCTTTGATTCATGATTTAACAAGGTTGCTTTGGACAGCTTATCTCCCTTAATAAATGCAATCAATTGAAAACTGCTTCTTGCATTTCATCAGGTTATCTTTGTCTGGTATTAAAACATGCTTGATTATCTGCAATGTTCAGGTGGGACAAACAGGAAAAAGCAGAAAAGATCTTTAACTTTCCATAGCATTGTGCATAAAGATTGTAGAGTTTATAAATGCTAAATGGTTCCCTCTGCAAATTATGATTACTTTAGCTCTACAATAACAAATAAAACATGTTGCACCACTTAGCATAAGACATAAACAGCTGCAGTTAATAAAGGCTGTCTATCTTGTGGGCTTTGTAAATAACAATAACATATGGTCAGAGCTTGAAAGACAGAGGATCTCTGCCAACTTGTTGGAGAAAATTATCTATTGATTGGAAATGTTTACATTAACAAATTCAGACATCCAATATTTTTTGAGTTGTACAGCGGGAAAAACATGTCGATACTGTTCATCGCACCAATTTTCTACCAGGCTGCGCAGTCAAAGTTCAGCCGAACAGACCACATCTGAATCTAGTTAAACCTCATGGCAGTGACAGCTTCATTCAGGAGAACAATCCAGGATGTAATTCCTCTACAGAACCCTCCCCCTGACAGACAGAGAGACTGTTTGTACACGATTCAAACAGACATGATGGTTTCTGCTCACAACAATGTTCCTGTTCATGAAATACCCAGGGGAGGGGAGCCTTTGATGAAGGAGTAATACTATTAAACATTTCTGGTACTAGAAAAGGGAGGCCATAAATGGGCGAGGCAAGGAACAGAGATAAAGGGAACTTTAATTTTTAGTTTTGGGGTTCCTTTGGATCTCATGATTTTAGAGAGGAATACATAAAAGATAAAAGGTAAAAGATAATGGCTTAACATCAAAAGATCCAGGCCAGATCCAACCTCTGTGCAACTTTGCACAACATTTTGGGTATTTTTCATCCTAAAATGGGATTCAAACAGGTGCTGAAAAGATATTAGGAAGATTTAGTTAAACAAAAAGAAAAAAGAAAATTATTATGAAGATAGAAAAACACTAAACAATAAAGGTTGCCGAGAGTCACAAAGCAAGAAGGTGTGAAAGATCCTTTTAGGTGCATTACAGTAAATTAGAATATCATTAGAAAACTTCATTAATTTTCATAATTGGACTCGAAAAGGTCAGCTTAGCAAAAGTTATTATTTACATTATACTTCAAGCATTTATTTGATTTATTTAACTTCAATTATTTTGTTTGAAAACCCAAAATCTCGATAAAAAAACAAACTACATCAGACCAAGAAAAAAAAGGATTACTTAATACAGAAATATGTACATTGTATGCACTTGGTAAGGTTGCTTTTGCATTAATAACGGCTTTAATAGCAGCCTTCAACTTATTTGCATTATTTGTGGTGGTATTTATCGCTTTCCTCTTGACAATACTTGATTTATTCTCTGTTGGGTTTAAGTCCGGCCATATTTCTGGTCCATCAGCCGCAGTGATATCGTTGTGGTTAAATCAGATATTTGCACTTTTAGAAGCGCGCACAGGGGCTAAGCACCATTGGAAAGATGGTGTGCGAATCTCCTTAAAGCCTGAGGCAGATGAAATCACAAAGAGCTATAAAATGTTTTGGTAGATGACTACACGGAGTTTGGAGTTCAAAGAAACACAGAAGACTAACAGCTGAAAACACGAGTTCATAAATCATAGGCTGTGGAAATGTCCCACTGGACTGCAGGAAACTGGCATTATATTCCTACTGGATTCCCAGATTTACAAATGAAATGCAGCTTTTTCTATTACACTTTTTTCTTCCACTCAACTTTCCATTAGTATACTAGGTATACAAGGCATACCACCTCTGTGAGCCACCTGTATCTTTAGCAATAACCTTTTTGTTATTTAGCCTCCTTAATAAGAGGGCGAGTGACTGTCTGCTAGACATCTGGCAGGTTAGCAGTCAATCCCATGATTGTCTAGGTCCTTACATAACATTTTTGTATTTAAAGTCATCTTTATTGGACTAACGTAATATAATACATTTCCATGACTCAGAATTTTTTGGGTTTCATCAGGTGAAAGGCATGATTATAAAAATTAACACAAATAAGGACTTGAAATGTATCCACTTTGAATTGCATCAAGATAAACAGTTTCCTTTTTTAAATATTGACCACAATAAACCATGGGGTAAATCTGTATTAGCAGTATTTCAGAATATCATGAGTATTTGCAAAGAAAAAAAGATCTAGGAGCTAAGGTACAAGACTGGCAGCCGGCTGATCAAGCGAGGAGGCACGTAACGTGGCGTGCAGGGAGATGGAGGGAGGGCAACAGAGCTGCTTGCTAGGCACAGCTCTGAGCGCAAAACAACTGCAGTTCTATATTTTTTAACATCTTAAAGTACATATATGCAGGAATAACACCAACAAGGAAGACAAGGCCGTGCTTTTGTTTTTGACTCCGTTGCCAAGTCTGTAAACCAGATGGACGTGTGGATGACATCCTTTCAAAGAGTGGTTCTGCAACAAAAAATCTAATTATTTTTATATCTGTCTTTGCAGGTGTAGAAGCGGACTCTGAGGATGTTATATTGTTCTCTCCCTTTCCTCTCCTCTTTCTCTTTCACCTTTTCTCCCTTTTAGCATTTTGTCTCATCTGTTTCTCTCCTGTTTCCCTCTTTTAGCTTCCCGTTTCAGTGTCCATTGAACATCAAATAGACCCAGAATAAAATATAATAAAGCTTCTTGCATATATAAATCAAGTGGAGCACTATGGCGAAAGCAGTAAGGCTCCACTTGTGAGAATAAAATCTGTTGGGCTCTTTTTGGCATTAAGACAACAATTCTTATTGCTACACTGCCAGACAGGACACACAAAAAAACTTGCAAAGAGCAAACTATATAGTAGTAATGCGTAACAGGTCGCCCAAAGGTACATCGGTAGTGGTGGTAAGGGCTTGAAATCCACGATGACAGAAAATAAATACGACTAAAAACAAATATGAGTCCCCAATTAAACATCCTTGCCCACGTTTTACATCTCTATTCACTTTTGCGTGTATCGATTTTCACTTGTTTTGCTGTAAACACAACACCTGACCTGTAATTTGGGGATATAACACATTAAGTTTGGAGACGGCTCTCGATAAATGAGTGGATATCGACTTTCCACTGACTCTCGCTGTGAAATGCCGTAATTTGAAGTCAAGCGATAAAGTAGCGGGACGCCTATCACAGTCGGGCCATTTCGTCAGCCCATGCCACCACCCCAAACCCTTAAAAACACTCACATAAACAACTGTCACTCATATGAAAACAGTCTTTTTTGCTCTAATTGAAGCCACACTTGCTGCTTTAATCTGTGAACCACTTAGCGTGTTATAAATACATCACAACCATAAAAGCCAATCGATGCTTTTAAGCTAAGAGCTCACAATTAGGGCTGCACGTTATTGAACAATCATGTGAGCGAGCTATTGTTATGGAACGTTTCCAATACATCCATATTTGTATTTATGTTGCGAAAACACAATATGCTCTTCAAATAAATTATATGCAAAAAAACACAAGTTACCATCCAGGCGAAAAAGGCAGGGCTCCAACGATCATGCGACGAGTGTTTGTTACTGAGACAGAGTGGCAACAAGCAGAGGCACATCCCAAACTAAACACAAAATAAAAAAACACAGAGATAGATGTTTCACTCAGAAACCAAATCCAGGCCTTTGTCTATTTGGACATCTACAAACTTGCTTTTGCATTTCATCGCATCTCCAAACAACCTTCACAGACAAACTGAACCCGTGAGCCACAAATCCCACAGGCGGGGACCCAACTAAGATAAATGCTAAATGCTCTTCTCATTACGGTTAACTGGGACAATGTGACGCTTTGAGCAGTCTCTCCTTGTCTGACTATGAACCATTAAAAACATGCAAGAAACTAAGTTCAAATGAATCCAAGAGTTTGTTTGTTGATGTGGACCATAGGAAGGGGTTTTAAGAGCTCCTGTAGTTCTATTTTTCACTCTTTATTAAATCAAGGTCCAAGTGTTATGGGAAAACTATTTACCCTGCTTGCAGATTTCTTCTGCTGTTGTTTTTTTTGTCTCAAATATTTCAGATCAAAGTAATTCAATTCAAATATAACTCTAAATACAAAATGCACTTTCCAACACAGTGATTTTTATGTACTACTACTACTACTTCATTTATAATGCACTTTAAAACAACAGCAGCTGTGACAAAGTGCTGTATAGACAATAAACATTCAAAATGGAAAGAACACAATATTACAATAGAAACATGGAAAAGAACAGGAGCAAAAGTCTCAACACGTGTTAAAAGCCAAATAATAAAAGTGTCTTAAGGAGAGTTTTAAAAGTGGACAATAAAGGGGCTCTTCTAATATGTAACAGCAGAGGAGAGGCAACACTAAAAGCTCTGTCTCCTCTTAGCTCAAATTTATACCTGGGTACCTCCAGGAGCAGCTGGTCCACATTAACAAAAACTTAGGGATTAAAACTTTTGGCAAACCAACATGGTCCTGTGTTAACGAAGAATAGCCCCTAAACATAAGGACTGGCTGCACCGCCTTTGCAGGGTTTGCATTAACTGGCATAAATTAGATTAATGTAGGGGATTTCAGACCCAATCTTTGCAGCTTTGGTTTAATTCAACCGGCATAAGGCCACACCATTGCATCTTCATTGAATTTAAGCCTGGACTTTGACTAGGCCAATCCAGAAGCTTCATTGAGTTTGTCTTCAACCCAAATCCTCCACCTTAATTTAGTACCTTAACGAGGGTTTAGGAGACATCCACTGGCTTAAAATCCAAATAGGTGCAATTGATTAATTGTGTAACATAACCTGGGTATGCATACAGAGTACAGAATCTATTAGTAATCTTTCCTAAAACACAAAGCTATTCTAAATTTGTAACGTTCAAACATAAGAACATTTTACACCTTTGCGAGTAATCATCCTATCAATTAGTCATCCTGATCTAGTAAAATAATTTTTTTATACTGTGTTCCTCATTTGGTCCACCGTTAGCTGAATACCCTCAAGACCCTGACCATTTAATGTCCCCGACCCAAACTGAAAAATGCATTTTTAGTGTCTAAACTGCATGCTGATCATTCATAGACAACTTTTTATGGCACGAAATGATCTCCAGCAGCGTTAATTTGTACAGTTTCCTTCAATATCTACATCTATGATCTCTGCTCATAGTTTAAAGTGAGGTAATGTGAAGTTTCTCAGTCATTTTTGTTAATTCAGGGCTCAAAATGACTCATATTTCTGAGGAGTTGACTCATAACAGGGATCATGGCCACAGTCCCACCAAATATTATGAGCATATAATAAAAAACAACCCTTACAAATGGGAAGCAATTAAAAAGATTTAAGTTTTGAGTCATTCTTTGACTAATGCTGTCATCCATAAAAAGACTTGACTGTATCAGGTTTTTCTATAGGTTAGGTATACAGATACAAAATGGTTGTGTTATGGATACAAAGCAGGTTGGTTTGAATTGATTATATAAATTGGCAAAAGGAGGAATTGACTTTGCTGGGAACCGAAGCAAAAAAAAAAACTTTAAAGAATACAAATCTAGGTATTTTGATCTGCAGTGAAATATGATTAGATACAAAATCTCTGCCTCACAAGTGACATCTACACAGATCCTTAAAAGCAAAACCCCAGCAATTGACTTCTGATGGCGTCATTGATGCATCTGCAATCTGCAGGATTTAGGTAATGAAAGTATGGATGAGCTTTCACTGCAGCAACTACCTGAACACCGTCAAAATCCATGTCTGCTAGAGATTATTTGTTTACATGTGCTCTCCCCGGGCTGAGATCTGATTAGCAGGAAGGCCACAGAGCAGCTCTGGCCTTCCCAGCCATTCGTCATGCGTCCTAGGCAGGTCAGGTCCCCGTCTTTCTGATGGACGTTCAGGGTCCAGGTCTGTACATCAAGTGCAGGTGCCTCATCTTGTTTGAAAATGAAAGCCTTTATTATTGATTTTGGCTCACACTGTACATCCGTCTACAATCTGAACGCCATCCGTCCTTGTCCAAAGCTCACTATATTAAGTCAACTATCCATCTCCGGGCTTCACTCACAGTCTGTGGACGTGGATGTGTGGGTGGCTCGGTGAGAATGATACATTATTCTTCAACCAGTTTATTTAGGCCTTTATTTTTTTTCCATTGGCAAACAAAACCAATAACACGACTTTGTACATGTAAGGTTGGAACGGTTTATGACTTTGGATTTAACGTTCATGATTCTCTACAGGTCTGTTCAAGGATTTAAAGTTGTAGCTGTAGAAAAATAAATCCTGAAATGCTTGTTTCCACTTATTTTTCCACTCGTTTTATTACTTTTTGCACGTTTTCTCGGAACACCAACATAATCAAGGACTCACCTGCAAGAAAATCTGCTGAAAAAGTGAACAGAAAGCGTTTTGCTTGGTATGCAGCAGCTGTAGTGAAGGTCAGAAATGTTTCGTTTCTGACCTATTTACTCTAAATGTTGTTTTGTGAAATTTAAACGAGAATGTTGTACTTCTGAGAAAAGCACCAAACAAGGGGAGGCTTTTTAAAAATGTCCTTTACTCCCATCTATCTGATCAGCCTCAATCTACTGCCAAAGGATACAAGGAAGTAAGACAGAGGTTTTAAGCCTTTTGGGGACTCCTTGAATTGCTATAAAACAATGTTTTTAGGTGTCCTAATCAAAGTCCGCCTTTAATCCAACCGAGATGTTGTGGCTTCATCCAGTGTGGCTGAATTTAAACGGTTCTGCAAGGAAAAGTGAGCCCAAAGTCCTTCACAGAGCTGTGAAAGAGTCACTATCAGGGTGGCACAGCTTTCACGCATATGGCATGGTTGGCTGGGACAGGTTTACAATATAGCCCTAATAAAGTCACACCATTATGACTACATTTGTTTAATGATCCAAAAAAAAGAAGAAGAAATCTGTGAGGGAACAAATACTTTTTCACAGCAAAATCGTCACAATAAATGGCTGTCCTGTGATTAGAAACGCTAATTCAGTCGTTTGGTAATTAATTAGGTGGCACATGCCAGGTGATTTCACTCTTTGGGTTTAATTAGACTCCTTGTCGGAGCGACAGATGTGTGCAGACTCTCTGTTGCTAATAAAGAAGTTAGGGCAGGATTAGACAGGAGTGTTTCTAACAACATCTTTCAGTGTTTAAGGAGGTTGAATCTACACTTAGGGTAGAATATTTGCCTTTAAACTGACTCCGGGTTCCGATATTTCATGCTGCAGCGTATGCAAGTAGTGCATTTTATTAATGCTTGAAGGTAAGGGTTCATTAAAGTCTGGTTAACTTGAGCTTTAAACCGATTTAAAAATTTTTACCAGACCCTTTCTTGACCTACAGTGTAAATGTTTGGTGGCACTTTAAAATAAATACACCTTAGCTTTAACCAATTAATAATAAAGACTTAATCACATAATTATGGATGACTTATACTTAATTTATGGTTAGAGAATGTTTGACTAGATTATTTACTAATCCTGCAGTGCATGAATAATTCAGGTAATTGCTAGAAGTCAGTTAAGTGTTTTCCTGAACACTTTGAAAGTGAAGACTATTTTTAGGATGCTTATTTATATTTGTTAATTTAGAGAACCCTCAAAGGCCACAATTTCATCTTCACCTGAGGAAATCAGACTAAAATCAGTCAAAATCAAGCCGATGTGTCCACGCTGTGTCCGTCTGCCATGTTCGTCTCCTGCTACTACCAGCCACTCCTGCCTGTTGTCCACGTTCTGTTTAATAAAGCTTAAAATAAAGCTTAAAACAATATATTACATGTCCGGCTTGAATATCGGGTTCCTTACGTACAACATCTTTACACAGCAGGTGATTAAAGTGGCAAGAATTTAAAATTTTAAACCCCTGCAGAAACATTAAGCATCACAGATAAAATGAGATAATAATACAAACTTTCTGGTTATTATTTAAATATTTTCTAACAAAAATATTTAAGAACCAAATTAATTCACAGTTTATGTATAAGTCATCCAGAATTATGTAATTAATTTATTATTTATTCATAATTACTACATATGGTGTAGGTATTTTAAAGTGCTACCAACATTTTTTGGTTTCTTATACGGAGTTTGAAATCTACAGTCAGAGTAACAGAGGAATAGTTGAACTCAAAGCATTTTCAGGTGTTAAAACGGCCTAGTCAAAGCCCAGACCTAAATCACAAATGGTACTTTGAGGACCACAGATTCTCTCCATCTAACCTGAAGCGTTAGTGTTGGTCCATCACATAAAATCACAATTAAATACGCCTGATAGAAGCTGGATCCCAAACCAGTTATCAGAATAAGAGCTTTAGCCTCATCTTTCAGCCTCTGTCTTCAGTTTTCTAATGAAACTTACATTTTATTATTTATTAACTCTACATCTTATAAGCAAATTCGTTCAAGAATATCCGGATGGTTATTTTTTTTTAGCATGCAACGAGGCAACCTTTCTTACTTCGGCCAATTACGTCACTCCATAGTGCAGCACGCACCACGAAGCAAGTCTGACAGCTAGTGGCGAAGCAGGTGTGTCCTGGAGGGAATAAACTTTAAGACTTTCCATCTGCTGGGTTTGTGATTCAGGAAAGTAGAACGCAGCTTAAGCCAGGGGCTGTGGATGATAATCTTTTTCTGCACAGCCGCCTTTAAGAGCAAGGCCTAAATATCAGTGAGTGAACGCCACAGTTGATAAAATAAACAGACACTGGAAAAATTTTATTTGAGCCCAAATGCTCATTTATTTATTCTCATACTGTCTTTGTTGAATTTAATGTAAAGTCGGACAGTCGTTTAACAAGAAGCTTGCTTTGATTTATGTATCCACCTGGGTGTGAGTGTGTATTTGCGTTTGTGGGAGAAAAATAAAAAGCCCTGCGTTTGGCTTGTTTACGGCCGGTCACCTGTGAACGTCAGGCGATGTTCTTTACCGCCTCTGTTATTAAGACAGTTTTCTGCTGCAAAAAGAAAAGTACGTTGTGACTGAGTGACTAAAGGAAAATGAACAGCGGTGTGTATTCACTGTGATCACAGGTTCTCGGTTCTGAGCTCTACGGGTTTGAAAAATCAGACCCGTGCAGGACTCTGGTTTGGGGCCTGTTCTTTAAATATAAAAACTTTTTTTTCGGGTGATATGGATAATAGACCAGCAGTAGTTGCTTCCAGTTTTAAATTTATTCCATTCTAATATGCTAATTTATGACTTCATGCTTTATGTGCCTCTCATGTAACGCACCTTAAAGACGTTGGGGTCGTTTCACGGATTCTATGTTATATGAAACCAGGCAAAAGTCCTGATGTCACAATTACAGCTACCAACTTAAGAAGCTGGTCCAGCTTGTTTACCTTCAGTGAATATTTATGAGCGAGGGACCCTTCCTGCTCACAGGGCCCCGACAGTAATTTGTCAAGAGATTCCCCATCAGCGTCTGGAGCAACGCGGCCATTATTGGTTCTGTTGTTCAATCAGCTTATTTCTTCCCCCTCATTTGAACACTTCCGTGCTTCAAAACTCTCTGTAATTACGTCCCATGTGGCTCCAGCTGCACACGCCACCATCTTGTAGGGGGGGGGGGGGGGTTTGGTCGTTGCCAAGGGCATGGAGACGGAGACGAGGCAGGAGGTGGAGAGAGCAGAGGTTCTAAGACGACCCGATTCTCCTCCTGATCTCGTTCAGAACGTCTCCAACAAACGGCTTTGAGGGATTAATACCGTCTAGCGCTGCCACGGAACGATTGAAAGGGATCATCTTTGCCTTTTGTTTACGAGTGCACCCCACATTTCCGCTTTCTTTCATCGTCTTTATTTAGCGCGCTGGGAGTTAATGGAATTGTTGTGATGGTGATGTATGGCCGATTGTGTGAGCAGACGGATGGGGGGGGGGAGGAATGTAATTACGGATGTTTCATGGCTTCGGGGAGAAAAGAAAACTTGTCACAAAGGGAGAGTTCAGGGGTAAAGGACAGCGCCATTCGTCATGTGAGACAACAGTGCGAGAAAATTAAATCTGAGCGTTTTTACATAAACAGATTTCTCTTAAAACCGTGTGTTCGCTCACAACACAACTGAAGCGCATCAGCTATTATCTCAGTGCTCAGGTTTCGGATACTCTCTGAGAAGTTTCTAAAAACCTTGGCAATCATGACCTCTTCCAGAAAACAGTGTTTTTTTATAAACTATGCGTACAGTGTTGTGTAAAGGGTTTTGCCACATCACATATTTCCCCATATTTGAATGTTTCAAGGTGGTTTTCAAATTAAAAACTTTGTTCGTAAAAAAAAAAAAAAAATATTCAAGGACACCTTAATGTAGTATTGCCCCCCTTTTTAAATCATGAATTATATGTTAAACCACATTTTACGAGGCATATCCAGACCTAAATACTGTCAGAGCCGTAGAATCAACAAATATCTAAATAGTACAACATGAAGTAGGCTAAAAGACAAATGTTTTAGTCTGTAAACTTTAATAAAAAAACTCTCTCCCTCATTATCCTGGCATTTATCAGATAGAAATATGTTTTATTTTCTAGCACAATGTTGTCTGACCTATTGTAAAAAAGTAATTCCCTCCCCAACTAATGACTGATTGGTAACGATAACTGGCCACGAGTCTCTATGGATGAATGTTGACCAACTCTTCTTTGCACAATTGGTTTAATTCATCCACAATGTAAAGTTTTTGGAAATGAAGTCCAGACTTTAACCCGAAAACCTTTTTGAGCCACTCAGAGGTGGAAATGGTTATTCTTTGGATTATTGTCCTGCTGCAAGACTCAAATGAGTTTGATCTTAAGCTCAGATATTCGCCTTCAGGATTTTCTGCTACAGAACTCATCTTTTCTTCAAGTCCAACATGTCGTCCAGGCCGTGAAGCAGCAAAGCAGGACCGGATCATCACACTACCACCACCATGGTTGACTGGAGCTATGATCCTTCTATGAAATATGCTAGTTTTACACCACATATAATAGGAGATACATATTTAAAAAAGTTACACTTTTAAGAATATTTCCACAAAAATCTTGGCGAAATCTTTCTTCGGTAAATTAAAGAGAGGCATTTGTGTTGTTTGTGGCCAGCAGTAGTTTTAGCCTTGGAAGTAATTTTTGCTCAATCACTCAAGCTTGCTACATACGCCGCAAGAACCGAGATACTGGTTCTTGTTCTCTGGCTGGCAGGAACAAGAAAAAAGTTTGCTTTGGCTCCGTCTTTTCATATTTCATGAGAAGCTCAGCTGCCCAACTCCTATAAAGTCCCCCTACATGTCACACGCACAGAAAACACCACAATATACGGCAGGAATAGAGGACAAAATAAACCTTGGTGTTGTTTGTAATGTACGTTGTTGGCTACCCAACGACGTACAGACGGTGTCCTGTATCCTCTGTCACCATTTGCTAAGATTGAACATTGGCGTGGGGGTTAGTGCCCCGCCTGGACAGGGGAAACCCTGCAAGTGATCCAAAGTGTCATGTTTGACTGGCCTGAAACCACCAGAGATGGACATGGTGACAGGCCTATCCAAATCCTGTCCAACCACACACGAGAAGTCGGGCACCCTGCCAGGAAAAACAGTTTGGCCCAGACGTTGGTGAGAACAAGCAGCCAGAACGGCCAGAACAGGGCTGCAGGAACCAAGTGACGTAATTTGCTGGGGGAGCGAGAACAAACGTCTCAGTTCAGGTGGAGGATGTTGCAGCCTTTACTGTCAGAGAAAGTACTCCCAACTCAGTGCTGCTGGGTTTAGCTTTGACTTCCAAGTCACTGATTGAGCTACTGGCGCTGTTCAGGGTGTGCCTGGCGCCCCGGTTCAATAATTGTGTCTCTTAGACAGATATTCAGCGGAGCAAGGTGTGCCGTGAACTCTGTGCACTCTTTGCTATTCTTTCTTTTATAGAAATGTACCATAATACCTTCAAATAAGACATTCTTGGATCCCCACAAAGTATTACACCTGAAGCCTCGCTCGCAGGCCAAGGCGCTGAAGACAGGGACCGACTTAACCCGACCCAACAGCGGACCGGCTGACACCCGAAAGGAAGAAACACAGATGGGGTCATAACACCGAATCTCTAAGTCTGTGGGAAACTGATCTCCTACTGAGCAGATGTCAACCGCAACACCTGCACAACTCCCTTCCTCCTCCTCTATCCGCTCCTCAACACGATGGTTTGTCAATATTCCCACCATGTGTTTGTAACCTTTCATGGGACACGTTTCACAGGTTACCCTCGTACCAGGTTTTGATCGACAGACACAACAGATGAAGAGCAGGGAGGGCTAAATAATTAAAAATGCTTCCTTTAATGGACACGTCATCTACTTACCATGCAGGTCACATTTATTCCTGAGTGTTTACCGTCTATTTTCTAGATTTACAGGTGGTTTTATCATTAACATGTTAATTTCTGTGTGGTTTTTTTCCTGACAGCAGAAATAATTAGTCGACGCTTTGAATAACAGTGATGTTGATAAATGCTGTGAACAAGCTAAAATCAACACAGAATTTATCTGTGCACGTCTGACAAAGACCTAATGCATTTCATCTCTGGGCTACGAGGCTCACTGCTGTACAGAAAATAATTAAAGGCACATCAGTGACTGACACCAGCGTAATGAATGGATTTTTCCCCCCCATTAATACCAACAAACACACAGTACGGTGTTTTATTTTCCCTCTGTCAAATAAATCCTGCCGCCGTAAATATTCTGTATTGGTGTGCAGTTTCCAAGGAGACCCGATTCAGAGGTTTCTAAAGTAATCAATGCAATGGGACAAACAAAAACCTTATTTTGCCTCCAACATGTAGCTTTTTTTTGACTGAATAATTGTTTTAACATGATTATTTGGAAATATATGGGAAAACAATTTGCCTAAACTGCTCACTCAGTCAGTCTACTTGATGATTCTCACATGATTTTTAAAATGGAGCTCTAAATATTGTAAATATGTATTAACCAGGGCTGAAACCAGTGACCAGAAATACATTTACGCTTAGTCCGGACTTACAGGTCCATCTCAATAAAATGGAATATTATTTAAAACTATTTTATTATTAATTTATTCAATATATATTTTGTGTTATTCAAATATAATTATATGCAGCTGAAAGCATATGATTACATAATGTGTAAAGGTACATCTAAAGAAAAATATCAATATTTTATTATTTTATTAAATAGAACGAAGCATTTCAAGCCTTTATCTTGATTTTGATAATCATGGCTAACAGATAATGAAAAAAACTTTAAATTTTATGGTAAAGAAATGTCAGTGTTGTGGAAAGTAAACTGACCTTAATCAGCCAATTAACTCAAACCACCGGCAAAGGTTTGCTGAGCCTCTAATGTTTTCTCAGTCTGGGTCAGTAGGCAACAAAATCACCAGGAAGACTGCCGACTGGACAGATGTCCAGAAGAAAGTCCCCGACTACAAGAAGCTGTTTGCTCTCTGATTGCTGTATCCAAGCGTAGTCATAGAAAGTTGAGTGGAAGGAAAAAGTGCACCAGCAACAGATATAAACACGGCCTTAACAGGATACTCAAGCAAAATGGTATTACCAAAGAGTGGATAGAGGTTGGAGTTTAATCAAGAACCAGCATGCACAGACGAAGTCTACACATGGGTTACAAGCGTCTTACTTACAATACAACACAACTTTATTTATAAAGCACTTTAAAAGCAACACCGCTGAACAAAGTGCTGTACGCTGATTAAAATTAATAAAATACAGAAATTCCTTTGCTTACCTAGCGATAAAATTATGACCAATTAATAAAACATCTGAATAATAAAACTAATAAAAATAGATAAAATATCAAACTGAGTTAAAAGCCAAAGAGAAATAATGTGTTGAGCTAGGGAGAAAAAGAGCTGGAGTGTTGCTCGGCGGTCTGAAGTCCTTTTGGATGTGGATTTCATTTTGAAATGAAGGCCCCTGAGTCTGGAGGAAAAGCTGAGAGGCTCAGAATGTTGCTTAAAGACCATTTCAGCTCATTTCAGCTCATTTTCACACCCCTGGCCTTGGTTGCGGCTAATTTCTCACCTACCAAGGTTTGTTCTCGTAATCCTCGTTTTCTCCTGTAATCTGCCTTCGTTGTGCGCCGTTCACCTATCCTGTCCCCTTGTGTGTGCGGTCCTGCGTCCTGTCTGCATATCTGATCCCTGACCCACTAACTGAGACATGCTCCGAACTAGATTGCTGGGAAAAGCTAGAAGAAATGTTGTCAAACAGCCCTGAAGTATTAGCGAGACAAGTTATTGTAGCGTTTCTCATTTTGCTCTCACAGTGGTGATTATACCCCCCCCCCCTTTCTTTCTTTTTTTTTTACACATTCAAGATATTTCAGCTGGCAGGAGCTTTGAAGGCGATATAAAGATATAATACAAGGAGGTGCTATTTCATGGTAATATGATGACACGCTCATGAAGAATTTATAGGGAATGTTATGAATGCTGTGAATAGTAAATACTGCAGCAGTGCCAGGCCGCAGCGGGCGCAGAGTCTGTCCTTTTTAGCTGGATGATCTGGGCTCAGTCTCTTCTCTTGGCAGGATTTAGTCCTGCTGAAGTGTCCCTAAGCAAGATGGAGAATCTTCATCACTGCACTCAATGATCTGCCAATTAAATCCCCCCATGGAAATGTGTAAACACGTGATGTGAGATCGTCTGCAGACGCTCCAGTGGCCGTTTCCTTTTTTTCTTTTCGTCCTTGTCCAGCGGAGCGCCTCCTGATGGATCTGCATTTAATCTCACTCGACTCTATATTTTCGCAAGGCACGGGTAAAGAGGGATCAATGAGGCTCCTCATGTAGATGGTTCGTCGGCCAGTTGGCGTAATGGAGCGCAGAGAGCCGCCGCGCCATCGCCGGCCACGTGCGGTGGCCCCCATAAGATAGATGAGGAATGAAATTCCTCTCCGTCATCTCAGCTCTATCATCTTCAGCCCTCGGTCACTTTGCCAAGAAAACTACCGGGGACGTGACTTCGGCGGCTAAGCAGCTTTGTGCCATCAGTGCACACTCTGAGGGAACAAAGCGGCATCAGTGAAGCAAAGAGTCAGTGAACCTTAAGAGGGAAAATACAGCTTGGAGCTCGTTCTGTCAATTTAGAGAAAAGAAGGGATAAAACAAGCCAGCTCACTGATGTGCATTCTCATCTCGTATCTCCTGCAGACACCGGGTGATCCTGTGGAGGGTTGGAGAGGCCATCAGATGAAGCCATGATGTGTTACTTCCACCTTAAAGCCACAGAGGAAGAGGATGAGAGCCCGGGTTCTGCACAGAGGCACCAGCGGAGAGGAGAAATGCCTCTCAGCCGGTCCCTATTGGGATTCAGCTCATAGGCCCAGTCATGCTGCATGTATTTATGAACAGCAGAGGTGTGAGGAGGAGGTGGGGGACACCAGTGAAAGCAGGGGGCAGATTACTGCGTGGGTGAGCTGCGGTCCAGACGCTGCCAGGTTCACCCCTCGTGCCGACTAACAAGACCTCAAACTCATTTGTGGAGTTAATTCCTGTGATTCTCCGCGAAATGCTGGAAAAGTTCACGCGAGGATAACCTTTTCTTCTTTGTGTACCGCCGAACTGCCCCAGAGAGCCTTGGGATCAGTTCAGCCGAGTCTCCTTTGCAAGGCAGAGAGGCAGAAAGAAGCATTAATTCTTAACCCGGTGGGAGGAGCAGCGCAGAGCAAAGCGGGCGGCTGCAAAATCCATCTCTGTCTTGTCCCCCCCCCCCACACAAGAGCCGAAAGGTCACTAAGCTGTCAGGAAGTAAAATTCAATACCTCAACCTTTCAAGCATGTCTCTATCTGTGTGTCCCCGTCAGAGCTACACAATCCCTCCCTGACGCGACGCTGACAGACCGGCGCCTCGCTGCAAGGACGACTCGCGTTCACCGACGCCAAAACTCTGCATCTTCTGCGACACCGACAGACGCCGCTGATAGCTCTGTTGACGGCATAAAAAAAAAAAAAAGGTGCTGCAAAATACACCCGCTGGCCACTTTATTAGGTACACCTGATCGGTCAGCCAATCACACGGCACCGACTTAATGCATTCAGTGATTTGGGGAACGGGGTGATGCTGGTGCCGATCCCAGGGTTTCAGAAACTGCTGATCCAAGACGGGCACAGAGCGACGAGCCAAAGGAGACCTCTGTCCTCTGACTACGCCTGATAGGACACGTCTGGCCCAAACACCGTCCGAGCGCACAAGACTGACGACGTGAGACGTGTCGAGGATCGTTGTCGGCAGGTGAACGTTTGTGAACACATGGACCACAAAACGATAAAGACATGGGGGCAAAACTGTAAAAACTATAAATGACGCTCAAAATCTTTATTTTTCTGGGGAAAACAACAAATCCCCTCGCTGAAGTAATCTTTATATTTTCCTCTGAAGTGAATTCACATGAAGCTTTTCTTGCCTCCGTGCTGAATAAATTGTTAGATCCTGATATTACCACTTCCTGGCACTGTTTAGACTATTTAGCTCAAAGGTGCATAGCCACATTATTTGACTTTTTATTTATTTATACGTCAGTAGCTTACTCTGGTTGCATACAAGGTTTTTATGAAAGATTATCATGTACTGCTGGCATTTTAATAACGTGTTTATTTATAATAACAGCAGGGGTTAAAACAAGGAAGCAGCTAACGGCTATTGGCATCTCCCTGTGAAACAATGAAGTAAGGTCTAAGATCGAGTGAAAAAAAACGCAAAAAAACTATCATTCCAAGAGGGAAAAGCCTGGAATGTCTCTGGGAATACAGTCTGAACGTTGGTGTTCACTGAAGCGGACGCTAAACCTGCTGAGGCTCAGATGTGACGCAGAGATGATTGACGTGAGTAAATGTTCTGGTATGAGGCTCTTAAAGTTTGTTTTATTTAATTAATAATGGTTGGTCTTTGCCAAGCTGCTGCTTTACTGCGAGGCATTGCAGAGGATCGGGCTCAGTCCAGCATTATTTACAAGTGATTTATTAATTAAGTAAACCGGCATTATGATAGTTCTGCGATACTGCCACTAGATGGTGCCACATCTGTTTATATCTGGTCATTGTGCCCGGTGCTGGGGCTATTGCTAAAATTACATACCTGATATAAATCAAGTACAGCTACGTAGTTATAAAGTATAAATGAAAACTTTTCTTACCTGTATAATGGTAAGACATAAAATAATATTCTTCTAGTTTAGCCACTTTTGCAATGATTACTACGCCTGATTTATTAGTGACTAAATGAAGAATTACATTTTTTGAGCCTCACCCCAATTCTTTTCTAAATTAACTTTACAAAACACCATGAAAACCCTTTTGAAAACTTTGGGATGAGCATCAGATTTTGTAGATCCACATCTTGACCATAACAAATTTGGGGTGAATCAGTTGAACAATATTTGTTCCACAAAGGTTTTACTGGTGCATTTTAGCCAAATGTGCCAAAACTGTGCCAAATGTGTTTTTTATCTCATGAAATGGAATCTGGTCAAATATAAAGGGCTGATCTTCATTTTAGGACTCCTGCATATGAAATAATCTATGGTCAACACATTTACCCCTTGTATCATCAAAATGTACCATTGTGCACGTCTTCAAAAATCCACAAAGCTATATCGTAAGCCTGATTGTGAACAGAAATGGCGTCTACAGATGTGCCGTTACAAAGACGAGTATTAAAAAACTCAAAAAGGGGGGTCTCTCTAGCTTCACATTATACCAGGCATGGCCGGTTTGAGCCGGTAGATGTGTGTTTTACGTAGTTTTTTTTCTTTTCTAAACGTTCGCCGTGGTTAGAGGACCTTTAAATCTCATCAGTTATGTTTAAAATGCTGTTAAACTATAAGTATTTGATAAAAAAAAATATTGGGGGATTGTTATGGAAACATTAAAGCCTCCTCTTGCAAGCCAATTACAAAAAGAAAAAGAAAACGACGTTTCATGTTGTTTAGAGGCGGAGTTTAAACACCGGTGCAAGTCCAAAACCAAGTAAACAGAAAATAGGCTGTAAGCAAGTTCTTCAGAACCTAATATGCAATCTATGTCATGAGTATTATCAATTTAGTTAATAAAAACTGCAACTTGTCGGTACAAACAACAGGACGAGGTCAATTTTAGTTTTTTTGGCAAGGTTACAGTAAAGGTTTTGGTTTCCTAACATCTCAGGGACACTGTACAGATGTTATTTTTGTATTAAATGAGCCTGCGTATTTATTGCCTTTTCCAAAAAAGATAAAATAAAAAGAAAGTGGTCTTTGCTTCTCTTACAGGGTATTTTTAATGTTTTAAAGTTTCCCCTAAGGACAAACCCTCAGAAGTTGAAAATCTTTTTAAAGGTTTTAGGTGTAAAAAAATGATCAGAGCAACATCAGGTCATTTTGTTTGAAAAAGATGTAATCTTGTGACAAAAAGTGAACTTATAACTAGTAAGGATGCAGTGTTTTGTTGTGATTGATCCTCCCCCCCATCAGAGGAGCACAAAACAGAACCAAAGGTCAGAGTTCAGAGGACGGTTTACATAATTCATGTCCACATTCAATTTTACACAGGCTATGATGGGATTTCTTCTCTGTACGAGCTCCCGTGTTGGATTAAAAATTAAAGCAATAAGAGATTTAACTTTCCAGCTGCATCATTAGTAAGCAACCTGCATGTTTCTCGGTACTTTGCAGCAAAACGACCGTGATCTTTATTACAAGATGTCGGCTCAGACTCTGACATGTTTGCACCAAACCGCAGGGCTAAAAGCAAAAAGCCGAGACAAGGCCCGAGATTTCCCAGGACGGCCGTCTAAAGTTGCCGTGTGTTCATCAAGAGTGGCCGAGAGTTTCTGAGGCGCTCTCTCGTTTTGTTGTTAAAAAGAGCGAAAATGACAGCAGCACAACAGAGAGCCGCTGCTTTGGTTGTTGCTCTTTGATCGCCAGCCGTGACGGCTGCCTTTCATGCCACTTTGAAGAGGAAAAGGTTAGGGAGGAAAAAAAATAATATGCCGGCGACGTGGAAGTGGGAAAAGTACAGCTACAGACGCCATCTCCTGTGAGCAGAAATGTCACTGTGCAGATGTGCTGGAATATTCCTACACTCTGAGGTAGCATGTCGTCCCTTTGATAGGAAGTAAACATCCTTAGGATGAGAGAGTGAAGGAACCTGGCGCTTACTCTTCATGCAGAGGTTTCTGTCTGGTCAAAGCAACATTACAACATACTGTAGGTGTAGGAGTCTGATGCTCAAAATGCACAGGTTTACTGAAAGATTAGAGAAATTTACCAGATTTGCCAATAAAGACGTCTAAAATTATGCTTTTTTAAGGCGAAGCACTGGTGTCACGATAGAAAATACATTGATTTTAAAGATATTTGTGAAAAAGGATCTCAAGCTGCAAAACATGTCGTCTCGATCCAAAGAAATTGAAAAACACGACATCCACCAGCCTTAAAATGGCCACAAGCAGCGGCGCAGTATAGGAAGGAAACGTTAGGACAATTTTAAGGGCCACTGACTGACAGGGGCTCCCAAAAAAGAAAATGTATATATATTTATGAGATTTTTGGGATGATTTTGATTTTTTTGGCATGTTGCTCAAAATTCCTGCCGCCAACCCTGGCTACAAAGATATTTTTTTGGCGTTCCAGAGACAAAAGTGAGAGATTTTCTCATCATACCTACAGTCAAACATGGTGGTGGTGGAGGGGTGGTGTGGGCCTGCTTGGCTGCTTCAGCACCTGGAAGACTTGCTGTAATCAATGGAAACATTAAAACACACCCGGGTTAGGCATCAGGACAACAATCTGAAGCACTCCAGCAAACACACCTCTGATTAGCTCAACATGGAGTGGCCTAGTCAATATTTTTATTATAGCTGTGCGATTTTGCCAAAAATCCAAATTGTGATATATTTCAACCATAATTACGATTTAATTTTGACTTTTCACTGCATTAACCACAAACAACAAAAATGGCCTGTAGGTAAAAATGTTTGTAAACATTTGACTGTTTTTACTATTCAGAATATTATTCAAGAGAATAGCTTTTAAGAAAATACCTTTTAATTGAGTTGGACATCAATTCTTGTTGAACATAAAGTGCAACAAACAAGTCGATGTATTAAACAGTTTGACCAGTACTTAATGCTGTGGTGAGATTCCTGAAACTTTCTGGTAAAAAGTATGATTATATAAACTCTAAAACAAATAATACAATTAGATTATCTCATTGCTGTAACTCTCTTCCCTTCCATGTGGAGGCAAACCCGCTTTAGACATATTACCGACACCTAAAGGAGGCGTCTGATATATTAATTGTTACGTAGCCAAAAATTGCAGACCTCTGCGATTTGGAAATTATATTTTTTTAAATTGTGACTATGTTGCAAATGCGATTAATTGCCCAGCCCTAATTTTCATTATTGTCAAAATAAAGCAAATCCTCCCAGTTCCTGGGCAGGATCAGATGTAGTAAAGTTCTGCACAAAGCAAGGACAATAGCTAAGTCAACATTTACTGCAGATGCACAAAAGCAATAGAAAACTTTCTCAAGGTAGGGGTGGTGCAAGTTATATTTTTTACCTACTGTTTGTGCACCCCCCCCCCCCCCCCCCCACCCTTTCTGAAGGTACCATGGGCATCTGCCCATATATGAAAATCACTTTTTGTGCCATCAAAACCTCAGCAGCTTGGCAAACACAAATAAATAAATAAAATAAAATAACATTAAAATGATATGGTTGAACATTTCACCTTCTGCTTAAGTTTTTATTAAAATATATATATTCTCAGCCTTTGGAACCAATAAAACCACAAGTGCAATTAATGAAATAAATTTTTTTAATGTGTTGCCAAATAAAGTCTTCATAGTTACACATTGAATTGCATATTTTCAAAGTTAAAAAAAGATGGACGATTGGTGAATCCCTTGTATGTCTGGACCATCAGATGGTCAAATCTGTTTAAAAAGCTGGTTTACATTAAACAGAATAATTTGTGTTCTACATATTTAACAGTAAATAAAAGTTGTAAATAAAATGTCAATAGAACTGCATGCATAGACTTTTTGTGCAAAGTTAGTTTTGCACAATTACAGGAAGAACAAACTAAAGTTTTAGTTTGGTATCCCTGTGACTTTATTAATTTTTTCCCCATTGCAGAAACAAACTCACATTACTCTAAGAAAACTTGTGACGGGCAAGTTTCCTGGCAGCGGCAACATGTTGCGTCAGTTTACAGACATGAGTGTAATAGGTCTCTGTGTCATTAACCAGCCCATTGAACTGGTTAATAATATGACTTACATGAGGGAGGCCAAACACTGAATGCCAGTTAGCTTCTCATTCAGTCCCTTTCACAGAGTGCTGGCAGACACTGGCCCCTCTGACTGGAAAATACCGTCAGTATTATCTGCAGTACAAATTATGACACTTTTCTCTAACCTTCTGGACTCTGATGACAGGACGCTTTCAGAATGACAAGCTTTAGGTCGGCAGACGAATCGGTGTGAATGAGGCATAAGTGAATGTGGAAGTTAATTAAAAGGATGACTCAGCATGTTTTTTTTTTTTTTTTGCTCTGTATAACAAATTAAACACCAGCAGATGGGGATGAATTTGAAAGGAGCTGACATGTTCAGAGTTGTGCATCAGTAGTGAAGCGATAGTGTCAGACAGATTCATAAGCATCCCATTGTCAGTAAGAATAACGACTGAGTCTCTGACGTTGAGCAGGCCTTATAGGCACAATGAGACTATATTACCAGCCATTCAATCCAGTTCTTTTAAATGTAATGCCAAATCACAACAAATTGTCGGAATAACTTGTCCATTTCACTTCCAATTATGCACAAATACACAATCAGATTCATACCTATTAAATTCAGTTATAAGAGTAGCTTAGAGACAGTGACGCAGTCCAATCTGATGTGAAACAATATGGTCTAATTTAGGGATGCACAATATATGTCGGCATAAACATCAGTATTGGCCAATGTTAGTCATTGACAGTGACAGTAATACATTACAGCCAGGATTGTGTTTTTTAAATAACACAGAGCTGCAATGTCAGCAGTGGGGTCGTTTTTGACAGTGTCGAAAGAACAGTCACTAAAGTTTTCAGTCGGTACAAAATTATGCACAATTTGATCATCCCACAAATGTGCATATATATATGCACACATGCTGGTAAATATTGGTTATTGGACATCGCAGCAATGTAAATATCGGATATCGATATCGGCCAACATTTTCATATCGGTGCATCCCTAGTCTCATTCAGTTAATAGTCAAAAAAGAAAAAAAAGAAGCACATGAATGGAAGCCCGGTTAATTGACGGGACAAACCCCGCTCTCAATCAATTTTGGAGGCTCATCAGTAACCGACCAATCAGTATTCAGTAAACAAGCACCTAATCACTACTGTTGTCAGGCTTACTTTGTTTTGATATGATTTCATAATTCAGCTAATAACTCATCAGCAAATACACTACATTCTTAAGAACAGAATAATGTACAGCAGATGTGCAGGTAATGGAAATTAAAATACACAGATTTTTAAGTACTGGCCCTGCAAAAAGCAGCCGGACCACTTGCCAGGAGTGCAGCTGACATAAAAGTCCAAGTCAGCACAAGATCCAGAGTTTAGTCATCAACTCCTGACATCTATGAATAAAAAACGCTGGGTTCAAAACATAACTTTGGCCGACCGTCAGAAGCCCTGGCAACTGCCTTTAATAAACACAGCGGCTTATGCTCTGTGCTACAGGGCTGGCTCCATGCAATTTAAACCATAAACACACCTACGACTGGTCTTTGTGGGTAGCAAATCATCACAAATCAAACTGCTCTGTCTGAGTTCTTCACTGTTTTTTGTTGGTGATGGCAGATCCTCATTAAAACATCAGATTCGTAAAACAACCCTTCACTCTTAGCCTTTAAAACTCAATCCCAGATGGCCTCTGTTTGCTCAACTGCGCATAAATGATGTTTATCTGTTCACAAAGAACGTAAGGTCAGTTAACAAAGATTTGAACCAATAACCCAGTGATTAGCTGCTGAATTTCCACCCTAAATTTAAGACATGTTTTACAGCAACAGACCTAAACACATCACATAACCACTCAGGTGAAGCTTTAGAAAAAGTCCAACTGAATGAAATAAGATTTTAAGCTTAATGTGCAGCCAAAATAAAAAAAATCAGATGCTAAACTGATATGAAAAAGTGGGATATCTTAAACATCCCAAGCATTTCTTGCAAAAAATGTAACAGTTTTAGCTCTGATTACTTGTCTCTTCTTTCCACAGTGTAAGAATGGCTCCTCAACAGCTAACCAATCTCAAATTGAATCAAATCCAATTGCTGAACACCAAAAAGCATATGATTAGAAAGTGATATTTTCTCCTTGATTGCAATCAAGTCACAGCAAAGTAAATAATAAAAAAAACAGTTTGAACAGAGCTGAATCCAATTTAACGCAGGATAAACTTTTAGCTCTGACTTTAGTGCTGAAGCTTCCCAAATTTTAAATATTTACCAACGGATTCCACTTTCCTGCTGCACGTGACATGTTGCATACCATCTGGTGCAGAACACAAATTGGACAAATTGGGAAACAACTTTGCACCAACTGTCTCTTCAAAATACAGAGCACTATAACGGCCTTAGTTGCGAAAGCGATAATTATCCCTCTCTCTTGAACAACATATGGCTAAATCACTGTGAAAATCAAATTAATGTAGGTATGAAGGATGAAGGTACTGGCTTTGCAGAAATTGTCCATATTTGGACAGATGAATGATTAATCACACACTGGTGTAATTTCACATTAAAAAAACATATGTGCCAATTTATGTATGGAAAATATAAGAAACAACCAATTTCTCACTTAAGAAAACTTTAAATATTATGAATTAAGCTGTGCTGCTTAAAAACAGAATACGACAAGAACAAGAAGGCAGCTGAAGAACAGGAACTAACTATTTTTGTCTGAACGTTTTGTCTTTAAAGTTTCTTTTTTGGGGATTGTTAAAATCATTTATAAAAAGAATAAATGAGAATGTGTCACTTTTTATTACTTTTTCTTTGTTAATTCCTACTTTCATCCATTTTCAAATTTAAGATTCATCAAACTTACAACTGAAGCATACAAATATGCCCACTAATATTTAATTAAACGTGTTTTGAACAAGTTTCACCTCAAGCCTTCAGAAAGCATCTGTTACATTTCTGGCTGGGTATTTGACTTCTTGTTTTGGCACAGTCAGTAGAGTTCATTAAAATCAGTTTGTTTTTCATTTGCTTTTATTTTATAAATATGCTGTGTTTTCATTATGTTATGTGTATTGAATGTTTTTTGTTGTGTTTTTTTATTTGTTTCAAGTTAATGTTGGTGTGCTTTTTAAGATATTTTGGTTTTGAAAATGTACTTCCTAATATGTTGTCTTAGTTAGTTTGTACATGTGCTTAGGTAATGTTGTGTTTTGTAAGATGTTTTGAATATTTCAATGTGTTTTTTCAATTACTAGTTGTGTTTAGAGATTTGGTGGTGCGTCAACAATGTTAAAAATCAGGTGAACGGTGTCTTTAAAAAGGTAAGCACCAATTTAAATATACTTCACCCAATTCAACCAAAGCAAGAATTTTGCCTCTTTATTCCCTCAAAAGGAAACCTCTCTCTTTAAAAATGTATTAAAATGATAATAATTTGAGAAAATCCACAGTAAATGAATAACTTTTTAAAAATCTCATATGTCCATTGGACCTTATTGGAAACTGTTAACACTTTGTTTAAAATCCAAAATTAAATATAAACTTCATGCCAATTAGTGCATGTAAACTTCTAATCACAACTGTGATTACTATTGAATACAATAGTACACAATCTGTTCTTCAATTCCTTTAAATTGGGGCTGATGTGGGGCCTTTTTAAGATCTTGTTGCCTACTTCATGTTGTCATACAGGTACTATTTCAGGGATTTCTGTGTTTAGTGTTTCTGGTGATTTAAGGCCTGGATGTGGGGAGTCAAATTGGGGGAAAAAAAACATGTTAATTCGTGATTTAGCAATCAAACCTCAGTTGGTTTGATTGGCTGTATTGACTCACTGAACTGAAATCATCATTGTAAAATCAAATCTTAAATTACTCCGGTTTTCTTAGTCTGATACAATAATATGTTTGATGACAAATTTGCAATAATAATAGAATAAAAACTGAAAAACCTTTTTGCACCCTGTTTGCACCGTTTCTTGGTAACTCAAAGAGACGATTGCAACGGTGAATCTGCTGTTAGGAAATGAACTCTAGAAGGTCAGTGAGCATTGCTAGCGCATTGAGACTGAAGGAAATAAGAGAGGTGGGAAGGATATTCCTGCCGCCCTGTCTGACCCGGGTGAGATTACCAGCAGTGTGATAGGATCCTCCATTTTCTCTAATAAGACACAGAAAGGCTAAGACCTGGCTCAGGTCCTTCTGGTGCCCCAGACCACAAGCAAGCCAACAACAAAGAGAGGAAAAGACATATATCCAGCTCAGAGTGTTTGTTCAGAACAAAAGCAGACCTGGTTACCTTTGGAGTAAAGACACAGTGTTTATCTTGGCTTCAAAACTGGGCAGCGCTTCTAAGACCTAAATACCCCCGCTGAGCCTTAATGAGGAGTGAATTGACTGCCATAGGAGGGCTTAAGTTGGCTTTGTTCATACAACAGCCACAGATAATTTACTGTTGCATAATTGTCTCATTTGCAAAGCGACGGTGCACAATCAGAGCTATAGAAGTGTTCGTACTTGAAGAGAAAACAGGCAGGCACTTAGACTGGAGCCTGAACAAGAAATGTTTCCTCTGTGGTAGAAACAAATCAAAAACTCAGGGTTGAAAAACACGACACCGTCAATATTGATTAAATTGAGACAGGTTTAAGAAATAACCTCAAGACATTTATTCATTGCGCGTATTATGATAATCCCTTGTGAACAGAAAGAGGTTGATTCTTAAAATTGTTGCTTTATTTACATAAATGTCCAAGGCTGCTTTGTTGCCCATAATATTCACAAATTTAAGTGTTCCTCATTTGATTATCTAGTTTATTCAGGAATCCCCTAAATTTATTATGCACCTAAAATAAAAACAAAACCACAGGCTCACATTTTTTACCCCATGAGACTTTCTATCTCTAAAAAAAAAAAGCTTGTAGAGAAAAGCAAGTAGGATATCAGCTTTGGCAAATTGTGCAAACAGGCAACTCCATGTTCCAAAACTGGTTGTTGACCTTCTATCTTACAGGGTGTGAGTGAATAATGAGCTCCCTGGAGATCAGCGTGTGAGGAATACATCTGTTTAATGTTTGTCTCACATCTCCAGAGGTAGGAAAGGAGGTCGATCCTGCTCCGTTTTAGGATTAGACATTTCTTTATGTTTGGTGTTTAAAAAAATAAAAAATATACAGAGAATTGATCTGCGGTTTACCCGTATTTGATTTTAACTATCGGAAACCGTGCGTCTTCTTTTTGTGTTTTGTGAAGAAGTTCTAAAGTTCGCAATGAACATTCGTTTAATTTCTGGACAACAGTTTCTGCGGGACCAACTCGGGTTTATTGCGACACGCGAGTATAAACTTACAGAGGTTCAGAGATGGGACAACTTCTTTAACTATACAAACAAATGCCAGTCCAAACAATCATACTTTCACCTTTTTTTTTTTTAGTAAATATGAAATCATGAATGGTTCTTGGAGAGGCAGACGGGAACCTGATTAATGGTGATTTGATAAAAGTAAAACCGATAGATCAGAACAGAACAACAGAAAAATGAGCGGAGGGTGAAGCACAAACACTGGATATAATGCATAAAAACTCAGGAGCAAACAGGAGATTGCTAACCTGCACCAAACAAAGTGAAGGCATAGAGAGCGGTAAACACTTGTAAAGGTGATTACTGGATGCAAAACAGGTGAGTCTGATTAAGCAGCTGAAACAAAGCAAACAATATCCTGGGAATTTACAAAAAAAAAAAAATATGAAAAAGGAAACCCATGGATAATTAAAACAATGACTGACAATAACACAAAAGAAACATGGCATGAAAACATAAATCACAGAATTAAAAAAAATTAAAAAACAAGATTAAAAAAAGTCCCAAACTGAACTCAAAATCATTCAGGTGGGATCCAGTTTATTTATCATCTTCTGAACCTAAAACATGAACCAATAAAACAATATAGAGCTCAAAATATAGGTCAAAGTTGGCTTTCATTAATTTAGTTTGTTTTTTTCACAACAAAAAAGTCAGATGAAAGGGACAGAATGCCTGAACGTATTTTTAGTCCAGTACTAAAGAAGTGCTTGTTAATGTGGCTAAACAACTTACAGCTGAAAGCAGATATGTATAGACTGTGTAAAGAGACAATGCACTCTTCAATGTTTCAGCCATCTAGAACACTCTTCCAAGGACAAATGAGGTATTTCGAGATAACTCCAACTTATTTCTTACTAGAACAACAATAACTCCAATTATGTACAATTCTACTAGTTGTACTCTTGCTCTAGGAAAACCTACCAAACTCTTAAGCTTAAGAATATAATTAATGGGTTTGCCCCTTAAGACTCAAATAAATGTAAGGATTATCAATGTTAAGATCCATGGGTACCAAACGATCCTTTCATGGCAGGGGTGTTCAAAGATTGGGCCATTTCTGTTAAAATGTTTAAAAAATATATTTTCTTCTTCTCTGAAACTGCGCTAAAACAATTCCCTGAATTTTATTCACACGCAGCTTCAATCCCTTATTCACCTGTGGCTCTGATAACTGTTGTTTTGTTAAAAAAAAACAAAAAAGTTTTATGTGCTATGGATTCTCGCAATGTATTAAAAATCATAAATTCAATAAGATTTCTAGCTCCAAACAAGTTTATATATTGAGAAATAAATATTAAAAATGTTGAGATTTTATTAATATTACTAACATTTATTACTACATGAACACACAAAAGTACCAAAAATAGGTACCATTAAGTACTGGTATCCATTCCCAGGTACCAGGTATCGGTACCGTATCGGTTCAAATGTGAAAGGTACCCATCCCTCCTCAGAATCATTTTGTGCAACCCAAAAACTGCAATTTAAAAATGGTAAAGACTCCCCCGCACAGTAAAGGTGTTTCAAAGGTGGAGATTTTCTTTGAAGTGAGGCCTTTCAAAACAACATGCAGCTCCAAAGGTTTCCGGCAAAACCGAACCAATGGTACAGGGACAGAGGTGTGAAGACTCCAGCAACATTTGAGATACCGAGGAACCAAGTACATGTAACTCATTTCGGCTTACTGAAGAAGGCCACAAGCTTAAATGTTGATCTGTTAATAAAGTGGGTGTTCTTAAAGCCTGAGACCAACCGACCTATGTAGGAAGATAATTTCAGCCACTTTAGTCTTGTTCTTTAGGTCATGATTGAGATGTCTAGGAGAGACTCAGAACATAGACGTTCCTTTTAGCTGAGCTCCTTCTTTCTCACAACAAACCAAAGAGGAGTCCACATTACATAGAAATTAGGCCCCGTTCCTTCTATCCACCTCCTGCTTCATACTGGCATCCCTGCTAAACACGACACCAAGTTGCCTGCGTGAGGCAGAGACTGACCTCAGAACTAGGGAGAGCAATCCACCTTTTTTCAGTCGAGAACCAGAACCTCAGATTTTAAGGAGCCGATTCTCAAACCTGCCAGTTCACACCCAGCTCCAAGCCGCTCCTTTGTACACTAAAATTTGACTTGAAGATGAACAACAGAACCACATTACCTTCAAAAAGCAAAAATTAGACTGTGCACCTTCCTTCTGCACATGAACACAACAAACTGTATTTGTGACTAGGGACTGCCATGGTGGAGTGAAACCAACACTGAGCAAGCTTGACTTTGTGCCAAAAGGCTCTTAGAAAGCACAGATCTCAGTGACTGAGTCCTCAGTTTTTGGCATTTTATGTCTTATTCCATATGAACATTTTACAAGTTTAACAGTGTGCAGGAGTTCCCCTCTTGTTTTCAAATGCTGAACTCATCTTCACACGCATCGTCTGTCTCTGCTTCTTCCACAAAGGCAATGGTGACTGAACTGGAGAAATCATCCAGGTACTACTCCTTTATACAATCCTCAGTTAGCAGTTCTCATTTAACCTTGTAAATAACTTTTAATACTATAACTTTACAGTTATAGTACTCCTGGTATCTCTCCTTATAACTATTGCAACACTGCCGTAACGTCTTCAACATCAAGTAAATCTGTTAGCAACTTGAACCCAAATACGATGGTGCTCAAGTCTTTTCTGTGTCCTAATGTCCCAAACAACATAACATGGATTACTGGGTTATAACGGACATATGGGAACCACCAAAAAAGCAGTAAAAAAGCACTTATTGAATTTATGGGCATATGAACTGTGCTATTTGTCTCATGACTCAATTAAATTATCTGATTTTATGATAATTGCACCAGTAATCAGGCTTTATCATAATTGGAGGTCATGATTCCGATGAATAACTCAAATGATTCAGGCTGCTCAAGTGCAGCAAATGTAGCTGCAGAAATCTGATTCATCTCTAGGTTAATGATATATTTCAAAGACTCTTACAGCACTTCAGCGCTCCTTCACCACAGGGTGCTGCTTCCTGCAGGTAGCATTTCAAAAGATGGAAATAAAATCACTTTAAAGGCCACCGGCCTCCTGCCGCTTTGAAAAAAAAAGCTATTTTATATTTTATAGTAAAATGCAACTTCTATTTCTGCCAGAACAGAACGTATCATTTAAAATGTTCTCATTCACATATGAGAAAGGATATAGGAGGGATAAATATGGCTGAGATTATCGGGGAAGTTGTTTTTAAAACAACCCAAGTCAGTACAGTACAGGTGTGCTGTTCTGTGTGTCAGCCGCTCGAAGATACGTTCCAATGGCTTATCTGTCCAGGTGGCATCAAACAACTCCAGCGAAAAACACAGATTTAAAGATGCATCTGGCTCCCACAGAACAGCATCACTGGTGCTTCCTCTTCCCTTTATCCTCAAAAAAACATTTAAACATATATTACCTTTAAACTGGATAAAGAAGCCTTTAACTGAATTGTTTTAACTTGTGTGAAAAGTTCAGCCCTACTGTGATTTTTAAAAAAAGCCACAAGAAGATGTTATTCTTTTGTTTTTCGTCGCATTAAATGTCCAACAGTGCAGCCCTGACATCCATTTACAACACTTTGCAAATGGACACATTTTGTGGCGCCAACAATCCCAAATCAAGACTGTTACAAACTTGGCATGATTACCGGTTGATGGAAAAGGATTTTCACCGACAAATGAAAGAGTAACTCACCCCAAAAATCTATTTTTTAGCAGATAAACTGTGTAAACGGGGGCATAAGGATGCTACTTTAATGTTACTGTGCAATGTTTCACATTTTTATGAGAACTTGTTTAGCTCCACATCATTTGTCTTAAAACATTCTTAGTGCTGCCTTCCTATGGTTTAACTGTGACTATTGCTGTTGAATTTTCCTATTTGTTCAAACGGTACATGCTTTTGTCCTCACAGCTCTGTATTTAGATATAAAAGCATCTCAGACACGCCCCCGTGGTGAGTCCGACTAAGGAGTTGGAATCATGAGCATTGGGAGCATTGATCAATAGTGTTCAGTGTTTGTCACTCCTCTGAATGTTAGCCTATGTTAACAATGATGCTGCTCACGTCACCTTCCCGCTCAGAAACTGTTCCCATTCGGTTCGCTACTGCCTCAGTAGCAGCAGCTTCTGGCATCGCTGACTCAGCGCCTTCAGCCAGCGGCTTGAACTGATAAGGCTGAGCCCCACTGGGCTTCACAAAGCCTTCGTTAAACTCCAGTGATGAGGGTGGTGAAAAATCCTCCATCTCTAAAGACCAAACTATGGCGAATCCACCAGTTTCACCCAGATCACTTTCCCTCATCCCGACCACGGCCCCACTTAACCCCATCGCTCATCCCACACTTAGAACCGCCACTCAGGGTCTCTTGGGACTGTTGGCTTTGGTGGCATTTTTCAAAATTGAGATACACTTTAAATTCTTTCTAATATAGAAAAAGTAAGTAGGAACAAAAACATCCAGGGCATTTTCCTGAATAGCAGACTTTGGCACACCCATTCATCAAGTTAGGCCAAATACAGTATTTTCAAATATTGATCTGTAACCTGTTATTGTTACATTTTTCCTAGTTTCACAGGTGGAATGTACATTCATAGATCCATTTTTAACAAAGATCTGACTACTTTGTGTGTTTTGTTAAAATATTGCCTGTTTAGTATGGGTGTAACGGCACACGAACACGTACCGGAAACCTTTAGTCCACCCTTTTGAAGCCCACGTGTACAAGAAGTTGCAGCATTGAATACATGCAGAATGTTGACGTGTTGAACTAAGTGCATTGTGAGTCACTAAAATGAAAAACAGTGTGGATTCCCAGCAATCTCTAGTCTTTTAGTAAAGGTTTCTTAACCAGCTACAGTGATGATGAAGAAAAAAGAGACTGGACCAAAGATATATCAACACCTAATTACTCCCCAAAAACAAATTCAACCTGCATAAGAACACTGGTGGTACTGGAGAAAAACAAGCTAAGGTCTGAATCCTCCTGCCTGTAGTAGCAATTAACCAGCCTAAAATGTACCGAACCAGGATTTTTGAGTACCATTATAACCCCTGCTGTACTTACTGATGAGTAAGGAAAAAGAAAACAATGTAATAATTTTTGCTTTAAAAAAATACATTGTATTTGGCCCATAAGTACTTTCAACTTTAACTTTGTACTTTCAACATGACTTTAGTCCATAGAGTAAACAAGTTGGACACCACTGCTCAAAATGCAACCCTAAATATCATTATTTTACTGTATTCAGAATTCATTTGTAGAGGCTCATTAATGCAAAACTGAAATTTCCCCACTGCACAATATGAGCATAAATGTTTACACTAGCAGCTGATAAACACATAATATGCATGTCAAGGGTTTTTTTAACAGTGGGAACCACCCCAGGGGGCTGATATCAGACAGTGTTGCAACCTAATTTGTAAGCGACTACCTGTTGTATGACTTAAACTTGAAACAGTGAGTACAGATTGACAGCTGAACCCTGCAGACCCCTCCTAAGACTTCACCGTAGTTGCCGTTGACATCCCTGTGATGAAGTCTCCGAGGCTCCCTGACATTTCCATATTAAATGTATCTGGTTTGCCGCGGCTTGCAAGAGAATTTGAATTGTTTCCCCGTTTGTTGCAGCAGCAGCAACATTTGTGGGATCAAAAAGAAAAATTAGATTAGGCCTGCGGGATGCAAACGCCAGCTCAACAGGAGCAAATTGGGGACTGAGTGATGGGAAAATCTATTATGCCAAAACCTCTTATTAACAATTAGAGCTGGTGAGGGGCCTTTCTTCTGCTATTGTTGTGGTTGATTGTTTTGAGCATGCATCCCTGGCAGCTCTGGTTGTTTGTGTTTCTGTTGTCTGGTTGTCACTGCCTGAGGGGAAATTTGACAAAAATAATTAGTAGGGCTGGAAGTTTTCCTTGAGAAAAAAACAAACTACCAACTCAAAAGGTCAAGACACAAAACCAGATTTATACATCTTTATCTCTAACTTTATAAATATCTTGTCTGAGTAATGTTATGGCTTTGAAGCTGAAACATTGCAAATATCAATAATATATATACCATATTTGTTTGGCCGCAAAGAAAATTCTTAGGTTTTAAAGTACTTCTGGGAGATGGTTCGCAAAGATTAGCATTTCTACCGTTTAGTGTTTTCCCACTCACTAAAAAAGTTTTTCTTACTTCATAAAATATTTCAAAATCAGTTTGCAACAAATGTAATTAAATTTCTGTTGAACCAATTTGAGTTTATGTAAAGTGTGGTAAAAACGCTTTTGTTCGTATTATCTTGGGCCAACGTTTTAAATGTTAGTTTCAAATCCTAGGTTTTAAAAAGTCTTGTAATGAGATGATAAATTTTTTATATAAAACTAGACAAAAGAATTGTGATTCACAAAACAAACCTTTTATGAATCAGGACCGATAACAATATAAATATCAGCCAGACACCTCAGAACACAACCAGCAATGAAAACGATACATTTGCTAATAGTAATAAAAATAACAGCTATGTAGAAACGCCTTTCATAAAACCCTGTACAAATGAAAACTAAAGAAAATAAAACCTTTGAAATAAGTTATATTGGAGTCAGAGAAAGATGAAGTTGAATGTAAAAAGAAGGATTTTGAATGTGGCTCTGAATTTGACTGGCAGCCAATGAAGATGCTGTAGAGGTGTGCTGGTGTGGTGAAATGAAAATATGGGAGCAATCTAAGATTCAGACTCTTAACCAGAGGTAAGGGGGAGACAATGGAGCTGTAAATGAATGGAGAAAGAAAAATGGTCTAAGCTGGAAGGAGCTTAGTTTTATTGCTGTTTAAGTTAAAGGAGGTTTGAACTTTACCAAGATTTTATTTCAGACAAGCAACAGTTGAGGAAAGAGGCTGTAACTATAGATTCACTGGATAAAAAGAGATGGGTGTCATCCACGTAGCAGTGGAAATCAATGTTTAACTTATGGAAAATATTGCCAAGGGTCAGAAAGTAAATGATGAAAAGTAGGGGTCCCAGGACAGAGCCCTGAGGCACACCAGATATTACAGGCCAGGGTGGGAACTGAATGATAGGAGTGAAACCAATCAAGGGGGTGTGGGTGATGCAAAGCATGGCTATTCTGTTGAGGAGAATTAAGTGAGACCTTATATCAAGGGTTGCACTATGATCAATAAGGAGAAGAATGGAAAGTCAACTCGAGTCAGCTGTCGCTGACAGCAGATTCTCACTGGGTGGTTTTATGAGTGTGGGTTCAGTACCATGTCAGGGACATAAATCAGACTGGAACTGCTTGTTGAGGTTACTTTGAGTTAATGTGAGTGGAGATGAAAAGCAAAAAGCAATTGCATTGGAAATGAAGCAGAGATGACTGTAGTTAGGATCTGATCCAGGTTTTTTTATGCATGGAATATAAACTGGATGATGACAACGTGGGCTTCTCAAACCCCTAAGTTTAGACCTGGATAGATATTTACAAGATGGAGAGATAAAGGAATAACTGCCATGTGTAGAGGGAAGAATATCCAAAACACAAAAGGGAACTCAGTTTAGAGAACAGAAATCTGCTGCAAAGAGATTATGATACAGAAATTAAAATAGGGATCTCAACAGGGCGTATGGTGTTGATTATGTATTGATGGCTACATGCAAACATACCGTAAGAAAAACTGTGTGTAACTTGTGTAAGAGTTTACAAAAACAAAATGGTATAAATACTTTGAGTGCTAAATTAAAATGGTAGCAGCTATTTTATATGTAAAACACAGTAATCTTCCTCTAGCTCTAAAGGGTGGAGGGATTTGGATGGAACAACATGATCTGAATTTTTCCCCATCACACCTCACGTCAAAAGTAAGCAACTAGGAGTACAGCAGGAATGCTGGAGACAATGTGGGAACATGAAAGCCAACACTTCATATTTTCTGGCCAAGTGAAAAACCGCAACCATTTTGGAGTAGCTTTCAAAACCTTTGATGACTTACTGGGTTTCAAGATCCCCAAAGATTCAAGAATAACTTTCCTGGGATTGTTTTTCCCTTCTAAATTTTGATATTTGCATACTTCGCGCCATGATCAAGACTTACATCAAAAAGCCAGCAAGGATACACGTCAAGGAAAAAAGATATCTACTCTCTCAGGACTAAAGAAGAGACCCACAGAAAACTTTTGGCTAAACGAATCAGGTAAAACAATACCAATGGGCCCAATTCCCACTCTTCATGAGCGCAGATGAGTAAGTCTGTGATACAGATGGTAACCCCTCCTGTTCCAATCATGTGAGGTGTGCGTTTTCAAATGTCTGTTCTGCATAAACATTTTGAAAAAAGTAATAATAAAAGTTTGATAAAGCCCTTTCTGTCCACATTCTCCTCTTTAGGAAAGCAGATATTAAAGAACAGAACAAAGTGCTGGTAAGTCTGTGATAAGAGACGTCACCTTTGTTACATTTCTATGGTGTTTCTTTTAGATCCTCTCAAGGAGCTGACCTTCACATTTTGTCCTTTTAGCTTAGTGTATCTTGATACCTCATCTCTCTTATAACATCTACTTTTATGTGGCAGAGATGTATCGCCTGGATAACCCTCTCTGCAACTGGCTAACGTAATAAGCTTCGGATCAGTCGTTTTCCTACACTGGCCACCTCAACACCAGCTGCACGGTTCAGCTCAGCTATCTGGGTAGAGGACAGGGCCGGTTTGCCCTGGTGTCTTGACCCATCTGCCTTGACCCTTACATCCAATCACAGCTTGTGAGAGGCTGGCTGGACAGCAGCGAGCAGCTGGCTTTGTCACATTAGCTGTGAACTTGAGTGACCCCAGGGCGGCGCGGCAGAACGGCGGCTTATCAAAGAGAGCTGAGAGGCCGTTAGCGTGGAGATCAGGGCGGGAAATTAGCAGGAAATGACAGCGTCCGCGACAGGACATAAAGGAAAAGAGGCGACATGTAAGCATCTGTTCCCCTCTGCCACCTGAAGCAGATGTTCCTAGCAGATTTGGGGACTTGTTCACACACGGGGTACAGGGTTAAACAAATGGAGTCAGAGGAAACATTAAAACCTTGTCAACAGTATTTTAAGTCGGAGCCAGAATGAGGGTATCTCTCGGCCATGATGCCTTTCAGGGTATTCTTCCTACATGACCGGGAGTGCTGACTTGGAATATATGTAATTTTCTGGAGGGTGCGGTGAGAATTTTGGACTGGCATCTTTTTAGTCAAACAAATGTTGACCGCCTGGGGGATCTCTTTCCAGCGTTTGATTTTTCTGTCATACGGAGTACAACTGGCGATAGACGCAGCGATGCCCTGCTGGACTGGGCAGTTTTGGTTCAGTTTCTTGGTCTTCACTGCTGAGCTTTCCGCCAATCCTGGTACAGACTGTGGAGCTGATGCTTGAGATGTTAGAGGTATTCCTCCCTTTGGATATTGCAATCTTCTTGCCCATTATTACAGCCTGTTCTGTGTGTGTGGGGAGGTGTTTGCCACTAACACCTCCAGCTTGTTTGCCTTCACCATAACAGCCTAAGTAACTTCACGCTGCATGACTGTCATAACAAAAATAACGAAAATTAGCATGTCGTTATATCCTCTTTTTCCCCCTCTGGTAAAAAATATCCCACAAAAAACAAAAATAAAACCCGTATTATTGAAGGATATTATATGGTGCACTCCTAGCCAGAACCACTGCTGAGCAAATAGAACACAGATCCGTTTTAATCCCAAAGACTTTTGGGGATTAATATTAATATTTGTTGGACTGACGAAAAACAGGCAGACTTTTAGAAAGTTGTGCCTCCGTTTATTTCAACCTATTAACATATAAAACACCAAAAGTCCAACATTACAGTTTCAGTTCATCAAATTAACGAAGAATGTACCACATAAATAACAAAGGCGGACAATAAAACACTAAAATTTGTCTTAAAAGGCTAGGAGCATTTTTGACATTTTTTGCCTAAAGAAAACTGTTTCAATAACATTGAATATATTTCATTGATTTTAAATATTTAAAGACATTACATCTGCAATTAGTGAACATTATTCTTACCGGCAATTAAAAAACAGAATCAACAGTGAACTAAAACATTACTGTGATTTAATTAAATGACCATTTAAAGATTATCAACGCACCCTGCTGTGGTTTCTACCCGTTTAGCCTAAATTTCTGCCTCAAAACACCAAGAAGATTTTCATTAATCAAGGATGAGAATCATTAAGTAGCTGCAGTTTTGAGCCTAAACCTTTTTTCTACTCATTTGATGAACGAGTTCAGACAGACGCCACCTTGGGGATATTTTATATTTTATGATGCACCGCAGGTTGACAAGCTTGGAGGCTGCACCCCACACCATCGTAGATGCAGATTTCTTCCAAATGGACCCGATAAACGGGAGGGTTCTCATGATTAAGATCCTCTATCCTACACTGGTTGCTGAAATATTTTAGTGGATATTTCACCTGGTTGCATCAACATGCAATCGACCAAGAAAAGTCCTTTAAAGTGTCCTGACCCGATGCATCGGCTCCCCAGACGGCATCATGCCAGTTTTATTTTCCTGCACTACAGATGAAGCCCCTGAGAGCGTTTCAGCCTTCTCTACCATTGAAACCTCGGCCGGAGATCAAACTGCAAACCAGAATATTTAGTCATTTATATAACTGAAAAGCTCCAACTACTTCAGATATCCACAAAAATCTTTCACATATGGTCTTGAAGAAACCCTCTTCTCTCTTCGCTTTCTAGTGTGTCAGTAAAATAGTCTGAACTTTTTCAATTTGCTCTCTTTGAGATCTCGAGCTCCTGCTCTGACTAAAGTTGCTTAAGTTTAAATTTAAACCCAAATGTCTGCATCCTACGAACTAAAAATAAAGGTGAATTTGCTCATGCTGTTCATTTGCATGGTTGACGTGTTGCCATATTGGTGTATGGTATTTAAATATGTTAAAGCAAGGTTTCATTAGGATTTAGACATAAAATGAAAAAGTTAAGTAGCTTTGTAAACCTGAGAGACATACGGGGGGGCTTTGTAGTCTCCAGCTGTACTGAGCTGGCTGCACCCGACTGATTCGTGTAAATTAAAAACATTTACAACCATTTTGTTTGAGCAAAGCATCAGCGATTACTCTTAAATAGCATCTGTCACCTTTTCAGGGAGCGGATGTCTTCTATTCAGGCAGAATGCATCCGACATAATTGTGCCCTGGCTCTCTAGAAGTAAAATTAAAGTTAATTTAGTCGTCTCTTGAGCAGTCCATTTCATTTCCCCATCACCTCCCAAGGTGACAGCCTGATATTCTATAATACACTTTCATGTTGTTTTGATGAAGGAGTAGAAAGGAAGGGTGGCACAAAGTAATGGCTGCTGTGTTTGCTTTGTCCTCTCCTAATACTCTATAGTGCTTTTTTCTGACACAACCTGCCATTACAGCCTCTCTAATCTGATTTGCCGAGCGCGAGCGCCAAATGCAGGGCTCCTATCTCCACTAGCGAAAGGCAGCGAGAGGGGTAAGCCGACGGAAGCCTATTTGGACAGGCAGCTGAAATAACAGTGATCACTCCTGACAGCAGCACATGAGTGGAGAACGCTCTCACATTTTGCACAGCTCTCAAATGTCATTTCACGTTCGCCGTGCACGCTAAAAAGGCGACGGGCTTCATCCGTCTTCCACGCAAGCAGTTTGAAGCCGTTTGCTTGGAGTCTGTGGATGAAGCGGAGTGCAGAATGAAATCACCCAAAAACGTGCAACTATGCTAATGATAGACAACACGTCTGGCTTCGCTGGGCTCGGGTTGGCGCTCAGATGGGCAGGGCGTGATTGGATAATAATACAGGGCAAATTGGTGTGTTAAACAATAGCAACAAAAATCATCATCTGCAAAATGAAGAGGTTTTTTTTTTTGCACATGTTGAAATGGATCAGTATGAGCACTCAGCTTCTCTCAACGTTTTCTAATATTTCTAATTTATTAGAAAAAAAAATGTCTACATATTGTAAGAGCATAATGTACACACTATGATTGTCGTTACAAAAAAGCATTTTTCTTGTAATGGACTAGATAAGCTATCAGAAGCAGCTTTATACAATTAATTTTCTGCTTACGTGTTTGTGTTGCTTTGCCTTTAGGCAGCACTTTATCACATGTTTGCATAAGTTAAAAATACAAAGATTACCTGAATAAAATTTCTTTCAAAAATTTGTGTAAAACATTCAATGACTTTAACAGGTCATTTTAATAACAGGAAGGGTTTCAAGGATCATTATTGCCGGTTTGTGAACCGGTTCTTAAGCATTTTACCGGTTAAAATAAAGGTTAAATAGAAAAAAAATAAAACTAGAACTACCGGTATGACCATGTTCCAAGTCTGGTCTGCTCGGCATCGCTGGCTCTCCTGCACATTGTTCAAGTTGGGAATTAGCAAGACAGCAATTATGGGTGGTTTTGTAACGCATTTTAAGAAAGTCATTAAATGTCTAAAACTCCCAGAATATTCTGAGATAACCATCTCTGTATCTATATAAACATGTTAAAATGTCGTTAGATTGAGTGGTTTGTCAAGATAAACACCCTGTAAATCGTAATAAACATTTATTTAAGAAGGGGGCTGGGAGATGGTGTGTATCTACAGCGGTCATTGGGCTACAGGAAGGGCCCAGAGACACACAGGACAGACAACCACGCACACACTCACACCTAAGGGTAGTTTAGAGACAACAATTAACTCATTTACTGGCTTAAAGGAGCGATAAGTAAGATATTTACTGTAAAATTAACAAAAATCCTTGTCATTCGTAGTAACATTCCCTATAAACAATCGGTCCTCTCCATCAACAATGTCTAAGTCAAGTTTTTCTCGTTTCAAAGCTAGAGTTACGGTCCAGAACTACTCAGTGCAGAGTGTAGCCTGAGAGTAAATAAAAAAGTGAAGCTGTACACACACACACTCACAACATCCAATCACATCCTATACTCCCCGGTCCAGGTACCAGCACCCCAGTGGGGTATCCCGCCCCAGACCCGGGAGGTGAACCCCATGATCTTGAATTTAGCTGTGCAACGTCCTCGTCTCTCTTGACTTGGCAAACTGCAAGACACTCTCCTGGGGAGAGAAGAGGAGGAGGTAGCCGTTCCAATTTAAAACCCTAGGTGTCATTATTACGTATTGTTCCTTTAAGGTAGCCGGAGTAACCAGAGAGAACCCCTGCATTCACAGGGAGAACATGCAAACTCAACGCAGAAAGACTCCAGGCTGGGATTTGAACTGGGGGTTTCTTAATACAAGGCAACAGTGCCACTGTGCATCCCTAGTTCATCATAAAATATTCAAAATATTCTCAGATGACCATGTCTGTATAAGGATTAGTCTGACTTCATCCTTAGATTACGCTAAGATAAGGTTGTCAAAAATATCGACACTCTGAAAAGTATCGATATTCAAATGCTGTATCCGATACTAATTTGGCATGGTATCGATACTAAATATTTTGCATACGAGGCAAACGAAGAAGGAAAACCCAAAGATCTTGACAAGCCTGTGAACATCCAGTGCTTTGAGTGGCTGCAAAGAAGTGAAGCAGCTCAATAAACTTCATGATGAATTCCAACAGGTTAATAAATAAAGTTCCCCTTCATAATTTAATTTAATACATTAGACGTATTACTGATGTGTAATGACCGGTGGTCTGCATTAATATGCGATTAGCTGCTGCTAGCATGCTACTAGGCATGTGTTAAATTAGGGTAATTTATTTAGTATTTATTTGCACACTTAACTAGCATTTGTGATTCTGTTGAGAATGTACAGATTATTGAGATTGGAAAAAGGTACGTTTTTCATGTTAAAATATTTTTTACACCTTTAATTATTTGTCTTTTTTTTTTACCCCCATCGTATCGAAAAATCATATCGGGTATGGAATATTTTCCTTAGTATCGATACAGAGTTTGAAATTTTAGAATTGTGACAACGTCACTTTATTGTCCCACATTGGGGAAATTCGGGTGTGACAGTGGCAAACAGACAGTTAAACACAATTACTAGCAATGAAAATTAGGTCTAAAAAACACAAAGAGTAGAAGATAGCAAAGTAAATACCAGAGTAAATAAATATTGCACAGTGCAATAATTTTTAACGGTGTAAAAGACAATTTACATAACACACAATAATACGATATGCAATGTGCATCATGCTACTTCGGGATGCTGCTGCACTAACGCGTGCAAGTTTACCTTAGCATTTGGGGACAGCACAAACGGTTAATGATAGGATTATGGGATCGGATTCGTCTTCAACCAAGAATTTCAAAAGTACTCAGCTAAATGTAAACATTTATAGAGTGGCATGGTTGATTAAAAAGGACCAAAATATCATCATGTCTGTTTCTGCCACACATATTCTTTATCATGCGTTTAGATTTATCGTGTATTGAGACTGAAGGATTTTTCAACAAATAAATTGTAAAAGATAATTTCTGCAATATAACTCAAATAATAATAATTGAATTTCCCCACTGTGTGACAATAAAGGTATTTCTTATCTAATAGTAAAATTCATGCATATTCAAAAGTTGCCATAACATTTCCAAAAATATTGTCAGATAACCATGTCTATAGAGGAAATAATATGAGTTTCTATTCATATCCCTGGATGAAATACTTTTCAGATAGAAAATTAGTACAGAAATTAAATAATCCATAGTTTATCATATAATTCCCAACGTATTCTCAAATAACCATGTCTGTATGAGGAATAATTTGTATCTTGTCCTATAGATTTGATGATTTTTATAGACATTTTTTTTTATTTAATCAATATAAGAAATCCATCCATCCATCCGTCCGTCTTCTTCCGCTTATCCGGGGTCGGGTCGCGGGGGTAGCAGCTTCAGTAGGGAGGCCCAGACGTCCCTCTCTCCAGCCACTTGGGCCAGTTCCTCAGGAGGAATCCCAAGGCGTTCCCAGGCCAGCCGGGAGACATAGTCCCTCCAGCGTGTCCTGGGTCTTCCCCTGGGCCTCCTCCCGGTGGGACGTGCCTAGAACACCTCACCAGGGAGGCGTCCAGGAGGCATCCTAACCAGATGCCCGAGCCACCTTAACTGGCTCCTCTCGACGTGGAGGAGCAGCGGGCACCAATCCGCCTGTCGATCTCCCGCTCCATCTTCCCCTCATTCGTGAACAAGACCCCAAGATACTTGAACTTCTCCACTAGGGGCAGCACATCCTCCCCAACCCGGAGAAGGCACTCTACCCTTTTCCGGTTCAAGACCATGGTCTCAGATTTGGAGGCACTGATTCTCATCCCGGCCGAGAGCTGTAGATCACGCCCTGATGAAGCCAATAGGACCATGTCATCCGTGAATAGCAGAGACGCAAACCTAAGGCCACCAAAACGGGTCCCCTCAACACCTTGGCTGCACCTAGAAATTCTGTCCATAAAAGTTATGAACAGAATTGGTGACAAAGGGAAACCTTGGCGGAGTCCAACTCTCACCGGAAACGAGTCCGACTTACTGCCGGCAATGCGGACCAGACTCTGACACCGGTCGTACAGAGACCTGACAGCCCTTATTAAAGGACCCGGTACTCCATACTCCCGGAGTACCCCCCACAGGATCCCTCTCCAGATCCACAAAGCACATGTAGACTGGTTGGGCAAACTCCCATGCCCCCTCCAGAATCCTGCTGAGGGTTGGCAGACTGGGGTGGTGGTCCCCCTATTTAAAAAGGGGGACCGGAGTGTGTGTTCCAATTACAGAGGAATCACACTCTAAAGCCTCCCTGGTAAGGTCTATTCAGGGGTTCTGGAAAGGAGGGTCAGTCGGATAGTCGAATCTCGCATTCAGGAAGAGCAGTGTGGTTTTCGTCCTGGCCGTGGAATATAAGAAATACTGAACAAAATTTAATTTACCTAAATTTAATAAATTGTCAAATCTCAAAAGACATAAAAAAAATATCTTATGTCAGGACTATGACCCTTCCATCAATGTCAAGTTAATTGCAATTAATTAGTTAGCGATTAAGGCTGGACGATAATTCAATAACATTAATTATTGATCGGTAAACGTATATCGGTAAACGTTTTATACATCGTCCAGCCCTATTAGTGATGCACACATTAGGTGCCAGCAGCAGAAAATGGAAAGACCCAGAACTTGCTAGATGGACTATATACCCCGTCTGGCCTTGAGATCGCTGTAAATAAACTGGAGGATGCTTCCAGGGAGAGGGAGGTCTTAGGTTCCCTTTAGGACCCGTTGGCCCCACCACCCGGTGTCAGAGAAGCAGAAAACAATGGAGGATAGTACCTGAAACTGTACGTATATGTTCAGTAATAGCTTCTACCCTGAGCTCTCACCAGGAAATGACTGGGCCTGTTTTGAATCCAGAACATAAGGAAATCCTATTATTCTGGCACAATAAATTCAATCAGTTCAGTGAGGCTAGACATTCATTTTTCTCCGTCTGGCCCCTTATCTCTCAATGTGTCTACATGTGTTTAGGTTTTTGATGCATATTCAACCTCCCTCCAAGCAAAGCACATGATTTAATGTTAATCCCTGTTAGTGATTGATTCAGCAGAGGAAGGAGTAAAGACATAAGGAGAACAGAATCAATCAATTCCTTCAGGTCGCTGGTTTGGACACGGAAACCAACCGGTTTATTCACCTCAGCGTTACATTTATCGTCCCCCGTAGCGTCGGCCATCATGCTTACAGATATTCGTCCTTCAGCAGGACAACTGCTACCATAAAAGACTGTTGGATTATCTAATCCTGCTAATTTTGTACTAAATTATCTTAACATATAGGGGAATCAAATTCATTTCCAGGTACAAAAACAATCAGCAATTATAATAAAATCATTTATCTCACGTGTAATGAAATAGGAACCTTTTCCACCTAATGAATGTATTCATGCTCTTATCTACCATCTACTGCACTGATGGTGGTGCCTCTTTATTATGGTTAATTATATTTTTTACACCAAACAGAATGAAGAACTGTAGCTCCCTTCATAATTTTAAAGCGAATAAAGAATAAAACTACAATTAGGAGTTGATTATCTCTCTACAAATCTCTCATTTGCATTAGTATAAATGAGCCTAGATTTACTGGTGCAAAGATGTCTGGCTCTCAAAGCCTATTATTACCTCCTCTGTTACAAAGATTATTGTATCTAAGGGTAAATGTTTTCTATGTATTTAATGTCATGTAATTTATTCAGAGGTCATTTGCATACATTTCAAATATTGTAGTAAGAATAAAGCAAGTCAAAGCAGATAGTTATTTCTAAGATAAGAGACTTATAGCTCAATTACAAACAACCAGCCTGAATCCAGGTATTACTAAGGAAACAAGTATTTGATAACCTGGTAGCAGGAAGTGGTTGAAGCGCATACTTTAAGAAACTTCTTTTAAAATAAATTCCCACAAAGGAAAAATAAATAACTTATCAGCATTGCTAATCAGGTCCGTGCCTGCTAATTTACTTTTTCCCCATTTTTTATTCACATAAGTTGCATTTTATTACGACCAAATTTACAGTGAAGTTGGACTCGTTCACATATTTCGCCTCTATCATTTAGAACTTCATGGGAAGTGGACCATTAACCCGTTAAAGCCGGATGCAGGTAACTGTGAGGAAACTTATTATAAACATTTTTATAATAGAAAATCAGTTTGGTTGGTTGAAAACAAAACGTCAGGCTTTCACATAATTGTTTTGTGTCGTAATTGATATGTTAGACCAAAATGTTTCATGTTTTCTGCATTTTTTCCATATAGGGTGTGCAAAATATATTTATTTTTATGTTGTAAATTATATGTTCAGAAAAATACTGACTTTGTTGAAGAGGTAGAGGTCTCAGAAATACTTGTATCAAAAACGATAGCAGTCCCTTTTGTTGTGGTTCAGTAAAATCTTAATTTTAAATGAACGAAAAGGCCACCCACCCTAACGTAGGAACATCTGTGTTGGTATTTTGGTTACGTCAGAAGTGGGACAGGCCACTACACAGATGTCTGACAACACTTCATCCCCTCACCTACAACACAACCAGGATGTTTACGCTACAGAAACTGAAGCTGTACCACACATATGATCCATTAATGATCCCAGAATCCTCTCCCCAACCCTGAAGTCTGACAGGAAAACTAGTGAAAAACACAATAAGCAGCCGATTCAGTCAAGGAAGTAGCCTGATTGTAGATTTGAATACAGATATCTCATCTTAGCTGGATGCTTCCCTTTTGATAGTCTCCTGCATATTCATTAATCGTGATCTCCACCAGAAGGTTATTATCCATAAATGTCACTCTGTAATTAATTAATCCTGTCTGCTGGTTTTTTTTCTCCCTGCCTCATTAACGACTCAAGTCTGGCTGATTGTATTCATATTCATGGGTCCAAATATACAGCTCTATTTCAGATTCAGATGCCAGAATATTTCACTTCATTAGCAGCAGGAAACGCCGCGGGGCCATTTGACAGGCGGGATCTGAATCCTGAGCTTCCTGTCAGAAAATCAGCTTGTTTGGGTTGTTGCCGTAATGAGCGAACACATGGCTGAGGAGTCAGAAGTGAGGGGCCGCCTCGGTCGCCGCGGCAAAGTTTGTGCACATTCAAGTGACTATCACCTTCCGTGGGTAATGCGGTCCAAGGAGACAATCATGGGGTAATTTTGTGCTGTTTAGCAAATTGATTTTTAAAGCCACCCCCAGAGGCACATCTATTACCGTGGGTTTGAGTTTTAATAAAAATCCAATATAAATTTGCACAAAGCCGAGAGGAGCAACTCTGGCACATTAGGCTAATAGAGAAGAATACCGCAACGGCAGGAAGTGGTTTGCAAACAGTTTGACATTTACTCTGCTATGCACTCCAGTATTATTTGATGACTATTTTATCCCGGGGCTCTGTTCGGTTACACGGCTATCGGGTCAGTAGTCCCAGGCCAAAGGTAGACTTGGGGGCACAAAACCTCTTATTTCTTCACGGTTTGCCTTGCAGCAGTGGTCTGATCCCCATCCCAAACACAAAAACGGTGGCACAACATCTGACTGAGCTAATCGAGCTGCTCCAGAACAGTATAAAATGCTCTGTTTAATTTGTGTCAGGCAGCCGCTTCATCACTTTCAAATGAGGCAACCGGTACCGGGTGTGTCACCTGAGAAACACCTTTCAAACCACAGGTACAGCCTAACTGTGGATCCGGCCTCCACCACACCTGGACCTCTCATCTATGTGGTAGTTTCTGTTGAGACATGTTGTGTGTCTCTGCTGGTGGACGTCAAAATTACAACAGGTCCAATCAGTCACATTTTGACGCTGGGAAACATCAATGGCTGCACCGTCTTGTAACTTCACATTTCTACCAGGTGCCTCTGCAGCGCTGCTCCTGCACACAGGATTTGGGCTGGGGTTTAGCGACCGTGTATGAAATTAAATAAAAATACTGCTTCAGAACCTTAACGGCGGAATAAAAGTTTGGCCTATTGCATTTACAGCTCAAGTTTAAACAGGTCGCAAACAGAAAGCCTAAAATACGAACGATTTGGACAACAGAGTGTATGGAAAGCCAAATGTGCCACAATTCTATAAACTAAAAAATTAAAATAAATTCTACAGTAGTGTTAGTGTGTTTGATTTATAAGGCAGTCTGGAGCTGAGCTGCTGTCCGTGTTAACCAGTCAGATGTTAATGTTTTTTGAGCAGCCGTTTGCAAACATTTCATGATTAGCACAATAAGCAAAAATTAGAATTTATTTTTATCCTAATTCTTCTCTAATTTTCATTAGATTCACAAATGTAATTACTGCACTGAGTAATATATCGTAACATAAAAAAAAATGTATATTTGATATATTAATATCAAATTTAATTAAAATCATTACATATAACAATGTAACTTTTTTGCTATTTAACAGGATTATCAGCAGGAAACTGTAGTAAATAGGAAAAAGAAAAATAGGTAGCAGACATGAGGGAAAATGGAGAACATAAATAAAAGACAGAGTTAATCGTGTCTGGAAAACGTAATTATGATTTAATTTTAATACTAGTTAGAAAATGTCATGTGTGGGGGTCCATCTTAGATTCTCTTGTCTAGGGCCCAGGCAAGCATGCCAGCTGGCTGGCCTGATTATTTCAGCAAGTATTAAACATATATATAATATATATAATATTAAATATCTAAAATTCTATAATATAAAAGGAACAAGTAACAATTGCCCTGTGTACCAGTGACGCATGCTTTTTGGATAGATTGGGTTTATCAGGAATATTATTGAAAACATCCATGTCAAATACTACAACATTGAGTATCTAGGTCACAAATTTACAAACGTTATATTTAACTACCGTATTTCAACACCTTTTCAAACAAAAACAAAAAAGTGATCTGAAAAAGGAACAATTCTATCCTTAGCAGCCGAAAAAAAGTATTCGACAGTTTCTTGAAAAAATATCCAATTGCTGCTTTAAAACCGCTTTAATTTGTTCCAGATTTTTTTTTAATGGAAAGAGACGATATTCAAACTGGCAATCAGCAGTTAACGCCTTATTGATTTGGCCTTGAGCACGGAGGCAGAAAGCGTTTCCGTACAATTTGATTCAACTGTTCAATCCTTTGTGCAACTAATTACAATTGACACTGACAGTGTTGCCAATTTACCGTAGAGACTTTGTCGCTATATTTAGCGACTTTTCAGAGCCCTCTAGCGACTTTATTTTTAAAAAAAGGGACTAGTCTAGGGACGTTTTTCTGCGTTACTGGCGACTTCACGTGAAAGCATCAGTCAATATGCAGTTACCGTCTTGAGGCAGCAGCGAGTGCTGCCGTAATATATATACTATATATACTATAATATAGTGAACGCTGTCTGTCTCACACAGACACACTGCAGCTGCCTCGTCCTGAAAGCCCCACGCTTGCAGACCAAAGACAGCAGAGAGGAGAGAGACCCACTCCGCTACATTTTCATCTAGAAAATGTACAACGTGTGAGCAAAGCTGCCGGTGATTCTGCCTTGGTTTACAAAGCAGGATATAAATATGATATATAGTTTTTAATCTAGTCTTTTTCTTTCTCTGAAACAGTTGCACTAAAATAATTCCCTGAATTTGATTCTCGCACAGCTTGAATCTCTTATTGTGCCTCTGTTAACTGTCTTTTTGGTCAAATTTGATTTACTCAGTGTGGATTGAGGCCATTTATAAAAATGAATGATTTTATAAAGCTCAATTGTAAACATAATAGTGTTTTAAACACATTTCTGTCTTGCCAAAAGCTTCCTTTTCCTACAGCCTGGATCACAAGTACATGAACAAATATACAAAATTACGTGATGACGTCATCTAGCGACTTCTAGAGACGTTTAGGACAGACAATAACGACTTTTCTTGCTTGAGGAGTTGGCAACAGTGCTGGCAGGTGTGCTGTGGCTGCCTGCTGGAGAAGAAACGGCTCCAGGGGCTCAACTACACTGCAAGAAGGGAACTAAAGGAAAGTAATCTCCTTAAAATTAGTGTATTTGTCCTTGATTTGAGCAGGTAAATAAGCTGATCTGCCAGCGCAAAAGGATTTTTGCACTTAAAATAGGAACAACTCATCTCCATCATCTTATTTCAAGTGAATATATCTAATTATCTTATTTTAGGTATAAAAATACTCATTCCATTGGCAGATAATCTTTTTTAGCTGCTCAAATAAAGGACAAATACACTCATTTCAAGAAAATTTTACTTGTTTTAGTTCCTTTTTTGCAGTGTAGATAACCTAGTTTGTTATACTTGATGGAAGAGGTGAGCTGAATCGTGAAAACGTACGTGTTCCTGCTAGCTTTAACTTGGGTAGTATGTTGATACATTCAAGTGTCATTTAATTTGTGTAGGGCTGAAGTTTTAACCGGTGGGCGTTGTAACTAAGTATGTTGTAGATATGTCTACACTAGTTGTATTTTATTACCTTTTTTGTAATTTTTGTCTTGTCTTTATTGGTTCAGATAATATCAAATCCCACCTAGAAATTGTGTGATTTCTCTGGAAACCAGGATTCCATGATAGCCTTTTGTTTTATTTTGTGTCAACCCTTTTTTATCCTGGTCAGACAAAAGCCAAGGATCAATTATGGAACAGCTGGCCAGTGGATGTGATGAGGGGGCAGACATCTACTCTAGCCTAAGTCAGCTGGCTGCAGCTGCACCAGGTTTCCCTGTCAAGTGGAAATTGTGAAGGAGACTTCTCTGCAATGAAAAGGATCAAAACATTGCAGCAGTACAAACTTCAGGGGAGCACCTTGCTGCATGCATGAGTATTTCATTGATGGACCTGACCCTGAAGCCTTTCATACATGCAGAACTTAGTTTTTTTTTCTTTTAAAGCAATAAAAGATACATTTCTCAGATAGAAACTGTCAACTTTGTAAACAATTTTATAATTGACTATCTGAAGCTCACTTCATTATAAAGCAATGTTGTTCAGGCTCATAATCATTTGTTCTAAAGGTAAATAACACTATTTCTAACGTATGTTGATATTGAGGATTTCTGTAATAAATAAGAGTTTATACCCCTTTGACTAGTTTATTCTGAATCATGCCACGCTGTACTGTGCAAAGCCACACCTTACCACCCACAGGTCAAACTAGACTATGGGAAACGCTGCTGCAATGGACAGACTGTTCAAACCTGGACCGCTTTGAGTTGTGCAAACAACAATGAAAAAAAACTATATAGTTTGTTAAAAATGTGACATTTTTCTTGCTTACCAAATATCTTCTGGTTGCAAAAGAAAGTGATTAGCATTATAGATCTGTTTCAGAATTGGGTTTATTTGCTGTTAACCACATTACTGTCTCAGAAATGTGTTCTGACACATCCATTTAAATTAACATATCTAATCAAGTGATCAGTGTCGAGGGTTATTTGGAGGGGGGGATGTAAATGCGTCCGGTCTGCACTGCTTTTAATTTTCAGGGTCAGTTTCAGTCATTTCAGTTTGCTGCTCTTGTAAAGAGGAGTTTTACTGAGACTGATGGCAATGCCATTTTGCCGGTCATAAACCAAAATATTGGGGAAATTGGATGTGATGATGATGGTAATTACCTTTTAAAGCAATCACAATACATCACTGGGGGAACCTGAATAAGCAGAGTGTCTGGAAGAAATACTGCAGCTGTGCAATCCGTCTAGCTGTCACGTTCTTCCCCCCCCCCTCCCAAAACCACAAACGTTACATCGATGGTGGCGCTAAATGGGAAAATCCGGGAAACACTGTGGTCATTATTCATCAGCTTCTGATAACATGGATCTCTGCTGCTAATTTCCCGCTCATGCCTGGAAGTCTCAACCTAATAACAACCAGGCTGGTGCCAGAAAAGTTTGAAATTAACTATTAACAGAACCATACCAACAGGAGGGAAGCCGTTAAGTTGGTGTTAATTACTTTAAATACGCAAAAGATTAGCCCGACTATGCTAATTAGCTGTGAACCATCAGGAGGAAAGAGAAGTCTTCACAAAGAGGCCCCCGCTGCAACACCATACTACAGTGCAGAGTGTGCCGAATCGTACCTTGGAGACCCAGACTGCAGGAGACGACAGGATCTAAGGCTCAGTTTCTTCTCTGCCTTTCTCCTGGAAATAAAAAAACAAAATACTCAACATTCCTTCAATGCCTTTTTTCCCCCAAAATTGTTTCACTCATGCCATCTCCACAAGGCACATTAATCCTATGGCAATGTATCAGTAATTAGCAGACATTAGCAGTTTTTAATTAAGCTTTGCATTTCATTTTCTTTTCGAAACAGCCTGAACAGATTTGATGAGACTCTCAACTTTTAAACTTCTGAAGCTAATAAATTACTCCATAAAACCAGCAGCTAAACAAATATTTGGGGTGAAAAGTGAACTGGTTTAATTTCTTTATGTAAAACTGAGTGGAGAAACACATTTAGCATGAGAAAATTATACAAAAAAAAAACCTCAATAAAGTGACTGAAACAGTGAGCTCAACCTATAGAAACTGCATTTTATTCACCTTTTGATTCAATTTAAACATGTTGCCTTCTTGGGTTGACTCCTGCAATCAAATATAGTGAATTTTACAGTTGTTTTTTCTGACTTTTGCTCATTTGCGTAGTTTAACTAAAGCCATAGGTTGCAAAGGGATTACAAAGGATCAACAAGAGCTAAATGAGCAAAGTCAATTGCATTGAAGTCATTCAAATATGGGATTTAATCGACACTACGAAAAAAAAAGGACGATTTTTTTAAAAACTGACCATAAGATGACAAACTGGTGAAGCTACATCACAAAGAACACCATACCCATGTTAAAACAAGGCAGTGGCAGCATCATGGTCTGGGGTTACTTCATTAAATGAAGCTAGGCTTTCCGTTAAGGTGCAGAAATTCGTTAACAGCGTTAAACATGAGCCATTTTACCCCAAAACCTTCAGCTGGAGGTTGAGGCTGGTGAGATTAAGCATGCAGTCAAAGCAACCACAGGATCGCTTCACCGTTGTGGGACGACGTAGGCAAGTCCAGGAATAAATCTAAGACTAGATAATCTATGTGGAGAGGACTGTGGACAAGATATATTGTCGCTATTTAATAGATTTTGGAGATCTTTTGCAAGGTAGACAGGACAAATTTTACAAATAGGTCATGACGATAAATGCACATAGCCTCATACCAAAGAAGACTGAAATGTTCCCTGTAATTTGCTTTTTCAGTTAAATTGTTGGATATTTATCCCATTAAAATGTGAAAATATGTTTTTATAATCTAATTTTTTCATATCCCACAATCCAGGCATTTTAACAAAAGGTGTGCAAACTTTAAAAGCTGTAGCTTACTAGATTCAAAGAGCCTGCATCCTCCTACTATGGGACCTTATTGGCTGATAGAACTAAGCAGAACTGCCCACAATAAACTTCAACGGTATTCTTAGGATAAAGAGCTGCTTAGATGTAGTTTCTATATTAGCTGTACCTGATAATAAAAGTCACCTTAAATTACACCTAGTCTGATTAAAAGAGCAGTTATTAAGCCTTCCTGGATCAATTTCATGCATGAAGCTGTTCTGTTGATTTCATTACCAAGTCTAGATAAAAGCCATTTAACTTTCTTCCAGAGCAACAGTTTCTGCAAATGAAATGTAATTACAACATTTTATTAGCTAAATAGCACAAAGAGAATCAATAACTGATCATATCTCAGAGTATGATAAAGTACAGGTTCCTGTAAAATTATTTTGCGTGAGGGCAGGGTGCAGAAGAAGCAATAGGGAGCTCTACACTCACAGAGGAAGCTACAAAAAGAGAAAAACTGTGGCTCAAATAGCAACCTGTTCATACTGAAGCTATAAAATGAGTTCTGTGCTTCTGTCGACTAAGCTATATCAGAACCATCAACCCCATAAATAATAACAGACATCGCAAACCAAACATTTATTTTTAACAACGCACATAGTTGTAGTAGGTGAGTAACTTAAAGTAATTCGGCTTTTACAGTATAATTCACTAATATTTGGCATTTTTGACGCTAAGAACCCACTTTTTGTAAAAGATCTCCCAAATCCTACGTGATTGACTGAAGGATGCAGTCCTGATTTCCACATAGGTTGACATATCTGTTGTCAAATAAATAAAATGCACATTTCCCACTTAAACTCATGAAGTGATTAAGGTAAGTCTATTTATACAAAGGTAAGTGTATTTTTATAGCAATTTTCAGTAAAAAGACATTGAAAGTGCTGATTAGACATAAAAGTATGATAAAAATAACAATCATTAATAATAAAAAAAAAACAGCTTACAGAAAATTGGGTGTTCATTTGTCAAAATCATGAAGATGACTGCACTGCTCTATAGTTTCTTCAGTTATTTTGCAACAAAAGGGAAGAAAACAGTATTATTTTATGAAATACTCCTCCGTAAATACTAAATGCATCAAGATCCTCAGCAGACAGGCCGTTTTATTTAATCATATAAAGTTCAACGGCAAATAGTCTTTTTAACTAGGGATGTGCCCATACGAACATTTGGGCCAATATCGATATCGGATATTAACATTGTCCGATATGTCCGATAACCTATATTTACCTTTGTTTGTGTGTGTTTTACCTTTACGTTTCTGTGATGGTCAAATTTTTTTTTTTTAAGTTTGTACCAACAGAAAACTATGCTAACTAAACTTGTTTCACAGTGAAAATACTGCCACTGATAACGTAGGAGGCGTATGGTAAGATTTTAAATCAGACAATCAATAAAATAGTTTACAAAACTACTACTAATACTATTACTACTGTATTTTTCTGACCATAAGGCGCACTAAATATTCTTCCCAAGTGTGTAATATCACTCCGCCCCTTCATGTACACAGCTCTCTCTTGAGAGGGAGAGCTATCTGTCCCTATTGGGAGGACGGAGTAGCTGGACTACACCGCCCTGTTTCTAAAATAAGGCCAAAATAAACGTAACTTTTATATTGAATTAACCTACTAGGTTTACTGTTGCTAGCGCGTACTCTGGACGCGGGCTGCCTTACATGAATGCACTTCTAGTTTAGACATTACAGTCAGGCAGTCTAGTAGACAGCTCAGGGGTCCTATCAGCTAATGACACAGTGTACCGTAATGCTCCTAATATCCATTGACCGGAGCGGCTTCCTTGCTAACAAATTTTTAGCGCATTGTACCACATAAAAATCTATCAGTAAGCACAAGTACAGTGATCATATATAAGAAGCACCGGATTATAAGGCGCACCATCAATTTTTGAGAAGATTTAAGGATTTTAAGGGCGCCTCATATTCTGAAAAATATGGTACTACTACTACTACTACAACAAATTAAAAATAAAACTCTGACTGCGCAACCACACGTTTTCAAAATGCGGCATCTAAAGACCTGATATTATGGCATTTAAAAAAGCTGTGACATGTTTGGGCACCAGTGCATACAGGTGGTCTGGGGCTCAGTTAGAGGTTACCTTGCCAGTGAGGCACTACAGGGGAATTTTCTTTAAACATTTGCAGCTAAAACACATCATTGTGATGACAACAATGTTCTTGAATATGGTCTCTCGTTGGTTTGGTCTCGCACTAGACGTCCCACACCCTTGGCTTTGTCTCTGCCTCAGCCTTAGTGGTCCTGACAGCTACACTAATCCAGGTAGGAAGTGATTTTAGTCACTTCACTGATTGCTTTGTTCGTCTAGTTTTCACTGGTGTAGTTGTCCAGCTTTAACAGTGATTTCCTATAGAAATCTATGCACTGACTCGGTAATGTACCCTGCAGCCCTGAAATAAAGAGCTCACAGAAAGTGTGACTAGTGTCCGTGACTTCAAGATCTCCATCCTCCTGCATTTGGCTGTGTCTGCGCTGCATAATCAAAGGGCCTCTCTCGGCTGAGCCCAAGACAACTCGTGTGTTTCTGTGTCACTTGGAAAGAGTTACAGGCCGAAGTAATTTAGACCTATTCCCTTGGAAAGTCCTCCCAGGGTGTCCTTGAGCAGCGAGTCTGAGGCACAGAGGCATAAAGCTCCCATTTGTCATTTGGATTGTTTCTCAGTTCCCCCCAGAGTTTGCAGGTTGGGACAAAGAAAAAGACAACATGAAGCTGTTTTATCACATCATGTCTAGCTGCTTTTCACTAAAACAATTTAATATCTCAGAAAAGCAAGTTTCCACTTTTTTTCAGTGTGCTGCTTTTTGCATTTAAATGCCTCACTGGGCTGCTTGACAAATCCACGGCCTGGGTTGCGCCCCTTGCTCCAGTTAACGAGGTTAGATTGAGTTTAACAGGTGTGAAAGCAGAGGAGCTTATGTATGGCACATTCAGCTCTAAATGAATGACACACGGCCTTGTAATGGCTTTCAGAGAAGCTCGACATGTGTCCCAACTCCAGGAGTCACTTCAGCTGGATGGAGCCGTGTCCCTCGATCCCAGCAAAGGGAATTTTGTTCAAACATGCTGTGCTTCCACATTTCTTAACCTCTTCAAATCTCACAATTCTCCATAGCAGTTTTAAATAGCGCTGCTTCATTTTACTAGGGTACATGTGTTAAAAACGTCTCCTATACCCTGTCATATTGATGGTAAATACCAATTTGCTGCCTAAGCATCCTGATAAGTAATGCTTTTAGTCTTCATAGTTTAAAGTGACTCAGCTATTCAGGTTGTTTTTTTTAGGGACATAGTTCAGTTAAGTGCAAAATGTTGCAGATTTTTTCTTTTTGTTACGTTTAAATGTTTCAGATCAGATAAATTATATCAGGCATGGATAGCCTGGATAAATACAAGGTCACCTTTAGAACCAATAAGTGGTGGCACCTTTAGGCATTCGTGTTTTACATAACAGCGCAAGCTATTTGCTTCTGTCTTCGTTTCTAAATTGTATTTTATTTATCCACATTGAAAGAATTCAAGCATTAACAGTTAATTCAAGGTCATACCACAGCATCTTAATTAGAGTTACATCCAGACTTTGTAATTCCGGAACCTCCATTTTGTTCCTTTTGAATCCATCAAAGGTGGACTTTTTGTGCTCCTATAACCCAAGTGTCGTTGAGCTTAATGTCACAAGCTGATCTCCTTTAGGATTTTCTGTAAAAAAGCAGAATGATTGATTCCATCAATTACACCAAGTCCATCCAGATCCAGAAGCTGCCCCAGGTCACCAAAGTACCAGGACCATGTTTGACTGCGTTCTTTGGCCAAGTAACGTTTACGTCGATGTGAAGGGACACAACCTTTTGTTCTCGTCACTCCGTAGAATAATTTCTAAAATCCTCTGTAGGATCATAAAGATCTTTTTAAACAAATGTAAGACAGGTCACTGTGTAACTTTTGGGTCAGCGGTGATTTGGCTTTGGATCTCTCCCATGGAGGCCATTTTAGCCTAGTTTCTATTTCTTATTGTTGGATCATGAACTCTGACCTGAACTGAAGTAAGTGAGGCTTGAAGTACTTTTAATGTTGTTCTGGGTTCTGCTGCGTCCTCCTGGATGAGCGTCTTCTCTAAGCCCCAGTGGGTCGAGGCAGATGACCGTTCACACTGAGCCTGGTTCTGGTTCTGCTGGAGGTTCTCCTCCCTGTTAAAGGGGAGTTTTCCTCTCCACTGTCGCTTCATGCATGCTCAGTATGAGGGATTGCTGCAAAGCCATCAACAATGCAGACGACTGTCCACTGTGGCTCTACACTCTTTCAGGAGGAGTGAATGCTGCTTGGAGAGACTTGATGCAACCTGCTGGGTTTCCTTAGAGAGGAAACTTTCTGACCAATCTGTATCATCTGATTGAATTTGACTTTGTAAAGTGCCTTGAGATTACGTGTTGTGAATTGGCGCTATATAAATAAAATTGAATTGAATCAAATGCTAATTTTGGTCGGTCAGCCAATCCTGGGAAGATTCATCACATCCATGTTTTCTCCATTGGTGGATGAAGGTTCACACTGAGGTTCTCTCAAGAACGAGAGCCGTATATATCATGGACAGTGTTTTTCATCGCTTCTTGAATTTCTTTAGATCGCAGCATAATTATGATGCCTTTTTAGATCCTTTAGCCTACTTCGTGTAGCCCGACAGGTTCTCTTTAAGGGATTTCTTGATATCACAGATCAGGTAGTAATCAGGACTGGCTGTGGTTGGTGAATAAAGATAAAAAAGGGGTGGCAATTATATTTCTACATAGGACCATGTTGGTTTGGATTGAAGGGCATTCAACCCATTTTGAGTTTACTCAGGTTATCTTTGATATCGAGATCTGTTTGATGGTCTGAAACAGAATATGAAAGGAAAATATTTTTACAAAATGAAGCCTTAGGGAAAAAACCAAAAGAAGAGTGTATTTTAAACACAAAACCTTTCCTCTAGAGCACATTTATGCTTGTCATGTTGGTCCTTCAGGCTAATAAATAAAATTAGCGAAAGATTGATTATTAACTGGAACTACAGGGTTGAAGTCCAGGAGTTTTTACACAGGACTAATTAAAGCCAATTAAAAACACCGTAGAGAGGTTCAGACTTTAATGAGAGACAAAATGAGTTAAAAAGGGGTTGCAAAAAATAAGACAAATGGACTTAGGATGTAGAGGTTTATTTTAGTCAGAGACTAAACCAACAAAAAGGCATAAAGACTCCTAGAAAGAACTGAAGACAACCAGTTAACTTTAGATTGTTTAGTAAATGCTGTCCACCTGTGAGTAGTTTATTCTCAGGTATTCACAGCTTTTCCATGAGGGCCTCAGAGGCGTGATGAAGAAGATCAAATAATGAAGACCAAGAAACGCAGCAGACCTGTCTGGAGTCAATTAGGTTATAAACTAATATCCTAAACTCTCAGGATCCCACAGAGGTTTGTTCAATCCACAATCTGGACAATGAGAGAGTTTAGCACAGATGCAAACCTGCCAAAAACCAATAGTAACTCTGGAGGAGCAGCAGAGATCAACAGCTCAGTTGGAAGAATTTGCTGACAACAGCTTTAAGTCACAAACTAAACAAATCTAGCCTCTATTAGCAAAAACTGTTGGATAAAAAAAACAATTATGAGCAAGAGCCTTTTTGCAGATTGTTGCAAATCATTCAGCAGACACTGAAAAAAAGTTCAATAAGGTCCTCTGATCTGATCACTGAAGATAGTGAACTTCAGCCCACATGACAAATGCTGTGTGGTGGAAATACCTTGGACACAACAAGCCAACCCTGGTGGTGACAGCGCCATGCTGTGGGATGCTTATCATTTATTTCTACTTCATAATCCTGCAATAACACTACTTTGTGTAAATCCCAGTAGAATCCCTTGTAATTTATAGTTGTAACATGACAAAACAGGTCCAAGAGGTAGGAATACTTTTGCAAGGCGCTGTAAACATGTCTACAGGACAGAACTGAAGGCACAAAAGAAAGATTTTACCATTTATATCTGAAAACCTGATAAAAAACAACTAGAAAAGACCAAATAATTTGCCTATATGACGTTATATTTAGCATGGATTCCAGCTACTGTAACTATTGCACAACCTCCAAAAACGCGTTTATTATCATCATCATCATCATCATCATCATCATCATCCATGCACGCTTAGCAGAATTTTAAGATGCATGTGTGCAAATATTTTTGCATCAAGTACATTCAAACCATGCTTTTGGCATTGTTCATTTTTTAGCACACATATTCTATATAGTCCAAAAAAGGTAAGGAGAGGTGCAGATAATTGCTCATTAAATCTGAAAATCCCCAAATTTAAAGCTTGACATTGTCAGGGTTCTCTGTGTTGGCTGCTCTAACTCTACTCCTCAGGTGTGTCTAGTTGGCTGAGGAGGCGTGGTCCACACCTGCAGCTCGTTGCAGGCGGCTTCCTCTGGCTTCTTAAGCAGAGCACTGGCAGATGGAAGACGCCGGAGCCTTAACCAGTCGTGGTACGACGTGGCCTCTGTCCCAACTCTCGGAAACCAGCTTGTGAGTTTTTGTTACGCTTCTTTTTTGAGTAACTTTTTGTACCTCTCTGTTGCTCCAGATTTTGGTGCTTGGATGCACTCACCTGTCTTGACGACCCGTCCGAAGAAACAGACCAGCAGACCCGTCTGCTCAGATTTTGCTCTGGCGCTCCCCTCATACTTCCTGGAAGTTACCCAGCGAGGCCTGAGATCCCCTTTCCCAGGTTCTGTTGGTTCTGTGCTCACTCTAGTCAATCCATCTGTCAACCGCTGCCGATGAGGTCGCCTCGGATTCCTCGCCAGCTACATCTGCCGCCCTCAGCCACTAGCCACCTATCTCCATCTGAGTAGTCACATAGAGTTCTCATGACGCTACTTCTTCCCGGTTAGGTCCGCCCAGCCTAATGGTAAGCAGCGCAACTCCTAGCAAGTTTCTTGGCTCTTATTTCAGAAGAACTCACTTGCTCTTTCTTACAGACTTTCCAGCCGTGACGTTCTGACCCAGCCGAGTCACCTGTAGTTCCGTCCATAGACCTGCCTGTTTTTCCTTTAATAAAAATATTTAAACTGTGCATTGCCTCCCGTTCGTATCTGCATGTGGGCTCGTCATCTGAAAACCATGACAGACATGACTCTTATCATGCTAATGTTTTTGTGAGCATGCTAATGCTTTAAAATTTCCCACAATGCATTTCCAGCAGGTTACATACAGCGTTCTGCATTACTTTTCATATCATACATTTCCAGACTCAGATAACGCCAGTTCTCTCTCCTTTTTAGTCGATTTTTGGTTTATAAACACAAATGTTCATTATGAACCTATGGCACGCCATTGGAAAAATTAATAGATGGATGACCATCGTAGTTTTAAAGACCTTAAAAATACTGAAATAAAATTGAAGACTGTTCCAGACTGAGTAGGAACTCAGCATATAGCGGCTAAAAATGTTGTTAGTTTTTAGAAATCAGTTTCAGAAATACTTATTCACCACATAATGTCCAATATTATAAACCATATTAGTGTAAAAAGATAAACCATGAAGGTCTGTAAAAGTTTCATTTTTTTCGCTTCAATTTTTTTTATATAGCGCCAATTCACAACACGTAATCTCAAGTCACTTTTGATCGAAGTCAAATTCAATCAAATCCTCCAGGTTGGTCAGAAAGTTTCCTCTCTAAGGAAACCCAGCAGGTTGCATCAAGTCTCTCCAAGCAGCATTCACTCCTCCTGAAAGAGCGTAGAGCCACAGTGGACAGTCGTCTGCATCGTTGATGGCTTTGCATCAATCCCTCATATCGAGCATGCATGAAGCGACAGTGGAGAGCAATAATCTTAATCTTTCCTGCCGTTAGAGATTTATCGCGTCACAACTCCTCAATGAGATTTATACCTGCAGCCTTCTTCACGCACATTCCCGTCTCCCCTCCTGTCAAATCAGCAAATGGTGGACGTGTGATGGGAGAGAGTGAAATAAAGGAGATTAAAGACATGGAGGCTTGTTTATGCCAAGAAGAAATCTCTCCTGGATTTGTCTGCACGGCTTAGAGACTGAGGAAGCTCCACTTCCTCGCATGTGGGCAAAGTTTCAAAAATTATCCATCAGAGAAGTCCTTAAAGAGCACGCGTGCTCGTCGCGGTTCGCAAACTTCCAACAGCGGTGGAGGGATTTAGTCCTGGACTTCCCAAACTTCTCGAACAGGTGGGATTAGGGTGCAGTCGGTACCATGGGAGTCTCTGCAGAAGGAAAGATTAGCGAAGAAATATCACCTGAGGGCTTGAGGAGCTATCGCTCATAGCGCGAGACTTCCCAGGTATCTAAAATAGCGTGTGTCTGTGTGGTCCATCGCTTGTGTTTGTATTATCTAAGGGAAATTAAAGCATGAATCATTATTAACAGAGTAACGAGCAGCCATGTGTCTTTTCTCCTCCGTCTGATTGTTTAACTCCTTCCCATCCTCCTCCCGACCCTTCAGGACGGCTCCTCCTCGCCTCTCCTCATGGAAACCAGATGCAGTGTTTGATGTGCAGACTTCCTTCAGGTCTCTCTGGGAGATGAAGTTGGGGAGTTTCTTCCCCTTGTTAACAGCGGGCCTGGCAGCCGCCATCCAACAGTCTGCTTCCTTCCCTCCTTGCACGTCTGAGGAACCTTATCTGCCGACTTCAAATGAGCGCTGAAGAGGGGGCCGCTTTGTTAAGGAGCGCTCCAGCTCCTCCGCGCTCGTTAGAAATGTTTTAATTCCTCCTTCAAGTGAAGCTTCTCAGTTATTAGGGAGGAGAGGTCCGATACAGATGCCACGGAGTCACAGTTTACGGCAGAAATGATGAAAGTTTGCAATCGACCTTCATGAAAATACTCTGTCCTCTGGAAAAATGAGCTCAGTCGACTTTAACGGAGCAAAAATTAAATGCTATTAAAAGAGACGACGGCATTTATCCCACAATGGCACCGGAATAAAGCACAAGCCATAATAGTGGAGATAATTACAATGAAATGTTTCCCCAGTAGCTAAGATTCAAGACTATAGCCAAGCCCCAGCTCCCTGTCCTCATCAGCCCTCGTCCTAAACTCCTAAACTCCCCCTTTTCAGATTTCTGTGTTCATTTTTGCTTCATTTAAAGGTATAAACACATTTAGTTTGAAGTTATTGCTGATATTTCTACAGTGGTTTGAGTATGAATCAGTATAGGAGTCACAGAATGCAGGAGTGGATGGTGAGGACAGAAAAGACAGATGGACTGATGGAATAGAGGACTGGATGGAAGTAAATGTGGAGGAAAGGAAAGACTGAAGGGAGGCAAAGTAATTGCAAGTAAGTAAATTTGGAAGAAAGGAAGTAATAAAGGAAGGGTGGAAGTATATATGTCAAGAAGGAAAGAATGACAAGGACGAATAGAAATTAACATTGAGGAAACGACTGAAGGGAAGATGAATTGAAAGGAAGGATTAAAGGAAGGACATTAGAATGGATGAAAGTAAATATGTAAGGAAGGAAAGAAGGAGGAACACTACAAAGGATTGAAGTAAATGTGGAAGGAAAGGAAGGACTGAAGATAGGGAGGATGCAGATGCATAAGTAAGAAAAGGACACGAGGAAGGGTGGAAATACATGTGGAGGAACGGAATGACTGAAGGGAGGATGAATTGAAAGGAATGACGAATTAAAGGAAGGACATTAGAATGGATGAAAGTAAATATTGAAGAAGGAAGGAATAAAGGATGAAGGTAAATATGGAAGGAAGGATGGAAGTAAAGAAGGAATCAGGAGGATGGTGGTAAATATATAAGGGAGGAAAGAAAAACACAGGATGGAAGTAAATATGGAGGAAAGGAAGGACTGAAGGGAGGCAGGATAAATGAAAGTATGAAGAAAGAATGAATGCAAGGCAGGATTGAGGGAAGGACACTACAATGGATGGAAGCAAACATTGAAGGAAAAGAAGGAATGAAGGGTGGAAGTTAGGAAAGAAGGACACAAGGAAGAATGGGAATAAATATGGAGGTAAGGAAGGACTGAAAGGAGTGAGGGATCAATGCCAAGAAAGCAAGAAGGAAGAGTGCAAGGAAGGACTGAAAGAAGAGCTCCAACATGGAAGTAAATATGTAGGGATTATGGACAACGTCAGGAATTAATTACAAAGGAAAGTATTTTTACACACATTCAAAATCAGTGGTTTGATGTGAAACTTCTTTCATCTTTCAACTTCTCATCATCTGTTCATAATATATTAATAATTATCCATTTATATATATATATATATATATATATATATATATATATATATATATATATATATATATATATATATATATATATATATATATATACACTCCTGATCAAAATCTTAAGACCAGTCAAAAAATTGCAAGAATTTGCATTTTGCACTATTGGATCTTAAGAAGGTTCTAAGTAGAGCTTCACAATGTTAAAAGGACAAATCAGTGCAAGAGACAAGAACATTTGAGCAGGGAATTGTCTGAAAACTGCATTTACACTCAAACATGATTTTTTCAGCTGATCAAAAGTTTAAGACCATATTCTTTAAAAGCCAAAAGCTGTGCAAACATCTGGATTCCATGTCATTTTCTGTGAAGTCTTTACACTGTCAAGACCTCCTGATGGCAAAAGCAAAAAAGCTCACTGACTTTGAACGTGGTAGGATTGTTGAGCTGCATAAGCAAGGCCTCTCACAACGTGCCATCGCTGCTGAGGTTGGACGCAGTAAGACAGTCATTTTGCATTTTTTAAATGATCCTGAGGGTTATGGAACAAAAAAGTCAAGTGGTAGACCCCAAAAAATTTCACCAACTCTGAGCCGCAGGATCCGATTGGCTGTCCGTCAAGACACGGGACGATCCTCTACCCAAATTAAGGCCATTACTGGTGCTGACTGCAGCCCAATAACCATCAGACGGCATCTGCGAGAGAAGGGCTTCAGAAACAAAAAACGTCTTCAAAGGCCACGTCTTCTTCAACGCCACAGAATTGCCCGTTTGGACTTTGCAAGGATGCACCAAACATGGGACATTGAAAGGTGGAAGAAAGTTGTCTTCTCTGATGAGAAAAATTTTAACCTTGATGGTCCTGATGGCTTCCAACGTTACTGGCATGACAGGGAGATCCCACCTGAGATGTTTTCTACACGGCACAGTGGTGGGGGCGCCATCATGATTTGGGCTGCGTCTTCCTTCAATGGAACAATGGAGCTTCAGGTTGTGCAGGGGCGTCAAACAGCAGCTGGCTATGTGGAGATGCTGCAGCGGGCATCCCTCATGACTGAGGGCCCTCGTCTGTGTGGTAATGATTGGGTTTTTCAACAGGACAATGCTGCAGTTCACAATGCCCGCCTGACAAAGGAGTTCTTCCAAGAGAATAACATCACTCTTTTGGACCATCCTGCATGTTCCCCGGATCTAAACCCAATTGAGAACATTTGGGGATGGATGGCAAGGGAAGTTTACAAAAAGGACATCAGTTCCAGACAATGGATGCCCTTCGTGAAGCCATCTTCAACACTTGGAGCAACGTTCCCACTAGCCTCCTGGAAACACTGGCATCGAGCATGCCTAAACGATTGTTTGAAGTCATCAACAAGAATGGTGGAGCTACTCATTACTGAGTCCTTTTTTTTGACATTTTGATTTCTGTTTTGGGGGGTTTTCGGGTTTTTTTGAGCTATGGTCTTAAACTTTTGATCAGCTGAAAAAATCATGTTTGAGTATAAATGCAGTTTTCAGACAATTCCCTGCTCAAATGTTCTTGTCTCTTGCACTGATTTGTCCTTTTAACATTGTGAAGCTCTACTTAGAACCTTCTTAAGATCCAATTGTGCAAAATGCAAATTCTTGCAATTTTTTGACTGGTCTTAAGATTTTGATCAGGAGTGTATATATATATATATATATATATATATATATATATTGTCCCAGATTCTACATACAGATATCTTTTATTGATTTATATTAATAACAATATTACATTTTGCTATTCACAAAATATGTCATACTTTATTCACAAAGTATGTCATACTTTATTCAACTTAAAAAAAAATAAAAAATGCAAACTATATATAATGTCATCAAGTCTGTAATAATTTCAAAATATGAACAATATTAATAGTAAAAGTACCCTATCCTCAATTGTTATTTTGATTAAATTTAATTATACAATAGATGTCTGGGCTAAGGGGAGAAACTTAAGACTAAAGTCAGAGAGGAGCCGAGGAGCAAGACCACCACCCATTTAAAATTCAAGGATTTTAACCAATAATCACTCCTTTAGCAACTGGCAGCCATAGTAGAGAAGAACAGGTGAGATGTCTCAGTGTTTACCTGAAGGCCTGACTGATCCCACCATTAGGTGAACTGCAATAATTCAGTATATTACAGTATGGATTACTGCATGGCCGGAGTGGGACTCATTTCAGCCCTTTGGTTTCATGCCTCCGATCGGCCCACTTAAGATAACGACCTATTATTATTAAAATAATATGTCCATTTATTTCAGATTTTATCCTTTCCCGTGTCACTTGTCCGCTTTGTGCATTTACCATCTTACTTTTAATGATAAAAAATATGTAAGACTTTATCGTTTCAAATTATGAGCTAATTTTACTGAAAAAGCAGTGAATCTTTGCACCTTTAGCAGCGGCTGCTTTCAGAGCGTTCCTTGGTTTCATTGTAGCTTCCTCTGCACCGCAGTGGCTCTTTCTTGTAACGATCCCTAGGCATTTGTGATTATGAGTTTTATCCTTGGGATCGTGCATCTGTTCTGTTCTTTCATTCATTCATTCTTCTTTGAAATTTTTTGGCGGTTGGCAAACAACAGATAGATGCATTTCCGCCATCTACTGGAATGGAGTGTGGACCAGAATGACTCTCAGGAATTAAATTCTATTATATAAATGTGTTACTTTTAGATATCGAAATATTCATTCATTGTTTCTCACGTCTCTTCTTAAGTTGCCTTCCAGCTGTTCTGTTACCTTTGATTATCCCACACCTGTGTCCTGTTGAGTTTCAATTACCTTCTGTGTATTTAAGTTCCGGGTTTCTGTTTAGTCTTCGCTGGATCGTCAGTCGTTTAACAGTCAATCCTCAGTCAGTTATTATTCAGTGAACAGTCTTAGTCAGTTAGTTCTTTTCTCCAGTTTATTTTCTGTCCCAGTCCGTAGCCAGCTTTTGTAACCTACCTTATGTTCATTCTGGATTAAAATCACTACCTTCCTTCTGATGTCTCCGCGCCGCCTTCACTGCACACCTGGTCCTCAACAAAAACCTCATACCATGACATTTCTATTCTTAACCGTTCAAACGCCACTGACCGAGAGCACAGACGCGTTACGCCAGGGTATTGTCACGGTCCTCCTGATAGTTAGCCACTCTGCGCCTGGATCATTGTCTCCAGGGGCCTCGTGTACGACAGTGTGCATGGCTCTCGTACTAAACGTTGGTGGAGAGAAATCCTGAAACTTGCGGCACACAAAAAAAATTCTGACGTACCAAACCGTGTGTAGACGGGTCACCGTTGCCTTGATGAATCCCAATTCGCAAGTAATTGGGCGAACCTGCACGTGTACCTAGGACCGCCCTGTCCTCGCCCCTAATTCCGAATACAAATCAGTACAAATACCTGGAAAGCATCGACAACGCGTCCAAATAACCATCGCCGCTGTCAGACCCCAAAATAGCCGTCAGCTTCCCCTGAAAAGCTCCTGTTGCAAAGACTCCAGCGGAGTTGGAGCTGAAAACAGCATCAGCGACGGACCGTTCCTCCTGGTTTCCCTCTGCAACGCCGGGGCCAGTTAAGAAGTTAGCACCAACGCTGCCATTGTTCCACATTAACGCACAACTTTAGGCAGCTATTTTTTTTGTGTGATTCTGTCCTTAGGAATCATCACACCTCACTTGTTAGGGATTAATCTGCTGATACATTACTGTGCGAGGCTAAATGTGATTCTATGTTTTTTACAGCTGAAACTCATGAAAGAAAAAAAACTTCAGCTTTGATGCTTATTGGGTTAAATTAAACTGAATGGAGTTATATTGCACTGTATTTGGGTCAGTTTTAGTAGTTTGTGATGTTTTTTTTATTGTCGACTGAAGGAGTCTGCGTGGATTACTGCACTCTTTCAAGCAGCGTTCATTTTTGTACAGGCCAAATTGGGCGTTAAAACAGCACAAGTTTTTTTTGTGCATGCGCGCGCTTCGTATGCTAAAACCCACATTGACTCTTTTGCATACTGCATAAGAACCTTGAGAGGGAGATTGACAAACACATGGACATACTGACGGATGGACAAACTGGTGGATAAATGGACAGACAAACGGATAAGACACAAACTGAAGGAGAGACAGATGCCTGCATGTATGGACTGAAGAATAAAGCCATGGCTAGATGAGCTGATGGATGGAAGTCGTCCTGAATCAGATGACTAAACCACACTCTGAATCGAAATCTTTAGACCAGTTTAACATTTGAATTATTTACATTTGTTGGATCTTAAGACGGAGCTAAGTAGAGCTTCAAAAGGCAAAGAGATGGGAACAAGAGACCAAAAGATGTGAGCAGGCAATTTATTGAAAACAACTATTATTGCCGAACAGGCTGTTCAGCTGATCAAAAGTTTAAGACCACAGCTAAGAAAAAATAACCCAAGTCAAAAACTGACTCAGTAATGAGGAGCTCCACCGTTATTGTTGATTAGGGCTGGACGATAATTCAATATCAATATAAAGCGATTGATAGAAATATCGATGATCGGGTCAATAAAAAGTTCAACAGAATAGAATAGAAACAGAACAGTTTTCCGTCCTTTTGTATTTTAGCCTAATAGCCTTTTCACCCCCAAACACTCACCGGATGTACAGACAAATCGACTTCCTGTTTTTGTCTAGGGTCAATACGTGCGTGACCATCTGTTTCCTGCGTTTTTCACGTTTCCAAAAGAGCCATTTATGTTATTAATGGGGTTCCAGCAGGTACAAAGTTAAATTAGGTGGATGTCCACCATTCAGACATACGAGGAGCTTTTTTAATGGTTATAATCTAAAAGCATGTTTTAATGAAATAGGTGCATATGTTTGCTATGAAAGCATAGCAGCAATCTTTTAAGTCATATAAAAAAACTCAAAATTTAAATTTAACTCTTTCAATGAAACAAGATCCAGCTTTGTTTCTGGACCGTTTTACCAACAAGGGATTTAGGGTTGTTACAAAGCTGCTCTGAACAGCAACACGCTTCACTCGAACATTTATTTTTAGTGGGGAATAACTGACTCAGTATTCGAAGCTACTCAGAAAAAGTCTCAGTAAACGCGCATCTCGCCCTTGCTGAGGATCTTTGCAGGAGTTAACGGTTTTATGAACAGCATGCTAACGTTAGCTTGTTTCCTCGCTGTGTTGACATGCGCTGAATAACAATTACGGTCTACACGCTTTATTTTTCGGTTTTAATTATTCGTGGAGGAATAAAACATAAAACAAAAACTTACCGACAAGGTTATTCTGCTCCAGGACCAAGCACTGTCCCCTGACCCACTTCTTCTTGGCTGCACTGCAGCAGTCTCCTATCCGGTTGTCCGATCGGTTTATTTGTTCATTTTTAAGACTAATAGTTTGTAATTTCACAAAATAACATTTTACCGGTCTCACTGAACTTTGTGATCGAAAGGTGACCTTACCAGACGCATTTCTCTGAAGTTTCCACAGGTGGAGCTAATCAGTTTTCCAAATGGTGCGTTTAATGCTTTAGGAAATTTGATCATTTTGTGTCATCTTGTTACTGAAAAATGCTTAAACGTGTCTTCCTAAGCCACACATTGTTTCCCAGTCTGAAATATAGTGCAACATTTTTACCAGTACGCTTATCAGTGAGTATGCGTATGACTGGTGCATTCATCTACCTGTCCCAGGTGGGTGGATAAAGTGGTCTTGTATGTAGTTTTAGTGCAGAAAACCTTCCTTACCTTAATTATTGCATTCAGACTGCGCTGTCTTCCACATCTCTATCATGTACAGAACTTTCTTTGCTGCTGTAATCAATAAAATTCATTTTCACAAAGTCAAATTTGTGCAACACATAATTTTCCCATGTTTTTCTGAGTGTGTGTCAATATTAAAATCTTTCAGCTTTTTGCCACCTGACCCAATCTCCATGCATGGTTGCAAAAGAAGTTTAAAATTCGGACAATAATTTAATGCATCCAACACGTGTTACTTTCTGAATAGGTGACATAGGATTAGAAATGTGCAATTTATTATAAAACACATAACTGCACCTTAGATGTACAACATCAGAGACTCGGACCTGCTTGGCTACCACATCATACAGGTTGTGTTTATTTTTAATTGTTTATTTGAACGGGAATAATTAAGATTACTCTACACTATCATTTAGAGCCTTCAAATAAAAAATGACAGTAACACAGCATAGCAAGACAATATACATAACATCAATCTTAAATTACTTTAATTTAGACCACAAGGAAGCTAAAGGACAACGTAGAAGTATCATGCTGTTGTAGCAGCAGTGGACGTCAGACTGTTCAGCAGCTTCTCCAGGAAACCTTGAGGACTCAAAACTAAAACTGCATTATTTAGACGACATTCCAGGAAAACAACATCATACCGTATGTACAGCATGGAGGTGGATGTGTCATGGTCACCAGTTATTTTACAACCAATCAGAGGACGGCTGAGGACACATTTTTCTTCATGTCTTTAATTTAAAGAGCAAAACAAGGTTAATTTTTGTTGATTATGTGCAATCAAAGCACTTTATTTTCTATTTAACAGTAAGTGGTAATTGCAGCTTTTCTGTAGAACACAAAAGACAGAATAATGAAATGATAAAAGACAAGTCATCACTCTCTCTTCTACCAGGACATGTTTATTTACAGCGGCAAAATGATACGAGTCACAAGTGTTCCACGGGTACATACAGAGAAACATCGATAGTTCCCACCTCCTGCACAATTGACACTCAGCAGGGACAGTCCAGGGGACAAAGGGGAGGGAGAGGACACATAATGTACACTGAGCTCAAACACGTCTGTTTTAACCCCTGACAGAACCAAAAGGACTGAGGTTTGGTGGAGGAAACGAGGAGAGAGTGGGTTTAGACTCATATTCAAATACAAAAAGAACATGTACAAACTGTATAGCCTCCAGGCACTGTGCTCCAGTATTTACAGTGATCATTAACAGGCAGCAGAACCGCTCCATGGCAGGAACCATCCACTTGAGATATGCAGGTACATGTTTTTGCAGTGAGAAAACAAAGCCGGCGCTTTACGGGTTCGAGATAAAAGCCAGCAGAGTCTGAGGCGGGGAACAGCGGCGGCGGCGGTGGTGGGGCTCACAGAGACACGCTGCAGCCGGGGGGATTAATCACTGTCGAGAACTACATAATCGTGTTCTGCTCATCGGAGCGCAGTCCCAACCCCACAGTGAGAAAACAAAAGGAAGGAGAGGACGACTCGCAGCATTCACACCTGGTATGCAGTCGTCACCAATGCGACCTGCAGAGCTGCGTGATGCCGCCAACACTAAAAAAACAAACAAAAAATAACTAAGCAACAGTTAAAATAAATCTTGGGACTGCAGCTCAGATCATTTGTAGTTCAGTAAATTCTGATTTGGTTCCACTGGGAGATCTTTTTTTGCTTTGAAAAAAAAAAACTAAAATGAATGTGCACACACTCGTGGACTTACAGTACTGTACGTGCAGATACATTCAACAGACATACATGCAACCTGAAGTGTACTCACTCACACACGCATGTATGCACACACACGCACACACACACACACACACACACGCGCGCGCGATGATGCATTACACACCATTAGAACCAGCGTTCTAAAGACCGTAGCTTTACTTCTGAGTTCCCACACTTTTATCAGGTGAACGTTTCAGAATTTTCCAAACTCAATTTCCCAGAATTCCTGGTGCGTAAATGCCAGTTTAACAGGAAATACCGAATGTCACCAGGAAGTGGAGCAGATTTCTACAGGGGGTCAGGATTGATAAATGGAAAAACAAAGAGACGGGAGGGAGGAAGGAAGGATGGAAGGACACAAGGAAATATTTAAATTAAACCAGGAAAGAAGGACAGAGGTAAGGAAGGAGACAACAAAAGAAGATAAGACAGTCAGGTAAGAAACAAGGAAAGAGGGATGGACAAATCAAAGGAAGTGGCATAGAACAGAAGGAAGGAAGAAAAAGTAAGGAACGACTGAAGGAAATGATAGGAAACAAGTGAGGGAGTTAGGACGTTAGGAAGAAAGGAAAGAGAGAGACAAAGTAGTAAAGAATGAAGGACAAGTAAGACAGGAAAGATTGAAGAGTGGTAGAACACAGGGGAGGATGGTGAGAAGGGAGGATGTGAGGAAGGAAGGAACAACAAAAAGAAAGGAAGTAGGACACAAGAACGAGAAAATACAAAGAAGGAAGGAAAAGTCAGGAAGGACAAACGTGGAATAGTAAACAATCAAGTAAAGAAGGAAGAAATGCAGAGAGTTAGGGTACAAGAAAGGAAAGGACACAAGGAAGAATGAAGAACACTAATAAGGAAGGGAAGTAGTAGGACAAGGAAATAAAGTCAAGAGGAAGTAGGGAGTGACAGAAGGACACAATCAAGAAAGGGAGGAACACAAGGAATCACAAAATGACTCGAGGGGAGGAAGGATGGAAACAAAGAGCGACCTTTAGACAATGGTTTAGGAAATGAAGTGTGGAATCACGGTTAATTTTCCATAATTTCCACCTGGAAAATCCTGAAACCCAAACCCATCCTCGCCCAGAACGCGTAGGAACCCTGTTGGTTTGTTTCTGAGCATCAGCCTCCGCCCAACGTCTATCCGGGCCCCTCCGTGTGAGTCCAGCGTGGCCGACTACAATCCCCAGACTACCCCACGGTTCCCCCAAACTCACGGCGTCACAATAAAAAGTCGACACATTCTCAGGCGCAGAAACCAGCAAAGTCACGGAGCGAGCCGGACGAAAGCGTCGCGCTGCTAACGAAGCTAACGAAGGGGAGAGAAAGAAAGAAAAGGCACATTAATGCTGCAATCACTGCCTCAGTTGAATGCTGGGAAATAGCCTCAGGGCACGGGGTTTCCTTAAGGGAAAGCAATATTACACCACCACTGAACTTTAGACCTGAACACAACGGAAAGAGGAGAGGAAGGAGGAAATAAAACTACTACTCATCTGAAGGGGGGGGGGTGTTAACAACAAAAGCCAAGCCTTTTGCATTGTGGAAAAAAAGACATCCTTTTTTTTTTATATATATTTACATAAAAGCTCTGTAAAATATCCGCTTTTTTCACCTATGTACAACACATAACGACATCAGAGAGAGTCAGAAACAGAAAAGGTTTGTTTCTTTTTGTGGGAAAATAAAAGCAGATCTGGGACAGGAATGAGGGGGGGGGGAGGGTAACTTTTCTTTCATGTTTCCATGCTTTGGCTGATAATATCCTCTGCTTTCTTTATCTGTATAGATCAGAAACTGTACCATGCGCTTGACAAACACTCATTTTAACTTTTCTTGGATTTTTTTTTTTTCCTGCAGGTTTTCCAAAAATCCCGCCAACCTTGAAACAAACTGCGGCTACATTTGCATCTGATTAGCCTGAAATCCAGCTTGGCTATTATTAAAGGCATAAAGCGGTTGTTGCAGTGACAACAACATCCACAGCATGGAAACATTACGTCCGCACCCTTTATTCTCCAACTCGTTAAAAACAAACAATGTGGAGGCCAGAACCACCCTGAATCTCACCTGGGCTTTGATAAAACGCAATAAAAAAAGGACATTCTGAGGAATTGCACGTTTAAAGATCTGATAAAGCGAGACAGAAAAAAAAGGCAGAAAGTAAAACAAAATACAATCATTGATTAACAAGAGCCTCCTACTGAATCCGCGTGCTTTCTGGGTGATCCTTTCTTCCTTTCCTGTTTCCTCTCCTTTAATTTTATTTACACATGCCTTTCATTCAGGCATCAATATAAACAGATATAGTATTTTAATCCACTATTTTCCAGTGTTTTCACTTTTCCAGGGGTTTGGTCTCATGATCCGAATGTTCTTTTGGTGGCGAGGGGGACCGACCCCTTCTCCTTACCTTTACATCTTTTATTATTTTTATTTTTTAGCTTTTTTTTTCTTCCCGTTTACGCCTTGCTGTCGTCTGGCTTTATGTGGATGCTGTTGTCACTGTGCACTTTGATTTCAATCGTATCCGGCTTGAGAGACTCTTTGCCATTTTCTTCCTTCAGCGGCAGTTTCCTGCGGGGAGGAGAAGAAGCAGAGAGGACAGAAAGGGGACGTGAGATTCACGGCGTCCACCGTTCGCAGCCAGACGAGACGACAAATTAAAGGATGGCCACAGTTGGCGGTAAAAGACAGATTCTGGAGAGATGGGTTTCTATGAAGCACAAACACTAAATGCAGGACTAAAATGTGCACATAAACCAGAGTGCTGTTAAGATTCATTTAATTTAAACTCCATGAATAATTTACATTTTTTTAAATGCATGAATAAGTTGCATATGATAGTATTAAAAAGCTCTTTATATTAAAAAAAAAAGGCCAGTGGGGATATTAAATCTAACAGCCTCTCCACAGTTACACAAAAGGGTAATAGATCGACAGGAAGACTGTGGATAGTTGTTAGTTTATCAGCTGGTAGATATACGTGTTTAATCTAGGAGCAGCTTTCCACACCCAGGTAAACCCTCCAGGGGAAGTAATACTCCTGACTTCCAATTATGGAAACTCCTCATCAACCGTTCACTTCTCTGAAGCTTCATCTTTGCTGCTTTAAACAAGTTGCCGCCCACTTTGTGGCGGCCGTGCAAACTGATCGTCAAGTTATAATGTCGCTAAAACCTCAGACATGACAGGGTTCTTAATATGGAAATAACGATGAAACTGACTTATGTCATAAAGCAACTCCTAAAATGAGCATATGACCAAGGTACTAAAGCTTTTCATGTTTTCTGTTCTCTTTGTTTTGTTCACAGGGTCTCCATGGATCTCCAAAATATTTGGTTTAATACTGATAGTTTATGATGCATCTTTTAAGACTAAAATTAACAATAACACTCTGGTCTGAGTCATAAATCAGGCATTTATGGGACCTTTTATTCCTCCTGCTCTGCCTTGCGACTTCCCAAAGATGACAGCATTTGGTCCAATAGAGTTAAAAAGGAGATCATAAATCAGCCAAACATAAATCATTACAAAATGATGAAGATATTGATATGAGTACCCTGTTGCAGCTACTGGCCGAACCATCAATGATCCTTCCTCTGTTCTACCTCTGGTGAGAAGTAAAAACACCATTTTTACTTCCTCTAAGACTATATTTACACTGCAGGTCTTCATTCTCAAGTGACATTTTTTATTTGCTGAAAAATAGTTATTTGTTGTTTGTTTGTTTGCGTGGTTGTTCATATTACTAATTAAAGCAACCGCCATCAGGCGGTTCAGAACTCCAAAGTGACCCGGATGACAGAAGGAGACGTCACACAGCAGCATGCTGTTTATTGAAGTAATGGCAGATGTAATTATTACTTGAAGTGTTCAATAAAGTTTGGTTAAAAGTAAAACATAGTAGCGGATAGTGTCGTCTCTGTGTTGTATGAAGTTCTTGAGTAACAGAAGCCGACAATATTAAAACCACATGATAACAAGAAGGTAAGAAGAAAGCAGCGCAACTATTAACAATGGACTTTTATGGAGCCAGGAGTAATATCCAATACGTATCTGAATTACTACCATATATGGAAGTGCCACAAATCAGATTTTTTGGGAGGGTGAAAAGATCGAAATTAGGCTGTTCACACTGCCATGAAAAAGACAGACATGGGTCGCATATGGGCAAAAACATTGGTTATGGGTGGCATATTGGCAAAAAGATCGTATATGGGTGGCATAAGGGCAAAAAGATCGGTTGTGGGTCAGATATGGTCAAAAGATCGGATATGGTAGACATATGGGCAAAAAGATTGGTTATGGGTGGCATTAGGGCAAAAAGATTGTATTTGGGTCACATATGGGTAAAAACATTGGGTGTGGGTGGCATATGGGCAAAAAAATTGGCTATTGGTGGCGTATGGGCAAAAAGATCGGATATGGGTTGCATATGGGCAAAAAGATCGTATATGGGTCGTATATGGGCAAAAAAAGTGTATTTGGGTCGTGTATGGGCAAAAACATTGGTTATGGGTTGCGTATGGGCGGAAAGATCGGATATGGGTTGCATAAGTGCAAAAAGATTATATTTGGGTCGCATATGGGCAAAAAGATCGGATATGGGTCGCATATGGGCCAAAAGACCTGATTTGGATTGCGTATGGGCAAAAAGACTTGTTATGGGTTGCGTATGGGCGAAAAGATCAGATATGGGTGGCATAAGGGCACAAAGATCGTATTTGGGTCGCATATGGGAAAAAGACCTGATTTGAATTGCGTATGGGCACAAAGATTGGTTATGGGTTACATATGGGCAAAAAGATCGGATATGGGTCGCATATGAGCAAAAAGATTGACTATTGGTCGCATATGGGCAAAAAGATCGGATATGGGTTACATATGAGCAAAAAGATTGACTATTGGTCGCATATGGGCAAAAAGATCGGATATGGGTCGCATATGAGCAAAAAGATTGACTATTGGTCGCATATGGGCAAAAAGATCGGATATGGGTTACATATGGGCCAAAAGATCATATTTGGGTCGCATATGGGCAAAAAGATCGGTTATGGGTCGCATATGGGCAAAAAGACCTGATTTGAATTGCATATAGGCAAAAAGTTTGGATATGGGTCACATTTGCCTGCAGTGTGAACAAAGCCTAAATATTTGAATTCGACTGATCTGAAGATCTCACCAAACAAAAATGTGGTAAGAACAAAGCAAAGTTGTTATCTCCTCGTTTTGATGCGTCAATGCCCCTGACAAAGACAACATTACACACTGCTGCTTAGAAAATCAAACCTTTAGCTATTACCTTGAACCATAAACTACAAAATAGTTAAGTCATGAAGTTAGGGTAGTTGGCCGGGTTTAAATATGAAAGCTGCAGAACACTAGGGCAGGAACGGAAAGGAAGGACACAAAGTTAGACTGAGAAACAATAAACAAAGGAAGGACACAATGAGGTGAATACGTAAGGGCACAAGGAACAAATGAAACACACAAGGAAGACATAAATAAAGACAGAAGGAAGGAAAGAAAGAAGGGTATAAGGGAGACATGAAGAACATTAAGAAGGAAGAAAAAAGGCAACTTTTAGAACATTGCATTGGGAATAAAGTCTGAAAAATCAAAAAATGTCTTCATTCTTCTTTCTAACCTTTCCAGACTGCTTAGGAACCTTCAATCTTCAAACCAAACAGCATCTACAAAACACATTTCAGGCCGTGGGGAAATCTCTCCAGGCCGTGTTTCCAGTTATGATTTTTATGTAATCTTCATGTAATTCACTCATCCGTTTTGTGATCTTTTCAGCGTAGAAGACAAAACAAACAGAATTCAGCCAAGCAGAAACCTTAAATAGTGAGAATGGATTTTTATGCCATGATTTATATCTGTTTTAAATTATCCACAGGTAGACTATGAGCTACATAAATCTTCTGAACCGGTGGCCCATTGTTTTTCAGGTCAGTGAGATAACGTATATAAGCCAAAGCCATTTTGGCTCTTATTACCTTTAAATCACTAAAGCCTAACCAATAAGTACTAACAAATGGATAAAAACAATGCAAAATCTGTTTATTTATATTATAAACCTTTTTTCTTTTTTACTTCAATCCCTAATATTTTGTTCTAGGCCAAAAAAAAATATACAAAGTATTGAATTGCAACCCTTCCTTCCCATTAAAGGCTAACGGTCTCTCTCTCTCTCTCTCTCTCTCTCTCTCTCTCTCTCTCTCTCTCTCTCTCTCTCTCTCTCTCTCTCTCTCTCACTCTGCCTTTAGAGAGCATTTCTTATTTATTAAAGGAAATCAATAAGAACCTCCAGCTTTTACCTGCATTCACATCATCAATGCACTTCTGCCTCACATTTTGTTCCTTTGTTGCTTGTTTTCCTGATCTAATCTTTAAACAAGGATGGGGTCACCTGCAGTGAAAGCTGAAATAGCCCCGCTCTTTGCCGGCCTGCTGATATGTGTATCAGCCCACCGGCAGGTCAGTATTAACACACTTTAGCTGAGGGCTACTCATTTGCTGAGTTCACAAGGTCGCAGTGCTTTTTTTTTTTATTATTCTGACGCCCCTCCTGGTAATCATTCAGGACTCGCCTGTCACCTTGAATCGGAAACCATCCATCAGCTGATGCTTCTGACTGAAAAATGCAGCTCAATCTGCTCAGTCAGCTATAAAACAAAAATAAAAAAAAACGCTGGTGGAGCACGAGGACCGACACAATGCCATAAATTTATAATTAATCCACATTATTTACATGTTTAATTCAGAATTATAGATGGTTGTTATTATAGATATAAAAGATGAGGTATGATGTCGATATGTGACCGTGTCCTGCTCCTCCATTTTAACCGGGCATGTTTCTGGGCTGTGGCGTCTCTCAGTATGCCAGCAGGGGGGCGATCATGCCCAGTTTCCCCCTTTCCCCATTTTAACGCACCTTAGTCATCAACACACCCCTTTACAAACAAGGAATGAAGATAGAACTATGGATTTACACTCTAACATATGTGATGGGGGTGGTTTGGGGGCATTGTTTTTTCTTCCTCTCCCTTCTACGTCTGGCATGGATGGGGGGTGCCTGAGGCCCCCCCCCTGGTATCTTATGGCCTGGCTGGGGGTCTGCACCTTGTTCAGGGATGCCTGGGGACACTATGTCCGACTACAGCTTCTGCCTCGGCTATGGCGTCCCCTGGGTATTGTGACAGGGGTGCTGCTATAGTTATTTATGTTTACAACCTTGATTAACCCAGAAAACTGTAATATTCTGTTACATTAAGAGCAACTAAACCCCAAATAAACTCTTTTTTTTTGCAGATAAACTGTATAAATCGGACCTTGAGGGTGCTAGCTTTATGTTATTTTAGCGAAATTGAAATTTGAGTATAAACCTGTTTAATTCTGCACTATTTGATCTAAAAAAACGCTTTAGTGCTGCCCTCTATGGGTTAAAACGTGGCTACTGCAGTTGAATTTTCCTGTTTGTTAAAATGGTGCAGCTTGGTCCGTGTCTACGTCACAGCCCTGGTGTTCGGGAACAGTGGCTTATTCTCCAAGGTGACAGCGTTCCAGTTTCCTGTTTGTATTCGCCATTGTTCATACCTGCCCTCTTTTACAACCATAACCATGACAAAAACACTGTTCTATGTGGTATTACGATCTCCAAGTAGAAACTGAACGCACCATAAAACCATCTCATCCAGACGCACGCCACAGTGCCGAGTGAGGAGTTGGAATTGCGAACATTTTTCAGGTGATAATCTTACTACCTATTACTACTTATTAGTCTGCATACATTTTATTTTAGGTACTTAGATTATTTAGTCAAATCAAATCCACTGTCCTGACCACACACCTACTTAATGAACCGTCACACTCACACTTCAGTGTCTCTTGGTACAGCTTACTTTGGTGGAAGTTTTTAAAAATTGGTCTGGTGCAAGGTTATATTTTTACACATCGGCTTGAGTTACACTTTAAACATATTAGCAAACTGCACTGTTTTTTTTTTAATACTTCTAATGTGATTATATAATGACATTCATCAAAAAGTAGATGAAATGTTGCAAGAAGTAATAAAACATTACCATTAACTAATGAAATTTATTTTCAAAAACTGCCAAACTAAACTGATAGTTTTACATTAAAGAGCAAATATAAGTGAGAAAATAACATAAATCAGACTACTGTTTAAAATCTCTTCTTGTAGTAAAACACTTAAATAATGGTGGCCTCACCTACTACCTGTAAGGTCACACGTATTGTCTGTTTTGAATTTTAAAGCCTACCTTTATCGGTTAATTTTCTGTTTCCCAGTGAATTACTGAAATTGCTTTATTGCCCAGGACTAGTTGGACCTTCCGTATTTAGCTCAGCGAAGCTATCAGGTCAATCTTTCTTCTTGGCATCAAATGCAGCAGCCCCAGTGAGTGCAGTAGCAGACTGCTGATCAGTTTTCACCCCTTTAAAAGCCTCGAACCTTTACAGAAACATTTTACACGCTGAATTTTAATTAGTTTTTAGAACTCCAGAGGCGCAGATATTCAGATTCAGTGAACTTCTGTTTTCCATGTGAAGCATTGGTCTTATTAAGGAAAATCAATCCCCTTTAGAAACGTGCGAGACTGAAGGTTATATAAGACTTCAGCTGGGAACACAATAAGGGTTGACGAATCAGTTTAATATCTGGGAAGTCCTTTGGGAAAAAAGTGCTTTAAACGTGTTCACAGACGAGCTAATTCACTTGAGTTAGCTTAAAAAAAACAACAACAGACAAATCTACAGCTCAACAGAGTTCACCCCGGGAGTGAACTTTGATATTTTAAGTCTTCATTAATAGAAGTTTTTATTTATGCAAGCAGTAATTCAGTTATTTTTAAAGGCACCCTGCATCAGCACAGAATTACATTCGAACCGCCATGCTGGACGTTGACTGAACTCCAGGGGAGTTTTTCAGCAAACCAGATCATTAATGTAAAACAGTGACCCTGCGTGATGCTGTACCTAATAAGCCCAAATATTGCAACTGGCTACAGGGGGTTTCCCTTTGGTTGATTGGTGGATGCTGGAGTGGCTGCAGAGTAGAGCCAATTTCATGTCTCATTAGCTTCATGCAAACCCAGATTGGACTTCAGATGGGGAGGTTTCCTCAGATCTTGGGAAAATGTGTTGCCTCTCGCTGTTTCCTCTTTCTTGAATGTAAATCAACGGAAAATGTATTCGCTGAACCGACATATCAGTAAAGTTGGCCATCAAAGTTATATAACAGAGGTTGTAAAATGAGAGGTTTGAGTTGTAACTCTTTATATCACGCAGTGTTTTAGATGCAGAACATCTTGAACCCGGTTTCCTTTTTTCATTTTTAAGTAACCAGTCTTTTAATATTTTACTGCAACACTTTTATGATATTTTAGAAGTTCTTTTGAAGATTTTATTGACACATTATGAACTTTCTTCGTTCCTTTATTACATTTTTATGGCTTTCAAAATGTTTTTTTTTTACAGACTTAACTAAATAAGTCTGACAGGAAGCTCTAGGATCTAAGTAAAAGGCGTACACTGAACAATGCAATGTTGCAGATACCGGTACCAAAAGAATAGAAACAAACAAGATATAAAACTGCTAAATTTGAAGGAGATGCCAAAGAAATTGCCAGCTTTTGCCAATTTTATGAAGCATTGATTTTTTTGGAGCCTCTTCCATTTGTTCCTGCACACTCCTGGTGTTTCACTTCTGTAAATAGTGGGTAACAAGCTCCACGGCTATTTTATGTACCAATACCTGCCAAAAGTCTCTTTCTAAGCTTGGGAGGATGACCCAATGGACTCCATTTAGTATATCAATCCTTCCTTTACAGCAACGGTGAGAATCCCTGCCATCACCTTCGTTTGACTTGGATTTTAACTCAACTATTCTCCCTGCAGGCTTGTCCTTTTTGCGTGTTAATATTAATTTTAAACACCAGAGACATTTACTGTTGCTTAAGTGTTTTCAAAAAGCATGTATCTGCTCTGACAATCAACGTTTCTGATAAAATATGGCTGATGATGGTTATTGATTATAATACCTCTAAACTGCTACATGGTTATGAAAGATCTTTGCTTGAAAACGCTGCATTTTTTAGGACAAATAATCCTTTCTTCAATGCTACACAAGCAGTACCTCAGGTTAATCCACTGCCTCTGTGCACAAACAGTCTCAGACGTTACATTCGAGTTAAAGCAAAGCAAAGGTACTGTAGCTGGGCCTTGACAAGCAGCTGAATGTGCTCTGAGAGCCAGCGGCACCATGCGCCATGAGGCAGGCTGGTGAGATAAAACGCCGCCTATGCACATGTATATTTCTAATCTCTAAGCTTGTTATTGACCACCAAAGCACAAGCGGGGTACCTTGTTCTTTCCTCATCTGACGCTAATTAAGCACACTGCCATCGACTGCAGGACACAAAGGCAGACTGCAGCACCTGGTTTTTTACAGTTAAATAAAGTGGCTCCCAAGCTGCAGGCTGGCTCACGTTTTGTTTACACTATTATGGGTTTCTTTCACAAGCTCGCTTATTGTTTCAGGTATGATCCAGGGTCTTGCCCAGGGGTTTGAAGGCTCATTTCCTTCCTACATAGATCAGCCACCTCCCTGTTTTATGTGAGTCTACAGTATAAGTAAAGGAAATGCAGAGGAAAACTGCACTAAGACAACAATCCATCTGCACAAATTAGGACATTGCAGTAAAGAGACATTTTACAATCCTCAAAAGTTCAAGTAACATGAAAAAAACGAATAAAAATTAAATGAAAGATATTTTAAAATTAGCTGTAATCTGCACCATTTGAGATCCAAAAGATCTGCTGAGGCCTTTTAAGTCTGGAAAGGGATTTAAAGAGGTCTTACAGCAATTTATTATTATATTCATAATTATATTATTATTATTTATTCCAGTCTAACTGGAGGACATTAGTCAGGCTCAAAACCAAATACAGTTTCCAGGAGAAGAACCCTATACCATCTGTGAAGCACGGAGGTGGGAGTGTCATGGTGAGGGAACGTTTTGCTGCAGCAGTGCCTGACCAGCTCTCCATCATAGGAACCGCCATGAATTCTACCGTGTATCCATAGCGAACTGAGGAAAATATGAGAACATCTGGAGTAAAACTGAAGCTGAAGCATAACTTTGAAAAGGAGAATGAACAAACACATACAAAAATAAAGGGAACACTAAAATAACACATCTTAAATCTCAATGAATGAAATATTCTCATTAAATACTTTGTTCTTTACAGAGTGACATGTGCTGAGAACAAAAGCATACAAATTATCAAAGGAATTCAAATTTATTAACCCATGGAGGTCTGGATTTGAAGTCACACTCAAAATGAAAGTGGAAAAACACTACAGGCGGCTCCAAATTTGATGTAATGTCCTTAAAACAATCAAAATGAGGCTCAGTAGCGTTTGTGGCCTCCACCTGTCTGTATGACCTCCCTACAACACCTGGGCAGCTCCTGATGAGGTGGAAGGATCTCCTCCCAGGCCTGCACTAACTCATCCACCAAGTCCTGGACAGTCTGTGGTGCAACGTGGCGTTGGTGGATGGAGACATGATGTCCCAGATGTGCTCAGTGGGATTCAGGTCTGGGGAACAGGCGGGTCGGTCCATAGCATCAATGCCTTCATCTTGCTGACACACTTCAGTCACATGAGATCTAGCATTGTCTTGCATTAGGAGGAACCCAGGGCCAACCGCACCAGCATGTGGTCTCACAATGGTCTGAGGATCTCATCTCTGTACCTAATGGCAGTCAGACTACGTCTGGTGAGCACATGGAGGGCTGTGGGCCCCCAAAGAAATGCCGCCCCACACCATTACTGACCAGACCGGTCATGCTGGAGGATGTTGCAGGCAGCGGAACGTCCTGCGCGGCGTTGGGCTGGAGCATAACCCATAAGCTATGCTGGATGAGCTGCACTACCTGAGCCACTTGTGTGGGTTGTAGACTCCATCTCATGCTACCACTAAAGTGAAAGAGCCGCCAGCGTTCAAAAGTGACCAAAACATCAGGCAGAAAGCAGAGGAACTGAGAAGTGGTCTGTGGTTACCACCTGCAGAACCACTCCTTTATTGGAGGGTCTTGCTAATTGCCTAGTTTCCACCTGTTGTCTATCCCATTTGCACAACAGCAGTGAAACTGATGGTCAATCAATGTTTCTGGACAGCTTGATTTCACAGAAGTGTGATTGACTTGGAGTTACATTGTATTGTTAAGTGTTCCCTCTATTTTTTTTGGGCAGTATAGTTTTTCCAAAATATTTATCAGAATTATAAATTAATAAACCCATGGACATCCGTCCGTCCGTCCGTTGTCTTCCGCTTATCCGGGGTCGGGTCGCGGGGGTAGCAGCTTCAGTAGGGAGGCCCAGACGTCCCTCTCCCCAGCCACTTGGGCCAGCTCCTCAGGAGGAATCCCAAGGCGTTCCCAGGCCAGCCGGGAGACATAGTCCCTCCAGCGTGTCCTGGGTCTTCCCCTGGGTCTCCTCCCGGTGGGACGTGCCCGGAACACCTCTCCAGGGAGGCGTCCAGGAGGCATCCTGACCAGATGCCCGAGCCACCTCAACTGGCTCCTCTCGACATGGAGGAGCAGCGGCTCTACTCTGAGTCCTCCCCGGATGACTGAGCTCCTCACCCTATCTCTAAGGGAGAGCCCAGACACACTACGGAGAAAACTCATTTCAGCCGCTTGTATCCGGGATCTCGTTCTTTCGGTCACGACCCAAAGCTCGTGACCATAGATGAGGGTAGGAACGTAGATCGACCGGTAAATCGAGAGCTTCGCCTTTTGGCTCAGCTCTCTCTTCACCACAACGGATCGGTACAGCGCCCGCTTCACAGCAGACGCTGCACCAATCCGCCTGTCGATCTCCCGCTCCATCTTCCCCTCATTCGTGAACAAGACCCCAAGATACTTGAACTCCTCCACTAGGGGCAGGACATCCTCCCCAACCCGGAGAAGGCACTCTACCCTTTTCCGGTTCAAGACCATGGTCTCGGATTTGGAGGCACTGATTTTCATCCCGGCCGCTTCGCACTCGGCTGCGAACCGCTCCAGTGAGAGCTGTAGATCACGCCCTGATGAAGCCAATAGGACCACGTCATCCGCGAATAGCAGAGACGCAATCCTAAGGCCACCAAAGCGGATCCCCTCAACACCTTGGCTGCGCCTAGAAATTCTGTCCATAAAAGTTATGAACAGAATCGGTGACAAAGGGCAGCCTTGGCGGAGTCCAACTCTCACCGGAAACGAGTCCGACTTACTGCCGGCAATGCGGACCAGACTCTGACACCGGTCGTACAGAGACCTGACAGCCCTTATTAAAGGGTCCGGTACTCCATACTCCCGGAGTACCCCCCACAGGATCCCCCGGGGGACACGGTCGAATGCCTTCTCCAGATCCACAAAGCACATGTAGACTGGTTGGGCAAACTCCCATGCCCCCTCAAGAATCCTGCTGAGGGTGTAGAGCTGGTCCAGTGTTCCACGGCCAGGACGAAAACCACACTGCTCTTCCTGAATCCGAGATTCGACTATCCGACGGACCCTCCTTTCCAGAACCCCTGAATAGACCTTACCAGGGAGGCTTAAGAGTGTGATCCCTCTGTAATTGGAACACACCCTCCGATCCCCCTTTTTAAATAGGGGGACCACCACCCCAGTCTGCCAATCCAGGGGAACTGCCCCCGATGTCCACACAATGTTGCAGAGCCGCGTTAACCAACACAGCCCCACAACATCCAGAGCCTTAAGGTACTCAGGGCGAATCTCATCCACCCCCGGAGCCTTGCCACCGAGGAGCTTTTTAACAACCTCGGCAACCTCAGCACCAGAGATGGGAGAACCCGACCCAGAGTCCTCAGGCTCTGCTTCCTCAATGGAAGACGTGTTGGTGGGATTAAGGAGGTCTTCGAAGTATTCCGCCCACCGACGCACGACGTCCCGAGTCGAGGTCAGCAGCACACCACCCCCACTGTAAACAGTGTTGGTACTGCACTGCTTCCCCCTCCTGAGACGCCGGATGGTGGACCAGAATCGCTTCGAAGCCGTACGGAAGTCTTTCTCCATGGCCTCTCCGAACTCTTCCCACGCCCGAGTTTTTGCCTCGGCGACCAGCCGAGCCGCCTGCCGCTTCGACTGCCGGTACACATCAGCTGCTTCCGGAGTCCCACAGGCCAAAAAAGCCCGGTAGGACTCCTTCTTCAGCTTGACGGCTTCCCTCACCGCTGGTGTCCACCAGCGGGTTCGAGGGTTGCCGCCACGACATGCACCGACAACCTTGCGGCCACAGCTCCGACTAGCCGCCTCAGCAATAGAGGCGTGGAACATGGTCCATTCAGACTCAATGTCCCCCGCCTCCCTCGGGACGTGTTTAAAGTTCTCCCGGAGGTGGGAGTTAAAGCTCCGCCTCACAGGGGACTCCGCCAGACGTTCCCAGCAAACCCTCACAGTACGTTTGGGCCTGCCCGGTCGGACCGGCTTCCTCCCCCGCCATCGGAGCCAACTCACCACCAGGTAGTGGTCGGTGGAGAGCTCCGCCCCTCTCTTCACCCGAGTGTCCAAGACATGCGGCCGCAGGTCAGATGAAACGACAACAAAGTCGATCATTGAACTGCGACCTAGGGTGTCCTGGTGCCAAGAGCACATATGGACACCCTTATGCTTGAACATGGTGTTTGTGATGGACAATCCATGACGAGCACAGAAGTCCAACAACAAAACACCACTCGAGTTCAGATCAGGTGGGCCATTCCTCCCAACCACGCCCCTCCAGGTCCCACTGTCATTGCCCACGTGAGCGTTGAAGTCCCCCAGCAAAACGAGGGAGTCCCCAGGAGGGGCACTCTCCAGTACCCCTTCCAAGGACTCCAAAAAGGGTGGGTAATCTGAACTGCTGTTTGGCGCATAAGCGCAAACAACAGTCAGAACCCGTCCCCCCACACGGATGCGGAGGGAGGCCACCCTCTCGTTCACCGGGGAAAACCCCAACGTGCAGGCACCGAGATGGGGGGCAACAAGTATGCCAACCCCAGCTCGGCGCCTCTCACCATGGGCAACTCCAGAGTGGAAGAATGTCCAGCCCCTCTCAAGGAGACTGGTTCCGGAGCCAGAGCGGTGCGTCGAGGTGAGTCCGACTATCTCTAGTCGGAACCTCTCAACCTCGCGCACAAGCTCAGGCTCCTTCCCCACCAGAGAGGTGGACATTTCATTCTCAATGTTGCGTCAACTAGCCACCACAGGAGGCAATTGACTACTGTGGAGAAAGCAGCAGCAGGCGTCCTGACGTCCCATCTGTAATTAGCGGTTCAGCAAACCGCTCCAAGTCCCACATGTACCTTTAATTACCGCTAGTATAAGTACTAACGTGTAAGGGCAGGCTACCACTGATCACAGCGCAAACACAGGTATGTAAAAATGGATCTAAAAATAAGTAAAATGTTCTTAAAGTTAGTGTATTTGTCCTTGATCTGAGCAGGTAAATAAGATTATCTGCCAAAAGAATGAGTATTTTAACCCCTAAAATAAGATAATTAGACATCCTGCACTTGAAATAAGATGATGGAGATGAGTTGTTCCTATTTTAAGTGCAAAAAATCTTATTCCATTGGCAAATCATCTTATTTACCTGCTCAAATCAAGGACAAATGCACTCATTTTAAGAACATTTTACTTATTTTTAGTTCCGTTTTTGCAGTGTGTAAACACAGCAGATAAAAATGGTGACTAGCGTGTTAGCATTAGCGGAGCTTTAGCTTTAAAGTTAGCGGTAGGGATAAAGGAGACCCAATTTAGCATGTTTATTAGGCCTATGTGGACATATTTTCTGCAGGTTACTGAGAGATCATCAAGGGAAAGCACAGACAAAACAGAATAAGCTCACATTGTGAGAGTAAAGTGATCCGTTACGGTCAACAGCTTTACTAACAAATTGGTAGCCTGTTAGCACTCAGTTAGGCACCACAAACAAAGCAAAACACAATGAAAAAAACAACTTAAATTGTTTTATCTTAAACCAATTTTCTCTGCCTAGACACAACGCCTTTATGGTGACCCGTTCTGAGCACATCCGATGAACAGAGAAGACGTGGCAGCAAGCAGCTGCTCTGGTTGTGGTTCCTATGTTGCCTTCTTCAGGCAGCGGGAAAAAAAGGCTTCTTCGACATAATTAGAGACTCCATCTCTTCTTGGGAAATCTATAATACTGTCTGCTTCTTTTCTGCAGGAGCTCAGGACCAGCCAGGATCAGGCTTATTTCCGGCCGCTGCTGTGCACAGAGTTTTATACCTCTATATATGACAGCACAGGGATTGACTCTGTGAAATTCCTCCATCCTGGGAGCTATGCATTAGAATGGGTTAATACTAGGCATTCTGGGATTCAGAGTCTCTTCTGTTCTCTGGTTCAGTTCAGATCTTGTGGTTTCCCCCCATGGCTAAGCCCAACAAAGCCCAGATCTTGATGTTATTGAGATGCTGTGAGCTGAACATGCAATAAAACCCTCAAACATCGCACAGCTGAAATTGATGTCAGAGATTGGGAAATGGCTGTAAGAAATCTTTCACTGAAGTTATTAGCTAGAGGGGGTAACCCTAATTTATTTCTCAGCTAGAAAATATTGTTATATCTCATTCCTGTCTGTTAAGTAAAACAAGGTTAATCTTTGGTGTTTGCCTGTAATTAGGCATCGGTGTGAACATTTTGTGATGACGAACTGAATATTTAATGGGGTATGCTTACTTGATACACCGCTTTATATGTATTTCTAACCCTGACAAAGTCAGGTGTGCTCTATCCAAAGCTTATTAGTTTCTCAACATGACTGGCTTTCCCCTCGTTTTGTTTGCTCTGGGGTTTAGCAGCTCAAGAGTATGAAATTAAAGTGCTTTCTAGTTGTCAACACCACTAAACTGTCTTATCTCTATGAAGTCTGGCCAAATCCAGCTTCTCTGGATTTCTGTAATAAAACGAAGACGCCTGTGCCTGCATAGAAAAAACATGAATCCAGACAAAAAAAATGCTTCAAGTAAAAGCCATCTGCTGCAAACTTCAATATTTATATGCTGATGTTTTAAGAAATCCAATTAGAATAAAATACAGTGATAAACTTTTTAGTTTGTCATCAACAAAGATGCAGCAATTTCTTTGACAGAACTTAAAAAGAACTAATCAGTGAGTAAATAATTAGTGAAAGAAATGTCTGCCAATTTTCCCCTAGTTTCAGCTACCTGGGGGTTTTGTGGGGCTTTATTTTCCTCATTATTAGGTTTCAGGTATCCATGGAGAAATGTAAAGGCCTGGTTTCCCCCCCCCAAGTCTAACATGTCTGCCCTGAATCCTTAACCCTGAGCAAAGAGCTATCAGCAGAACCATCCTGTCATACGGTCAACTTTGTTCAACAGCTAACATTTTGTCTCTGAGCACAAACATATCTGCACCGAAGTAGCAGTTTGATGTAAAACTTAGCACAAAACGTCAGGATTCTTGCCAAGAGCCTACTTTAAGGCCAGGATTAAAAAAAAAAAACTGTTCCTGGATTCTACGGTTTGGAGATTGATCTAGCACCAGCAGACTCAGGCTAGGTTCACACTGCAGGGAAATGTGACCTGAATCCGATCTTTGTGACCATATGCAGCCCATATCTGTCTTTTTCATGGCATCCAAAAGAAAAAAAATCAGATTTGTGACACTTCCATATATGGTACTAATTCGGATATGTATCGGATATTTTTCAAAGCGTCCAGAATCTGAACTAACCTGGCCAGCCAGATTGATAATATGTAGCATTATCAATCTACAGGTCTCAGCAGATCTCTCCAAGCTGATTGGGTGAAGTGACACCTCGTGCCCGCCTACCAAAGGTTGGTTTTAGCCAATCCCCGTATCAAATTAAGCTGCAAACTTCAATATTTATATGCTGATGTTATAAGAAATCCAAATAAAATAAAATACAGCAATTAACCTTTTAGTTTGTCACCAACAAAGATGCAGCAATTTCTTTGGCAGAACTTAAAAAGAACTAATCAGTGAGTAAATAATTAGTGAAAGAAATGTCTGTCAATTTTCCTTTAGCTTCAGCTACCTGGTGGTTTTGTGGGGCTTTATTTTCCTCACTCTTAGGTATTAGATCTCTCCAAGCTGATTGGGTGAAGTGACACCTCATGCCCGCCTACCAACGGTTGGTTTTAGCCAATCCCGGTATCTAATTTAAACGTAAGCAGCTCTTGCTGTCGTCGCACCGGTATGTCCCGCTAACCTTACCTGTAAGATAAATTCTCACATTATTTGTGCGTTCACAAGCACACGAGAATCCATCTTGTACTGCTGTGGCTTCAACCGTATGGGTTTAGGGTGGGACATACCTGACGAAATCAGGAGCTGCCAAGGCCACAGCCAAACCAACATAAACATGGTAGCGCAGTGCTATCACATCTGTTTTGTACAAACACATCTTTGAAAGAAGAACCGCAAGAAGTGCCTCGACTAGCTTACCTTGTTGTGGTTTCTCATGAGGTCTGCTGCTTACGTTCTAATTTGATACCTTGATTGGCTAAAACCAACCTTTGGTAGGCGGGCACTAGGTGTTGCTTTGCCCAATCAGCTCGGAAAGTTCTGTTGAATATCCCTCCTTTCCCCCAAATGGATTCAAAAGGAGCAGTTCCAGATTGATAATGTGCAGAATGTAGAGTCCTACACATGATCAATCGGACTGGCCAGGTAATAGTCCTGCCTTAAACCACAATACTGCAACGCGATTGGCCCCAACTGTTTTTTGGTTCGGACACAAAAGGTTGAAACCGGAGCGGTTCAAGATGGATTCTCGTGTATTTGAACGCACAAACGCTGCGAGAATTCATTTTGCAGGCAAGGTTAAGTCCAAACAATCATGTCGCATTTTATCCGTCTTTTATGTCACTGTCCTGGCTCTCGCTACAAATCCACACACAGTAGTAGCAGTTAGCGCTCCATAACATTAATAGCGGTGCTGCTTTCCTTCTTAATTTACTTCGTCTTGCTACAATGTGGTCTTAATATTGTCGGGTCCCATTGCTATGCTTTCTACCAATAAGAAGGAGAGATGCAGTCTCTGCATTTTTTTCCCGAGGGTTCTTTTTTGAACGAAACTTTATTGAACACTTAGAGAAAAAAAATACATTTACCGTTACGTCTGTAAACAGCACACTGCTGTGTGAGGTCTCCTTCTGTTATCTGTGCATGCGGGTCGCTTTGCAGTCTTGTGCCGTTCAGACAGAAGTCTGATGGCGGTCGTATTTAATAGTAATATTAATGGCCACCCCCATAAATATTCAGCATGTACCCTAATACCTACTTTTTTGTTGGGGGGGGGGGGGGGGGGTTATAGTTAAAGCATGACCACTGCAAAAAAATGTTGCCATATATTCATTCTAAGTTTTTGATACTTATCATATAATAACTAGAAAAGTTTTTACATTAAACATATGGAAGAATCCTGAGAGGAGGACATGGAATCTCCAAACTAAAAACTTTATTAACGTTATTGTGTAGTTACGGGGGGGTCTCTTACAATTAAAAACCTTTACAGAAGAGGAGGTAGATGGCACCAAGGATGATGAAGAAACAAGGCAGAGCAATGGAGGAAGCAAAGCTTAAAGCTTGTAGATAGCCTGGAATCTTGGAAGATCAGGTTTTCTCGCAGCATACACAGCTCAGTATGCCTTTGGGGTTATTTCTAGCAAAATAATAGTACTATAAGGCGATTTCAGTGTGTGAAGCTGTGCACTTTTTCCTGCATCCACTACAAATGTGTTTCTTTCATTTACAATTGTCTTAAATATCGATCGGTTCATATCAGTCTGGCGCTTCATGACAGCCTCCACATGTGCCTTTCATAAGCAGTTCTGCAAAATCTTTAGAGGTTTAAGTCTAGGTTTAGAAGTCTGCAGGCATTATGAAGTCTGACAGATTCCGCAGAAATACTACAATGTAGGATTGAGAGGTTTTATAAAGAGGGAATGGGGAATAAAACACCCCTTGAAAAGAAAACTTAAATACGGGAACAAAAACGTTAGAAAAACACAATAGATAAAAAGACAATATTTCACATTCATGTTCAGATTTGCTTTATTATCTATCTGCAGCTGTTCCCTGCTAAACTACCAGCACCAGGCTTGCTCGTATGGATGGTTTTGCATTGCTCTGCTGCCACACAGACACGGTTTCTGCATGCAGTCTGAGCAGCCAGTCACTTAGTGACTCAGCAAAAGTCAAAGCCCCCACCCTGCTCCTTCTCTTCTCACACTGGCAGCATAAAAAAATCAACACAAAAATGGCTCTGCTGAGGCCGAGGACTCCGACACTGGGGGTGCCATCTCAGAGAGCCTCGCTTCGTCCGGTCCTCCGGGTTGGGAATTTCCAGAGGGGCGGGCGTCTACGCTGCGTGCCGTACGTCGAGAAGAAGCAAAGCGAGGCTGTGCCATCGCTCACACAAACAGCTCATGCGGCGAAACTCTCGTCTACTACATTTGCATTGCAAGCATAACATAACACGGAGGTACCAGAGAGCTGCAGAATACTGAAACGCTACCACACGTGTATTATGAGCATGCCGACACAGAACGCATGCAAATGAGGGAAGAGGACTCACGACACATTGTATGAAAGGCACAGACGTTAGTGAGAAAGACATAATCAGAGACATACTGTGGTTGATAGGGTGGTTGGGCGGCTGTTGTAGGTGTACCTACAGTAAACGGTAAGAAGAAGTCTCCTTTGCTCATTCACAGCAAATAAAGGAGGAATATAGGCTTACAATGACACGAAAGGCATTGTGCAAAGGTGTTACAATTTGTGAAACTTAAACTGACTGCAGATTTTCCTTGAGCATTAATGTCCAAAGTGGTAAGCTGCTTTCTACTGATTTTCATTCATCCCTTCAGGTCTTTAAGTTTGTTGATACACCCACAGCAGAGGTTCCAAGCATGAAGGACCTGGTGACTTGCAAACATCGACCCTGTCGCTACAGTAATCCAAACAACCGGTTCAAGATTTTCAACAAGCGCAACACAAGGGAGCGGGTACTCACAGGTAGGCCGCCTTGCCCTCCTCCATCTCTTTGCCCTTGCCGCCGGTGGCCGTTTTCTTGCTGCAGAGCGTGCGCGTGATGCACATGAGGAGGCCGCAGTGACGCAGGAAGAAGCAGCTGACGTCCACCAGCACGAGGAGCAGCAGGAGCGCTCCCAGGCCGAGGCCCACCACCGCGCCGAGCCCCAAGCCGCTGAACAGGGATTCTGCTAAGGCCAGGGAAACGCACACGGAGACACACAACACACGACGACAAGACACTTGTTAGCAAGTAGAGTTTGTAGAGGTTGAACACGTCTAATTTGACCTTTCATCAACAGGAAGTGAAGTTTTATTTAGGTTTAAAGACCAGATCCTAGTCGACGAAGATGTTTCACTTTTGATTTCAGTGATTGTCCTTGCTGCTTCTTCTTGTAATCTTTAGTTGAGGTTAATTTTATTTTTTTGTGAGTAGTCCACATGAATACATCTAATTTGACTTTTTCATCAGCAGGAAGTGTTTTTTCTCTTCATCCATGTCCTTTTATCATTGCAGACTACAGATCCAATAGGAATATATTTATAAAGAATAAATACAAGTGAATCTACATTTTTTTTTAGGTTTAAAGACCAGATTCTAGTCGACGAAGACGTTTAACTTTTGATTTCAGTGATTGTCCTTGTTGCTTTTTCTTGTAATCTTTAATTGAGGTTAATTTTATTTTTTTGTGTAGTCCACATGAACATGTCTAATTGGACCTTTCATCAACAGGAAGTGTTTTTTTCTTCTTCACCCAAGTCCCTTCAAAATATCCTCGTGGACTATCGGTCCAGTAGCAATAACCCCTCCAACACATCTGGTGTAAAAGAAACTCCAAAGCTTTGAAATAATCCCAGGTCAGCCATAACTCTGAACATCGATTAAGGTTTTAAAACCATTTCATTTCCAATCTGAACCCCACGCCTGCACAAGTCGGCTCCATGAGCGGTACAACGGCACGTCGGACTAAAGCAAAGCCTTGCTTTCCAGTTCTGCTGCTGAAAATTGATGGATCAAATGTGGCTCACATCAATTTTGTCTTTTCCCCTGTCAGATAAAAGTAGTTATTAGTGCTATAATTAAGCTGCAAAACCCTTCCTTTTGGTTTTCAGCATTTATTCCCCAGCTGTAAACCTTACCCTTTTGGCATGTAATATTATATATGGAGAATTAATAATGCTAAGTTTTAATTTTTTTATATCAGACACCAGATCTAGGTTGATAATACATTTAATTTTTTATTTCAGTAATTGTTTTTCGTTTTTCTTGTAATCTTCAGTTGAGATTAAATGATCTTCAATTTACACTAAATACTGATCCTGAGAAATATTTAAAAACCAAGTGATCTTACAAATGAAACGACATCATTCGTCAGGCTAATTTTTATAATACAAAACAGTTTCATTTAAAATAACAATATCCAGGTTACAAGTTTGTGTTTTTCTGTAGGACAAAAAAAATAAAAAATCTGAGGTTAGAGCGAGGTGGAGAGCAGCGCTGCTGGAGCCAGCGGGGAGTCACTGTGCTGCTGAAGGACGCGCCTTCTGGTCAGCTTCCTGCAGACCCGAGGCTGAAGGTCAGCCCCCTCACTATATAGCATCCCTATATTTTACCCAACAGTGCTGTAAGAGTGAAAAAGAGAGACGCCGTGGAGCCGACTCACTCCATAAGTTTCGCAGAATGACTCCAAGGTCAATGGATTCTTTCGGAGCGAGCTGGAGAGTTTCCAAACTAATCCGCGATTCTCAGTGGAGCCTGGAATAATCTTGAATATTAGCGTGAATCCCACCAAATCTCCTCCAAAACAAATCAATTTCTGCTTTACAAAGTTTCCGCTATTTGGGATTAAAGTTTCAAAGACTTGAATAAATAAGGAAAAGGAGATCCGCGGCGATCCGAAAATCTGTTTTTGTGGCAATTTGGGTCTTTTGATTTGTTTTAAAATCCAATAAACCTTTGGGTGTTTCTAAGTACATAACAAAACCCATTTGCTGTGCTCTGTGTGCCCTCAGGCCTCGCATCTTCATTCAGCGTTATGTGGCAGCCGTCTGCATCACTGCGGGGGAGATGTAGCGCACATTTTCCAACTCTACTGCTCCACGGAGTATCATTAACATACTGATGTTTCAGCCCGAGTCCTTTGGGTGCCTCTCGTTTCACAGCTTGCAGCCAATAACAGGTTTATGGGGGACGGAAATTCAACTTTTTTTCCGGTCAGGAAAACAGACTGGTCTGAGAAAAAGGGGCAGCGGGGTTTGCTACGGATTGAATTAATAAATAAATGAAGGTGGGAGAGTAAAGTGCGGGTCCCGTGGGGGTATGAATGAATAGAGCAGGGGTTGAACAAACTGAACAGAATCAGAGAGGACGGCTGGAGGTCAGGCATGGCTGTGAGTAATCAGTGATTGGAGATAGGACCGAGCTACCTGTTCAGATAGAGCTTAAAGTCAGAGAGGCTTAGCTTTTCTCTGTATGCTGCTGTAGGCTCAGGCTGTAGGCTCAGGCTCACTGACCACTTTTCCTCACTCTATTTTCTCCCGCTACTCTCTGTTCATCAATTATTTACAATTATTGCTCCTGTTAGCTTTGTGTTTCCTCTTTATTTTACCTTTTAATGGAAAAGTACACCTGCCTAGGTGATTCTGTGTGTTTATTTCCCCAGCAGGGTCACTGGATGAACAATTACTGCTTTAACATTGTGTATTCTGTTGGTTTTTCTCTTCCTTAGGAAGTACTACTAGTGCAGCGCTTGTGTGTCAAACTGCACCTCTTTCCTAGATAAAGCTTAGGATGGAGCTACTCGTGCTTCATGCATGGAAAGTACCCCTGGCTCAGTAGTTCTTCTGAAAGACGCTAATGATGGAGCTCTCATGCTCCAGCCCAGTTGCAGCAGAGTGCTGCTCATATTGAGCTTGATTTAGAAGGAAGCGCTTACCTGTGTAAAGGGGAGCTCTTTCTTCCCACTATCGCCTCATCCTTGCTCAGGATGGGCAACGACTGGATGCAATCTGCTGATCATTCTAAGGTAGATAACTTCTCACCAACTGGTAATAAATGACCAAGCATTACACTGCCGGCTTACATTTTAAATTAAAATTGAGTAAATCAGAAGTTTGCCAGTCTGTCTGTCAATGGAAAAAAGACAAACTTCATCTATTCTTAGTAATCTTGAAGGAGTAAAGGGCCCTAAATCAAGTTCTCTCTCAAGTCTCACCTCGCTTAACATTATTAGACCTCAAAATCAATTCAAAGTTAAATATTTGTGGTACTGATCCATCTTTTTTGCGCTGCAGAGGGTCTTACTTAGAATCAGAATCAAGTTTATTGCCAAGTAGGTTTGCACTTACAAGGAATTTGACTTGGTGTTGATGGTGTAGACAAAACAAAATAAAATAGAATAGATATATATACAGAAGCTATATACACAGTAGACTGTGCGTTAATGTAACGCAGAGGCTTGTAAGTCCTGAACGGGGGAGAGAGACAGTGTCTAGTGTCATGGGACTCTTGGCCTTGTTCATAAGGCCGGTAGCATTGAGGACGTCAGCACCAAGACCATCAGCCCCCGAGCCAACCAACGACCCTGGATTACTGCGGAGGTCCGTCAAGCACTAAAAGCACGGAACTCAGCCTTCAAGTCTGGAGACAAGGAGGCACTGAGGACAGCGAGTGCCAACCTGAACCATGCCATCAGGCTAGCAAAGCGGAACCACAGTCAGAAAATCCAGGAGCTTTTACATGACGCCAGCAACACCAGGAGCATGTGGAAAGGCATCCGGGCGATCACTGAATATAACACGCCCTCCCCCCCGGTGGGTGAAGTTGATGCTGACTTCCTCAATGGACTAAATAACTTCTTTGGGAGGTTTGAGGCACTAGACAGCACTCCAGCAGTGAAAGCTGTTCCCCATCAGGAAGAAGAGGTCCTCTGCCTTGACACCGCCGACGTGTGGAAGACTCTGAGGAGAGTCAACCCGCGGAAGGCCCCAGGCCCCGACAACATACCTGGGCGGGTGCTCAAGGAGTGTGCAGGTCAGCTGGCTGGTGTCCTCACAGACATTTTTAACACCTCGCTGGACCAAGCCATAGTGCCAGCATGCTTCAAGTCTGCCTCCATCATTCCGGTGCCAAAGAAACCTCAAGTCACCTGTTTCAATGACTACCGGCCTGTTGCACTGACTCCCATCATGATGAAGTGCTTTGAAAGGCTGGTAAAGGAACACATCGTCTCCAGTCTCCCATCTACACTCGACCCGTTCCAGTTTGCCTACCGACGGAACCGCTCCACTGAGGACGCCATCTCCTCTGCTCTTGGAGGAGGAGAAGAACACGCACGTGCGGATGCTGTTCCTGGACTTCAGTTCAGCGTTCAACACCATCATCCCACAACATCTGGTGGGAAAACTGGAGCCTCTGGGCTTCAACACACCCCTACGAAACTGGCTGCTAGACTTCCTCACCAACAGACCTCAGTCAGTCCGGGTCGGACAGAACACCTCTGATGTCATCACCCTCAGCACGGGCTCCCCTCAGGGCTGCGTCCTGAGCCCCCTGCTGTTCACCCTGATGACACACGACTGCGTCCCCAGGTTCACCACCAATCACATCGTGAAGTTTACAGACGACACAACGGTGGTGGGCCTGATCAGAGACGACAACGACCAGGACTACAGAGAGGAGGTGGAGCAGCTGGTGGGCTGGTGCAGAGACAACAGCCTGATCCTGAACGTGGAGAAGACGAAGGAGATCATCGTCGACTTCAGGAAAAACCGGCCTCACCATGCTCCACTGCTCATCAACAACTCAGCGGTGGAGGTGGTCAGCAGCACCAAGTTCCTGGGGGTGCACATCACGGACAACCTCACCTGGACTGTGAACACCATGTCACTGGTGAAGAGGGCACAGAAGCGACTGTACTTTCTGCGGAGGATGAGGAGAGCCCGCCTGCCCCCGCCCATCCTCACGACCTTCTACAGAAGCACCATAGAGAGTATTCTGACCAGCTGTCTCTCTGTGTGGTGTGGAGGCTGCAGTGCCTCCGACTGGAAGAACGTGAGGAGAGTGGTGAGGACAGCAGAAGGGATCATCGGGGCTCCTCTCCCCTCATTAAAGACATTTCATCGCAGCGCTGTGTGTCTCGAGCCCGTAACATCATCAGGGACCCCTCACACCCCCACCATAGACTATTCTCCCTGCTGCCCTCTGGAAAGAGGTTCCGCAGCATCTGCTGCAGGTCCACTAGGTTCTGCAAAAGCTTTTTCCCTGCTGCCATCAGACTGTTGAACTGCTGAAGTATAAAAACGGACTGTGTACCACACTCGACTAGCTGATTTGCACATTTGCACATTTGTATCGTATCCTGCAAAAACGTACTGCAAAACTGTTTACAATGCAACTGCCTACTTTTAAATCACTGCTGCACCTCGCTGCACAACTGTCTACTGGTAAATCACTGATGCACCTTACTGCATATTTGTTTATATTTGTTTTACATTGGTTATATTTCAACTGCCTACTGTTCACTGCTGCACTTTATCCGGAAATCTATTGAAACTTATCCTGTAAGTGACTGCGATTTATCACTGCACTTTTTATCCTTTACTGTAATTCACTGCAATGTATCCTGTAGAGTTACTGCAATCTTTCTGAGCTGTGTGAAAACGAAATTTCGTTCTGTATGCACTCTGTGCATACAAAATGACAATAAAGAAAGTCTAAGTCTAAGTCTAAGCAGATGGGAAGAAACTGTTCTTGTGGCGTGAGGTTTTGGTCCTGATGGACTGAAGCCTCCTGCCAGAGGGAAGTGACTGAAATAGTCTATGACTGGGGTGTGAGGGATCAGCTACAATCTTCCCTGCACGCCTCAGAGTCCTGGAGGCGTACAGGTCCTGGAGAGATGGAAGATTGCAGCCAATCACCTTCTCTGCAGACCTGATGACACGCTGCAGTCTGCTGTTCTTGTCCTTAGCGGTGGAACCAGCGTACCAGATGGTGATGGAGGAGGTGAGGATGGACTAAATGATGGAGGAGTAGAACTGCACCATCATTGTCCTTGGCAGGTTATCCATTGTGCCCTGCTTTTTTCCTTTTTTCACCTCAGGAATATCGCCAAAATTAGAAATATTCTGTCCAGGAGTGATGCTGAAAAACTAGTCCATGCATTTGTTACTTCAAGGCTGGACTATTGTAATTCTTTACTATCAGGAAGTCCACAAAATGCAGTTCGAAGCCTTAAGCTGATCCAAAATGCTGCAGCAAGAGTTCTGATGAAAATCAAGAGGAGAAAACTTATTTCTCCAATTTTAGCTTCCCTTCATTGGCTTCCTGTTAAATCAAGAATATAATTTAAAATTCTCCTTCTAACGTATAAAGCCCTTAATAATCAAGCTCCATCATATATCAGAGCTCTGATTACCCCGTATGTTCCTAACAGAGCACTTCGCTCTCAGACTGCAGGTCTGCTGGTGGTTCCTAGAGTCTCTAAAAGTAGAATGGGAGGCAGATCCTTTAGCTATCAGGCTCCTCTCCTGTGGAACCAACTCCCAGTTTTGGTCCGTGAAGCAGACACCCTGTCTACTTTTAAGACTAATCTTAAAACCTTCCTTTTTGACAAAGCTTATAACTAGAGTGGCTCATGTTACCCTGAGCTATCTCTGTAGTTATGCTGCTGTAGGCTTAGGCTACTGGAGGACATCAGGATTAATTTTTCTCACTCTACTGATTTCTACTGTTCTCCAATTTGCATTGCTTGTAGTCATTTCAACTTTTAACTTTTTGTTCTCTGTCATTTTTCTCTTCATAGAAGATACACCTGGTCTGGCGTTCTGTTAACTGTGACATCATCCAGGGAAGACAGATCATCTGCCATAACATAAAAAGGATTCCTGGGTCTATGTGTGCTTCTGTGCTTCTGTGTCTCTGCTCTGTCTTTAGACAGCGGTCCTTCTCCTTTAGTTAAGGAAACATTGCAGTCTGTTGGGACACGTGTTAATATTGATAATTCAATCTCAACTCAGGCTGTGACCCAGCTGTCTGTGGTCAGGTTGGGCCCTTCTGTCCTGTAAAACTTCAGCTCTATTTCCAAGCTCCTTTCTAAGGTCTTTGCAAAAAACCTTTGTTCCATCAGTGAACTTTTTAAGAGGACAAATGTATTTATGACAAGTCCCTGTCTGGCTTTAAAAAGTATGCCAGAACTGAAAATAAATACCTATCTAAATGTTTTACAGTGGTTTAACATAACCAACAGGAGCTTCTCAATCTAGATAAATACTTGTTCTTGGAAAGCTCCTTCAAAAATCATTAAGCAAATCAGGTTAGATGTTAAGAAAAGGTTTTTGGTCAGCTTCAACTTCTTGTTAAGGTAAAGCCTTTTTTTCTTTCTAAGGATTTTGAAAAGTTGAGTTTTTTTATCAACTCTCCTAGATTACTGTAATGGTAAGTCGTCCCTTCACCACTTGCAGCTTGTACAAAATGCTACCAACAGGAACATAAAACTCTAGTTCTGGTTCGTTACATGATTGAATTTAAAATTTTCTCCTCCCTCTTGTGTTCTTTCTTTTTAACCACTTTTATTAATTTTTTTTGTTGTCCTTAATGTGCAGCACGTTGGTGCAACTTGTTTGTTATAAAGACTATATGAATAAAGTTGACATTGCATGTGTTTAAATCTGAATCTGACTACATACAGGACTGTCTCAGAAAATTAGAATATCGTGATAAAGTTCTTTATTTTCTGTAATGCAATTAAAAAACATGAAATGTCATACATTCTGGATTCATTACAAATCAACTGAAATATCGCAAGCCTTTTATTGTTTTAATATCGCTGATTATGGCGTACAGCTGAAGAAAACTCAAAAATCCTATCTCAAAATATTAGAATATTTCCTCAGACCAAGTAAAAAAAAAATTATAACAGCAAAACAAAATCAAACATTTGAAAATGTCCATTAATGCACTCAGTACTTGGTTGGGAATCCTTTTGCACAGATTACTGCATCAATGCGGCGTGGCATGGAGGCAATCAGCCTGTGGCATTGCTGAGGTGTTATGGATGCCCAGGATGCTTCAATAGCGGCCTTTAGCTCATTTGCATTGTTGGGTCTGGTCTCTTTCAGCTTCTTCTTCACAATACCCCACAAATTCTCTATGGGGTTCAGGTCAGGGGAATTGGCAGGCCAATCAAGGACAGTAATGCCATGGTCAGTACACCAGTTACTGGTGGTTTTGGCACTGTGGGCAGGTGCCAGATCTTGGTTGTGCAGCGTTTCCTGCCACATTTCCCCCTTCCAACACACTTTTTGTGAATGTGCTTTGAAACTGCACTCTGTGAACAGCCTGCTCTTTGAGAAATTTCTTTTTGTGTCTTACCCTCCTGATGGAGGGTGTCAATGATGGTCTTCTGGACAGCAGTCAGATCAGCAGTCTTCCCCATACTTGTGATTTAGTTTACTGAACCAAGCTGAGTGTTTTTCAAGGCTCAGGAAACCCTTGCAGGTGTTTCGAGTTAATTAGACGATTCAAGTGATTAGTTGAATAGCCTACTAGTATACAGTACTTTTTCACGATATTCTAATTTTCCGAGACAGTCCTGTATTTGGACAGAAATGCAACAAAGAATTAGGACCAAATTCAATTCCATTTTATCTAATATTAATTCCACCTGTTATTCCTGTAAAGTGCTGTTGAATGAATTATTTTTAGAAGATAAGCTTGACTAAATTACATTTTAAATCACATTTGTATTCAGTAGCCTGTACATAGAGCAAGGGAAATTAACATGACGGCGTAAACCAGGGGTCATCATTGCAGAACGTTCTACTAACTTCCTCAATCCTGATCAAGTTGTTAATGTGAGCAAAATAACAACTGATTACATTTTAAATTTGACCACTTAATAAGTCAGCAGGAAGCAATATGTTTTGGATGCTGTCCAACTAAATGTTCACTTGAAAGCAAAACCCAGAGGCCTCCATTTCAAGGTCCAAACAGCAGCTTTATAGCAGTTATTAATGCACAAAACAGGATTTAAAGATGTCGAAATGTGTGCAGTAGATGCCCTGATAACCCAAGGAGAAATCTTACAAGTGCTCTCACAGACAGGTTTTAATATGCAACCATCAGTGGATTTCCCCTTTGGAAAGAGAAGAGTTCAACATAATTAACCCTGCACACTGCTCTTGAACTCAAACGGGGACCGTGAGGCTTTAAGCTTAACAGCTGGAGATACAGTATTACAGCGGGGTGCCTTCAGCACAACGTCAGGGTCTCAAGGGTACTGCTGGCATTTGTAGCTTGTAAAGAAACCAACAGGAGGGATCAAGAAAATCGGGAGAAAGAGGTATACAATTGTTAAAAAGGTGCTGGACGTCTGCAATACGATACTATGTGACCAGTAGAGATCACAAAATAAGACAAAATGACTAAAGAGATTTATAAGGGGTAAAAAACTGGAAATTGATCTGCAAAATATTCAGACAAAATGTGATTAAACCAAAGAAAAACAACCAGAAACATAAAAGCTATGAAAAGGACCCAAAACTGAGAAAACATTATTCAAATAGTCAAAATGAAGATAAAAACTATCCACTTATTGCTTGTTAGATATGGCGTCTAATTGTAAGCCAAGTCAGAAGACCGCAGTGAAGGTTAACTGATGACCCACTGCATGCATTAGTCTGTACAACAAAAACACCCCAACAGTCCTGCACCCACAGAGGAAGCGTCAACCCAAGTGACTCTCACGTCTGTGACTTTGTTCCCGACCCGCAGCCGAGGCTTCAGACAATGGAGCCTGGCAGCGATCCCAGGCTCAGAGACACGGAGGCAGAGAACCTGGTGGCAAGGGGAGCTCTAATTAAAACTCTTTGCTTTTTCATGAAATGGAGCAACGCGGGATTTGCAACTTCAAGACTGGATCAATATCTTTTTTTTTTTTATTGCCATAGGCTACTGTTTTCTATCCTACCCCTTTGAAGGTTTATTTGAGCTAATTTGGCTGCTGAAGCTGCAGATTCATGGGCAGTAAACAACGCCTCGCGAGCTGCCCTCAGGCCTTACCATCTTCCAAAGGAGGAAGGGAACGCTGATCCCTCATCTAAGCCACACTTCACTCACTTTTATGATCAGTCTGCTGTAGATTTAAGCTAAAACATCAGCGCTTGCAGTTTTCTAAACACAAACCGGGTATCTGCTTAACAACGTTGTGACTGCTGTGGAGCACTTCCGGTTCCTTTAGTTGGTCTTTTGCTCGAAGCACCTAGAGATATGCAATGTTGTTGAATGTTTTAAGCCGTCTTGTTCAAAAGTGATACATAAACATCACATTTTTGTCCAACAGGGAGCGCTACTCTACAGATCTCTGCAGTGCCTGGACAGTTTGAGCTTGGGTTGAACTGACTTGTCAGAAGCTTGCTTTTGCTGTCGCTATTTTGAAACCTTTATATGACATTTATTTCCAAATGTGGGGTTCATTTAGGAAAACAAACAACAAGTGGGAGTTGCCATGAAAAACAAACTGAGGGGGTGTTTTAAAGAATGAAACGACACTTTAGTTATTTTGGATGTTGGTCCTTCAAAGCATTCGCACATGTTAAAAAGGAAATGATTTGTGGCCATGAGGTACAAAACGACAGGAGAAACAAATAAAAAGTGCTTTTTTTTTTTACTAAGGTCACATTTATTATAAATATTTGTCCTTGGTTTTCTGACTTTAATAATTTTAGGAATTCAGTGACTGCTGCTGTTTTGTGCAAAGCTTTTTAAAATGTGTCCGTGCGTCCCTTTTTTTGTAAATCACAGACATGCCTTGAAAATATTGACATCTCAAATTAAATTAAATATTTCCCTCATAGTCCCACAGAGGCAAAATTTTGTCTCTATGTTTAACTCATCCCTTAGGGAGCAATCTGTGGTCATGGGTCTTGCTGGAAACCAGAGTAACAGACTGAGCTTTAAACCGGCAACCTTTCTGGCATCTCCAAGATGCAAACGCCCGCCTCCCTAACCACTAGGGCATCGCTCCCTCTTTAGTATATCATGAAAAATAAACTTTTTTCAGTAGTTAGGTTCAAAAAGTCAAACTCAAATACAGATTGGGTACACACAGCGGTACATTTTAGGCATTTATAATGGTTAATATGGATAATTATGGCTTACAGCTAATGAAACCCAAAAGTTCCAGGACAATGACATAAAACCAATTTAAAGGATTTTAACACAGAAATGTTATGTTATATCCCCCCAATTGCAGAGAAGACTATAAACAGTTGTCCAGCAGACTCTCACCCTTAAGAGGGAAGATGATCAATTAAAGGTGACTGCAGGTTTCTAGCCAGGGCATTTCAGCATAACAGGTCGTTACGCTAAAGGACCGTTACACTGAAGGTTGCCAAAATTATGATAAAACTGGACCATAATGAGCGTAATGATGCTACATGCTAAACTAACAGTGTGACACTGATGTTTGAGAGCAACATAGAAATGTCAGTAAAGCTCTTGAATGTGCATCAGCGCAGTTGTAAACCTCCCAGACAGTATAAGCTAACGCTAGCTGTTATTAGCTAACACTGCGCTCTGTAAATGCACACGATAGATAGATAGATAGATAGATAGATAGATAGATAGATAGATAGATAGATAGATAGATAGATAGATAGATAGATAGATAGATAGATAGATAGATAGATAGATAGATAGATAGATAGATAGATAGATAGATAGATAGATAGATCAGTGTTAAACCAGTTTCCTCTGGTTTAACACTGAATTATATACTTCTTGTGCATTTCTACAGCTTACAAAGACATGCAGTTTAACAAAAATAATAATTTAATGTAATGTTATCTCCATCTCAGTCAAGCTCTCACTGATGGTTTTGATACATAAAAAAAAATCCATGCATATCAGAGATGCAATATATACCACACGCATGCATCACTGTTATGAAGTTTATGCTAATGCTATGCTAATGTCAAAGCAATGACCTGTTTGTTGCCTCTTTACATCTTAAACCCTGTAGTTCAATGCTTGGCATCACTTCCCAGTAAGAACAATTGAAACACTGCAAAAAAGAGCAACAGTTGCAGATATCTGAGCCTCTGCTTCTCTCGTTTAAATTAAATCTCACAGTCCCTTCCTCAGATTACATATTTTCCTGAGCACTGCTACACCCGGTTGTGCCGAACACGTTTCTATTTTAAATCCATCCACAGGGGGAGTGGTTGTATCCACTCTGTTGCCTCTGTGGTAATATTTTTTCTAGTGAGTGGAAGTGCAGCGCTGACCGTGCTGCAGCACCGTTCCCTATTTCATGCTCTCTGGCTGGAGGTCAGTCTGGTAGAAACATCCCGACAACACAGCCTGAATGCCTTCCTGATTGGCGTGTTTAATCACATCTACATTTTGGACTGAAGGCAGGAATGAAGAAAACTCAATCTGGCAAACTAATGCTGTCTGAAGGCTGTTTGCGGATTTCAAAAAGAGATAAATTGAACATTTTTTCCATTGCTGTCACATTTATTTAGCTGTCAATTTTCAATTTAGGTTCACAATGTAATTTTGCTTGTCTTCTGTCATCTACAATTTACACGTGAATTCATGACATAGCAATAATAATGATCATTATTGTCGTCTCCTCTGCAATTTTTTTTTATTCTCCTAATGTTGCAGAAAACGTCTCTTTTCCAATATGTCAAAGAAAGTTTGCCGTTTCTGGCCTTTTATGATCTTCAGAGTTTCAAAATTCTCAGTCTTTATTTTGCCTTCAGATTTTCAAAATTTTTAGTTTTAAGACCCATTTTCCTTTTTTATGTAACATATATCAACTTTCTGTCACTGAAGCTAAAATATACACTCACAGGACTCTTTATTAGGGATAACTGGGCAATTATCCGTTAACAGTAATATCCAATTAGCCCAGTGCTTCTCAAAAAGAAGGGCGAAAAGGTACTGCAGAGGGGGACGCAAGAATAGCTTTACCCTTTTTTTCCCAGAAAATACAGGTCTTCTAAATCATTCTAAATGTGACAACAGCACCCCCTGCTGTTTGGCCTGCACCTGCGGTCAGTAGTGTGATGAATACTATTAATAAACTAATAGAAAAGTACAAAACTTAATGTAACTGAAGCTTGTCTTTAACATTAATGGTTTTATATTATTTCTACCATATGAGGTTTATAGCTAGTTAAAAGTTGACTGAAGCTACGAGTCGGGCTAAAAGCCATTTATTTTGTTGTTAATATTATATAGTTAAAAAAGTGTGGCTATCTTGAAACATTCTAGTTGTTAGTAACCATTGTTATATGTTATAAATGAACCCATATATATGTTAAAAGTCTTAAAAGGGATTCTGGGTAATCTTCAGGACGACAGCCTTAATGCATTAAAGAAGAAAACGATAAAAGTTACATTTTTTACCCGTTTTGTTGGGAAAATGTTTCCTTCTTCAACAGAAAACATTTGAGAACCACTCAATCAGCCAATCAAATGGTGGCAACTCCACTCATTCAGGCATCTAGACGTGACGAACAGGACTTGCTAAAGTTAAAAGAGCGCATCCCAATGGAGAACTAAAGTGGTTTGGTGACAATTCAAACTCTTCATTTCCTTGTTAAGACCTGCCTTGTGGTTAGCTAGTTGGCTAACCACAAGGCAGCAGCTCACTGCGTTTAGTCACACAGACGTCGTGAAGGTTCAAACCTAGCATCAGGTGATATTTTGGCGGAAAATGGGCAAACTGGTTGTAGACGGAAAGGAAAAACATTAGGTCAGATAAGAAATGTATGCAAAATACCATGTCCAATAGCAACATTTGACCTTGAAGCAGCTGAAGACCACAACAGGGAAACTGAAGAACAGCAAAATGAGACAACAATTCACACAGGCTCGCCAAGTCGGATAAAAACAGATTAGAGAAAAGTTGCCTGATTCAGCGGATCCATCCCACCTTTTATGGATGGCTTAGTCGTATCATGGTGTGGGGGACATTTCGTTGGCAGTATTGGACCTCTTTTTACCAAATGAGCTTGATTTAAGCCACACAGCCTACCTCCTGACGGCTACTTCCAGCACCGTAATGTACCTTATCACAAAGCTCAAACCATCTCATACTGGCTAAAAAGTATATTTTCCCTCAGCTAGAAATGCAATTAATTCAATAAATGAAGCTAGTTTAATTTTTGGTGTTCACGTCCAATTAAATAAAGATTAGACTCCGATATGTGAACATTTCTTGGAAGGACAAACTATTTAATGGGGATTCCTCAAGGGCCAACAGGGGCCCTGTAGAACTGGTCTTGGCCCCTTTTATGGCCCCTGTACTAAAAACATGATATTAAATACATTCCTTACAATGATACATGCTGACAAAGATGCAGTAACTGATTGGTCACTTGGACTAATTGTATTTTTTACCTTTACAGTTTTACATCAACAATAATTTAAATATTAAGCTGTTTCACGTTTAGCTCCAGTCGTATCAAGACCTGCAGAGCTAGAACTACAATTGGCTCTTTGGCTCACTTAATATATTAAACGATGAAATGTTGACCTGTTTAGTTTATTTCCCAATCTTTTGTTCTGTGCCCCCATGAAAAAACACTGCCCCCCCCACCCCCACCCCCACCCCCACCCCCACCCCGCTAAATTTGGGCTTCCTAATTCTTTTGTGTGACAGTTTCAGAGTGATTTACAAGCAGTTGTTTTTTTGTAGCTTAGTTTGAAAACCCAGCTTTAAACATTAAAACAATAAAGATCAACTGGATGGATGCCTTTGTCTTTTTTTCCATAATGGCAAACTCATCAACATGCTTTACTCAAAGCCTTTTGGCGGCAAATCGTTTGTTCTTCCGACTCGAGTCCTCTCTAGCTTTCCTGGTGTGGCAACGCAGCGACCATTAATTCCTATTTCTCTGCTCTATTAACCCTTTTCCTGGCTTCCTCTGATTACTTGTTGATCTATAGGCCTATTAGCAGGATTATTCAACACATAGACATCCAAGAGCATGGGCGGCACCTGAAGACGTCCATATACATCTCTGACAATAAAATCTCGTTAGGCCTGACCCGTGATTGACTGTCTATAGATTGGATCTGCGAGGAAGTGACTCAATTAATAATGACCAGACGAGGGCCCATTGATTGTGACATTAGTGGGGATAAACATGATCGTTAAGGGATGGGTGTGAGGATTCATTTGCATGGCTCAGTCTGATACGTGATGAGGAGGCCTGAGGGGGAAACTTTCTTTGAGGAGGGCCTCAGAAAAGGGAACTTAATAATTAAACTCGGCTTAGTTTGAAGGAGAGGGATGAGTCCTCTCTTTTTTTCTTTCTCCCATTTCCTCAGAGGAAGCAGTCGATCCAGATGAAGCTCAAGCGCACTCAAGATCCAGCGAAGTAGTAATGAAAAACCATGGGAAATTACTCCTAACGCACAAGCATATGGCATTTTTAACAATCCACCTCAAAGGAAAAGATTTGGTCCACTTTTTAGTAATTGCTGCTGTCTGGAGTCGAAAATTGTTCAAGAAGTAATTTAAGCATCAGGACTCTTTGTAGCTAAAATTTGATCTTAAAACAAGAGAGAAAGCACTATAATAAAGAATAGGTTGACAGCACAGCTGCTGCTGCTGCTGCTGCTGCTGAAACGCAGGAAAATATTCAGACCGCACATTGTTTGGACAACAACTGTAGTCTCGTCACGTCGTAATGCAACACTGGCCATCTACAAGAAGAACAGAGAAGAGCTGAAGTCCTGAGGAAGCCTGCAAGATATTCTCCATCTGGCTGTGATAAGAGGAGGTCCTAGAGCTGATCTGCAGAGCAACAACCTGATTGTACAAAAGAAAAATGAGCAAAATGCATATTATATTTTCATTACATACCAATGCTTATGGAGACTACTTTAACAAGAAATATCACTCCTGAAAACCACAATAACCTTTAGCAATGACCTTCAGAGTCAGATACCTTCATTTCTTCTGCTTTTTGATTCAATGAATAAATAATAAATATGTAGCAACAATCAAATCGCAGCACCTCAATAGATTTTGTTTCAATTTGGGATGTGGAGGAAGAGCAGATTCACATCATGAACGCTTGCAAACGTGGACCAAAACCTCAGAGGAACCTTTCTGACACCTTGTTGAATCTGTGCCATGAAGATTTAAGGCACTTCTGAAGGCAAATGAGGGTCCCACCCGGTACCAGCGAGGGTCATCTAATATAATGGTCAGTGAGTGCATATTAAGATGAAAAATGGAAGGTCTTCACTTGATTTCTTTTAATTAATCCTCCCTCACGGGTTTTAATTTTTATTACTTAAACATCGGTTTACAAGGCATAGCTACGACTAATTTAAAGCTCCATAAAATCTCTGGAAACTCAAGCATGGAGCCGTAAAATTGATCAGATAAGGAATTCTTCTGTTGTACAAATAATAATTCATGCCTCAATTTAATAGCCTGGACATTCTCCTCTGACTGTTGCTTGAATCCAGTTTCTTCCCTTTCCTGGTGCTTTTGAACTTCACCAAGTCCTTTTCTCCACGTCTTGATGCCTAAATGCGTTGAGCTGCTGCCTACCTGAATCGCACTTGGTGTTAACAGCGAATCAAACAGGCGTACCCAATATAGTAGCCGACGAAGGTATTGTGCATCTTTAGCTCACTTTCATCATCAATCTTCAGCAAGCTGACTCTCTGACTCCTGCAGCTCAGGCATGGATCATGGTGCACGGGATGCATCCCATCCTTGCAGGAATCCACTTGATACCTGAGCCTAAATGTAATCAGCGTACATTTACACCTTGCAGCAGTGTGCATTTTTTCAATCCCCAGACAAGCGCTCCAGTTTAAAACTTATTGCGCATATTACAGCTGCTTGTTGTGGCTTGGATAGTCAGTAGTGTTACATATCAAGCTTGGTGTTTGAGTCGTTTTTCTTCCTCTTTCTGCTTTTCAGGATGACGCTGATATCGTCTCTTTGTAGATGTGCGGAAACCAAATCCTCTGATCGCAATGGGATTATCTGCTCTATGAATAAATAAGTGGTAACACATCGGCTGGGATCTTATATCTTTTTGGTACACCAGAGTATATTATAAGAAGTATTATGTTGACTATGACATATTTTGCACAGGGCAAACAAACAGAGGTCTTTGATTACGGCTCTGTTTACAGTTAAATCCCCGTCCCTCCATGTACAAGGATCCCCCAAGACAGATTGATTTACACTGCCTGATAATTGGAGAACTTGCTTAGAAGTATGTTAAGACGGAGATGTATTTTTTAATCTTGGTGTACTGGTTTCAAAGTGGCAGTGGGCTTGGTGGGCAAAGCAATGCCTTTTCACCAGGAATAAAAACGATTCTTAGAGGGCATCACTCATAGCAAGTGCATCCTCTGTTTATACTAGTATTCTTTCATCTAAATGATCTGGTCCCTGTTTGGTTTTAAAGTTATTCATATTACCTCAAGAGTATAAAACAATACAGAAAATATTCCACCATGTCCCTCAACATCAAAGAAAGATGAAGCCAAAATGGAACAAAATGTGTAAAACTCTTTTTACTCTTTCTTCTTTCTCTTAAACATGATTATAGTCTGAATTTTTTTTTTAAATTGAGTTCTGTAGGAAATGCATTAACCAGCGTCTGAACTTCACTGGACATTGGTCTAAACAACCTCTGTTTGGGGAAACAAAGAAGTTCTGAGCAGAGAGTAAAGCTAATAGGTGATCTGCATCCATATCTTGAAGGAGCTTCAGTGAGCTCGCAAACCGAGGAACGGAGTTCCCTAAGGTTCCATACTTGGACCTATATTGTACCTTGTTACATATTCTTCCTTTAGATCAGATAATCAAGCAGTTCACTGACATTTCCCATCATATTTTTACAGATGATATTCAGCTGTGCTGCTCCTTTGTGCTTTACTTTGTGCCCTTAAGCAATGGATGAGTAACAATTAACAATAGCTGAAATCTGACAAACGCAAAACATTAGTTATCGCACTAAACAATGCCATCTCTGCCATGAAACAGTGATTTTGGGACTTTCCCAGAAGCCTAGCCCTAAAGAATAGGGCTTCCACATCTCATCTTTTCTACAATTCATTCTTCAGTTTTTGATTGATACTTTATTTATTCTCTAATTTACTTTTATGTACAGAGAAGTTCTTCCTCTAGTCAGTTGGATTGTAACCATTTGTGTTATACAGCATCAACTACTGTACAGGAGTGACCTGGTATTATGGCTTGTCAAATATTTGGGGGGGGGGGGGGCTCCTAGGGGGCATTGCCGCCCCCAGGTCCCCCTCTAGCTCCGCCCCTGCGGATATGGGTAGCATAAGAGCAAAACAATCGAATGTAGCCCAATTTTCACCGAGGCAGTATTAATCACTGTTGGTTTTTAACGGCACTCAACTTTACCTTATTTAGTATTTCACATCTTAAATTTTTATCAAGTTCAGTTTTACTGCCATATCCAAAATCTCACATTAATTTTTGGTACTTTAATCCCTCGTACTCCACAGCACATCGCTGAACTATCATCTCTAAAGAGCAAAGAGTTCCCACTGGACACCGAGACATACCTGAATCTTTGTCTGGAGGCATGATATCAAAACACAAAAATGCATTGTGTTTAGCATAAATGAGAAAAAATATCTAAAAAAAATGTTTATCTAGAAAAATCTCTCGTTTGATTACAGTTTATATTACTTAAATGGCAAAATAAATATATATTTCCATTATGCCGCTTTCAACTTTACAACTTCCATTCACAACATTTATGAGGCTGTTGATTATTGAAATGGGCAGCTATAAAGGTATTTTCAATTCGCCGGGATTACTTCCTGGAAATACTAATAATAAAAGTTTGGCTCAAGCTCTTAGAAGAGAGGAGAAAAGCCTGTCAAGATCACCCCCCCCCCCCCAATCCCCCACCCTCCAAGTGCTTTGATGAGATTATTACAAAGAAAATCCATCACGGCTGTTTCAATCAAAGCCTCTTTATGACGCATGACCGGCAAAAAACGCAAGGAGAGGGAGCCAAGAAAGAAATGCAACAGCCACAACAAAGCTGGGCGCTGGTGGCAGCACACTGAGTCAGCCTGCAGGGGGGAAATCAAGAGAAACTCACACATCAAACTATTTCATTTTCTGCCATTCCTTCAGAGTGTTAGCATGGGGCCGCTATATGTACTTGGGTTTATTATAGATTTCCACGTTTCATAAGTTTGATGGAAGAAGTTGGAGAGAGAGAAAAAAAATCCCATTTCTACATTCCCCCCCCCCCCCCCCCAACACACATTGTTAGTAATTGTAATGTCTTCTGCTTGGAATTTAGCATAGGAGCTTAAAGGGTACCCAAGTCTGTGTGAGGCATGGAAAGTCCTTACCAGACTCAACGTTTGAGCACAAGGTGGTTCATTTGGTAGCAATGCCATCCTTTAATCATATCATCAGACCTCTGGCGTTACGTCTTGGACACTCAGGTGGAGAGAGGGGCCGAGCTGTCAACCGATCACCATCTGATAGTGAGTTGGATCCAGAGGCAGGGGAGGCTGCCGGACACACACGGTACACCCAGACGGATCCTAAAGGTCTGGCTGAGGAACCTGTTTGAGAGATCTCCAATTCTCTTCTCCATGATAATTTCTTCCATGTCCAGAAGAAGGCTGAATCTGAATGGACCATGTTCAGGACGTCCATTGCAGAAGCAGGAGATCATGATTCCATCATTGTGGCAGACACCGCTAGGGTAGGTATAAAGCTACCCGTGGTTGATATGCCTCTTCAGTGTCGCATTGAGGATCGGGACGACACCGTCGGAGTGGCACACTGGGGTGGCGGTCTCAAATTTTAAGAAAGAGGAGTGGAGAGTGTGTTCCATTTATTTCTGGGGTGCTGGAGAGGAGCCTCTCGGTCCATCTGAATACATCTAGTCATAGCTTCCAGCTCCTGTTTCTTGACCTTTCATGGGGTCAACAGTGAGAACTTTATCGTGGGGAGGAAAGGAGCCTCGGACTGCTGTGCTGAATTCGGACAGCCTTTAACTCCGACGTCATTACGTGATGGAAACGCACATGGAGTCAAATCCGTGTCTACAGCCTTCAGAAAATGAACTACAAAGAGCTAAGGGCTGTGCTCATACATCATGTCACGGAAAGGATCATGGGATTCCTTATAGCTCCTTTGCGCCAGTAAGGGACATCGCAAGGTTCCTGTGATAAAGCAGCTGTGATAGGAAGCATACAGGCTCCTTCTCCTACCTCCTTCCTTACTGACTGCACTATTTGGACAGCACTTATGATGGCGACCACTGACGCACTTCCACTTTGGCTGAAGAGTCTTTTCTCAATAAGGACATTCGGATGGAGGCTACGATTGATAGTCGAACCTCGCATCCAGGAGGAGCAGTGTGACTCTTTATCCTTGTGGAATTGCTGAGGGGGTCATGGGAGAACGCTCCTCCAGTCTACATGTTCTGTGGATCTGGACCGATTTCTTTCGGGACTGCCATGGGAACATGGGGTATCTGGGTGCTATCCAACCCTTGTATGCCCAAAGCCAGAACTGTTTCCGCATTTTTCCAACAAAGTCGCAAAGTGGTCATTGGACCCCTTGTCACTGATCCCGTTTGTGGTGTTCATGGAGAGGATCTCAAGGTGTAGTCGTGGAGAGCAGGGTGTCCGGGTTGGGAACCTCAGGACCGCATCCTTGCATTTTCCAGATGATGCGCCCATTCGTTGCCGGGATGAGAGTCAGCTCTTCCAAGTCTGAGTCCAAAAAGCAAACCTCTCGATTTAACCTGCCTGCCAATGTTCTGACGCTATAAACTAAAACAGTATTGAAAAAGAAGGGAAAAACTAATTCAATACATGGCAAATGCATAATACATAGGTCTAGAATTGAACAGAGAAGATTGCTTAGAGAGAGAGATTGACTGCACATACATGTGAACTCAGTTTCTTTCATTAGGTCTGCAGTTGGGATCTTTATACAGTATGGGGGAGCAGAAAAACAAGGCAGTAGATTGGGTCTCAAATGGAAGTGGTGGATATTTCACATCTAATATCGCTGATTGATTCTGAAGCGAGTTCTCCAGAATCTAACATAATTTAAAGTAGCAGGAAACGAGAGGACCGCAGTACTTTTCTATATAAAAAAACGGACTGATTTTTGCTGAAGTATGAAGAATGACGTCTTGATTTAATCAGAAGGCAACGGTATTAAAATTTAACATATAAGCTGCTGAAGGACTAGCTAGACTCTTGTCGGGGAAGTTTTTTTTTTTTTTTTTTTTTTTGCTGTTTTTAATCCTAAATGTGTTGGAGCAAAGTTTGAAGAGATTCTCAAATCATACACCTGCTTTACTCTTCCTATGTTGGAAATATAACACTCCACACAGAAAGCTTTTTTTCCTCCTTTCAGTTTCCTCTGCACTTTCCCAGGCTCTCTCTTTCGATTCCCCGCTGTTCGCTAACAAGAGAGGACAGCCAATCGAAGTGACCCACCTTAAGCGTGCCATTTCCCGGCTCTTGTTTTCTGGCGGAAAATGCAACCCCACACTCTGGCGGGCCATTTAGCCGCAGCAGTAATGACAGAGGCAAACGCTCGCCGGATCCAAACCGGCACAAATGCATGTGGTAAAAAAAAAGGAAAAACAAAACTAAAACACCCAGATTTCTTTATGCTTCTTTTTTTTTAATGAGATAAGTGGAGTAAATACAAAAAGCGGTAATAAAATAATGATTCCTTTATCTAGGGGGAGAAAAAAACTATGCAAACCAACCAGAACCTATTAGAAAAACTGACATGGAGGACTTTGTTAAATCGTGATGCAAAATACTCTAAATAATTATTCAATCTATACAGCCAAGAACAGCAAATTAGAATATTATTGAAAATTTTATTTCACCAAGTGAAACAATATGGATTTATTACACAGACTGATATTTTCAGTTTTTATCACTGTTAATTGGTTACTTTCAGCTAACAGTTACTGAAAATATGACAAATAAAATTTGAAAATTTAATTTTAACTCAGAAATGTGGGCTTAATTAAAAGTATGTTTAGTGCCAGCTTTAAGTTTAAAACGAGCCTCAAAGAAACACATACTAACTTATTAATTATGACTGTATGTTAGTAACTCCAAAAGCATCTACTGAGGGCTACAAACGGATTTCCTATAATCAGAAAATATATTATTCATCTCAACAGCTCTCTAGTTTATAAAACCATTAACTCCTCATGTCAACACTTTGCATCAAATTTTCTGATAAAGATTGTAAGAATACTTTAGTGTCCCACATGCCATCAAGGTCACTAATAGGGATGTCAATATCATTAATAGGGTCTTCAAAGATCACCATTAGATTTGTCAAGGTTACTAATAGAGTAATTAAGGTCACTAATAGCACCATCAATGTCATTACTATGGTCGTCAAGGTCACTTCTAGGATTGTCAAGGTCACTTATAAGGCCATTAAGGTCACTAAGGTCACATGATGATATCGCTGTCAACGTCACTAATAGGGCTGTCAAGGTTGCTAATAGAGTAATTAAGGTCACTAATAGTGCCGTCAATATCATTAATAAGGTTGTCGAGGTCACTAAAAGGGTATTTTAGGTCTCTGACTACGCTGTCAAGTTCATTAATAAGGTTGTCAAGGTCAGTAATGGGATTGTCAAGGTCACTATTAAGGTTGTCAATGTTATTAAAACAGTCATCAAAGATGTCAAGGTCATTAATGGGAGTAATTAAGGTCACTAATATGGTCATCAATGTTAATAATGGGGTCATCAAGCTGAACATGGTTTGCAGACACAAACAATTATCTAGTTTAAAGTTTGGGTCATTATCACTTGAGTTGTTTTACTCGTGTGCCTCAAAGAGTGAATGGGAGGTGTGGGGTGGGGGGGGGGGGGTGAATAGATGAGACCTGAGGCCACCTCTGGCCTCAGGTCTCATCTATTCACTGTTCAATGGGATCTTTTTTAGATATGAAAAGGTTTGCATGGGCTGCTCAACCCAAAAAAGCAATTTCCTTAAAACTTTGGCACTATTTAAATGGAAATTAACGAGGCTCTTCAACAGTATTGAGTTTATTGCCAAGATAAGGTTATGTTTAGTAATGATCACATAGCTCTGAAATACTGCTGATCTTGAAGACGAATATAACAACTCTGCTGCTATATTATGGTCTGTGAAGCTGTTCTGCCTAGTTTGATTCTTCTATAAGCGTTTTTTTGTTTATTATAGCGACAGAAGTAAAGATTCTCGTAAAAAGTCACAAATTTCTTTGCTATATTTGACCATTTCAGTAACGTATAAGTGGATTTTAGACAAACTTAAGCTGCTTTTCTGAGGAGGAAGCAACACTTTGTCCCCTGACAGCGGCCTCATTTGTGCAGAAGGAAAAACAGAAAGATCTGCTCCATTTTCAGCCTTGCACTAGGTGGTCTGGGACATTTTTTTGCCTTTGTGTGTCAACAATGCCACCGCCCTTTACCAGGACATGAAAAGCACGGCATTTCACACAAGTAGCTCAGAAGTACTGCCAGTGCTTTCAGAAAGCCTTCGGCAAAGAAAAAGGTAAACTGCAGCCCGATGTTTACCTTTATCGTGCTTTTACCTGTAATGTCAGGCTTCTGTGGCATGAAGAACTGATAGAAGGTGGGCTCCGACAGGCCCTTGACGTTGCGGGCTGTGATTTCCACTTCATATCTCGTGTTCCACTGCAGCGGCTGCAGCATCGCAAAGTCGTTTGCTCCTGGAACGAGCTTGGTCATCCACTGTTCCTCTTTGTCCTGCGGGAGACGGATGAAAAAAAAAAACCCATCAGGGTCAAAGCATTTTCATTTGATAAACAAGCGTTTACCCTTTGTGTTTTAATCCAGTCTCTCTTTACCCTCCCTTGTTCACTGGGCTGGAAACAAAAGACTGGAAACTGAAGAGCGAGGCCGAGAACTGAGCACTGAGCACTGAACGGAGGCCAAAACGCGCCGCGTGCCGACGGCTTATGCACCAACCTGGCAACACTTTGCACCAGAGCTGGAGGGGCAAAATAAAGGGCTGCTTTGTGGGACGCCTGCCTGTGATGTGGCTGCGCACACACAGTTGATTCATGTCCGCTCAAACCCAAAGCAGTTATCTGCTCCTGATGCTAGATGATGGCCCAAGATTGCAGGTGTTTGAGTTGCTCTGGTTCTTCTTTTTCCTGCATCGATATCCCGCTTTGCATCCATCTCTCAATCCTTCTCCTTCCTGCTCAGCGGCTCGAACCCTCATTTATGCAGGCATGGTTTTCAATTAGTATTACTTTTTCATGAAAGACACCTTAAAGCTCGACTGGAGACGACACAACAAAACGCCCAGAGGATCAAATCTTTTTATTTTTTTATTTTTTTAAGTACAGCATAATTGTCAAGAGGAAGGAAAATAAAGGTTTTAAACCTTATTGCATTTCAAAAATATTGTCTATTCTGACCAGTTCTTGGTTCCTGGTGAAGAAAATTCCCCGTAGCATGATGTTTCCACCATTATATATAGTGACAAAATGCTAAAAGGGAGAAAAGAATAGAGTAGAGGAAAAGGAGAGAACAAGATAACATCCTCAGAGTCTGCTTCTACACCTGCACTGCAAAAAGGGGACTAAGAACAAGTGCAACTTTCTTCAAGTGAGTGTATTTGTCCTTGATTTGAGCAGGTAAATAAGATTATTTGCCAATGGAACAAGTATTTTGACCTCTAAAATAAGATAAATATAAATACTGCACTTCAAATAAGATGATGGAGGTGAGTTTTTCCTATTTTTAGGAGAAAAAAAATCGTATTTAATTGGCAGATCATTTAAACTTGCCTGCTCAAATCCAGGACAAATACACTCATTTCAAGAACATTTAAATTACTTTTAGTTCCCTTTTTGCAGAGTATGCCTTGCTCAGGGTGATGTGCTGAGGATGTTTGTCCGGTTTAAACCTTAGACATTTTGCTTTGGTGTGCTTCTGAATGTGGTGGAGAGAAGGAAGACCTCGGTGAGACCTCTTGAAAGAAGATTGCAGCAGTTTATCCGTCTGCACTGTAAAAACTGAATCAAAAACAAGTAAAAATGTCTTGAAATAAGTGTATTTGTCCTTCATTTGAGCAGGTAAATAAGATGATATGCCAATGGAACGAGTATCTTTACACCTAAAATAATATAATTAGATAAACTACACTTGAAATAAGATGTTGGAGGTGAGTTGTTCCTATTTTAAGCGCAAAAATCGTATTCCATTGGCAGATCATTTAAATTTGCTGCTCAAATCAAGGGCGAATACACTAATTTCAAGACAACTTTACTTATTCTTAGTCATGTTTTTGCAGTGGGGTGAGGGGTCTGAAGCAAAAGATCTGACTGTCCCAGCAGGTTCACCCTGAAAGCAGGCTGCAAGATGCTAAAAGGAGTCTGACCACAACATACAGCTGCCTCTTACGTCTGTTGGTAAGAAAGCTCCTGTACAATCAGAAAGAGACTGAACAAGTTTAACTTTAATGAAAGGAAGCCTGAACAAGTTTAACTTTAATGAAAGGAAGCCTTTACTCATTGTAAGAAAAGGCAAACATTTTCAGCAGCTGTGTGACTAAAAGTTGAAAATCGCGCATCCTTTTCCCCACATGCACCCCTTTGTGTTGGTAGAAAACACGTATTTACAGCATTCTGGCCTCATCTCACCCCTCTGTCCTTAAATTCAGGCTTTAATCCCAACAACCATTTAAATGGACGAGCACAGCCTGGGAGCTTGTTTGTCCTTTCAGTAAACCTGTAACCCAAACAAGATTTGTAAAAAACAAAACAAAACAGAGAGCTGCCAGCAGATCGATGCACCCGATCGCGCTTGGTGGAAAAAAACAAAAAAACTAAACAAAAAAAACGACGTCTCAGTGTCGTAGGCTGTGCACGGATTATGTCAAATACAAAAAAAGTCAATCAGCGGCAGTTATTTTCGTGAAGATGTAGGAGCACGCCTGCTGCAGACTGAACGCCCTCATGTAAATTTAATGACTGCTTGATTTCCAAACTGCGGCTGTTGTGTTTCTGTTTCTTTGTGCCGGCGCCGCTCCACGTCACAAACAGCGCTGACAAATGCCAAACATTTATTCTGTCAGCTAAACAGAGCTCCTCGGTAATCAGAGCCGCTCATGAATAATAATTTAAAAAGTGAACCCAGGTTAAAAGTGCACCGCAAGGTAGGAAAATAATTTATTTCAACAAAAGCGAAGTGAACCGGCTCGCCTTCCTGGAGATTTGCCTCCGTATTGCACGCTAATAAACATTTATTTTTATTTCTTACATTTTAATCATGAATGCTGACCCTGGCTTTATACTCGTTATTGTAAAATAATATTTTCGCTCATTTGATACATATTTAAAACTTAGCGCCTTTAAATATTTTATTTCTATTTAATAATGCTTTTTCTTTGCAAAATCAGAAAAAAAAAACTTCTTTTTGGTGTTTGAATTTATATTCTCTTTATCCCATGTTCATTTATTGAAGAGAATACAAAAGAAAAGTCCATAATTCTCCATATTTTCCAAGGTTTTCACAAGAACCCGAAGTATTTAACCTTTAATTTCAGCATCTGGATGAAATATGAATTAAACTTAAGCAAGTAAAACTCCTTCTGGAAACATTTTAAAAAGTCCTTTAGACAGAGGAGCATAAAAAAGGACCTTTAGGCCACAATTAGATCATGTATAGTCAGCAGAGCCAGAACTGGGGGGCAGGGGAGGGGAACCTACAAACCGGCAGCATCAATTAACTAATTACACTGACATACACTGTTAAATACATCATTATAAACGATAATAATAATAATAATAAAAAGTAAATGATTAACTAAAACATTAACAAAAATAATCAAAATAATGTCATAGTGGACTATTTATACGCTCCAAAACAATTTAATTCCCTGTATATGTATGTAAACGCTGCCCAGAGACTGATTGGCTGCTCTCCAGAGAGCCCACGGCGTCATGAGGGACCCCGACCACCTCGGCCATCACCTCCTCAAACTCCTGCCCTCAGGGAGGCGTTTCAGGGCAATAAAGTCAAAAGTTTATTGAGAGTTAAAAACAGTTTCTACCCAAGAGCTGTTGTTGCCCTGAAAAACACAACTTCATCCAAACCCTGATCATCATTTATTTATATATTCATCTCTCCTTAACGTTCCAGTTGTTTCTGTTTCTACTCTCTCTCTCTCTCTCTCTCTCTCTCTCTCTCTCTCTCTCTATATATATATATATATATATATATATATATATATATATATATATATATAGAGTTGCTATTCTTTGAATTTCGTTGGGCTTTCTTGCACGATGACAATAAAATAATTCTGATTCTGAAAAATACATTTCTCTGAAGAATATTTGGTATAACTAGTAAGATGAAAGCAAATGTCTAAAAGGCATTAAAAGCTTGTGTTTGTCGGGAAACGCTCTCTCTGGTATTTGGTTTTAACTGTGAAAAGTAAAACATATTTTACCAATGAGTGTCCAACACCTTTCTTTTAAACAGAGCCTAGGATCAAATGAATGACATTTATTATATGAAGGAAGGTTTAAACAGGACTGAAGAGCTTTTTTCTACTCACTGTTTTGTACTTGACGATATATTCCACGATGGGCATCCCGCCGTCGTCCTGCTTGACCAGTCCCAGCCTGTAGGCCTTCCCCACTCCTCTCTGCCCGTGCACCGCCGGGGGACTCGGTTCTCCTGATGACGACACAGAACATCTTTACCATTTCCTCCCGCTCTCCTACTAGAATTCCTTTCAAGCGTCTAAACTCTCAGCAGATGCAGAGACGCGACATTAGCAGCAGCTGGATTCCTGCAACCACGCAGGGCCAAGATTGCAGGATAAGTTAAATGCTTATCGTGAAATCCCTGCAGTGCGCACAGTTATTAGAGCAGCGGGTTCGCATGAGAACAAGACTCTGACAGAATCCATTCCAAGTTCTGATAATCTGAATTCACATCACTGAAAGTCGGGGAGATTGTGGCGCTCTCCAATATAAATATGCCCGGGTTGTGTAATATGGCAAATGGGCCTCATTGCGCAGAGTTGCTGATGCTCCGAATAGATTCTGGAGGCATGTAATGCATTTGTATGCATTTCTGTCACACATCCAGTATTTGTATTAAATCAGAACCAAAACATTTCCATATTTCTGCTGAATTAAGCTGTTTTAGCGCTGCTCACTGTCACAGCTTAGAAAAAAAAACTTCCTGAAAACCGTCTGGGAACTGCTGAGAGGCGCCAATAGCTCAACATTAACACTCCCTGAAAGGTTATAAAACCATTAAGGTGATGGATAGAAGCCCTTATGTCAGTTTCTCATTGCTTAAACACGTGTGTGCGATCAGAACCGGGCTCTCGTCTCACCGCCCCCCCCGACTTACGGATGGGTAAAGTCTGGAAGGTCTCTGTGTGGCTGAACTCTCCCTGACCCTTCCCGTTCACCGCTGCGACGCGGACTTCGTACGTCGTGTTGGGCTCCAGTCCGGTCAGCACCACGGTGGCTGCAGAGGGACAAAAGCAGAGGTTGCATGTAGTCACGCAGGGAATGATTAATCCTTGTTTTTACTGATAAAAACAGGAGCTTGGTGCTTGTCAGGCAAAGCGTCCGTCTGTTGATGAAACGTTAATCAGGAGTGCAGCTTCGGGTGGATAAAAAGGAACGTGATGAGTTTTTATTTCAACACTTTAATGAGCTGAACACATCGTTTCTGTAACTGAATTTCACTTAAACTCCAGCTTTAGGAAACGATAAGACCTAAAATTGTATGAAAATTGCACCTTTTTCTTTAGCAGTTTTCTAGTTTTTAAGGATACAAATAGCGCTGGGCGATATGGCTTAGAACATTTTATTATACCAAATCCGATTATTCGATCCCCCCCCCCCTTTTCATTTCACAAAAAGAAATTATTTTAAAAACTTGCTTTTATTTCAAGCACTTCGTCTGGGAGTTTACCTGAATTTAAAGTGCAACCAAATACAAGCTGAGAAACACGCTTGTAAAACAAAATGGCCGCCTTGCCGTTGTAAACAATGAAAATATAACAGGCTTCACTTCAAACTAACTTAAAAAAATAAGTATGTGAATAAATTAAAGTGCCTCATATTATGGTAAAAAGAAAAAAGTTTCCCCTTTACAATATTTTATACAATATATATTTTCCCAAAGATACATTCAGCATTGCATGTTGTTCTTCTTACTGAAGCCCAATAAGTGCATTGGCAACATAAAAAATTTAATTTTCCAAAAATTAAATGTTAAATAATTGTAATTTCGAAATAATCCATGAAATTGATTTATCTCCCAGCCCTAGATGCAATCAGAATCAACATTTATCACCAAGTTTGAGGGTAAAAACAAGGAGTTTGACTTGACAATCTATAACAGAAAAAGACATTATTCAGGGAAAATGTAAGACATGCAGCAGTAATTGTCTTTCCCCTCATGCATACATATCTGTAAGTATGTGTATACGTGTTTTCCTCCCCTCAGCAGAGTAGCTGGCTACCTTGGCTGTAAGAAGTTCATCAGACACCTCCTGGGGATAGAAACTGGATCTGTGTCGTCTCATTTAGTAACCCGGACATGTACAGGTCATGGATGGATGGGAGGTCAGTCCTGATGAACCTCTCTGCACCTCTAGTGGCTCGTTGTAGTCTTGACCCGTCAGGTTTTGTGAATGCGATGGACCACAGAGAGATGGATGAGCACAAGACAGGCTGGATGATGTCAGCGCAGGAGACGTTCAGTAGCTCTTCAGGAAGGACGTACTTCTTGAGCTGCCGCCGGTGGTTCCAGTCTCTGCTGGGCCTTCTGACGGATGGTGTCAATGTGAGAGGACCATCTGAGAGCACGAGGTCTACAGTCATTTAATCCTGTGTTGGTCCGTTTCTTGGAGACAGGGATGATGGTGGAGCGTTTTAAGCAGGTGGGAACTTCACAAAGTTCGAGAGACTTACTAATGGCGCAAAGAGCTCGCACCGAGTTGGTGGAAAATGGCACTTAGATGTTCTCTGAGTGCTTACAGAGATGTTACTGTTTTGAATGACTATTTAGTGACACTCTCGTTCTTCTTTGGGAAGACTACGTGGCACTGGTTGCCTTTATTCAAAGCTGATAAAGGCTGCATCGGTCAGAGGCCATTTCCGAGCCGCTGCAACACAGACCACTACAGGAGAGCGTCTACAACTCCTTAAACAAAGTTAGATACATTTATTTTCCTTTTGGGATTAATAAAGTATAATTAATCGTTGAGAGTGAGGATCAGCTCAGTTCATTTAAAATCCAATCCACCAGCACCCCTTCCACACAGTTTGGGCTTTTAAATCATAACGCTGTGAAATGGTGTGAGTTTAATGCTGTTTTGGTTTGATTTCCTTGCTTTAAATTGCATTTCTGTAGTGGGAGTACTCGGATCGCGGCAGTACACCTGTAGGATGGGGACCCGCTCAGCGGCAAAGGATGTAATCCACGTAAACAGCCTGGTGTTAGACGCCACAGTGGAAACGGGTGAAAAAGGTTCTGGGAAATTAAGTTAATGGAAAATACTTTCAAGGACCCACAGTTGAAATGCGCCTAATGGCTTGGCTAAATTAAACATAACAGTGCTTTTCAGTTATACACAAAATTTTGATCTAAAAAGAAAAAGTGAATTAGTCATTTTAATTGATAGTGCAATTGGCTTTTTCAATTTATGGGGTAATAAAGTTTAATCCTGTTCAGAAACACTCTTTGTTACACTGGGTAAAACTGAAAGTAGTCAATACATTATGTATTCACAAAAAGGAGGTTAAAAATTTAGATCTCTGTGAGAGCTGCAGGCCTGTAAAAACTGACCAACATCTGCCATTCGGTCCAAATAGCAGGGATTGGTCAGAGTTTTGTTCCTGCTCTCACCCTCTGTCCCTCAGGTTCTGGGCGTATCACCTCATCTGTTGGGGTTCACACATGTATAATCATACTTATACGCTCACGTAACGCCAGTGTGCGTGCTCGTTCGTTGTTAGTTTCTGCTTGCTGGCGGCACATGTGCACTTCTAGTGTTTATGTATCCGGTTAGCTTAGCGGCTAGGTTAGCGGTTAGCTTCAGTGTTAGCCGTTCATTGTAGCTCCGCTGCTCTCACCGTACACTTTGAACATGGCTGAGATTCGCGAGCAACATACCGTGTTCAAGTTTATGAGAAGAAGAGGAAGAACTCAGTAGAAAGAAATAAGACCAGAGTGGATTTGGGAGATTTTTTTCACGTGATCCCCCTGAGTAGCAGAAGAGCAGGTAAGACGGTGTTGCGCATGCCCACTTATTAAAAAAGGAGCTTGGGGAAACTTCCGGAAAAGCAGCTATCAAGTTTTTTGATATTACTCGAAACTCAATTAAAATGTCTGAAAAACAAAAGAACAAAACAAGCACCTAGTTGAGGGATGTCCAAAGCGCGGTTCAGGGGCCATTCACGACCCACTTAGTGATTTTGTTCGGCCCCTGACCACAATTCAAAAGTGGGGCAAACCTGGGCTGCAAGCAAATAAAAGACGACCGAGGAACAAGTGTTTCTCTTTTATCCACCATGTTTCTGCTTTGATTTTAATTCTCTGATTAAATATGGACCTGTTCTTGTTACTAAGCATACACAGTGCAGTTTTTCTAGTCCAAAAACAATGATTTACAAACTCATTTACTACAAACATTCGACTACTTTTAATGAAATCTTGCATGCTCATTATACTTATTCTGAGTTTTATAGCCATCAGGTCAAAAAAGTTTGAAAACCCTTGACTTAGTTGAGCAGTTAAAACATATTAGATGCTAGTTTAAATATTCCAAAAGTGAGGACAACAGGTCGTTTTCTTAACGATCAAGACTTTTAGATAATCTTAAATTTCACAGACCCTTTCATAACCTCAACTGTTCCTACAAGCCGGCAAAGAGCCGGCGGCGTAACGAGCCTGACTGAAAGTTGTTGTTTTTGCCAGTTTGAACAAATTAAATACTTGACTGGTAATAGTTGGTCCTGGAATTGAAAAACATTTTTTTTTTTTTGCAAATTGCAGCAGCGCGGCTGGTTTCATCCCAGGCTACAAGCAGGCGTTTCAATTTGGGCGGAAGCGCTGAAATGAGACAAGTCCAGGCACCTCATTATGCTGCACGCTTTACTGTGTGGGGAACTTCAACGCTGATGTCTGAAGTGGCGTCTGTGAATAAATATGAAGTATTATGTAATTAGTCTGACCCATTTTTTTTGCATTTTAGATCAAATTTTGTTAAAACAGTGACATTTATCTAAATTATATTCAATTCTGCTCATTAGTTCTTGTACATTCTTCCGTTTATTTCAACATCCTGGTTAGTATTCTCCTCAGGCCATCTCCATACTGTAATTGACTGAAATGAGGGATATTAGTGATAAGCCCTTCAGGTATGTTGGACCCGCTTATCACCGGACCATTCATCCCCTGGCTTTCATTTTCCATCCATCCATCTTTCACCTGGCGCTGTACCCCCCCCCCCCCGACAAGGCTCAGAAATCAATTTGGAGTCGTAAAGCATAGGAAAAGGAGAAGGAGCGGATTCTCTTTCAGCTCGGACAGGTCCTGGCGCTCTCCCACCGCGAGCTGTTTGAGTTTCGTCAGGGGCCCAACAACATCCCAGGGCCAAGGCTTTGAAGGACCGCGTGACCGATTGTGCAATTATGTCTGTACCGGGCTGATGTGTGGCGTCAACACAGGAGATTACAGCTTAATCTTGTATGTTGGGCCACGCTTTCCCTGGTCTAATGGGTGAAGGATAAAGTCTTAGCTGGCCGGTCCCAGATACTCTTAATTCATTGGTCCAGTTTTCACTTATTGGCACTGCTAGTAGCAATGTGTAAAGAGCAAACCTTTAATTAGAGCTAATTTATTCAGTAGGAATAAGATTAGATTTTTTTTTTTACAACATATTCTTATTTATACCATTATAAATAAGTTGTAAGTTTATTGACTTACAACTAATTAATCGCCTCGTTTTCCGGGGGCGTAAACAAAGCTCCACATAGCAGGACTTTTGTCTCAAGACACCCCTCAAAATGGGAAAGACTAGTTTTAAATAAGATCCAGGTGGCTTCTAGCAGAAAACACTTCTTTCTATTGCGTGAGAATTTAAAACATGAGGTTAAATCACCACAGAAGTTGTTAAGAGGAGATAAAATCAACTTTTTTTCCCCTTAACACCATCAGTTCTTCATGTAAGTCCAACAGAGAGAGGAGGATCATACGACTGAGCATTTGGACCAGACATGGAGAAGCAGCATTTAGTTTTTTGCTCCAACTCCCAGAAGACCGTAAAAGTGCTGAAACCTTCAGTTCCTTTAAATCAAGGTTAAAAACCAGTTTGTTTAGAGTTGCCTTTGAATGTTGATGTTTAATTGAAACTATTGTAGTTCACTGAAACGTCATTAGTATAAGTTTGTATTCCAATTTACCTTGATCTGTCGCTATTACTCTATTTCAACGTACTTTGCCCTACATTTTCTTTTTTAACTTTATTTTGAAGTTTTTAACAAAGAAAACCAGCAATAAAACATAAAGACAAACAAAACAGTGAGGAGTGGGATGAGAAAATATCAGTATGCTACATTTTCTTTTCTTTCAGTTCCCTTGTTAGCAAAATGTGCTTTACAAATAATCTTGCCTTGTAGACAAAATAAGTTAGATTTCCACCTAAAACTCAGAAATTGCTAGATTAATATCACATATTTACAAGAAAATCTTGGAGTCAACAATTTGCAAGAAGAAAAATGGCAATTTCCCACAATTAAAGGCATAAATGAAAGATATTAAAACAAGGATATTCTCTGAAATTGTAAAGTATGACATTTGTAAGACAAAAATAGATATTTTCCAAAGTGTAAGCGAAATATCCGGGGCCTTAGTTTTATTTAAGTGTATTTCTACCTTTAATGATGGAAAATTATCTTTTTATTTCATGCAAACTTTTGACTTTTTTCATGTAAATACGTGAAATTATTCTGAACATTTCTGAGTTTTTTGGGTTAAGTTTACTCCTCCGTGGCCACATTATTTTTTCCTCTTAATTGCAATTGTCCTAATGCTCTGCCGTAGGTCCAGCAGAGACAAGGAGCAAAACAACAACAAAAACCGTATATAAAATGTAATTTCCTGAAGAAAAAGAACAAAGTGCACATTAAAAGCCATTATTACCCACATACTGAATAACAGCATTAGTTAACATCCCCCCCCATCCTCATTCTAAGGAAACTCACCAAATGAAAATGTAAAAGCACTAAAAACATGCAAACTTTATCAGGAACATCACTTCAGTGAAAAGTAGCTCAAACTTGCAGTTTCATGTAAATCTGGAAGGCCTACAGCTGGTGTCTTTATCCCACGAAGGAAAGAGTAAATAATATCAGATGCTTTTGAGTATAAAACTGGCTTCAAACTGGAAACATCTCCTCTTTGAGTTGTTAGTCCTGATCCACCTGGTGATGTTGTTTCAGCAGCATGACGACTGAATCCCTGAACTGAGCAAAAAGCCCAATTTTAAATAATACAACTCACTAATGTGTTGCAGCTGCTATAAAAACGTAGAAATATAAAACGTGGAAGCATTCACACAACGAGCAGAAGGCTGTTACTCCTTATTCTTTGCAGAAGAGTAAGACATGAAGGTTGCAGACTCACTCTGCACGCTGTGCGACTTGACGTCCCTCCAGTCTATGGAGCCCAGCTCCTTGTACTGGACCAGGTAGTAGCTGATGGGAACGCCGCCGTGGGAGTCCGGCTTCATGAAGGTGACGGTGGCCAAGCGCTGGGACACAGCCGACAGACGCACAGAGTATGGATTTGATGGGACGTCTGCAAGCAAAGACGATAAAGTCGACATATGGAGCTTGTAGAAGGTCTTAGAACATTAGTTTCCATTTAAAAAACGAAAGATATTTGACATCTAAACTAGAGAGGTAGTCAGGGATTCAAAAACGGGCAGAAGAGAATCTGCTGAAAATACAAAAAATATATATTCCCAGTTGGATCCATCAATACTTACAAGGAAAACATAAAATACTAAGTTTCTCTGTAATATTATGACTGTAAGAAAGGATCAAATCTGGAACCATAAGAAAAAATAAGCTACAAGGAAGGAGGAGACGAGGGAAGGAAGCAAGGAAGGGAGAAAGGGAGGTGAGGGAAATAACTAAACAGGAGCAAGGAAGGATATAACAAAGGCAGTAAAGGAAATAGGGCACAAAGAAGGAACGAAACAAGGACACGTTAGAAGAAAGGAAGTAAGGACAAGAGGAAAGATAAAAAGGAAGGACAAGGATGTAGGACACAGGTTAGAAAGGAAACTAAGGACAAAACAGAAGGGAGGGAGGGTACAGGAAAGGAAGGGTGGTAAGAGAAGGAATCAAACAGAAACAAGGAAGGATTCAACAAAGGCAGGGAAAGAGATAGGGCACAAAGAAGGAACGAAACAAGGACACAAGGAAAGCTAAAAAAGAAGGACAAGGATGTAGGACACAAGGAAAGATAAACAGAAGGACAAGGATGTAGGACACAGGCCAGAAAGAAACCTAAGAAGGACAAAACATAAGGAAAGGAGGGTACAGTAAAGCGAGGTAAGAGGAGGACAACTAAAACAAAGGCAGGGAAGGAAATAGGTCACAAAGAAGGAACAAAACAAGTAGACATGGGAGGAAAGGAAGTAAGGACACATGGAAAGATAAAGAGTCATTGGAAAACATAAAATACTAAGTTTCTCTGTAATATTATGACCATAAGAAAGCTTCAGATCTGGAACCAGGAGAAAACAGAAGGAGGAAGGAGGAGAGGAGGGAAGGAAGCAAGGAAGCAAGGAAGGGAGGTGAGAGAAATAACCCAATAGGAGCAAGGAAGGATACAACAAAGGCAGGGAAGGTAATAGGGCACAAAGAAGAAATGGAACAAGGACACGTGGGAAGAAAGGAAGTAAGGACAAGAGGAAAGATAAAAAGGAAGGACAAGGATGTAGGACACAGGTTAGAAAGAAAACTAAGAAGGACAAAACAGAAGGAAGGGAGGGTACAGGAAAGGAAGGGAGGTAAGAGAAGAAATCGAACAGAAGCAAGGAAGGATTCAACAAAGGCAGGGAAAGAGATAGGGCACAAAGAAGGAATGAAACAAGGACACAAGGGAAGCTAAAAAAGAAGGACAAGGATGTAGGACACAACGAAAGATAAACAGAAGGACAAGGATGTAGGACACAGGCCAGAAAAAAAACTAAGAAGGACAAAACAGAAGGAAAGGAGGGTACAGGAAAAGGAGGTAAGAGAAGGACGACTAAAACAAAGGCAGGGAAGGAAATAGGACATAAAGAAGGAACGAAACAAGGACACGTGGGAAGAAAGGAAGTAAGGACAAGAGGAAAGATAAAAAGGAAGGATAAGGATGTAGGACACAGGTTAAAAAGAAAACTAAGAAGGACAAAACGGAAGGAAAGGAGGGTACAGGAAAGGGAAGTGAGAGAAGGAAGGCTAAAACAAAGGCAGGGAAAGAGATAGGGCACAAAGAAGGAAAGACACAAGAAAGAAAAGTGGAAAGGAAAAACACAAGGGAGGAAAGGAAGGAAAGAAGGACACAAGTAAAGACAAAAAGAACGATAAGGATGTAGGGAAAAAGGAAGAAAGGAGTTAAGAAATAGAGGGAAGTATACAAGAGAGGAAGGAAATACGACACGTGTGAAGAAGGTGTGCAGGAAGGACACAAGGGAGCAAGGGACACAAGTAAAGTGGGAACCAAGGATACAAGTTAAGGCGGTAGGACAATAAAGGAAGACAGGCAAGTGAAGGAAGGAAGGATATAAAAGGAGGAAAGGAGACAGGACCATTTCAGAAGCTTCTATCGTCCACTTAGTTAAACATAAAGGCTAGCATTCCCTTCCCAGACCAACAGCCGCTCTCCTCAGCTCTCAGGCTGTTAAACTAAGACTTAACGCGACTAAGGAGCTAAAAGTGTCTCTATTCTGTTTAAACATCGCTAATGTAAGCATGACTATAACCTGGTTATAAATTTATAATCCAGCAGGGTTAATTAATTCATCCTTAAAGCACTGGGAATGTTAGCAGTCAAGCTAACGTGGTTTGGTAGGACAGCAGAACATCATCCTTGTAGCTGAAGCTCCAGCTTCCTCTGAGCTTCTCCCAACATTTTGCTTCACTGCTGGTGAGTTTTTTTTTTTCCTGTTGTGCTGAAATCGCTTTCCAAACACGTTGTTTTCATGTATTAGGTCAGCTCTTTGCTCGCTACTTTCCTCCGCAGCCCGAGAAATTCAATCTGCACTAAAGATAATTGGACTGTACTTGTGAGTGTTCACCCATTCTGCAGTAAATTAGGGGGTACTTCAGCAAACAGGGAGGGGGGGGCATGGTAAACCAGACAGCACTATTTGAGATTAGCCCATGCTGGATGGAGACTTGGAGCTGTTATTACTCTTCTAGAGAACCACAAATATGACCTCAACCACGGGTGGGGGGGTGGGGGGGGGAGGGGCGTTGGGGTGTGTCACGCAGTAGCTGAAGGTTTGGTGCTGTTGTTGACAGATGATGTGGATCATGTTCTGCATACGGTCTGGACTGAACACAGTGAGCATCCAACCTAAGGCCTACCCAAGGCAGGAAGGAAGGAAGGAAGGAAGGAAGGAAGGAAGGAAGGAAGGAAGGAAGGAAGGAAGGAAGGAAGGAAGGAAGGAAGGAAGGAAGGAAGGACACAAGGGTGGGGACATTAAATGATGGAGGGGTGTAGCCACTGAAGCGGAAGGAAGGAAGGAAGGAAGGAAGAACTGAAAAGCAGAAGGAAGGAAGGAAGGAGGGAAGGAGAGAAGGAAGGGAGGAAGGAAGGAAGGAAGAACTGAAAAGCAGAAGGAAGGAAGAAAGAACTGAAAAGCAGAAGGAAGGAAGGATAGTAGAACTGAAGAGTAGGAGGAAGAAAGGAAAGAAAGAAGGAAGGAAGGAAGGAAGGAAGGAAGGAAGGAAGGAAGGAAGGAAGGAAGGAAGGAAGGAAGGACACAAGGGTGGGGACATTAAATGATGGAGGGGTGTAGCCACTGAAGCGGAAGGAAGGAAGGAAGGAAGGAAGAACTGAAAAGCAGAAGGAAGGAAGGAAGGAGGGAAGGAGAGAAGGAAGGGAGGAAGGAAGGAAGGAAGAACTGAAAAGCAGAAGGAAGGAAGAAAGAACTGAAAAGCAGAAGGAAGGAAGGATAGTAGAACTGAAGAGTAGGAGGAAGAAAGGAAAGAAAGAAGGAAGGAAGGAAGGAAGGAAGGACACAAGGGTGGGGACATTAAATGATGGAGGGGTGTAGCCACTGAAGCGGAAGGAAGGAAGGAAGAACTGAAAAGCAGAAGGAAGGAAGGAAGGAGGGAAGGAGAGAAGGAAGCGAGGAAGGAAGGAAGGAAGAACTGAAAAGCAGAAGGAAGGAAGAAAGAACTGAAAAGCAGAAGGAAGGAAGGAAGGAAGGAAGGAAGGAAGGAAGGAAGGATAGTAGAACTGAAGAGTAGGAGGAAGAAAGGAAAGAAAGAAGGAAGGAAGGAAGGAAGGGGTTCAGGACATAAGGAAGGAAAGTAGAACTGAAGAGCGGAAGGAAGGAAGGAAGGAAGGAAGGAAGGAAGGAAGGAAGGAAGGAAGGAAGGAAAACAAGAAAGCAGAACTGAAGAGCGGAAAGAAGGAAGGAAGGAAGGAAGGAAGTAGAACTGAAGAGCGGAAGGAAGGAAAGAAGGAAGGGAGGAAGGAAGGAAGGAAGGAAGGAAAGAAGGAAGGAAAGAAAGAAAGTAGAACTGAAGAGCGGAAGGAAGGAAGGAAGGAAGGAAAGAAAGAAAGAAAGTAGAACTCAAGAGCGGAAGGTAGGAAGGAGTTGAGGAAGGACGCATTAAAGGAAGAAAGGACACAGGTAGAGGAGCAGAAGGAAGGAAAGTAGAAAAAGTGGAAGGAAGTAAAAAAGGATGGAGGGAGGGATTAAAGGAAACAAGACAGGAACGTCTCGTCATAGGAACGTCATCCTCTTGTTTTCCTGTTTTTCCACACTTCCTCCAAACCTGGAAGATATAGCAACCATCATTCCTGACTCTTCCACACTTGCAGCATGCAGCACACTCACCTGCCTGGGCCAGGATGAACTCCTGGTATCGGACTCCAATGTTGTTGCGGGCCGTGCAGTTGTACCGGCCAAAGTCTCTGTCGGACATCGGCGTCACCTGGATACAAGATAATATTGAACATAAGACGATGACGGTCAGCAAGTGGAACTGTAAGTCAAAAACAAAAGCTGCAAAGAAAAGCACCCAAACAACGGATGGCGGTAGTTGTTGCCAAGGCTGGTGCAGCCGGGGTTTAAACCTGCTGTTTGTGTGGCTGTGGCTTTGGGATCTGATTATCTGAGATCATAAATGCTGTTTTTCAACCAATCTGATTGTTTTTTTAGCGCTTCTGCTGCTTTCTGACCAACCTGGTTCTACCTCTGGTTTTGAAAAGCAGCTCTGTTTATACGTTTCTATATGAGCGGATACCTGAGGACGCTGCTGCCCGCGTCCTCACTAAGACTAAGAAAGTAGAACACATCACCCCAGTTCTAAAGTCCTTCCACTGGCTCCCTGGATCTCAGAGAAAAGACTTCTGTTAGTCTATAAATCCCTGAATGTCTTAGCACCTAAATACATCACAGACTTGTTATCAGTGTATCAACCCTCCAGACCACTCAGGTCTTCTGGCTCCAGCCTGCTCTGCAGAACCAGAACCAGAACCAGACATGGAGAAGCAGCATTTAGTTCCTATGCTCCGCTTATCTGGAACAAAGTTCCAGAAAACTGTAAAAGTGCTGAAAGCCTGAGTTCCTTTAAATCAAGATTAAAAACACATTTGTTTAGGATTGCCTTCAACTGCTCCAGTTAAACTGTTTTAATGAAACATCATTAGTTCAAGTTTGTAGTCTAACTGTTTTTAATGTTTGCTTTTAGTTTCTATTTTCCCATGTTTTATTTTGTTTTTTAAATTTTATTCCAAATTGCTTTTATTTAGTTTTATTTTCCTATATTTTAATCATGTAAAGCACTTCGCATTGTCTTTGTACTGAAATGTGCTGCACAACTAAATTTGCCTTGCCTACAGCAATATATATAAATGGCTTGTACTTGTACTTGTACAGCGCTTTATCAAGTCCGACGAGCCCAAAGCGCTTCACAGTCAGTAGCCACAGCTGCCCTGGGGCAGACTGACATAGGCCAGGCTGCACAGATCCACATGCTTTTGCTAAATTTCACTGCAGAAAATGTAAATTATTTAACTGCAATAAAATTTTAACTCTGAAAGATGTACATGTCTCTCAGTTCTTCCTTAGCAGGACCCCTACTGACATAAAACATATCACAGCTCATTAAAAAAACATATATTTTTGTCTTTTTCATGTAATCGGCTTCCATCACTTGTATCTAAACTAAGTAATCTAAAATTAAGTATTGCTGTAAATTGATTATTTTTGTAAGTTGTTATAATCACAGGTTGTGGACAGGCGTCATGTGGACTCAGTGTGGACGTGTGATGCTGCTTACAGAGGTCCAGTGAACGCTCAGACACGTGAAAAATTAGGGGAAACATTGGAAGTAGCCTCCAAAATGTTAACTTTCAGCCGACGTTGAAGACCTTTCAGTGCCAGTGGGTGAAACACATCAATGTGAACCACTTGTACTGGGAGCATTTCTTCAGTAAATCTAATAATAAACTTCTCTCCACAGCATATGAGTAACTCTGATCCTGCGTCAAGAACGAGCCTTTTATAACCAAGAGGCGTACTGGAATCATGCAGGTTTTTGTCACTTTCTTTCAGTCGACCAAAGCTGAATAACCTAAAACCAATCCTTGTAGAAATCGAGGAAAAAGCCAAGCATTTCTGCTTTCACCGTGCTGAGGAAAAGCATTTGCATCCCTACAGATTTCTTCTTAACTTATCTTGATACGATCATCAAATAATCATCAAATACATTTCTTATATCAAAGACAGCCAGAGTAAAAGCATAATGCAATCAATACAAAAGCTATCCTGACCAACTGATTATTGGAGGCTTTTCAAGCATGAGCCGCCTGTTTAAAGTCATGAGACGGACATTTGGCTTGTTTCTGGTCAGCTTAGAAATCCCCCATGGAGGCCCTTTTCGCTCGGTCTCTCATCGGAAGTCGCAACTGTGAGCTGGGAATGGCGTAACACCCGAGTGAACAGCGTTCCAGCTAACGCCGTCGGAAAAGTTGTGATTCCAAAATGAAAGACTAAAGGTCAGGATTTGTGGAATGTATTAACTTTTTTAGTACACATTTATGAAGGTATAACATTCTTTTAATATGCAATTTATTTGCGTTGAGGCCGTGTCTGTTTGTCAGAAGAATAGAATGTGAATAGATTAAGGTTAAATGAGCTGTTTACGAGCAAAGGTATCAGGAGAGAGTTTCAAGGTCAGTTCCTAGGCAGTGGGAAAGAACAGAGACTGCAGTTCACACGCACCAGGAGAAAACAACCAGAGAAGATAGTTATTAGGGAGTAAGATAGCGATAAGGTGTGTGCGTCATTCATTGTCTGACTTTGTATAATCTATGTTCTGAATTTAATAAAACTAGCCTGAACCGGAGAGAGAGTCAGAGTCAGAGTCGCGGCCCGCAGATGCGGCGGGCGCACCTGCTCTCCCTTCGCGAAGGTGAAACAGAAATCTGCGTCCATGGCTGAGTTATTATTTTAAAGTCCTGCACACGAATTAACGAACTCGGGGAAGCTAGACGGCTTCAACAGATTCCAATATGGCGACGACCAGGAAAGCTGTTGTTTTGCTCTCACGGAGGTGCACGTTCCACATGCAAACGGCACTTTTAGTCTGTTCGGTTCAGGGTTGCAGCCGCTACATGCTACATTGACTTTAGACTGCGTCTTGTAAAATAACCACGTTTTCATCACATCTTACTTCTGTTGATGCGAGGACCTGCTCTCTCAGATCCAACCATCAACCTTTCCGACTCTCCGAGGGGGAAGGCCGACTATAGCAGCCGTTCCCGTTCTGATCAGAAGTCAGAACTCACGAGTTGCGACCGCAACTGGAATGCAACATTTTTGCAGATTCGTGACCTCTGACCTTAACTGAGACAGTTGAGGCCTGCAGAGCTTTAGATGTTGTTCTGGGTGCCTATGCGACCTCCTGGATGAGTTCTCGACGCGCTCGTAGAGTGATTTCTGTTGGACGGCTACTCCTGGGAAGGTTCCTTGATCTGTTTTCTCTGTGAACAATGGTTCTCACTGTGGTTCGCTGGAGTCACACAGCCTAAACTATCACTTTGTAGCCCTTTACAGACTTTTATCTCATCTGTTCTTGAGTTCCTTCAGAAGTGCACATAGTGTTTAGCTTTCTGAGATCCGTTAGCCTACTTCGTGTTGTCAGACAAGTTCTGTTTAGTTTTTTTTTATTCATTTTACAGGCAATAAAGAAAGCTGGGTTCTGCTATGAACCTGAACTCGGTTTTGCAATTATTCTAGTTATTCTTTAAAGCTATAGTTGATAATCCTGTTCTGAAACACTTTTTGTAGTACTGGGTAAACTTGTCCTTACATCCTAGAAGTAGTTAATACATTATGTATGAAGAAAAAGGAGGTACAAAAAGCTGCAGGCCTGTAAAAACTTTTTTGTTTTGTTAGTGGATTTGGGAGATTTTTTTCATGTAATCCCCCTGAGGAGCGCAAGAGCAGGTATGACACATTTTCATTTGTACTTGTTATTCAAAAAGGGAGTTGGGGAAACTTCCAGAAAAAAAATTGCTGATTTTAGCTTTAATGAACAAAGGTGAACAATTTATTTTCCACATAGGGCTAAATTAAATAACTTTTTTTCACATTAATACATAAAAAAAATCAGAAAACTGTCTGTTGTCACACATAACTGTATCACGTGTGACAACAGTTAAATAGTTTTTCACTTCTCTGTAGACTCTCTTGCTGCCAAACAGCTCATCGGAGACTCTGTACCCACCTCCAGCACAGACTTGCCCTCTTGGCCGTAGATCTGCATGTGTGGGGTTCCCTCTGAGATGGTGAAGCGCTCTCTCCTCCACAGCATGGTGGCGGGTGGGTTGGACATTACGTTGCAGCTTATATTCACCGGATTCCCCTCCCACGAGTAGTAAATAGTGTGGTTAGTCAGGAATTTGGGGATATCTGTGCAAAAGAAATGACAAAATCAAAACCTACTGAAATGCTTACAGAGAAAAACACACATCCTGCTGGTTTGTTGAGCAGCTCTGGCAGCTAATTAAAGACTAAACTCAAAGGTAGAGCTCAGGTTGACGATTAAAGAGTCTTAACTCACATATTCTGTAAAAAGGAGAAGAAAACGCCCTGGATTTACAGTTCCCAGAGAAGAAGAAAAAAAGCCCTGTTCGACCGAGGCCGTGTCGTGCTGCTGAATGAAGGATGCAAACGGGAGCGAGCAGAGAGGCCGATGATGAAAGACTGCAGCGGCGGCGGGTTGTTGTTTGGACGTTTCCTGGCCCAGTCTGCCCAGCTCACTCAGAGAGGCATTAGGCCTGTTTTATGTTCCCTTGCAGGATTCCATTAAAGAGATTGATGCCTGGCTCCCTGTCACAGCTGAGGACGTGCCATCCCCACGCAGCCCGCAGTGACTTAGTAAATGAGTTCATTAGTTTGGCGGCAGCCCCGCCGCTCTCAGACTCTCAGCAGAGCAGGAGTCAGGAATCGAGACCGAGGGGACGCTGCCACAGGAGCATGCCCACAGTGGAGCAGCAGCAGCAACCATGCCTATGCATAAGCGGGTGCACACCTTTCCCCATACCTTTTTTTGTTAGATGTTATGTTTTCAAGAACCAGGGTGCATGTTCTCACTGCCGTTTTTCTGAACATGTCAATTTGCTGTGACGTCTCTGTCTCTGAGCTGTCAATGTGTAAATCTCTTCAGGGAAATTCTGCACCGGTACAGTCAAAGCGTCAGCGCCTCTCTCGTAACGAACCCAATGTTTCCAAAGCCAAGATGAAGATCTTTGCTTCAGAGCTCATTAGGCCGGGGGAAGAGGCTGCTCCAAATAACCCCAAACAAGAGGCACTGAGGGACGGGCGCACTCATCGTGGCGTAAGGAAGCTGTCAGAGGCAGAAATCCAACCGTTCATTAATTATAACCCCTCGGAGACAAGTCGGGGGTGTGTTGTTTGTAATAATTTGTTATTCTTTATTAAGACAAGCAGCCCCGGCTTCTATGCTATCCTGCTTCTATGAGAAACTGTGAACTTTCAAACTCTGTACGATCTTGCAAGACTTGACAGGAGACAGGTGTGAACGTCTGCAACTTTGCACATTACAAACACAAACTTTACTGTGTTTCATTTGGATGGTCATAAAGCGGAAGACAAGGTTTCAAACGGACCAAAACAAATAAAACCCCAGAACCATTATCTGCCTTCAGAGACGAATGATCCGAATGAGTAGCCAGACCAACCAGGCCTCAGAGCTTCGTTAGACAGCAGCCGAACAAACAGCTTCATGAAAACCAAGGAACACAGAGGACAGGTCAGAGAGGAAGGGTACTAATCTTACAGGCAGAGTTACTATGGAATGGTTTATATCCAAGTATTTTCAGGCCTTGCAACGGCCTAATCAAAGTCCAGACCTACACACAAGTCAGAACTGATGTCAACAATTCAAAATGTCTGTTAAGAAATGCTTTAAGTTTAGTCTGAGCTTCAGAAAAAGCCTCTGTGAGGGCCTGAGAAAGGCGGTGGGCTCACAAAGTGCTCATCCAAAGGGGCTAAAAACAAGTAAATGCCACAATTGTCTGCTTTTTATTAGTGAAAAACCCAAAAAACATTAAGCACCATTTATCCTCTTCCTTTTATGTTGCAAGTAGACACTACTTTGTGTTGATTCACAACATAAAAGCCCCCAAAAATGTTTTCCATTGTAATATAACAGAATGTGAAGAAGTTCTAGATACTCTTACAAGGTAATGAGTTTAAGAGCAACACTCATCTACAAATAGTTTGACACAATTTATACAGAAATCTGTGAGTGGTTTAAGGTTTATGGGATTTATCATTTAAAGAGCTCTTGGAGATTTTAAAGGACAAGTGTTATAACAGATAAACCAACAACAGAGATAAAAATACTGCCACGCCAACTCAGAAACACAAGTACACATGAAAAAAATGTCCTCAAAGAAAAACAAAATCCAACACAAAGGGACCCACAATACCTGTAAAACGAGTTTCATTAAAAAGTGCCAACCAAGACTCAAATCCTCGACTAATAAAGTGTCCAGAGATAGAAATGGACCATTAAAGAGCCAATAAAATAAGACTACATGACGCTAAATGACCATAAAGAACATTAAAAGTAGCACAGAGATATAAAATAGAATCAAAATATCGAAAACTGGACACTAAATGAAGATGATTGAAATACTAAATGGCTCCAATAACACTAGCACAGCACAAGCAGACATAAAATATCTAAAATTGGTGAGCAGATCCAATTAGGCTAAACAGAAAGCCCCAAAAGTCCAAGTGGACATTAAAAGAAACAATGGCAAAAAGAATGAATACTGACCTAATTTTTATTGGGGAAAGGGAGAGTATAAACACAAAACTACCCCAAATGACCACAAAATACAACATGGAGTCACAACAAAAAGTCAAATAATAACCATCCAGGGATATGCCATAAACACACTAAAATACCCACTACAACATGGGGTTACTGCCATAAAGTAACCGTAAAGAGCTCTTTAAATAAATAAATAAAAACAGGAATACTCAAATGACACCAGAAAAAGAAGCAAATGAGACAGATGCAAACCAAAAGAGGCGATATTCACAATTACTCTCACAAAACATTTCTTAAGAGGCTCATGGGACATTGTGATTGTAGTAATGGAGGAGGAGGTCTGCTGGTGCTGCTGCTACCTGCTTAAGATAACAGTAGACATGCTGATTTATGTGTTAAAAGCCAACTAATAAAAAATGTTTGTTCCAGAGGAAGACAGAGAAGTAAGAAATACCACAACTGAACCTGAATCGGCACTTGTTCCTGTTTATGCTAGAGTTAGCATTGCAGCGCAGTTAGCGTTAGCATTGCAGCGCAGTTAGCGTTAGCATTGCAGCGCAGTTAGCGTTAGCATTGCAGCGCAGCTAGCGTTAGCTCTGCAGCACAGCTTGCTAGCTGTGACAGAAGAAGGAAAAAAAAAGTCCTGATTGTTTATAATTAAAGTCAAAAGACTTACACTCAATGTCCAGAAACATGCTCTTCTGATGGCCTCCTATCCTGCTTTGCGCCTCGCAGTCGAACCGGCCCAGATCGCTCAGCATCACCCCGCTGATGGTCAGGACGGATTTGCCGTGACGGCCGCGGACCTCAAACCGCCCGTCCTGACTCTGAAAAACAAAAACAGAAAATATTCTCATGAAAAAAACAAAACAAGTTTAGAAACTCCTCAAATAGCCCACCAAAAAGTTGTGTCCCGTTTTGTATTAGTGAATGACCCCACTCGCCTCACCCCACCCCACCCTCGAAGGCCACAGTCCCCCGTGTCACACCATGTTGAAGCTGATCCAATAAACTGCCGATATATTACAAGGTCATTACATCAGTATGAAGACAGATGGCAACAATTTCAAGCGACGGGTCAATTACAGCAGACAAGGCTTTCAGTCCGGCAATCGGCAGTCCCTCGTAATGAGACAAAAACACCCCGGGAGCATCCTGGCTGGAAACAGCACACTGCTTCAACCTGCAGACGCTTTCCATCAGATAACCTCCATGACCTCCCATGAAACAGCTTTTTAGCGGCTGTGCTGGCAGCCGTACAAACCATGTAATAGAAACTCTATTAACGGCAGCGTTGGGTTTAAAGATGGTGAAAACCACCTCAAAAATGTCCGCCTCTTAATTATTTCAGTCATTCTTTCAAACTACTCAGGCTTTTTTTATTTATTTTTTTCCCTGTGGAACGTGTTTAGCCAATTCATTTAACCAGTGTAAAAGGTAAAACAAAGCAAATGCATTCATCAAGGGCTGAGTTTGTGCATACAGGATTGAGGTTTGCAGGCAATTTGTTGCTCCTGACTAACAAACAGGAATAACCCAAATCAGACTCTACCTCCCACTATGCTTTGGGTGTTTGTTTGTTTTGCAGCTATAATTTTAATCAGAGAGAGAGAGATCATTGTCTTGTTTTTCTTCCCCCATCTTTGATTAAAAAAAACAACAGACAATATTGATTCTACTGTATTTAGACATTTGATTTATTTTTCTTTTAGCCTGACTGTTAAAGGAAATCGATTTTATGGCTAACTTTAAGTTTCTTTGCCTTCTACAATATAAATAAGACATTTAAACACAGAAAGCAGAAGACTACCAGACCAGACTTCCAGCTGCTTGTTGATTATGTCATGTAAAACAACTGAGATGCTCCAGGAGTTTGTTTCCCCCCTCTCTCTTAACAATTGTATGAAACCCACACTGGGTGAGCTCCAGAGTCTTTAATTTCAAGTTTCTCAAATCAAAACTTTACTTAAAATAATCTGTTCAGAGTAGAAACAGCTAGTCCAGCTTTGATAAGTTCATACGCTCCAGTTTCCCCCAATATCAGGCGGTCTTTAGACCAAAAGAAGCCTTACAAAATCCACCGTTGGTTGAGTCTACAGCCACAACCAGACCTGATTACTGCCACTGTAAAAAGGGAACTAAAAGTAAGCAAGGTCTTCTTGAAATGTGCGTATTTGTCTTTGATTTGAGCTGGTAAATAAGATTATTTGCTAATGGAATGAGTATTTTGACCCCTAAAATACGATAATTAGATATACTGCACTTGAAATAGGATGATGGAGATGAGTTGTTCCTACTTTAAGTGCTTATTCCATTGGCAGATCATTAAACTCGCCTGCTCAAATCAAGGAGAAATACACTCATTTCAAGAAAGTTTGACTTACTTTTAGTTCCCTTTTAGCAGTGCGCCTGTTCTCAGTCCAGAAAACACTGAAATAGGACCTCCCTGACGAGCTGTAGACCAACAGATCTACATAAATCTATCCACCTACCTATATTTTCCTCAGTATGTTCTTTCTGTAGCGTCACACAATGTCCTGCAGGGTCTCTGTGAGATTTAACGTCTCAGTAACTAGAAACACTCAGAATCCATCCAAGAAGCCAAACACCGGCATTAATTTGCAAAGTGTGAATATATAACACCTGAAATATGAACCTAGCAAGTGTCGCCTCCAAGCAGTCCTTTTGATTGTGAAATTGCACTTGCTTGACTTTTCTATTTAAACTATGAACTGAAACATCATTAATTTCAGTCTCTTGTCCAACTTCTCTGTACTTTCCTTTATTATGCCACGGCTATGTACTTATTTATGTTTTCTTACGTCTTCATCACGTAAAGCACTTGGAATTGTCTTGTTGCTGAGGTGTGCTATTTGTAAACTTGCCTTGCCAAACCTATATTAATGATGCAAATGCAATTACAACTTGATGTATCGTGCAGCTGCTATTCAAAGTAAATAAATTATGGATGCTTTTCAATGCATTTTAGGAAAAAGAAAAAAGGTTCCTCTCCTGTGGAAACGAGGTTTGTCCATCACTTCTTAGGAACCCTGAGATCAGACGTTATGTACATCTGGTCCGCAACTTTGTTTTCAGCAATAAAACCCTTAAAGAATTGCTTTAAATTATTTGCAAAGACGTTAATCGCACTCCTTTATGTGGAAATTAATGTTAAAGCCCAAAACAGACATGAAACACTTATGATTAACTGATTCAAACTATTTGAGACACTTTTTCAGGGCTCCGTGTCGCTTCTGTCTGCTAACAGCTTTCACAGTTACTGTTTGCATCCATCTGTATTCCCATCCTTGTGTACATTTGCATATTTAGGTCTGCGTATTCCTGCACACACTCTGTCCCCATAAATCAATGCACAGCTCGCTCTTTGTAATGCCCTCCTGTCGCCCCGTCCCAAACCTCTAAGCACACTTCATGTGCCCAAGCCTCGGCGGTGAATCCCTCTCTTCTCCTGCACCAGACTTCAGCTTGATCCTGTTTGGAATGGCTTATCTTTCATTTTATCGTCACAAAGCTTTCAGCTAACGAGGTGAAGCGCCGTTTAAAGGCTCGGCTCCGGTCTCTTTGTGCCGCCGACGCAGACTCCGCTTGTTTTGCCTCGCAAGGCGAGGTCAATGAGCTTGGGAGGGTTGTGCGATGAATAGGGATGCTGAGGATGAGGCAGCAGAGGGAGAAAGAGGAAGAGGAGGGGAGGAAATCTTCCAGGGGAGAGCATCTGAGTCAGGAAATTACTCTCTTACTGCCCTTCGCCGCTCCACACCCCACCGCCCCTCCGCCAGCTGACAGGGTCTGTGTCTGGAGACGAACTGGGCCCCTAAAGCACGGCCCGTTTGATATGCAGCTCAGCGTAACGCCGAGGCACCTGGCCAAACGCGAACTTCACAGCAACATGCACGATGCCACTGCAGAAACAGCCAGAGAAGAACAAATCATTTTCCCGCCGAACGGCAGAATAGCCCTCCGTGTTTGCATGAAGCACACGGAGTGAAGCCGTAAATGGATTTTGGAGACTCCGCTGTGTTATTTTAGCTCAACTGTTGGAGAAGTTTCAGATATTAAAAATGTCAGTGGTAAATGTCAGCGAGGCTGGAACCGCAGCTGGTCTAATTCTGCCTTTCTCCTAACCGCTTTGTGGTGGGGCAAACATCAGGTCTTCACGATCGCACCGCTCTTATGAGTCCAGCGCCACCTCGACCTCGCGGAGGCAACAAAATGACATTTAATAATGGCTTTTCTGCTTCAAGGAAATGGAGGCCAGAGAGAGGGGTTCAAAGTGAAACAAAGCCAGTCGGTGACTAAACATTTCAATTATGTACTTTAAAGCATATCTCGCAGCGGCCATGAATCAAATCACAGGGAAGAGACATCTGTGACTGCTTCTTCATGGTTATATTTTAAACATAATAAACAGGGGAACCTTCAACGATGAAGAGCAGAGTAAACGTTTCTCCAAATTTTTGTTCAATCACATACAGAACCATTGACACACAGTTCGGATGTGGGCTGAACCGTGGAGTTTTCACACATTAAAACATCAAAAACAATAAAATTAGACAATATGTAGATTTGATATGAGACCAAAGTGTCCTGTAAGAGTACCGTACCCTGTCTGCTGAACTGCGAAGTGACAATAAACCTCCGAGTCAACAGGTGGTGCCAAACGCATAATAGAGATGTTATAAACATGTAATATTAAGACTTATCTAGATGTGATTAAAACATCGAACGCCACAACTTGCTGGAGGTTTTTCCTTCCCGTTAAAGGGGAGTTTTTCTCTCCACTGTCGCTTCATGCATGCTCAGTATGAGGAATTGCTGCAAAGCCATGGACAATGCAGACGACTGGCCACTGTGGCTCTATGCTTCTCCAGGAGGAGTGAATGCTGCTTGGAGAGACTTGATGCAACCTGCTGGGTTTCCTTAGATAGGAATGTTTTTTTACCAATCTGTATAATCTGATTGAATTTGACTTTGAAAAGTGCCTTGAGATGACATGTTTCATGAATTGGCGCTATATAATTAAAATTGAACTGAATTGAGCAACATTAGCAACTCCTGCTAAACATCTGCTTTCAGATATATTTAAAAAGAAGCACCTTGCTGCTAGTTTCCCTCTGATTTCCAACATAAGCGGTGAATATGAAGTTGATTTCTCACACTCTGACTCAGCCATCGTTACTGTATCTCCCTGCATATTTTTTACCTGGTTTTATGTCTATGTGTACTTTAATATTTATTAAGAAAGTGACACACGATGCACAGAGATTCCTGAGCCTTTCCAGGAACATCCTTGAAAATGGCACCCAGGGAGCTCTTTTGGACGAAAAGGTCGGTAACATTTTTTATTTACCGACATGCGGCTTCAATTATATTCCCTGTTTCGGCCCGCCATTAAGCAAAAACCTAACAGCAGCAGCTCCTTACACTGGGACGTTACAAATGAATAAAAACAGCCGACTGCTACCCTTCCTGACAACCAAAAGCACCAGAGAATAAAACAATACCCCCAACTCAAATCCTCCTTTAGTACATAATTAAATCCTACAAACTGCCTCCCATTATGCTCGCTTACCGAGGGTAACGGTGTTAGCCGAGAAAGAAAGAGACGGATGCAAGCAACATTATGTAGTGAGTAAAACTAAGCCTCTCGGTGCCCGACGCCTCAGCAGGAGATGAGTGTGTGCACGCTGGATATGCAGATTGGAGAGCAAATTGAGAGAGGAACATTTCGCCTTAAACCCAAATGACTGGTGCCATCCATCACGCCCGGCGCTGCTCGAGTCATGTTTGTCTTTGCGCATGTTTAGGTGTGTTGGTTTGCTCCGCACATTTCCATAATTGCATTTGCAGTGGGGGAGAGAAGCACTTACTCTCATTTTCGGCTGTGATTTATCAAGCTGAGCGATTCGAGTCAACGCACACATTCATTTATCTCCACGGTGACCTTTTTCTGAGCAAAAGATCGTCTGCCTCCTTTGTTTTTTTTTTCCCCTCTCTCTTTTACTCCTTCTGTGGAAACCTCAGTCCTATGCTAAGAAACTGATGGCACGTTGTTGGAAAATAATTACTGCTCCCAGAAACGGGCTGGAACTTATTCCGCTTCCTGATGTGTGGGACTGAGCTCCTGAATAAAAAGAAAAATGGCTGCAAAGAGTAAAACAGAACGAGGGGCTCTGAGGCGGGATCACACGACGCCTTGTTAAGTGAAGGGAAAGAACCAAACAAAGTGTAAACTGAAACGTTTACCTTGAAAACTTCAAGGTCCTTGGTGCTTCCTTTCGCCTGGAGCGAAAGAAAATAAAAGCGCGAGCTGATTTCCTGTGAGACTATAAACTCAGCGAGGTATGAGCGCCGGGCGAACATGCATATGTTATCCGAGGGCAGACAATCATCTAGTCAAGTCACCAAGCACACTTATCAGATCAAAAAGTTTAATTTTTGTACAAGGTCAACATAAATGGTGCCTACTTGACCCCGAAATATACATATTTTGCAGTAATAACCTCTGTAAGCAATAGCATTACCTACAACACTCATTACGGTTTGAAAAATTAAAAACTTTTCCAGATCGGACCCACTTTTGCCCCTCAGAACTGCCCTAAATCTACATGACATTGGTTTGACAAGGTCCCATAAACATTCCAGACATTTTGCCCCATATTTATGGCGGCCCAACTTTGCCATAATTAAAAATGAATATAGAAATAAATACATGCTAAACTAATAAATAAGCATACAGTAAATGCACAAAAACACTGAATGACACATACATGTAAATATCTCTATTAATTAGCTTATTTATTCCTTATTTATTTTTTAATTATAAATATATTCTGTCGCTATATGCTGTCCTTTTTCCAGGTATAAATAAATGCTTATCAAAAAAGGTGGAATAAATAAACAAGCTATTTAAAAGCGATAATTACATTTTAGCTTCATTGTATGATTTAATTAATGCTTACATTTATGTATTTATTGAACATGTATTTATTTCTATATTTAGTTTTAATTATGTCAGAGTTTGTCCTCCATACTTTGATATGACAGCAGCTCACCCAGTTGCAGCAGAACCAAGCAAAAAAGGGTACGCTATGCTCATAAAGGCATGGACATGTTTATAACTATTACTCAGATACAGTGTGGGGTTTGGATGATGCTTAGTTGATACCATGAGGACAAAAATGTGTCAAGAAAACTTCCCCTGAAACCATTATACCACCAGCAGCAGCTACAGTTGCTGACCTGATACTAAAATGTAAAAAAAATAAAATAATAGTTGCTACATATACTTGATACCATTTTGTGGCAACATTTTAGAAGGCACAAGGTTATTTCTGGTTAAGAGCAAAACATATTAAATTATAATAAGACAAACTAACTTTCTTTATTCGAGAATAAAGAAAGAGGGCACAATTAAGCCATCGTTTAGAGAAATCTGTAATTTCACTGTTACTTCCTTGTTTGGCACAGCAGTGGACAACACTAATATTGGCAATATCCTTTATGGAAATATGTACCTTTGATTCAGTCATGTAGTTATTTTATTTTATTATAATTGTTTATCTTTAGAGTGCCACTGTCTGCTTCTGTTTGCCTGTTAATTTGCCGTGGATACAGTTAAATGTTTCCACTGAGAGACAAATGACTAATTATTCTATAATAAAACAAACTGTGTTTCAAAACTAAAATGGCTCTTGCGTATGTAAAACATTTTACAGCATAAACGAGGATCTGGTCCAGCAGAAGTTTGTAGAATTTCTGCTTACTTTGCAGAATATTTCCTTTAGTGATCAACTGCAGCAGCAGGGAAGGAAGCTATGGATTCCTACTTTTTCTGCTCCAATTGTCAGCTTCAGTCTGGCTCCTCTATAACCTTTGTTATTATTAGCCACATTAGCCTCCTTTAGTTTACAACTAAACAAAGTAGCAATGGAGAGGGGGCAATGGTTAGTTTTGTTGCTTCACTATTAAGTAGGCAATGTTTTCAATTTTATTTCTATTTCTTGACGCTCTAATGGAATAAACAATGGAGTAAACAGTAAAAAGTAACAACCCTGAGAAAAGAATACATTTCTGGGGTTTTCAAACATGGACAAGGCAGGAATTAACCGTTGGCACAATAAATCAGAATTCTTATCAACATATTTTTCACAACAACATTAAATGATATGATGAATGCATATTGCTACAAGACTTCATGTTTTTTTTTTACGCCAAATTCTGACCCCAGTCCCGTCTGAATAGTTGAAATTGAGACTCATCGTACCAGGCAACATGTCTACCATCTGTTTTAGTCTAGTTTTGGTGAGCCTGGGTGACCTTTGTGTAGCATATTTGTAAATATAATAGTACATTTTAAATCAATGTAAGTGGATAGTGACCAATCGGGTCAATGGGCTAGTTGGATCAGAAACTAGATAAGACTCATGAAGGAGCAGACAGACCAGAAGGTTGCAGTTGCGAGTGCCTTTGTATTTATAGTGTAGACAATTATATACATATTTACAACAGTGAAACATTCAAATGGCCATATAAAATGCGCAAAAGAAAAAAAACAAAATAAAACAGAAAAAAAAACAAATTGATCAATTCTATAATTAATGAACCCACACCCTTCAGTTCATTCACCCCAAGCTGGGGTTGGTTAAAGGTCCCAAGCAAGTTCTTTTAAAGTGCTTGGTGCAGTGCAGGTCCTAACTGACTCAAGTCAGATCAGGGTAGAACAGAACTGTTCGCTGGCTGCAAGGAGCCTCCTACCAGCCTGGCAGGAGATCAAAAGTCTTCACGCACGCACGGCAAAGTGCAAATCTTTCTTGGGCTCTAGGCCTGGATCTTCAGCTCGCCATCAAACCTGGCCTGAATAATAAAACAGGACCATTTTCTCAATATATATATTCAAACATTCTAGTGTGCACACACAAATTCAATAAATGGCACTCTTTGCACTATAAATAATTCCAATTTTCAGTCAATATGCATATTCAATATAAATATAAAGTTCAATATAAATTACATCCATGAAATCCAATAAATACGCACTATATAAATTAGTCAACATGAAATGTAAAGAAAACCTAATATAAACAAGTGCTCAACCAAACATTTAAGGCACCCAATTGTTTACATGTGGTTTGTATAAATCTAAAATGGTCGCCCGTTTGTTTAGCTGCTAAATTACTGAGTATACAACAAACATTGACATCAATGACACTAAGCCACACACAGAAACACTCACCAATTCCAAAGTTTGTCTCACAACAGGTTTTTCTCCCCATCTTATCCTGGCAAAGTAGTTAGCTCCTGCAGCTCTGCTTCTCCCAACATGTCCTAACTTTCCTACTTCCTTACTCCAGCTAATATACCTAGCTGATAGGCTGTGGAAGTACATGTGACCATGATACTTGACAGTGATTGGCTATGAAGTAGTGAGGGGATGGAAGTTCTATTTTACACAGGCTTGATCACTGAGATTTAGACCTGGGTTACATTTGACCTTAGATTCCTGTTCTTAGCAGACAAGAACAACACTTGGTGTGTTCAGAGATGGCTTATTGGATATGTTGGATGTAAGAACATTGCAATTAGAACAACTTTTGCTTTTTTTATCATATAGTACTAGAATTTACATTTTCCTCAGACATCAAGAAGGCATTTTTACCCACACAGCTGTAAACCTGAGACAGAGGTTTGTGAAAAACACCAGCGGCTCCTGCACCAACAACCACACCAAGTCACTCATTTCCCATTTGTTTGAACTTCACCACATCTACATGACTTAACGTTGCTGCCATGTGATTGTCTGCTTTGCTATTTGTGGTAACAAGCAACTGAACGGATGTATCTAATAAAGTGGCTCGTGGGTGCCTGTTTTCATACATGAATGCTTTCCACAAGCAGAACATCACTTTATTATGATGTTGCCTTTTTTTTGCCACTAACCTAAAAATGAGGCGTTAAACTCCCAAAGCAACGACCTCAAATTACACACAGTGTTCAATAAACAGAAGCGGTACTCCATATTGACGTTCCTAAAAAAAATAAAATCAATAAATTTTCAAAAAGCCACAAATATCACTTGTTTTTAAGTTATGCTGAGTTACGAAAAATTTGCTTAATTTTTGCCTCTTCCCCAATTAACCCAAGCATTTAGTTGATTACATTTGCAAACCGTACTAATACTAATTTGTCAATCTTCATTTAGCAAATAGAAGAGCATTTGGAAGGAAAACAGGCCTGCAGCATCACCGGTCCTACAGTTAAAGAGCACAAGGCGCTTTTCCACACATCGACCCTTTGCGTGACACCAAATCCATGAGGAGTGTTTCCAGTTAAAGTCCCACATGTGTTTAGCAAACTCCTCAGATTGACGTTTGTGATGGTAGGGCACAAAAGAGTTTTGTAATTGCATCCTTCCCGAGGAACTCGTTTGCACGTCATCTCGTGGTCGCTGTCACGTTTTGTTGCAGTGAGCTTTGGAGAGTTGCTTTAACCTTCACTACCGTCTTGCTTGGTGCCAAGACATCTTGGAGCCACCAAGTTATAAACTGCAGCTTTACTGTGATGTGCTCTTACTTTTCCCATTTTGAAGATGGGAAAAGAGCTCCACAACATTTCTGCTGTGGAGCTCTGCAGGAGACTGGAGGATCTTCATGGTCTTCATGGTGAGATTCCTCTTGCTTAGTGGTGCTGCAGCCTCTGGGGCCTTTCAGAGAAGGTGTGTTTATACACTTTTTATAGGAATTATGGGACTTTTGAGCTAACTGGCTGCACCAGAACATCGTTCGGGCGTCATAGCAAAGGGGTTGTCTACATAATGCGCATGCAAACTTTCAGTTTTTAATATTTTAAAATCCCTTTTCTCATTTCACTGCACTAACTTAGACTATTTTGTGAAGATCCCTCACATAAAATGAGAGTTAAAACATTTAAATTACAGGTCAGAATGGAACAAAACAGGTGAAAAGCCAAGGAGGGGGCGAACTTTCTTCTCGCCTCTCCTCAGCTATCCCCGATTTGTTTAACACAACTTAAAGACGACCACATGCAGGGCGGCGCAATAAAACAAACACACATACACACGCCCAGCCAGATGGACTTTCTGGCAGCGTCTACCTTGTCTCCGTCCACGAAGGTCTGGCCGTCGCTGGCTCTCCTCCAGGAGATGTCAGGCAGAGGCTCGCCCTCGGCCACGCAGGAGATCATGGCGGCGCTGCCCTCCACGGCTGTCACGTTCTTCAGCTGGGTGATATGGGGCTGGACTGCAGGTCGGCCGCAGAGGACAAGAGGAAATAAATTAGAGACGTGAGCGTGGAGGAACAGAGAGGAAGGACAGCGGTAAGAGGATGGAGGGAGCAGGAGTGAAACTGTCAAGCATGTGCTGCAACTCATAAAGTAGAGTAGATGAAGGCTGCACCATGGGGTTTAGACACTGAGCTGATGCATGACTTTGCACTGACAATATAGGCCAAGATCATTTGTACACTGCAGTCAGACTTCACAAGTTTGATATAGTGGGCTAGAATGGCCTTTTGTCCCTTCATGCACTGATTCCGAGGGCCTGAACGACGACAGGAAAAGTTGTTAAAGTTTCGAGGCACAAAGCGCCTTGTTGTAGCCTCACAGCTTTTTATTTTTTATTTTGAATAAATATCGATTTTTGTCTGGGAAGATGCCTCTCCAGCACCGTGTGATTTGCTTTTGACGCAGAGCGAGCACTAAGAGCAGATAAGTGCTGGAGAGCGCGCCGCAGCGCGCCGGCCCCTCCTCGCCTCCACCTGATAAGGTGCACTAAGCAAGCCCTGACACCCGATGCATGTCAAGGGCACGGAGCGTGCCGCATGAATCATGGATTACTTTTTTTCTCTTCCCTATAGACGCACACACACAACCACGCTCCATGTAAATCCTTACCAGACGGCTGGCAAAGGAGCAAGGCATTAAAATCCAAACGGAAAAGAGGAAGAGAACGGAGAAGAGTGACTGGTGCTCTGAAGGCTTTTAACGGGTGGAGTCCTGGGACTGTTTGGCCAATTTCACATGGCCTCAGCCTCCGGGTGGAGGAGGCATCTCCAGGGATTTGGAGGGCTTGTCAAAACACGGGGGTCACACAAACATACACAGCAGCACACACCTGTATTATTTTACCTCCCAGCACCTTCAGTAAACAGATCAATGGTGTGAGAATAGAAACCGGTTGTGGGTAAATACCGACCTGAGACGGTTTTAGCAAAGCAAACCTGCCGCCACCTTTACTCCATCATTAATGAACGCTGGGACGATAGAATCTGCAACTACGGACATTTTTCAGGGAGAGCTGCAGTAAAAAAAAAAAAAAAAGTGCCACAACATCTCAGCTGCATTTCAGGTCTGGACTTTGACTAGGCCCTTCCAAGAAAACGTATTTTGAGCCTTCCAGTGTTTGATGTGTAGCTTTTTCCCCCACAAATACATTTTTTTTCTAATTTCCTCAACTTTATTTTACGATTTTAAACATGTAAGGATGTAAATTCCTTTTCAAGGCACCGAGCCTCCAAGAAAATCAGCTAGACCCAGAACCAGCTTATCAAACGCCAAGCTGCCAAGGTACGTCATGAGGCAGCTTTTACTCTGAGACAACATGCCGGATTTAAGACACTCCAGCTTAGAGCGTGATTTATTCAACCTGCTCTTTCCAAAGGCAAATATTTACACACCAACCAAATACAACTCTCTACAACACAAAACTGGATTGAACTGGATTCCCCTACAATGTTAAATAATTTAAGGTTCCAGAGCAGAGAGTTGAGGGACAGTTTCCTGAACGTTGTGCAGAGAATTAGTCCAACAGCTGACTTTTGTCCTCAGCTTGTCCCCAAACTCGATTGAACCCATTAATGACCAGTTAATTTAATTAATTTGCGCTCTAGCTTTAAAACATGCTTTAACAAGAGGTGTTTCTACACTTACTCAAGGTCTGAAGTGACTTTTCATCTCCTCAGATGAGAAGTCACTGATTACGATGTTCAGGAATAACCCAGGAACTGAGAGTTATGTGCAGCAAAATTAAAATTAAATTAAAACCTCCTGGCTTGACTGAAACAGACCTCTGTCCACATGGATAATCGAAATGCCTTCAGGACAAATGGTCAATGGTCAAAACAAATAAATAAGGAAGCATCTATGGAGGAGTCGATAGACATTTTTCTAAGCATAGATCATTTCTGCATCTGTCAAGCATAGTGGTGGCAGCAATAGGCTGTGGGGCTTTTGTGTGTGCTTTCAATGGCATCCAATAAGTAAAAAGCTAAAATAAAATATTGATAAGATAAAATAATGATGGAAAAGAACTACTTCCAAATTCCATACATCCATCAACAGCTGGATGGAAATGGATAGAGCTTTCTAGTAGCAACGATGTTATCCCTGTTAAAAATCTGAGATCTTTTTTTAAATATACAGTAGCTCACTCTGGATAGGTTTTTATGAAAGATTATCACGTCCTGCTGGCGTATTAGTTGTTATTTTGGTGTTTTATGCTCAGTTTGTTATTAAATAAAGCCTTTCGTGTTTATTTATAATAACAACGGAAGTACGACACTGTGCATGTGCAGCAGGCGTTAAAACAAGGAAGCGGCTAACGGCTATTAGCATCTCCCAGCGAAATAATGAAGAAAGATCCAATATCTAGTGAAATAAAGCGTAAAATATATGATTCCAAAAGGGAAAAGACAGTAATGTGGCTGGGAATACAGTCTGAACGTTGGTGTTCATTGAAGCAGACGCTAAACCTGCTGAGGCTCCGATGTGACGCAGAGTTGACTGACGTGAGTAAATGTTCTGATATGAGGCTCTTAAAGTTGCTGTAGATCGTTTTATTTAATTAATAACGGTTGGTTTTCGATCACGCTGACCTGCCGCTTTAATGCGAGGCTTTGCAGAGGGTCAGATTTGGTCCGGCGTTATTTAATGTTGATTTATTAATTAAGCAAACCACCATTATGATAGTTCTGCGATAATGCTGCTAGATGTCGCCACATCTGTTTATATTTGTTAATCATGCCCGAGAGTAAAGTATCTTTCGGCTCAAAAAGGACCATAAAACATTATCAAGATGGACGCTTGGTGTTTATAACCTTATTTTATCATGACCAAATGGTTTTTGGTCTTTTTTTATATACATATAACGTGGCTATATACCTTTAAGTAAAAATACCACCTCTACAGAAAAGGGAACTTAAAGATGCAGCTAGAATGATGAGTTAAGCTTGGGAATTGTTTTGCAACTTGCTAATGGGCATTTTAACTCATCCAATATTAAAATTCATTGAATTTGTTTTGTCAGCTGAAAAGATTCGTGCCCTGATGAGTGTATGTAAACTTCTGACACCAACTAGAGCTCCAAGTAGAAACAAACTCAGATCACAAGGAAATAAATTAACAGTAAGTGCGTCCAAAATCCGAATATGTTGGAAACTAAGAACCGACATCAAGGGTTTGGACGCTCAAAGCTCTCTGCAGGTGTGCTCCGGAGCCAAGTTAGTCGTCTTTAAATTCTAAAAACGGAGCGACATAGAAACATCTCACGCTGGCACGAGAAAACACAAAAAAAAAAAACTGCAGCAGCGGCCATCAGGACGAGAAATGCTACACAGAAGCTACCTTTTCATGCTGCTGCCATCTGGCAGAGGAAACACGTTCGGCGGGACCAACAGAAGCAGAAGTTTCTGCTCCAAAATGAAAATTAGTTGCATGTCTGAGCAGAGGTGAGAGAAGAGTTTGATTTTTCACATGCAAAACAAAAGGTTTGTGGAGCTTTATGCTCAAGATGCGCGGCCATGAGTGTCGTTAAAGAACGGATTCAAAGATCAAGTATCCGTTAGCAAAATAACGGCAGAAATCTGCTTTAAACCTCTTTTTATTTCATGACAAAAGACGACGGAGGAAGCAAGTCGAAATCACCTTAACCAATTGACCGACTCACTTTAAAGCATCATTATGAGACCAAATGAATACTGGGATGATTTCTGCAGAGACGAAGACGTGTGGAGCACTCAGGAAGATTGCTCACATCTATTACACCTTCCAAAAGCTTTTAAAACTTTCACAGCTCTCAGTAATACATATGTGGAGACAAAAATGCACACAAACAGGGTCTGAATTGCTGATGCACCGAGCGAGCTCTCCGTCCTCACCGTCTCTGGCGCCCGTTTGCCTCGGATACCCTTCATTGTAAAAACATGAAATGGAAAATGTCTCATTCATCAAGACGGTGCAAAAGTCCCTCTGCTGGGAAAGTTATTAATAAAGAATTATCTGCAATATTTCCAGGCTAAATGAGAAAGAGCCGAGCGCATTTAGATGAGAAGAGTGCAGAATTACACGACCTTCAAGGTTGGGGTTATTTCTACTCCATTGAGGTTACAGAGCTCTAAATTTTAACCATTTAGTTGTTTTTTTAATCCAGTATAATTTGCAGCAGGTTAACGCTCTCAATCATTACTGTAGCTGCTTCCTTTGGTTTCTAGCTTGCAAATGGATGGGGAGGTGGACCCCGCAACCAACACGCTGCAGAGGTGGTCTGTCCCTCTGCGGCCCATTTTTCCACGCTTCTTTAAAGGCTGGCAGATGCCGTCGTTGGTAATTCGGTTACGTGGCGACGCTCCAAGCATTCGACGGATGCGGCGGCCAGACATTCAAACGCCTGCGTGCATTCCCTGCGCACAAACACATGCAGATGCAGGAAACTCCAGGTGTGCTTGGATCCAACCAGATCTCCTTTGAAGAACAATAAGCGAATAAAGGAAACCTCATTTGACAAAATTCCCATTTAAACAAGCAAATTTAGGTGAACATCTCCTGCAAGTGTGATTCTCCTCTCTGCAAATCTACACGCCAAACGAGAGAAGCGCCTAAAGGATTTATATTTTATGTTCAAATTTTCATGACTTACAATTGAATCAAGATATTTGGAATCACTACATTATTAGAGACATCTTGCTTTTCTCAGTCTTGCATCAGACTAAAAGTTCGTTTTCCCGTTTAGGGATTTCCAAAACTACTTCTATTTGACAAACAGTAGATCAGTGAGAGAGCTAACCTGCTATTACTTTCTTAAACTTAGTTTGGGAAAGCCCCAATAATGATGTAGGGGTTTTGTAATGTAGCTCACTCATCTAAAACAGGCTCAGGTCTGTTTTAGGACATCTTATATCAATAAATAAACTTTATGCAGAGGAGCTAGATGGTGGGAGGCAACAAAAACTATCAATCGTGAACCTAAAACTAGGAATAAGGTCAGGAGAAAGAGGTGACTGACTAGATTAACCCTTAAGGTCTCCGTCGAATATCTCAACACATTTGTCCGCTTCTGAAAAAACACTACTTCAAATACAATTTTTTTTCAATCATTGAAGGCCAGTATGGTTAGCAAATGTACCAATTTCAGACTGAAATGAATAAATAAATATTGAAACAATTTCCATAAAATACATTTGAAGATATTTCATTACTCGTAGCAATGGCGTCTTGTCAGTAGGGGGCGCCCAGGTGCCGTCTCGTCAAAATCTCAGACAGCAAAAAAAGCGTAGAGAGTAAATATAAATGACAAAATAAAGGGTAATTATCACTGTTCTCTCAAGTCTTATTTTTCAACCTTTCCATCCTACCTTAGGTTTATTTTATAGCTTTTGTTTCTGTGTAGGCCTGAAAGACCCACAATGGTGAGGGAGGCCAGATTGATGAGTATGTATGTATGCTCTAACACTTTTAGCTTCCATGTGACTTCTTTCTGGTTTCTAATTGGTTACTTAAAGATTCTCCTCGGGGCGCAGCTCGCTGCACCCGTGGCCAATCAGCGCTTTTTGTCCCATCCTTCATCCAATCAGATTAATTCATCAGATCTGTCAACCAGAGTCCCACCCTTGGCAGCTCATATGTGCAGGCGCTGATGTCACGTTAAGCAAACACATGCAAACAGGAGAGTAAGACGACAACAACGAAAAGATAGGAGAGAATGGTGCAGCAACAGAAAATGTCATTTATTTATCAAAGAATAATTTCAAGAGGCTTTCAATGGTAGAAAAGACTGGTTAAAGAAACTTGGACTGGACCTAAAAATGACTGTGGATAGATTTTTGCACCCCCCCCCCCCCCCAACAAAAAAATAAAATAAACTATCAACAGCCACTGATTATTAGTAAAATTATCCCTACTACTACTACTACTACCACTAATAGCACAGAGATCAATCAATCAAATTTTATTTGTCAATTACAATTTGCATTGCAATCGAAAATTCAGTTCCAGTACAACCGTCCATCACATACACTTAAACATTTTGGGGGAACGATTGACTGAGGCCTTGCGTTGCCAAGGATCGCAGCCAGTCGGCCGCTGCTAAACATGAGGAGATGGGTTGTTTAATAGAAGCAGCCGATGTGTCACTACATTATTGTTTTTCTCTTCTTTAAAATTTAAACATTTCAGGTCTGTTGAAAAAAATACAAAATGTTAGTATTTTTTCACTTTAGCTGATTGAGTCTTTAAAAAACTAATTCAGTGAAAAATATTGATATCAATATTTCAATAGATTGTATGTTTGTATGAATGGTTATATTGAAAAAAGTCAAAATAATTTCCATGATGAAAAAAGAAGGTTTTCAGAAGTAAAAAGATCTTCTGTGGTTACATTTAGTGTTTTCAAGTCAACCCAAGGCTACATTTAAGGTTAATCGATTGAAGAACTGATCCCAAAACCCTTCAAGTTTGTTTGTTTTCCTCCATCTGATGTAAGACAAAAAATGTATTTGAAGCATCAGCACCATCCAGCTGACTGGAACAAACTCCTCTCTGCTGGTTAGCTTACGACTCTTTTTATCACTATGATTACAGTTTATGATATCAATTAGAAGCCAGGCATTAGATTATTATATTTGTGATGTAAACCATCAGCCTTATTGCTTAAGAAGCAGTTTAAATCTTCACACCACCCTGTAAAAAAAGCAATTAAATGTCTAAAGACAAGAAAGTAGGATAAACACACTCCTTGACTGCTTGAAATAATAGCCGGTGCACAATTAAAGCTGGAAAAAGGTCCCATTTTCAGATAAGCGTTATTTTTACCCTCTCTGTTGGAAGATTTGATGTTACATAAAGCTCTTATCCCACCCACAGACAGGCATCGGAAAGCAAAATATTCAACTTGCCGCATCTGATGGGCCTAATGCGTGTTATTTGTTGTTTTAGCCGTGCAGATCCATAAAACAAATGTCAGCACAGATTCTCCCGCCTGTATCCAGCGCTGTTTCTCCTAACGCCTAAGAGGCTTTAATGATAAAACCCACCGTCAGGCCTGTTCTGCTACATCATCTACATTTTTCAGTTTATTTAAAAAGTGGTGGAAACTGATGTTTGTCTAATGCGGCTCTTTGGCTTATACGTCACGTTTCCACTCATTAGAGGAACGTTGTGATGTGAAAACCAGATATTGTATTTCACGCACTGCTGGCAAAACCTTAAGATAAGACGTGGCAAAACGCTCAGATTTTGTCTGCAGAGATCTAAATCTCCCATGTCTTTAACACAAACTTCTCATGATATCAATCCTGATCGCTGATGGAAGAAAAAGAAATCTTAGCTGTGGATTTAGTATTCAAATCTTTGTAATTCCTCCTGCAAATAACCTCTTGTGCATCTTCCTTCCTGGTTTCTCTGGCCTTTAATTCACCTGTAGCTCCTAATTGAATTTAGTGTACATAAATATAAAGATAGACAACCTAAGTATAATCTGTAAAATATCTAAATATCTGGCCCCAACTTCCTTCGGTTTCTTTAAAGAAAACTTCACAAACGGCAAAACAAGGTGATGCCGGTGTTATGACGAGTAGCAATGAGCATTTTCTACTCAAGCCATCCCACAGTTTTTTAAAAAAGTGTTCAAAAACCAGTCAATCACCTCTTTATACTGTTATTTTCATTAAAGTTATTTTAATGAAATGCTGGATACAACAAAAGGTTATTTTCTCCAGTCAAACGGAGCACATACTAGCATCCCCCCCACCTGTTCCTTCAAGCTGTCAGTCAGCTAATGTATGATAGGTGAATGCGGAAAAAATCATGTCAACTTTCCCCTGTTTAAAATATCCATGGCCTGGCTAATTTGGTGCAAATAACATTTTTTCACTATTAGGTTATTAGCTATACACAATTAAATGTCATTTTGTGGTGGAGTAAGGCTGCCCAGAAAGCTTTTCAAAGCGAGAGCTGTGTCTGTATTCTCAGAACAAAGGCAAACTTGTTCAGAGTGCAGGTTGGACTCCGTCAGAGCTGTGCCCTCGTTGACAACTGTGGTTTATTGTGTTGTTTCTGAACAAGATCTCAATGTGAAATCCTGAAGAGGAAGGTGTCAGGTGTTTGAGCAGAAGATTTCTGCCTACTGCAGGCTAGAAACCATTGATAAAGGCCACCGTTGCTTAAAAGAACAGCAGAAAAAAATAAATCACATATTGTTGCCATACCTAGATTTCTTTAACCACTGTCGACGTCCGCTTTAACCACAGTATCTTTAATAAAAACTGATTATTTGTTCTTGAAGTCTCATGAGCCTGTGCATACTCTTCTAACAGGTTCTTGTTGCATTTTCCTTGATGATAACAAACATGTTCGTCAGTTCAGTTTCTGAAAATTGGCATCCATGTATTTGTAGTAGGACATCTGGACTAACCCACTAACATCAAAAAAGTATTTTTTAATTTAATTTATTGTTGTTGACCTGTTTAAACTTGATGTAGACTAGCATGATACATCCTAACAAGGCTAGCAGCTAGCTTCTCAGGTTCCTACCGCTTATATTAAAAACAAGTCCTTAAAAACAAGTCAGAAATTCATATTACCTTCCACTTTAAACTGGAAAACATTCAATTCTAGAAACCAAGGAAATAATCCTGCTAATTTAAAAAAAAAAACATGCTTTGTTTGCTGTATTTAGTTACACAGCAACGCCTGACCTGAGGCTAGCATGCTAACATGTTAGCATAAAGACAGTTTGGTTTTAGGCTCACTGTTGGTGTTGGGAATAAAAGACAAAAATGGTCTAGCTTTAGCTAAATCATAGAGTTCTTCATTTAGTTCATTGAGAAGTAAAACACATTAGTGACCAAAGTATGTGAAGCTGCAGGCAATTTGCTCAGCAGGGTGAAAAAGTTAGTGAGTCGCTAACGTCATTTTTATTTGAATTAGCATACAATTTGAGTAACTTTCACTGAAGAACTGCTGAAAAGTGTCAGCATGGACCAAACGGAGGTAGGAACTCAGACATCCCTGAAGCCACGCTGCTGGCGTGTCTAACCCAGAGGTGCAGTGCATGGAGATGCTCCTTCACAGCGTGGATTTGTTTCTTCCAGCTACACACGACTCAGGAGCCTGAAAGCAAGACAAGTTGGAATAATCCCTGAAGACTGACAGACCGGCAACATTTACAGCTCAGGGGCCGCTTCAGGAGAAACTCTGTACCAGCTCTGGGGCCCAAGATGTCGACGTGTTAAAGTCTAGAAATGTGGAATAAGAATGAGCAGGCCTCAAGCAGTCACTCAGAAACATACGTGGTAGCACATGGACCTTGATCTACACACCGAAACTTGACAAAGGGCTCCGACTTTTCTAGAAAACTGAATTTAAAATATGTTGGGTGTGTTACATTATCTGAATAAAGAGCGCACACACACACACACACACACACATATATACCTGCAAACATCGTGTCTAATTTACAGTAAATGACCCGTTTTCATTCCGCCTTTGCTGTCAAGGGTAATAAAACTAACTTACAACGGCATTTCCCCACAGTGCAGTCAAAAAGGAGAGCTCCTCCCTGCTCCTTAGCTTCTTCATTAAAATGTGCATTTTGAAGAACAAGCGTTTCTCACATCTTGAAAGGACGTTGATGACTACAGCGAACCTCTCCGCATATTTCCATGAGAGGAATATCAGAGTGATCTGCGAGGAAATAGCCAGCAGGTTCATGAAATTATAAATTGAATTTATTTTTTTTTATGGAGGGAGCGAAGCAGTAGAAATGTGGAGCAATAAATGAGATATTTCTCTTCAGCGCAGATACATCACACAGATGCAGCCATTGTTGGTGGTGTGGGCTGGGGGCCATATTTGGACTCTGATGCTTTTTAAAAAAAATGTTTTTTGTTTAAACGAAAATCGAGAGCACCCTCACAATAAAACCTTATGGATAAACATAAAACACGCCTGTCTGTAATGGATAATGATATTACATTTGGATTTGCTGGAGGTAAAGGTAAAAATAATGACTATTTTTAATATACTTTTTATTTTAGTTTTAATAAACAGATAAGTGAGGTTGTAAACCCCGACTTATACAGTTTTCATTTAAACTACCAGGTTTTTGAGATCTCTCTTTGGCTCTCTCTACTGTAATATTAGAAATATAGGTATAAATTTAAACATTTAACCTTTTTTGCACACCTATATATGAAAATGAGGGCCTACATGCCTCCTCCACTTGCTTTAATCTCTACTATCCTGCCTTCAGCTTCCCTTTATATGTAAGATAAATAGACGCCACAGACCCCAACCCCAGCAAAGATAGCAACTTTAATGATATTTAGCATCCTTACCAAACACTTTGAGGAAGAGCTCTCTTTCCTGAGAGCCCGCCTTGTTGGTGGCCTTGCAGGAGAAAGCTCCTCCGTCGGCCTGGCGGATGTTGCGGATGGTTAACATGCTGCGTCCTCCTTCCAGCCTGCTGAAAATGTACTTGTCTGAGGGCTCCAGCTGCTGCCCCTTCCTGCACAAACGGAAAGCAGAGGAAGGGAGATGAGTGAGGACAGAAACTCACACCTGACACTGTTCATACTCTCTAAAAAGAGGATAATACATTCCTAAAAATGAATTTGATGCCTTTATATTATGTCCTTAAAAACAAGCCCTTTCATCTTCTCACTCAGAGTTTTGGACCTTGTGTGTTTTTTTTGCGTACAACGACCCATGGACTGCAGCACTTACTAAAATGACTCCTCTGATGCACGGACTGCTGTGCTGACTTAATGTCTTTTCTTCATATTGGACTCTGTTGGAAAATTAATCAAGGGAGGGAAAAAACAAAAAAACAACCAGCTAAATTGATCCATGTCTATTTTTAAGCTTCCGAGCAGAAGCATAATGGTGAGAAGCAGGTTTGCTGCCTCCCCCGCTCGTTTATTTGCAGCTGCTTAACCAGCCATGTAATCCATAAGGGTTAAGAGACTGTTTGCTTTTGGTGGGGGTAAATCTGACATTTTCCCCATACTTGTACAAATTTAGACCAGCTCATGGGTGATGCACCTTCAGATTCAATTTTAGCACTCATTCTTCTTTGGTCTCCCAGCAGCCGCAGCTACACCTGCTAATATCTGCCTAATCTGTCTTGCAAAGGTTCTCCAGATCCTTCAGGCAGTGTTTTTTTTTTTGGTCTTTAATTGTGTCTCAAACCTGGTTGTATGGGATTCGTAAGATCTATCCCACAAAGTTTTTTTTTTTAAACCTTTTAGTCAGACCTACATCTTTTCTCCATGTTTGATTCTTTATAACCTCTCTGAAAACTAAGATTACTGTTAGAGGATGCAAATTAATAAATGTCAGCACGACTAACAGCTCTGCTTTATTTCTGGCTCTTTCAGTTTTCCTTTATTGGATTTTTTTTTTCAGTATATATCCAACGAGACCAAAGGCTGAGATTGAATCAAAAGGTGTTTGCACATGTTTGCTTATTTTAAAATGAAACATAAAGGTTAGACGTTAGATTAAAGTCATTATTTTCACTATAACCTGCCATTTTGAAAGAAAGTAAACCTTTAATAACACTGAGGCAGACACCGTGTCTACTTTTAACACTAATCTTAAAACTTTCTTTTTTGACAAAGCTTCTAGTTAGAGTGGCTCATGTTACCCTGAGCTACCTCTATAGTTATGCTGCTATAGGTTTAGGCTGCTGGAGGACATCAGGGCTTATTTTTCTCACTCTACTGAGTTCTGCTGTTCTCCAGTTGTCTTCTCTAATCCCCAGTCGGTCGAGGCAGATGACCGTTCATACTGAGCCCGGTTCTGCTGGAGGTTTTCCTTCCCGTTAATGGGGAGTTTTTCTTTCCACTGTCGCTTCATGCTTGCTCAGTATGAGGGATTGCAGCAAAGCCATGTACAATGCAGACGACTCTCCCTGTGGCTCTACGGTTCCCCAGGAGTGAATGCTGCTTGTCGGGACTTTGATGCAATCAACTGGTTTCCTTATATAGGAAATTTTTGACCAATCTGTATAATCTGACCCAATCTGTATAATCTGATTGAATTTGACTTTGTAAAGTGCCTTGAGATGACATGTTTCATGAATTGGCGCTATATAAATAAAATTGAATTGTACTTTTAGATAGCTGATACATTAGCACCTGTTTTCCACAAAAAAACATCTTAATTATATTTTTTCAACCTAAGCATGCAGCTTTCTTTGATAAAATAAACACCCATCACCAAACTGTTGATGGATTAGGCATTTAGGAGCAGAAAAATGATAAATAGAACAAGACAGTTAACAGAAGGAGGACTATTGAATAACACTGACAAAGGTCACTCGTCATTTATTGCCATGCTTTAGCAAAACATGAGCTCTATGGGTTTATGATTTTAAGATGCATTCCCGATTAAATGATCATTAGCAGGTGTGAATATCTCTGCAAAAGCTGTAGTTTTCTACAGATTGCTGCTCTGGAGCATTCAGATTATAGTCATCTCAATGCCAAGGAGAAAAGACATCAGCGACCGTCTGACCGAACTGGAATCGCCCATCAACCTGGGAGGCATTAGAAAACAATTTCCCAACTTTTTGAAGGCCATCACTCTAATATTATTCACAAGTAGGAAACACACGCGAGGCAACATAAACCTGTCAATCTTCCCAGGAGTGGATGACTAAGCAAATTCCCACCAAGGTATGCAATGTTCAGAGAAATTAAAAAAAGAGCCCCATCCCGGACTCTTTGAGCCTAAGCTATGCGGTAAAGTGCATCACAGAACAACTGGAAAACAACTGAACACACAGGGCGGGGCAAGTTTATTTTGTATAGCACAGTACAAAGACAACATAAAGTGTTTTACATGATTAAAATATAGGAAAATAAAAACAGATTGAAAGCGAGTTAAAAAGAACAGTTGGAATAGAATGAAGGAAAATAGAAACAAAAAGCTAATATTAATGCTTTTAAATGCAGCTGGACAACAAACTAATCATGTTTCAGTTCAACTAGAACAGTCAAAGGCAATCCTAAACAAACGTGTTTTTAATCTTGATTTAAAAGAACTCAGGCTTTCAGAACTTTTACAGTTTTCTAGAAGTTTGTTCCAGATCAGTGGAGCATAGGAACTAAATGCTGCTTCTCCATGTTTGGTTCTGTTTATCCAGAGTAAATATTATATAGAAGGATTGACTGAAAAATGCTCTTCTCTCTTAAAAGGAACATGGCAGAATGACTTAGGTTCGATATCTGGACCACAAGACTTCTGGAATATCGTCCTTTGGAAGAGAAATACAGTCCTAACGGGCTTCGTCATGTTTGCTGAAAAACGTTTCCACAAACGATGATTACCAGGGTACCTCACAGTAACCGAATCAACCACCGATTCCTCTATACACCACTGTGTTGTACGGTTAAGTGCTGTACATTGCTCATCTGACAGTTAATGATTGGGGCGCAGAAGGGTCAAAAAGAGGGAAATGATCCCAAAACTCTGCAGGTGTTGCAGGGAGGCAGTCAATGTCCAGACCCCAGCCTGATTGAGATGCTGCGGCAGGACCTCAAGAGGGAAACGGTGCAGAAACAAATGTCTGCAAACCTTAATGGACTGAAGCAATGATATAAAGGACTATGGGTTGTTCATAGTTTTTGCTTTTTTCTAAACAAAAGTGAAACTCAAGGTCAGATTTGCACAATTGTAGAGACCCAATGAGACCAGATGATTTTCTTTTATTGTTTCTGGACATATAAACCCAAGAATTGCACGCATGCTTATCTGAACAAGCCAAAAAATTGCAGATAATCTTAAATTGAACATATATTTAGAAAGCTATATGCGTTTTTTTTTTTATTTTAAAAAGGGGGATTTTATGACTCTAAACAAAGCCAGTAATCCTCCATCACTATTCCTGTGACTCAGCCTCCTTGTCATGGAGGGAAAACAGGGAGGGAGGATAATTTAAAGTCGACAGAGGAAACACCAAAGCAAAGTAATAATAACTTTACGAGCCGAAGAGGAAATGAAGAGAGGCCTCATCTTTGGAGCGGACAGACTTAGATGTGCTGTAGCAGTGAATGTCATACTGACTGACTGCTGGCAGGTAGTCTATTACCAAAGAGGCACGGCGGAGGAGGTGAAACCTCGTTCTGACAGGAAAATGCAGCAGTGAGGCTGGAATATGCTGGTAGGAGTGAGATCAGAAGCAAAAACTAAATTGGGTTGTGATTTGTTGTTCACGTCAAAGCCGTTGTCTTTGTTCTGCTGCGTGCAATTTGCTTCTGAGATGTTTGAGTGACCCGCAGGCATGAAACGCATCTCCGCCGTTCCAGAGTCAGCAGGCCTGTTGATTATCTTCTGCAGAAATGTGTTTTTATTTGATAATTGCAATACTAATGCATATCCCAACGAGCTCTGATTTAGACCTTAGCTATAGTAATATTCGCAAAAACTGAAAGAGACTTTGAACCTAAATATTTTCCAGTCCCTTTTACTTTCTGTAGCAGTTAAGTCAGATTTTATGGGGGGAGCCGGAGTATAAAAAATCTAAAGATTACAATGAAATTTTATGCCTAAAGTGACCAGATTTTAACCAGAAATATCTGCGAAAGTCGCTTCGTGTCCATTGTGGGTTCGCTCTATTCGCCCTAGTTGCGCTATCCGGATTGCTAGAGACGCATCCTTCACACCACTTCGTTCTTGAATGAGCCTCTTTATGGGGATAACATGTAAATCACTCGCTTGGGTCGAGTCATCCACGTTTGGTGTGAACTCCCTTTAAAGCTATAGTTGGTAATTCTGTTCAGAAACGCTTTTTGTTATACTGGGTAAAATGGTCCTTCCATCCTGACCGTAGACAATAGATGATGTATCCACAAAAAGGACGTTAAAAAATCTATGTGGGAGCTGCAGGCCTATAAAAACTCTGACCAATCCAGTCATTCAGACCGAATGGCAGGGACTTGTCAGAGTTTTGGTCCAGCTTTTACTCCCCTCTGTCCCTGAATTTCCAGGGGTTTCACCTTATCTATTGGTTGACCCACATGACAATCATTCTGACGCGCTCAAGTAACGCCAGTGTGTGTGTTCATTCCCTGTTAGTTTCCGCTTGCTGGCTACGCAAGCGCACTTCTAGTGTTTATGCATACCTCTCAACTTTTATCAAAAGTTAAGAGTGAGATTATGCTAATTTTGGGGGCGGGGCTTGTTTGGGGCGGGGCTAACTGGACCATGGAAGAGCCGGTGGAGTCTCAACTCCATCTCATTTTTATCCCACCAGACATTGAAGTAGACATGTATTACTTTTGTTAAAAAGAGAAAGAGACGTATTAATACCTTATTGTTCAGTTAATGGATAAAAACATAAAAAACACACAATTGTTCCAATAATACTGAATAAAATTAAGTAGTTTTAAGTTATTCACCGAATTATTACACTGTTACACATTAATCTATGGGTTTGTTTATCATTGTAGATCTATAACCTGATTGGTGAATCAGGCTGAGTTTCATCAAGTTTTTATGGTCAACATTTTCCCCTCAGCAGCAACACTGAAGCACACAGAGGTTCACGCTGCATCTTTATGCACGATCCAGCTGCTGATGTCTCCATCTTTTCAGCTCAATGCACTTCTAGACTGTTACAGTTTATAACCAGCCCGTTGCCAAAAAACGCATCCCCTGCTGTTTCATAGAAATATACACTTGTAGTTGATGTAACATTTTCTACGTGTTTACACATGTGTTCTGAACTACTAGTGTGAATTTCAGGTGTGTGGGACAATTTTTAGATTAAAAACATAGGGGGATGTGTTTTTGGCAGCCCCATTGCCAAAAAACGCATCCCCTGCTATCTCAGAGGAGTTGACACTTGTATGACTTTATTCCTGTATATCCATCTGTAATTAAAGGACAAGGGTCAGCAAATGCAAATTCTGCCCTGTAAAACAATGACAGCGCAATTGTCGCTCTATGATCTGAAGCCCCATTTGGAGCTTTTAAACAGGCTTTTGAAAAACTTTGATAATTTGCTGCTGTAATATTATAGATTTTTCAGAATAAAAAGCTAGCAGATGCGCAGAATCAAAACATAACAGAAATACAATTATAGAGCATTCAGTATTGTAAGAAAGCCCACACTGTTTCTGGATAAAGAGATTATTGTATGAGTTAAGTTCTATTCCGTTTTATGCCTCTTTCCTTGTAAGTTTGAAATGTCCCATAATCCTGAATGCACCATAGCTTTCTGACGCTCACGAATGCATCCCACTGGTCTATGAACGCTGTGTCTGTACGTTTGATCTTCCGCTTAAGAAAAAGCTTTTCAGTTTCAAAACTGACGTCGGTTCTCACGGTTTATTGTTGTGTGTAAAGAGACCACAACAAATAAATCAGCCGTACCTCGGATAAAAACTTTGGATTTAATGTTGTTAATAACACCCGTACTTTTGTAAACGAATCTGCCAAATACACACAGTTTTTTTCACACTAGAAGTACATTTAAACATTTTTATATAATTAATATAAGAACAAGTCGCTCCGTTGGTCGTATTTTAATTCGTTTTCCGTCGATATTCATTTGTACAGAGCGAGGCGCACTCCCGCGACAGGGGATGCATATCGGCAGGCATGCACTTTTGAGCATAACACCGGCTCACTTTCACCACTGGTTAAGACTAAAATTATTCATAACTCTGATCACTCTTCCTGCTGCTCTGTTAACACGAACTGCAGCAGGAATTACTGATGGCCACAAGTTGTGAAAGAAGCCGAAACAGCTCAGCAGAAGGCGGAGTTTTGTGGTCCGCAGCCCAGATGGGCTTTGTGATTTTTATGCGTGAGAGATGCCATGTTTGCGTGTGAAATGCCATGTGTTGCGTGTGAGCGTGTGAAGTTAGTGAAATGCGTGTGTCACACGGTCAATGCGTGAGAGTTGAGAGCTATGGTTTATGCATCCGGTTAGCTTAGCGATTAGCTTAGCAATTAGCTTAGCGATTAGCTTCAGTGTTAGCCGTTCATTGTAGCTCCGCTGCTCTCGCCGTAGACTTTGAAGGCTGCTGAGAGTCGCAAGAAGCAAACCGTGTTCATGTTTATGAGAAGAAGAGGAAGGCCTCAATACAAAGACCAGAGTGCATTTGGGAGATTTTTTTCACGCGATCCCCTTGAGGAGCAGAAGAGCAGGTAAGACGGTCTTGCGCAGTTATTAAAAAAGGGACTTTGGGTAAAAAATTGCTGATTCTACCTTTAACACGAAGGTAACAATAAACCAACAACAGCTCTATCGCCTATCTTCGCTGTGAAAGCATCTACTCGATTAAAGCCATACTTTTAAGCAAGTGAAAAACACCATTCACTGATTTACTCTAAATTAAAAGACATAGTTTAGTTCAGAGTGGAAACTTTAGTAAAAAGATCAGCTTTACACAGTGGAGGTGTTCTCAGCAGTGCAGCATTTTCAGGTTGGGTCTGTGGTTCAATGACTGATTCAAGCTGTAACTTCAGCTTTCAAAATGAGACACAGGTGCTCCTGCATTCAATTGCCATCCTGCGCTGTCCTTTCACTTGCAAAGTATTAACAGGCACTGAATCAGTCTACTCAAAATAAAAAGGTAGGATTTCTACTGCAGTAATAGTGAAATCTTTTAAGAGGATTAAAACGTCTTTACCATTAGGGTCTTGAAATGTGGCAAAAGACAAACCGTTACAGCTTATGACATTTGAAACATAACGCTGCAATAATTCACACAAATTAAATATACCTGCAGTAAATTTCTAAACAACACTTCGATTTTTGGCTGTTATTTTCTCCCCGCTGAGATCTGCTCATTTCCAATCAGCTTAGTACAAGGCGTAAAATAACTCGCAGAGGAAGCTGACGAAGCCGGGAAAGCGTGTCACAGTTACAACAGTTTGTGACATCTTTACAGTTTGCGGCGATGAAAGTAGTCGTATAAAACATTGCGTCTGTGCTACTTTTAGACCAAAAGTAGGAAGGAAGGTGTAAAGACATAAAGCAACAAAAGGAGATGAAGCACATGGTAGGGAAAACAATATGACCTACAACTGAATTCCCATAAAGTGCTATCAACAGATGCTCAGGTGCAAAGAGCTTGTCACAATTGCCTGCTGAGTGGGAGCAAGCTAATTACTGGATGTTGGAGAGAAGAGAGGATAGCAGTGTCAACTACTCTTCAGGTGCAAATTTTCACTCTGCTGCTGCGTGCCATTTGATCTTTTTTTTGCAGCTGTTGGAGGTGATGTGTGAGGGCGGACTGCAGATTCCTTAATTGGAACAGTGTAACGATATCTCTGTTGTCTGCATCTGTACAGAACAAGCACAGGGTGTGTGCATTACGGGTAAATTGATACCTCCATTGACATAAATATAAAAGTAGCAGCTGTATGGTTTCAGCTGATAAAAATACAGTTTACCTTCATGGACCTTAAGTGGTAAAATGGTGAAGGAGCTATGATGCTACGGGCCTTTAGGACGTTTTCAAATAGTTATATGTAAATGTTTGAAAAGGAATTGGAAACACCCATTTCCAATCCATTGGTTTAGGATGGGCTATTTTGTCATATGGTTCAGCAAAAAAAAAGGCAAGAAAAGCTTTCAACCAGCAGAAAGTTATGGTCAGTTCAGTCGGGAGTAGAAAACGCTACAAGAAAAGGTCCTTGCACCCGTTCTCATGTTCTTGCTTTCAAGACCTGAGGAGATTGCTCCTTCTATGTGAAGTCAAACACAAATGTTTACGTCATGAAAACATAAAAACATTAAACAGTCGCTGGCTGTGACACGAGTAACAAACATTAAATTGTATCAGGTGAAAACATCAATACGCATCAAATATGTTGGTCAGTGTTCCTGTTATTATGGCCGAAAGCAACTCTAAACTGGTATGTTTTCAGTCTTTATTTAAAGGAACTCAGTGTTTAGGCTTATTTGCAGTTTTCTGGAAGTTTGTTCCAGATTTGTGGAGCAAAGGAACTAAATGCTGCTTCTCCATGTTTGGTTCTGGGTATGCAGAGTAGACCAGAACCAGAAGATCTGAGTGGTCTGGAGGGTTGAGACAGTAACAGCAGGTCTTTAATGTATTTAGATGCTGAGCCGTTCAGTGATTTATAAACTAACAGAAGTATAAGATAATATTATAATGTATAATAAATCACTTCTACTAACATGGTAAAACCCAATGAGACACAAAAATGTACAGAGCCTGTATATTTCAGTCACTTCAGTCTTTAAAAGCTGAAAATCCACAAAACACACTAAAGACGACAAACAGAAACAGAGGATTCATATTTTGCTTGTTATTATTAAGCCAAAACATGAATTTTGCGACCTTTTCCACAGCTAATTTATCCTACTGTCAAAGCCAGACACATTAAAAATTGTTTCACAGTTTGATGCAGGTGGCTCAGCCTCCATCATTTCAACCAGTACAAATGGGATACTGGGAGCCAGTCTTTTATCACCCAACATCACTGCCCAATCTCCTTAATACTCTCGCGCTTGAATGAGAACAAATCCCTCCAACCAGGCTTCAAAGTGTTTTGGGAAGCGGTCCCAATGGAGAGGGAGCTGGCTGCTAATAGCAGATTACTGCTGGATGTTTTTGAAAGGTGAATGTGACCATGCATGGGTTCAGTTTGCAGGGCTCTACTTGTATCGATGTACTTAGATGTACTAAAAAGCAGGAAGAACATTTGTGTTTGGTAAATGTTTGCTTTGTTCAAACAAAGCTTCTTGACAATGAATCTTACACCACTGGAAATCCTGTTTATTTGACAACAAATGGTGACATGTTGTAAGATGAAACTTGCTAAATCCTTTCTGCTAATGTCTAACAGCTTTTATTGGATGCAGTGTGATGGTGTGAAGCGGTATCTCACCATATATAAAAAACAAGGCTTGTGGTTATAGAAGGAAACGTCAATGCTGAGAGATATTGAGATAAGATTCTGCAATCAGCGGCAAAGCTGAATCCCATCTATCCTGACAGAGCGGGGTTTTATCTGAGGCTACCTCCAGAATTAGAGTGACCGACACGTCCACATTGGCTGAGATGCCACAAATGCTGACTCCAACAACTGTCGCAGTGGTGATCAGCGTGAGGAGGAGGTGCCAGCCTGCTGTGGATGTTAATGGTCCAAGCGTTACTGGAGCACCTGTTTCTTAAACTGATAAATAGCTCATTTTGCATTCTGTCTGGTTTCATCAAACTTCGATAAGCCAATCCAATAAAAGGCATCTAACGAAAGTCACCAGCTGAATAAGCTGTTAGGCATTGGCAGGGAGGATTTAGCATCTTTTGTAATGGATGCAACAACCACATTCAGCTCACAAGTGTATTTACCTCACAAATGTAGTGTTATTTAAAGTAAAATAGGATTGATTTCAATCTAGGGCTGGAAAATTAACCACATTTGCAAAATAATCACAGTTTTAAAAGACACAATTTCCAAATCGCAGAGGTCTGCACTTTTTTTAAAGTGGGTTTGACACCACATGGAAGGGAGGAGAGCTGCAGCATTGAGGAAACATAACTTTATTACTAATTTTAGAGTTTATATAATCAATACTTTTTTTTTTACCAGAAACTTTCAGGAATCTCACCATAGCATTAAGTACCGGTCAAACTGATTAATACCATATTGTTCGGACTATAAATCACACTTTTTTCATAGTTTGGCTGATCCTGTGACTTATAGTCAGGTGCGACTTATATACTGAATATATAACATGTTTTTAAATGGTAAAATTATAATGACCAGCATGAACCAAGAAGTAATTATTACCGTCTATAGCTGCAAGAGGGCGGTCTAGGCTTGTGAAAACTATATGTTGTTCCTGTACCCCTTAAAACTTAATTGAAACATTAACTTATAGACAAAAAAGACTGAACATGTTTGTATGTTGTTTCTCTGCTTCAGTCTGCATTCACGCAGCGGTGTGTTGCGTGGTGCAGCTTGAAGAGCCCAGACCGTGACAGAACCCGGTTACTGGGCTATCAGTGATGCTAATAACGGCTAGCGCTAGCTTACAGGTCTGTAGTCCGGGTGGTTTACAACTTCGTTGATGCACGTGAGCTTTATGTTGCTCTGAAACATCCGTATTGTACTGTTAGCTTAGCATGTAGCACCGTTATGCTAACGGTCTAATTTCAGCGTAATTAGACTGAAATGCTCTGAAGAGAACTTTCCAGGTTGGAGTTGCTGGCTTGTTATACTAATATACCCTATTCAGTCTCCCAGGTATGTTTTATATTATTCAGCTGGTTGTGGATGCAGCTGTGTAATTAAATAAGTTGTCTTACCAGATTAAATGTCAGTTTTTAGTCTTGGATTGTGTGAAATATATTTCTAAATAAATGTGTATATTCTGGTGCGACTTATATATGTTTTTGTCCACTTTATGACCCATTTTTGACTGATGCCACTTATATTCCAGAGTCTGAAAAATACAGTACATAGACTTGCTTGTTGGTTGCACTTTATGTTCGACACCGATTGATGTCCAACTCAACAAGCTGTTCTCTTGAATAAGAATATTCTGATTAAAAAAACAACTTTCCTTGTTTTAAATAGTCCCTGTTTACAAACTACAGGCCAGTTTTGTTGTTTGTTGTAACGCAGAAAAGAGTAAAACTTAAATCACAATCGTAATTTTGATTTTAGGCAAAATCGCAGAGCCCCATTTCCAACGGTACAAGATTGATTAAGAAGAAGCCTTGATGCACAAAAGAAAAGGACTAAAATCCACCACTTATTTTCTGTGTCTCACCTTTGACCCTTAAACACCTTCTAGAAAGTACCTTACCTTCTTTCATTACAAAGTTGTGTAAATTGATTAAAAAAAGATGGTAATCAAGACCTATGTTGCTTACAGGCATCTTTTTCCGACTGGCTTTTCTAAAATTACCTCATCAGTCATCACTGTTTCCCCATTACTCCACTAAAACACACTAATAATGATGCAGGTGAAGCCATTACATGGAGAAATGTAACATTACCTGTGCCATGTTACCAGAGGATCGGGAGATCCAGAAGTGATGCAAGTAAACGTGACTGATTCCTGGTAGTCGGCTGTGGCGTTGAAGGACTGCTGGAACACCGATAACACGGGAGGAACTGCAGACACAAACAGATACAACGAATCACACATCCTGCCATTAGAGCATTGCTGAGGTAATGAGATGAATCCAGGCTAAAACTAAACGTTCTGCAGGACATCCCAGTTTTCATGAAGCCAGGTATCGCAAGGTAAACACGTCCAGATGCAGTAAACAGGAGTAAAGATATAAACTGGCATTGTTGGCAATCTTTTAGCACTTCCTGAAAATGCTACGGATGTTTGTGATCCCCATGGGGATTTCAGGTGGCATTTTGACCCCGCTTTGGTGAGAACACAGTGATGTACAACGATTATGTTATTTTCTGTTTCTGAAATGCTCGACTAAATCCACTCAAACAACGGGAAGACAAAAAAAAAAAAAAAAAAAAGTGTTTAAACCTTCTGCAGAATCAGAACAAAACATTTTTGCTTCCTATCTGAGTCGTAGGGCTTTAGCTCCAACAGCTCAACGTTGTGCCCGACGGTCCACTCCTGTGGTTGTTAGATTATGGGTCTGAAGGATAGGCAGCTAAATCTTTTTTTTTCCTTTCTTTTATTATCTAGGACTTTCTGGCGTGTCTACATCTACTTTAAAGGTGCAGAGAAAAGACGGTCCAGCAAAACTTGTATGATCAACAAAGCAGACATTTTTACCCATGGGACGATGATTTTCCTCATCAAGCAATTATTTACCTACTCAGAGATTCATGTAATCTTCAATGAGGTGGAGGGGACCTTGCTCTGATGAAAAACAATTGGGGTCAATCATGTAGACGTCTTTTTTGCAAAACAACCTTTCAATTCAATCAATTCAATCAAACAATACAGATTGATCCAAAGTTTTCTATCTAAGGAGACCCAGCAGATTGCGTTGAGTCATTGACAAGCAGCATTCACTCCTGAAAGAGCGTAGAGCCACAGTGGACATTGCCTGCATTATGTCATTGACTTTGCAGCAATCCTTCATAGCGAGCATGGATGAAGAAACATCTTTAGCCACAATACCTTTAGGCACTAACTTTCTGGGGTATTTTATTCGTCTGCCAAATACTTTTGGAGGACTTTTGGCCATTTCTTTACATTGCAATGCTTGGGTTCATTGACATTTGCAGACATTGGCTAATAATCTTCCTCTGGGTAGAATGATAACTTCAAAGTGTTTGGAAATTACCCCATAAACCCTTCCCAGATTGACGGCATTAAAGAAACTATACCCGAGTTTATTTTCTGTCTTTTTACATAACGTATTAAGAGTTAAAAGATGTAATTTGATGCTAAGAATTGACTGTGCGATCGAGCGAGTCCAGTTTTCCTTTTAGTGGAAATAAGCAGTGAACTGGGGACAACCTGAGACGACTTTTCTCTGCTAATGGCACAAGGAGGTGCAGAGCCTTTGCTAAGCGGCAGCTCCTCCAGCGCTGTGCATGACTGGGACAGCAACAGAACAGCATGGCATGCATGTAAGCAGGGTCCGAAATTAACAATCGCCAGATGCCAACTGGGAGTAAATTTTCCGTTTGGCGAGTAAATTTCAGAGGGCTAGCTGCCACATGGCGAGTAAATGTTTGTACCAAATAAGTCGTGTTTTTCAATCATCATCTGGGTGGATGCTTCTTTATGTTCCTCTGCTTTCAGCTTGTATGACAACAAGCGCACACGTACGCAAACACTTGCACATGTGACGTGAGAACTACAGTAACTACGACATGTCCGTTTGCTAACAGCTAGCGTTTAGCATCTACTGGCCAACTTGGCCAGTGAATCAGGAAGTTAATTTTGGACACCGCATGTAAGTTTTGACCATTCACATAAGAAAATATTATTTATGCGAGACATAGACGTTTATGTCAAAGAAAATGAAGAAAAGTGCCGCAATAGAAGCCTTGTTTCCTTCGGAGGATCATGTACGAGATTGAGGTGCGTGTTAGTCTTGTGCGTGTTGAGGGTTTCTCATTGGGAAAAAACTGCTGGGGGCGGGGCTTAGAGTTCATAATAGACTATTCTCCTCACTCATGGTTCAAATTTGAGCAGAATCATGTATAGTTTCTTTAATAAATGATTCCTCAAAGTCTCTACCTGTGCTTTTACTAGAAATGTGCGCAAATCATTCTCAATATTCTGCTGATGTTGAAAAAAACCTATTTTGCAATAGCGGTATATCCAATGAATAAGATGTGCAATTAAAATCACATGGGAATAAGTGGGTTCATGCAAAAAGCTGAGAAGCAAAAACATGGAGGCGATGGATGTAAGCATTTACATGAGATATTCATATTTTAGCCACGGCAGTAGTGCCTTACTGAGGCGTTGGAGTGACAAGCCCCTCATACTGGGGAGCGGCTATGTATGCGCTGCTTTTGGGAAATTGTCGATGGCAAGTTTTCAAATTACACTTCCTGTTACCTTTGTCTTTTTCGCCAGAAGCAACATCTGGTTGTTGGTGATGCAACTGGTGTGATGCGAAAAAAGGTTTCCATTCTAGTTTTGCAAAATACCAATGCTAATTTTGATACGGGCAAAAAAAAAAAACACATCTCAATGGCTTGTTTCCATTAAGCGCACTTAATTTTGTCATTACATTTTGTGCAGTACGATGGTCAATAGTAGCCCAGCTACTACAGGTGTCTTTCCCCTTGGCATTGTGTTAGCTCACCTGTATGTTTCGCACCAGCAGACGTTCCTTACTTCAAGACTGTCAAGAGATGTCATCTGACATCATTTTATATAAACCAAAAAAGTGATTATCCATGTCAGCAGCTGCCTGTCTTTTTGGTGACATGTATATGTTATGGAGCTAGAAGTGTGTTTATCTGACATTCCTATTACTGTAAATACAGCATGTCTTTCTAATCTTCAAACGGCAGCATTGTTACAGTCCTGATGACTTTATCAACAGCACTTGGCGAGGGCTGTCAGCAACACGCAGGGAGTCCCTGTCAGCCAGCCGACTGCTGCCTGTCATTTTATCATCCCACAGAAGGAGACCAACGCGAGAGCATCCTCTCTCTCTTCTTTATTCCCCGTCGTGCCGACGAGGGAACGACAACCTCATGGCGCTCGAATGTTAATGAAGCAAATCAACCCATTTCTCCAGCACATATTTACGCTGCTCCTCCACTCCCACTGCTGCCCCTCTGCTGCCACCCTCTCCAATCTCGAGAAGTGATTAAGCGTGTTTGGAGCAGCTTAGTGGTGCCCTGGATGTTTACTCTCTTCAGTTTGCTTCGCCTGGGTGGGGGATGATTATGATGTGCAGAAAAATACGTGAGTCTTATAACACAGGACACCTACAGCTTGAGCAGCTATTCATAGATATCTAGTGACGCAATACCATCACTGAACGGGAGTTTTTTTTGTTGCAAAAAACTATCATTACATATTTATGTTATTTTGTCATGATCATTGATTTTTTTCAATGTGGCTTTCAGGAGTTTAGGGTCACCCCAGATCTAAATGATCAACACTTTGCAGGTATTTCATATATAAATACCTGACTTTGGTCACCAAGTCTGCCCCTCTGCTGTCATTTGTCATGTTTTTAAACGCAGAAAGCTAGTAAGTCAATAAAAAAAGGAACAAAATTCTTTGCTTTAATGTGTTTCAAAGCAAACCTAAAAGAAATCCATTATAATTTCTTGCTTTTGTCCACTTCCTTGAATGTTAAACGTCGCTGAACTCCTCCTTTTATTATCTTCTTTGAAGGAGGAAACAATGGGACAGCGGGTAGAGCCCAGTCTTCAGCATCAGGAAGAGCCATAGTTGTCAACCAGCACAGCAGCTCCTCCTACAGTATTTGCATAATGAAATCTGATTACAGTGTGAGGGAATTGGGACAAAACAAAGGCTTAATAATGCCAGGTGTCATGAGAAAGCCTCCTATCGGATGTTATTATCCAAATAATGCATCTAGGTACACAGCAACCCATTAGCGTAAGTAGAGTGTAATTACACAGGAAATTATAAATAGGCTTTGTGCTTTCCAATCCTCTAACCTGACACGACTGTGGGTTTTTAAAATGAGAAAACTAAAATTTAAAAACACTTGGTTAAACTGTAAACATTCAAACAACTATCAGGATATGAAACTTGTGTGAAATTGAAATTGACTTGTCTTCAAATAAGTCAGCATACTAAATAAAATCACAGGGTGGGCCAATTTCTGTGCTGCAAAACAAGTACAAATTATCAATCTCCTACCACCATGCTTTAACGCTGTAAAGAGATGTTCCTTCTACTTCAGTGCCTCTCTAATGGAAACCGACTCAATATAAGATCCAGATAACTAGGTAGTGGACAGAACAAAATGCTCATGGTTATAACATCCATGGCCTGAAAAAGGCAATTTTTTTCTATTTCATAAAAATAATTTCAAACAATAGGGACTATTGTTGGAACCTTTTCAAACAATGAAACTTCAATGAAGACAATCGTCCCTCTGCTGAAGACAATTGCAGGGATTAAAGTATGAATTTGATCTTCAAAAGATCTCCTCTGCACTTTAAGGAAAATAAAGTAACAATTTTTACTTAACCACTGTTTTGGTTGAGGACCATCACTGCGCTGATAGTATTTTACATCGATGCTATAATCACTCAAAAATGTCAAGTCCTAAGTCTCCAACAACTGAAATAAACATTTTCTAATTGAATCCCCATCATCTAGGTTACATCTAGGTTAGGACTCCAACCCTGTACTAATTTATTAGAGCAACATTTAATATTTATCTTTCAATATTTAAATTTTTAAAGCATGAAAAACTGATAAAGGCTGTTTTATATTAATCAAATCTAATATTAACCCTATTAAAAATATAAATAGGCATTTATGCTGTAACAAAAATTATAGAAAGACATTACATTTTTTCAAAATGTTGAATTTGCAAATAAATCAAATAAAGTGCTTTCTTGTTTTTATAATAAAAGTTGACAGCTGTTTACCTCTAACTTTATAGTATCCACTCCATTATATATTTCACTAAATCTGGCTTGGAGGGTTTTCTTCTGTTTTAAAAATCCACATTTACAACCTTTGGTCTCAGTTCTAAATAGTAAAGATGTTCAAATTTATAGTATGAATAACAACATAATGAGCGGAAAAAAACGGTAGTTAAAAAAAACTTCTAAATGAACAGAAAAGGAAGTGCTTTTAATTTTATATTTTCAACAGGAAGTGCTCTTGTAATGTTGCAGCTAGCTTCGAAGGTGGTAAGCAATGTTTATTTTATTAATTTTATATCATTTAGTTCAGTTAGAGAGACATTCATGTGGTCAATATTATGAAGCTGCAACTAACATGTTATCGTTAAGAGCTAATAACGTCCCATAATAATCTACCAACGTCACTGGCTAACAAGCTCATCCTTTTCGTGTGTAGCAGCTGAAAGCTGTAGCTCGTAACCCGGCTTCCTTTAACTCTTCATTATACCAGATAAAAACAGTTGGGAGTCGAGTCTGAAGTCTTTTTTGCTGTGACTCAATTAAATGTGACTTGAGTCAGAGTCTCAAACACGAGTCGTCATCTCTGGCTGCAAGATACGAGCAGTTCTAAATAAATCAGATCAACATCGTTGCCTTTCAAAACAATGCTATACATCTACATTTAAAACCACAATCATAATCTAAATTCAGCTTTTTAATCAAATGTCTTCCTTTTTTTAACTTTGTCATAGTAGGAAACACAGATGAAGGAGGACCGCGCAAACATTAGGGTTGCATGAAGATGACCCAAGCTCGGATCTAACACCACCAGTCCTTTCAAACTACCACAGACTCTCTGAGTATGAACCTATCGGCCTGACATGATAACCATCGATTTCAGCACCAGCTGATCTCCGTTCTCCGGTGTCCTCCTCCATCTCCTGTGCGTCCCGCGCCCACATCAGTAAGACTTGTTGAAACAGCCCTGTTAATGAGACACGCTGCCAAGCTGGGAGACTTCAAAAGAGCAAATCAGCAACAGGCTGGAAGCATCCAAAAGGAATCTGGCAAGCTTCATGAATTCTTCATGTATTAGTCATACCCTTCAAACTTCAGAGGACTGGTGGAGATAATGTGAGGTTTAAAGTTGTTCCCGCAAACTTGAACAAACACCGTAATCACATTTTAAAGGTGGTAAGTCGCCGGGGAAAAAGCATCTATACGGAGCTGCAGAACTTGTTTGCCTTTACATGCTAACAGGCTTCAATAAGGTGTGGATCCATCTTGTTTAGAAGTTGTGAAATGTTCTGGCAAACGTCGTAACCACATTACGCCCACTGGAAATTGTGCTATACAGTCTTCTGGGACAAGACCATTGCTGAATTGCTTTTGAGAGGTTTGTTTTGCTTTCTGGATTAGTGCTGCAACCAATAAAGCTTTTATTTATATAAATAATATAAGTATTTACACTCCCCTCCTGATTGCCCAGCATTTGTGATTTATGTAAAAAAAAAAAAAAGGTAAATGAAGAAGTGTTGGAGAAGTGTTGGAGAACATAACAACTGACAGCAGAAGAAAGGAAAATTGAGGGCTCTGGTTTGAGAGGGAGTGAGGCAACAATTAGCCGCTTATGTTGAGGAAAGTTGCAGAGAAATTAGAAAGCTGTTTCTTTTTTGTTTCGTGGTGAAGCAGCAGAGATGTTTGACTGACACATTAGCCCAGAGATAAACATAATGGATGGTTTGGAAGAGCTTTAACTCTACCGCACGTCCCATAAACTACAATTAAAATTGTCTATTTTAACTATACTTAATACTGTTCAATGACTTCAAAACCTGCTATTACTGCCTGGGCTGAACAAGTGCTACGTCCCTCGTTGCTACAGAGAAACGTTTTTACATGTTTTTGTAGTGCTGTCAGATTCGTCCATATCCTGAAGCCAATACATTAGGAAAAGGTAAATCATTAAAGATTGTAAAGGAAGCCAGCTTGAGTTTTAGATGAAACACTGGCGAGGCTCAGAATCACCATCTTTTGTACTTTAAGTTGTTCATTTTGATTTTATCACATTTGATTTGCCTACTTCAGTATTTTCTGGACTTTCTCCCTCACCAAGACAGAGTTATTTTTCAAGCCTGTTTCCTAATAGTTTAGTTTTAAATTTCAATCGATATGCTGATGACACAGTTATATTTATCCGTAAATCCTTATTAACTCAAGCATTTTGGGGTACACCAGGGCTCAGTGCTCGAGCCAGTTCTTACTACAACATATATGCTTTCACTTGCTAAACTTAGTTGGAACCATTGGATACATTTTCATATTTATGAATGATGATAATTAGCTACAGCTATAAAGTCTGATTAAACTGACCATTTTAATCAGACAACAAGCATGTCTTGAACTCTTGGAAGACCTTATGCTTTTATACTCAGAAAAGATGAATGTTTTGTCATTTTTTTGTAAGGGGGTGGGTGGCAACTAGAAGAAAGTCTGAAATGTTTACATGAATAATGTGAAGGAATCCCTTTTTATATCATTGTGATAGTCAACATCAGTACAAGAGTTTAAATATCAGCAGATTACTTCTGTTGAAAAGTTTAAAAATAACAGAAAACATGATTCCCTAAGACACTTAACATTTTAAATAATAATAAAAAACATGCTATGAATTTTCAGCTAATAAGAAATGTTTAGCACCACTACAAATCCCCACCTATACTTCAAAGTCCACCGAAAAAGGTTCTTCCAAGGCTGTTTTCTAAGGTAGATTTTTAGTTGGCACTCTGACTTTACCTGGTTAGTGTGGTTCAAACACCAGGGATAGACAAAGATACTTTGGAGATGGTTCCTCAGGGGTTAGATCCCCTAATCAGATATAAGAGAAAATTTGTAAATAGAGTCCAAGAAAAACCTACTGCAGCTCAAGCATTGTAGATGCAGAATATTAGAGCAGTCTCTCCAAGTGACTACAAAAAGTTTGCTGCAGTGAAATGTCCATCTTGACATGGGAATACTGTGATACATGGCTACAACTACACTTTTATGGCCCAGATATCTGGTTTAAACAGAAATAGGATGCGTCACAATCCCAACTTCTGAGGCTCACAAGCGTTATATTTGCTCAACTCAAAGGGAGTAGTGTTTTTTTAGAATTACATAATAGCAAGTTGCCAAATATTGTTTCAACTTAACTGGCACACTAAGCCGGTGTCCAAGTTTTAGTGTATGTCTGCCTCAGGGGAAATCTGAACCATGTCTCATTTCATTATAATCCACGCTCAGAGATAAAAGGACGGGACGGCATGCGTGAAAAACCACACAGACTGGAACGTGCACTGCTGCACAGAACAGGATTAAATTAGCAAATTACCTAGTTATGTCAACTTTCCACCAAATCAAATTCTTGCTACTCCTCTGCTTCCTCTACAGAAAGGCTTGCGTGAGTCATTTCTGGTTTCTTTTTGAGGAAACTCGCTGTAATGTTCGGCATTCTTCTCAACACCAAGCTGCTTTGCCCCCAGGTTGATTAAAACACTTGGTGGGTGGCACCTTTTAGTCAATATGCCATCGCACTCATTTATTGTCCGCTTTGGTGATACACTGGAGACTAGGAGCTTCAGAGGCTGAGAAGAGCTTCATCAGCTGGATGCTTTATGGAAAAAACACACTTTCATGAAGGCTCATTAATATTTATGGCTTTACATCGGGGGAAAGTATACAGTAAACTAATTCAGCACTGCGTTGAGATTAAATTATGTTCTGCATGACTGGTTAAAGCACAATCACAGTGGTTGCAGAAAACTGTATCAAAAGAAAAAAAAACATGGCTAATCAACACTACAAAGCAGAGACCAGTGTGTAACACCAGATTTAGAGGTTTCACATCAGGTAAAATTGTGAAAACAAAGAAAAGGGTAAGAAATAAAAACAACATCATACTAAATTTTCCAATAAACTCCCTTTGTCCTTTGATTACAACCTGAAATATCATTAAAACCCCGCAGATAGCAGTCTGAATAGACTACAATGAGTTTAAATGAATCAATGTAATGCTTGTGCAGGACACATTTTTCCAAATGTGCTCAGTAGATGAAAGGCTATTGCTTTAAGCAAGGATTTCTCGTCACTGCCACCTAGAAACATCATTATAATAAAGTTTTCAGCTAAATCAATGATTAAAATAAGGTTTTGTAAGTGCAGTCAGCTCCTTCCAGGCAGAAATTAGATTTTTTGGTACTTTCTTTGGGTACGCTTTGCGGGTTGCACTTACATTTCCCTTGAGAACTGCCTTAACTCATCGAGGCATAGATAAGAAAAGTTTTATGAAAACTCCCTCACACATTTTGGTCCCTGTTAACAGATTAGCATTGCACAGCTGCTCCAAATGTTTTCCGGCTGCCTTTTCACTGCATCCAAAAGTTGGACAGAAATCTGGTGACCTACAGTGGATTTATCGTAATACTCAAGAAGCCAGTTTGAGATTATTTAACATTGGGGAGTAGCGTGAAAGTAGCCATCAGAAGATGAGTACATGGTGGTCTCTCAGAAATGAACATTGTCAGCCTCAGCAGTCAGGAAGGCTGTGGCGTTTAATCAGTGCTTCAGACGAGAGTCCAAGGTTTGCCAAGAAAATATCCCCCACATCATGACACCACCACCAGCAGCCTGGACAGATGATATAAACCTCCATGCTTTCATGTTTTTAAATCCAAATTCTGTTAGTGCCATCTAAAGGCTTCTGCTGAAACCTAGCCTCATTGGACCAGGCAACATTTTTACAATCTACTGTTTGGTTTTGGTAAACTTGTATCACCTGTAGCCTCCGTTTTCTCATTTCTAGGCAACAGAAGTGCCACTCGGTGTGGTCTACAGCTGCTATAACCCATCTGCTCTAATCTGTCACGCCACTCCTCTGATGTCTGACATCAACTAAGGATTTATATCCTCACAACCGCTGTTCTCCCTTTTAGGAAATCCTAAATAAATGCCAAAGCTCTATTTTGGATGAAAATCCCAGTTGATCATCTGGCACCAGTAGCCATGCCTGTTCAAAGTCTCGTAAATCCCTTTCTAAGGCTCATTTTTCACTGCAGCAAGTTTATACTTGACCAGAACTAAATGTCTTAGTGTAGCCATGTAATTGGCTGAGTCGCCATTTCTGTTATTTACCAACTCAACAAAAAAGTCAAACATATGTTTAAAATGGCCTTAGTTGGAGCTTTTATTCACCAAAACACCACCATCCCCTTGATAATTCCACTTTTATGATTATGGTCAGTAAAATATACAACATACTCTCATCTCTGGTTCAGATTGCGGAGCTTTAAAACTCATCCAACAGGGCAGACAGGGAGTCTGCTTTCATCTGCAGGAGGGTGACTCATGGACTACCAGAGAATAAACTTCGTCAACTTTAAAGGCCCGAAATGGTAAAAGAACACAGTAGAAAGTAGAATGAGATAGAAGAGATTGCTGGGAGGCCCGAGTTTGTCAATGAGCGCAAGAGACTAGATGTTTTATCAATCAGCTGCAAACAGTTTTCTGCTGCAGTGCCGGGGGATAAGGCAGAGCGAGGCAGGTCAGACAAACTGATGGGGAAAAATGAGACATAAATGCTGTTTCTCTTTCTTTGTCTAAAGACCCCCGAGGAAGAAAGGGTGAGAGCTAAACTGATGTTGCAGCAGGGTTTCACCTCTGCTGAGGTGTGACCAGCACTTAAAGGACTCTTTTGTCTGAAAAATTGGACCGGACATTGATTCCTATTAGTACAGCCACAGCTGCAGCCAACTACGAGAGAGCTAGAACTGGAACATTTCCAACCGAAATCTATTGATCTCATCTGAGGACAATGAATTACTAACTTGTTGGTGTGTGAGCTCATAAAATGACCAGAGGTTGTGAGACCAAGGGTTATGAGAACAGCTGACTGTTTAATCTGTATATGGGAATAGGATTACGTCACTCCTATCCATTTAATTAACCCTGCCTAGTGACACTGGGGATCAAAACTAAAACCCATGTAAGAAAATTTGTAGAAAATGTGGAATAAAAAGCATGTAGTGTTCCCTCATTTTCACTGTAAAGAGCAGAGGCTCCCAAACTTCTCAAAGTATCTGTAGCAGATACCCATGACCCTTAATTTTACCACATGAGGCAAATATTCCTAAAAAAGCAAAGTCGAATCATTCATAATAGCCAGTTTGACTGATTGACTTAAGATAGGCATTAAGTGTGGTCCTAACCCCAGTGTCTACAACAGGAGTGGTAATATTTTCCCCCAAGGGCCTCATAAGCTACTATGACCTTGAGGGTAAGACCACCTACGAACACAATTTTTATAACTATACATACTTGAGGATAAACTGTACTTGCAAGAGCTAACAATGCAACACAACAAATGTTACCTATCATACTGCAAGGTTCTTCACAAAGCTGCAGGACATGATACTGCTACTGGATAGTGTAATATCCATTATGAATAACCTGTTTTCCTTCCTTTTTTATGCATTTCATCACAATGCCCCAAACACTCATCGCAAGCTTTAACACCTCACCCACTAAATGTATCTGCACACAGCATTTTAATCACTGCTAATCACTTTTTAGGTCAAACTATTTGTTCTGTGTCAATCTTTCCTTTTTAAGCATCAAGTGAAATTTCTTAGACTAACCTCAATCCCTCTCTGTTTATTGATGCAGAGCGTGCGTCCAACGTGCTGATAGACAGAAAGAGGATTGTTCATAGTGGAAATAAAATAGGCCTGGATTTGCACGCTGAAATAACATTTTATGCATGTTTGATTTAAAGTTTTCATGAAGGTCCAGCCGAGGACATTTAAAGATAGTTAGGTCTACTCGTGATTTCAAAAATCACGAGTAGACGTGAGTGCCGATGTATTTATACGTGTTAATCCAAGTATTCATTGTTGGGTTTCTCGTTTAAAGACATCAACAGGATGCACTGTAAAAACTGCATTTTTTTTAAAAAATGAAACCACGTTGTTGAGACGGAAGATATTAAAGATAAACTGCCTACCTGGGGTTTATGTTTACAATAAACCCAAAGCAGCAGGACATTAACACTGCATGTAGATAGGTATTATCATCACCAACATTGTCGCACAAGATCCCATAGCTTTAATTAAGGGAATTTAAATCCCTGCAACAATGAACTGTCGACGTTAGCATTAGCATACAATTAGCATTAGCATTTTCAGCTGATTCGGGTTGCTGTAAGTAATGATTCCAGTTAATTTATCACTTGAGGAGTTTCTTGTGGACCAAGTAGTAGAGATATTGTGAACATTACATCATGCTAAATACAACTTGTGGCAAGTAGCAGAGCTTTTAATAAGTCCTGTTTTCATTGACTTTCTGATGCATCCCTAATTTAAGACAACGCAATCTATAAAATGTGTGGCCAGTCATCCAAATTTGGGTTAAATTTGCTCTTTGGCAGCTAAAGCTGATCAATAAATACCAACAATTATTTAGAAAATGAGCCATTCTCATCAATAGATGCATATTATGCCTTCTTTCTTGTGTATTCCTGCTTGTGTCCCTTAATTATATGTAGAGTGTTTATCGTCAATGACTCCGGTGAGTGGTTTTCTGTGATGTCACTGAAAAAGTAAGAGTTTAAGATCAAATTTGGGGTGGGGAGTGGGGACATAATGGTTTTTAATGAAAGGCCATGGTGTGTTTCATAAGCGACAACAACAAATGCAAGTGTTTCAAATAGGTACAAAAACATTACCAACAGTTAAAGGAGATTTGTCTTTTGAGCTGAAAATAAATATGCCACTGCCTTAATCCTGCAAGTCACACACGTTTGAGGAAAAATGAGGTGTGAATTAGGTCTCTGAGCATTAAAACGAGAAGCAGACCCCGTCACAAAATATATTTCCACTTCCTACAAGGCTGAGACAAGGGGCTCATATTTGTGTGCCCCATGACAGTCAGTGGCATTTAAGTAAATGTCTCTTCCACGTATGTCACCTTTATTACACCTCTCTGTACACCTTTATGCCAGAGGCTAAATTAAAGGCCTCTCTGGGCCATGGGACAGCTGCTGCCTCAGAAATAAATGGGTACGCAGGAGGAAGGGGACAAAAAACTACTTCAAAAAAAAAAAAACTGCTTGGTGCTTCACTTTGTTTACTTACTCACAGGGACCTTTTCTGTTTGGAGGTAGACCTGATTAAATCAAAAGACTGAAAGCACTTCAGCAACAATTGCTCACAGACTGGAAGTTTGGCCAAAGCCTGTCACAGCGTTACTGACTAATGCAGAGGCTTTAGTGTCACTTCTACAGCCAACGCTGCGCTTCTGCAGCATTATGTACACATCTTGAAATGGTGCATGAATCATGCCCAAACCCCAACCAAGTGGTTTGGGCTGCAGAACGTAATCAGGACGACTACAACAAAATAAAAGCTTAGAAGGAAAAAGAAACGTAATTAAATACGTTTCCGAAAATAGTCGAATGTGTCATGATTCACAGTCTAATAATTGCGGACGTAGTGAAAGGCAGAAGTTTTATGAAACGAGAAGGCTTTGTATCTGGGCTTTTTTCATAAAATAAGTGTTCACACATTAGTACTTGTTAGAAATGCCTTTAAACTGTTTGACTTCGATCAAACATTTTAGGTTTCACCTTAGTGTTTTGGCTTTCTGATCATGTTCTTCAACAGAGAGGTCTTGGCATTTCAGTTCATTCTTTTGTGTTTCTGCCGTTTTCTCCTTGCATTTTGACTGGCGGTGCGTCACATTTATCCTCGGTAGTGGGAATTCTGAACCTCCGGGTCGGAAAACTTAACTTGAACGCCCACTAAAGTCGTTATTACGAGTCGGAAAGTCGGTGCAACAGGATGGTACCCGACTTCGCCATTCATGATGGCTGCTACTCGCAGCAACATTGAGTAAAACTTCACACTTTTGTTATAGGATTATGAGATAACAGAGACAGGGGCTGCGATAGACAGTTACCCATGGACGTCTGGCATGCATAAACACATGGACAGTTAACTTCCCTGAAGCCAAGTTCTCAATCTAATGGTGACGTGGATCCTGGAGGACAACCTGGAGGAATGGACCAATCCTGAGCAGGCTTTGCTCTTCCATATAAGCAGACGTGACCGAGAGTTAGACGCTCTCTGGTGTCTGGAAATCTACCCGTCTCGCATTGTTGTGTATGAGAGTCCAGTACTGAAGCTGTAAACATCCCTCTGCCTTTTAGATTAAATATGTTAAAACATAGTTTCTATATCAAGAGTCTTTTTATGATTACAGAAGTCTACAAATTGAGAACACTACATTATTCAGGAAAAGAACCTGAGGTGACCACAACTAGACTCTGTCAATTATTAACACTGAGTGTTTTCAGCCAAAATACCGCCTAGAACAGCGTTATTGTCATTGTTTAAATAACAGTAGCCATTGTGGTCAAACCAGCAATGAAGGATCGCCACCTACTGTTGTTTAAAGTTTCATGTTCAGGTGAAAAGTTCAGCACAGCTTGAAAACAACAGATTTTGTGATTGAAATGTGACTTTAAAATGCATTCTGAGGCTCAAGTAGGCTGTATTTGTACATTTAAAATTTTTTCCTGCTGTCTGACAAAAGGGAAACCGGAACGCAAAAAGTCAGAGGTGACGTATATATATATATATATATATATATATATATATATATATATATATATATATATATATATATATATGAAAATTCATTTAATTAAACTAAATTAAAATTAATTAAACTGAAATTTTGCAAATATAGATATTGAGGAAGAAGAAAATAGAAAAATTCTATGATATAAAATAATTTAAATACAAAAAGACTGAATTTTGACTATATCTTAGAACAAGCTTTAAAACTTTGAATACATTAAATATAAATACTTAAAACTAATCTTTAACATATCTAGATAATAAAGTAATGTAAATCCATGGAAAAAGCATAAGAATTATTTGATTTTTACAATTTAGTTTGTTTTGAGTGTTTTTTACACAAGAGGGGAAAATCTGCTTTACATTGTTATTCTGCATTTTGATAAATACCGGCGTTGCCAGAAAAAGGCAAAAGCAGCTAAATTTAATCAGTAAAAAAAACGAATCCCGAGCCTCTGAGGAGAAACAATGAGCTCATCAAAGCAAGAAGCCAGCAATGCCTTCACAGCAACGCTGCTGCTTCTTCTGGTCTTTGCTGTAGTGCTGTAACCTGACAACAGCCAGCTGTATATCGCTCCGCCTAGCTCCACTCACATACATCTGGGACTCCTCCATAGGAATTGCCTTTACAGAAGGCTGGGCCTTATTAAAAATTCTTGCATATGATTGGATAAGCCACTTGTCTGTCATCTTTATTGACGTGCTATTTCAACCACTCACACCGAAGCTAACCCGTGACGCTGATGATAGCGACGCAGGAAAAAAAAAATAATAATAATAATAATGTGTTTGCGGCTCTAGTGGCACGCGTTTTATTGACAGTGAGCTGACAGGAAGAGGGGGGAAGACAGGCGGCAAAGCGCCACGGGTCGGAGTCGATTCCGGGCCGACCGCGTTGAGGACTAAAGGCCTCCTAACATGGTTAGCGCTAACCGCTAACCGCTCCGGGGCGCGTCCGCGTCTGCACGTCCGCTGGCCCCGGAAAACAAAACTTGCCAAATCCGGTCGGGAGAAGGGCGAAAACATGGTTTCCACCAACAAAAGCCTTCAGAGCCGTTCTCTGATGTTCTTTTAATGAAACAATATTAGGTAGATTGGACAACACGGTAGAAATAGCAGCATCAATGCTAACGCTTGCTTCCTCGACGAGCCGCCATTGCTATCAAAACAGTCTCACGTCATGGTCGCGTCTCCACTACATCTATGAAACTCCAGCCCTGCGTCCTGATTGGCCAGACCATAAATTTGGTTGGAGAAATCATTCTCTATCGGCGGTGTCCCAGATGTATGTGAGTGGAGCTAGGCGGAGCAACATACAGCTGGCTGTTGTCAGGTTAGTAGTGCTGTGCACCTCAGAGCCGATGCATATAGTGTTTAAAAATTCAAGAAGCGGGCCTCTTGAAAAAGTTCACAAACAGCAACATCAAAAGCCACTGCACTCCTGCAGCCAACACCTCAGAGCCGTGTGGTTTTAGAACAAACTTCCAGTTTTAAACACTTTCAGCTTACAGTTAGCGCGCCGTCATGAGGCCCAAATGGTGTTTAAGCAAATCAGCTCCGGGCTGAACATCCTCTAAGACGGAGCGAGCGGGAGATTTCTTCCTGAGACAGAGCAGGGCTTATCAAGTGTCTGTGTGGCGGAGGATCTGGGAGAGTGCGAGCTCAGCAAAGCCCTGCGCAGCCTGTCCCATCTCGGCGCCACATGGCAAGTGTTGCATCACCGCAATAATGGGCTGCGCCTCATTGAGCAGGCTTATTGGATCTTCCGCAGAAGTGAGGTAAGTGGTGTGCTAAATTAAATGCAATTCATACTTTTTTGGGCTGAGGCCCGCTCTGCTATTACATTAAGTGTGAGAGAATTACATAGGCAGAGACAATATTGCAGCTGTTCAAGCATTACAAGACGCTGGTGGCTTTAGAGAGATCACATTTCAATCAAGCCGGCAGTCTCAGGTGACTCACCGTAAATGAGAACAAATGAGGAAATTAAAATTACATCCTTTGATTTCTGGACCACGGCACCCGGCGCCATTACTAATTTTATTTTTCAGTCGCATTAGAGAATAAGGAGAAGAGAAAAGTCTCGCTAATAGCAGCTTAAAGAGCAAGCCAGCCAGAAAGGGAGTTTAACCGGGTGGATGCAGCTGAATGTGGGTAAGCTGACAGCTCTATTGTGGAGTGACAGGAATATATCCACGAGTTTGTGCACATCGGCGAGAAAGACTGATCTGACTCCAGATCATCACAGCCTCTGGTTAAATCTAGCACATGGCGAAAAACATCCACTTTTACATTTGGTCTCGCTACAGCCACAAACTTTTATTAATTTTACTGTTTTGTTTAAAAAAAGAAAAACAACCTGGGAGAAAACATACATTTGAGGCTTCTGACTTTTTTGCACAGAAAAAATCTGTAAAATGCGGCATTAGTTCCCAGCCCCCTGAGTCGATGCTTTGCAGAACCCAGTTTTTGCACCAGCAGACCCTCTGGGGTATGTCTCTACCAGCTGAGAGTTAACAGATAATACTCAGGCAGATTAGCTCTGAACTTGAAACAGCTGAATATGCTGAGCAAATCCATCGCATTTCATCACCGTTCAGGTGGTTCTGTTTGAGTCTTTATCAGCCTTTAACGGGATTTATCTTCCAGGATGACTCGCTCCGCTGTCCATACAGAAGGCTTGCATGCAGCAGCATGATGCCACCATCTCCGTGTTTCACAGTGGGGATGGTTTGTTCGGTTTGCACCACATTGAGCCTTTTGCATGTAGGTTAAAAAGCTCAATGTTGGTTTCATCTTACCAGAGGACCTTTCTTCTTCTCTGTTTGCAGAAATGTTAGTTTATCGTCCTCTTTCTGTGTGCCTTTCCTCCAAAAGGGCCAGCTTAAGTGCACGACTGGTTTATGCTTGATGCTTCTGCGAGGCCATATTACGGCATTTTGGCTTCCACCCCGCGTGGCCAAAAGTTTCCGCGCACCTAAGAAATTTCCTAACTATGCGGACAGTCCATATGGAAAAACATGGCAGACGAACAAGAGCTCCTTCTGGCAGAGGTTCATAAGTATAGACATCTTTATGATCAATTTGTTGATCACCGTGATCAACAAATGGTTAAAAAGTCCTGGAGAGAAATCGTCGTCTCCCTTGAAAGAATGTAGGAGGCTTTAAAATGTGTACTGGGGGGCGGTACACTTGACCTAGGAGCACAACGCTTTGTGCACAAAGTCATGCCGTCTTCTCTCCATCCTTCAGATGATGGATTGAACAAAGGCGTTTGACACTTTGGATGACGTTTCATGACCTAACCCTGCTTTAAACGTCTCCACAGCGTCAGCGCTGTTCTTTCTGTTGGGTTCCTTAGCCTTCGTGATGCAGGTTGTCGTCTAATTTTGTCCAACAAACCTCTGAGGCCAGAACCAGGACAGCTGGACTTATACTGACAAATGGCACAGACGTGGAATGGTAGGGGTTGCAATGAGTTGTATTTAGAAATATCAGGCTAAAGGTGGTCTGGATAAAAAATATATATATTTGTTAAAGAAAATCAAACTAATCTAACAAGATTAAAGGTTTGAGGGTAATGTGAGAAACGACCTGGGTAATGTGGATACTTTTGCAAGGCACCATATTTATCCTAATTAGTCAAACTATCAGCATGGTTTGGTTAATTTCCAGCTACTCTTGTTCACTTACTGTGTCTTTAACCTTGGCCACCTGACATCTTCTGTTCTCTCTCTCGGTCGCTTTTTTTTCTCTCTGCTCCGGCTCTCCCCCCCTCCTGCTGCTGTTGTGTTTTTGTCTTTCTGAGCACTGTCTTCATATCACCCGAACTCTGAAAACCATGGATCTGGTAAGCTGGTCTCTTGATCAAATTTTTTTGACGGGAAGGAAGGGAAGAGGGGACCCGTCCTGTCCTGAAAGGACACACTACGTGGGATACACCCTAGATTCTTCGAGTAAATGGAAAATGGTGTGTTTTCAAATTTTGTCAGTCAAGGACGTGGTAGACGTATACATCTTTGGATTAATGATACTTGGATTTCTGCTAATTGGATTTGGTGGATTTTTGATGTATCGGCAAATTCAGCGGATGTCGGTAGCAATTATGGCCTTGATCAGGCTACCGGCCGTATATGACGCGATCTCTAAGGCCGTGAACGAGCAGACACGTAAGTTGGAGGAGCAGAGCCGCTAGCTGGATGTGCTGGAACGCAGACTGGCTTCGGTGGTTGAACTTAAAGGGGAGATGGGATAAAATCTGGATGTGAAACGCGGAAAAAAGCCCAACAAATTTGGAATATTGGATTCGCCACGTGGAGCCAGCGATGAATAGGACTTAAAGCTAACAGAAAAGTCGGTGCAGCTTGTTCTCATAACAAATTGTGTATTTGGATTATGCCTCCCCGGTCATAGTTTTGGTTCCTGTCTTAGTATTAGTTCTGGTTTTTATTAGTTGCTCGTGTTCTGGTTAGTCTTAGTTTGGTTTTCTTTCTTAGGCTTGGTCTTTATGGTTATTTTGGTTCTGGATTAGTCTAGTTTAGTTTCTGTCCCCTTCCACGTATCCTGTCAGTTGATCTTCACTTTGTCACGATTTGGGTTTTGTCTTGGTTTATGTTATCAGATTTATTAGTTAAGTTTCTGATTTTGGGGTCTTGTTTGGTTTTGATTTAGACATGTTTTTCTGTTTAGGTTCTGTGTTAGTTTTGGTTTATGGAATAGGTTAGATTTTATTGTAGTTTGATTTTATTTATGTTTCCAGTTCAGTTATGTCTCTTCCCAGCAATCTGTTTATCTGTCACTCCCCCAAACACCAGTTACCAGCCTATCACATCTGCTCATCTGTCAACCTCCAGTCACTAGCCAATCAGTTCAGTTTCCACCTGTCACTTGTAATTAGTCTTCACTCCCGTTCACCTGCTCACTCCACTATATAGTTCTGCCTCGGTCTTCAGTTATCTGCCAGATCATTTAACGAGCCACGGTGAGTTTAGTTCCAGCATTCTTTATTCTGATTGACCTGTTGACGATAACCCGAGAGCCTTTTTGATTCTGAGCCAGCCTGTTCCCTGATCTGTTTTTCCTGCCCTGTCTGACTGATTTACCGGTTTACCGACTAGTTTCTGTCCTATGGTTATCCGAGCTTGCTTTGCCCTGTCTGTACCTCTGCCTATTTTGGACTGCTTTTTGTGTACCGGATTTTGGACTGCCCTTTTGACTATTGAGCCCGCCTGTTCCTGTTTTCATTATTAAAATCCTGTTTTTTGCCTTAACCTCACTTGTTGGGTTTGAATACTGGGTTTGCCTGATTCACGATCATAACAGAATGATCTGGCCCAACTAAAACCTATCGCCCAACAAGTTTTTAGAGGTTTTTTTTTTTTCCCCTCCACACGCTATGGCTTGGGAGGGTTCCAGATTGGCGTTCTGTCCCCCTGGTATCGGTCCCAGACGCCATCTCTCCAGCAGCCGCAGCAGCAGTAACCCGCTGCCTGCTCCGAGTTTACGATTGGGAGGGCTCTTTGTCACAAATTCAGATTCAACTCAGAATAGAAGGGATCACTCACCCAGCGACACCGCTGTCGGCTCTGCCCATGGGTTTTATCCAGAACCAACTTTGTTTATGGAGGTCGAAGCGGAGGTGGTGCGGGATCTTCGCCCGGATCTTTTTTTCTCTCTCCCTCCAGAGGAGGAGATGCAGGGAACGCTGTGGGCTCCACCGATCCCGGCTCTACCGACAGGATCAAACCTCCAGCAAGTCCTGCCGTCCCGCCGTCGGAGGAGGGGACGGAAACCTGTGGGTCGCTCCTTCACCCGTTCTGTTCGGCCGACAGGCGAGTCAGTACCGCGCCCGTCCGTTGCCACTTCCTGCCCAGTGGATCGGAGTCCGGTGCTTCCCAGAGCTGAGCAGCCCACAGCGCCTCCTGTTGGCGCCCGTGATGCTGAGGATCTGGCTCTGGAGGACCAGTTAAGAGCTTTTGCCCCTATTATTAAAGACCTTAGGGAGGCTCTTTTCTGCCAGTATTCAGAGGAGCTGGAGGCAAAATTAAAGGAGGTCGAGGGGCACTATAGAGCGGCTCTCCAAGGTTTCTATAGTGGACTCAATCCTGTCCCCAAGGGTCCAGCCGACGCCCCGGCACCTGCACCTGTCCCAGAGGACCCGCCTCCTACCTCAGCTCCAGTGCCGGCCTCCGGCAGCTATAAGGCAGCACTGTCTGCGCAGCCGGCCCAAGACGCTGCAACCCCGGAGGGTCCGCAGCCGGCCCAAGACGCTGCAACCCCGGAGGCTCCACAGCCGGCCCAAGACGCTGCAACCCCGGAGGCTCCGCAGCCGGCCCGAGACGCTGCAACCCCGGAGGCTCCGCAGCCGGCCCGAGACGCTGCAACCCCGGAGGGTCCGCAGCCGGCCCGAGACGCTGCAACCCAGGGGGGTCCGCCGCCGGCCCGCGACGTGGGAACCCAGGAGGGTCCGCCGCCGGTCTGCGACGTGGGAACCCAGGAGGGTCCGCCGCCAGTCTGCGACGTGGGAACCCAGGAGGGTCCGCCGCCAGTCTGCAACGTGGGAACCCAGGAGGGTCCGCCGCCAGTCTGCGACGTGGGAACCCAGGAGGGTCCGCCGCCAGTATGCGACGTGGGAACCCAGGAGGGTCTACCACAGGCCCACGATGAGGGGGTTCAGACGAGCCCTCTTTCAGGCCGCAACTCGGGGGCTCATCGGGACACTGGGCGCCGTGGCCCTCGCCCAGACGACAAGCGGCGCCGTGGCCCTCGCCCAGACGACAAGCGGCGCCGTGGCCCTCGCCCAGACGACAAGCGGCGTCGTGGCCCTCGCCCGAACGACAAGCTCCGTCGGGGGCCTCGCCGAGAAGACAAGCACCCAGAGCCCCATGGAGACTTAGAGGCCCCTGGACCTCTTCGGAAGCTCTTACCCCCTCATTTTTGGCTTGACAGCCAATTTCCCAAGTGGCTGACCAAACTGTCTTTGTCGGAGGTTCTGGAAGGGTTATTGATGAGGTTCTGGGTGTTAAAGGGTCTGGGAGCATCTGAAGTCTGTAGCCCGGGGTCTCCTGAACCTGAAGCCTGTAGCCCGGGGTCTCCTGAACCGGAAGCCTGTAGCCAGGCCCCGTCTGAACCTGAAGCCTGTAGCCAGGCCCCGTCTGAACCTGAAGCCTGTAGCCAGGCCCCGTCTGAACCTGTAGCCTGTAGCCAGGCCCCGTCTGAACCTGTAGCCTGTAGCCAGGCCCCGTCTGAACCTGTAGCCTGTAGCCAGGCCCCGTCTGAACCTGTAGCCTGTAGCCAGGTCCCGTCTGAACCTGTAGCCTGTAGCCAGGCCCCGTCTGAACCTGTAGCCTGTAGCCAGGCCCCGTCTGAACCTGTAGCCTGTAGCCAGGCCCCGTCTGAACCTGTAGCCTGTAGCCAGGCCCTGTCTGAACCTGTAGCCTGTAGCCAGGTCCCGTCTGAACCTGTAGCCTGTAGCCAGGCCCCGTCTGAACCTGTAGCCTGTAGCCAGGGGCCGTCTGAACCTGAAGCCAGTAGCCAGGGGCCGACTGAACCTGAAGCCAGTAGCCAGGGGCCGACTGAACCTGAAGCCAGTAGCCAGGGGCCGACTGAACCTGAACTCTGTAGCCAGGCTCCTCCTGAACTCTGTAGCCAGGCTCCTCCTGAACTCTGTAGCCAGGCTCCTCCTGAACTCTGTAGCCAGGCTCCTCCTGAACTCTGTAGCCAGACACCTCCTGAACTCTGTAGCCAGGCTCCTCCTGAACTCTGTAGCCAGGCTCCTCCTGAACTCTGTAGCCAGGCTCCTCCTGAACTCTGTAGCCAAGCGCCTCCTGAACTCTGTAGCCAGGCGCCTCCTGAACTCTTTAACCAGGCCTCTCTTCTAGCTCTTAGTCCGGCGTTGTCTCCAGCCTTTAGTCCGGCGGCAGGTTCTGTTCTTTCTCTCTCCAGACGTCGGTTCCTGAGGGTCCGGTTCTACCGACGGTCCCCGAGGTTGCTGCTCGGCCGCCGGCCTATGAGAGACCTGCTCCGCCGCCGGTCTATGAGAGACCTGCTCCGCCACCGGCCGCCGGACATCGTTGCTAACCGGGGCCGTCCTTCAGGACACCCGCCGGATTACCTGTCTCACAGAGGTCGTCCGCCGGAGAACCTGACACGCCTAGGACGTCCGCCGGAGAACCTGACACGCCTAGGACGTCCGCCGGAGAACCTGACACGCCTAGGACGTCCGTCGGAGAACCTGACACGCCGAGGACGTCCGCCGGAGAACCTGACACGCCGAGGACGTCCGCCGGAGAACCTGACACGCCGAGGACGTCCGCCGGAGAACCTGACACGCCGAGACCGTCCTTCGGGACGTCCGCCGGAGAACCTGACACGCCGAGACCGTCCTTCGGGACATCCGCCGGACAACCTGACACGCCGAGGCCGTCCTTCGGGACGTCCGCCGAACAACCTGACACACCGAGGCCGTCCTTCGGGACGTCCGCCGGACAACCTGACTCGTCGGGGCCGTCCTCCTGGACGACCGCCTGAGAACCTGACTCGTCGGGGCCGTCCTCCTGGACGACCGCCTGAGAACCTGACTCGTCGGGGCCGTCCTCCTGGACGATCGCCTGAGAACCTGACTCGTCGGGGCCGTCCTCCTGGACGACCGCCTGAGACCCTGACTCGTCGGGGCCGTCCTCCTGGACGCCCGCCTGAGAACTTGACTCGTCTTGTTTTGTTTGAGTTTTTATTTGGACATTTATTTGATTCTAGCCCTCCGTCCTGTACCTCCCTCCACCCACCCGAGCTAGTCTGTTTTGTTTCTGAGGCCGTCTGGAATCCGGCCTTGAGGAGGGGGTTCTGTCACGATTTGGGTTTTGTCTTGGTTTATGTTATCAGATTTATTAGTTAAGTTTCTGATTTTGGGGTCTTGTTTGGTTTTGATTTAGACATGTTTTTCTGTTTAGGTTCTGTGTTAGTTTTGGTTTATGGAATAGGTTAGATTTTATTGTAGTTTGATTTTATTTATGTTTCCAGTTCAGTTATGTCTCTTCCCAGCAATCTGTTTATCTGTCACTCCCCCAAACACCAGTTACCAGCCTATCACATCTGCTCATCTGTCAACCTCCAGTCACTAGCCAATCAGTTCAGTTTCCACCTGTCACTTGTAATTAGTCTTCACTCCCGTTCACCTGCTCACTCCACTATATAGTTCTGCCTCGGTCTTCAGTTATCTGCCAGATCATTTAACGAGCCACGGTGAGTTTAGTTCCAGCATTCTTTATTCTGATTGACCTGTTGACGATAACCCGAGAGCCTTTTTGATTCTGAGCCAGCCTGTTCCCTGATCTGTTTTTCCTGCCCTGTCTGACTGATTTACCGGTTTACCGACTAGTTTCTGTCCTATGGTTATCCGAGCTTGCTTTGCCCTGTCTGTACCTCTGCCTATTTTGGACTGCTTTTTGTGTACCGGATTTTGGACTGCCCTTTTGACTATTGAGCCCGCCTGTTCCTGTTTTCATTATTAAAATCCTGTTTTTTGCCTTAACCTCACTTGTTGGGTTTGAATACTGGGTTTGCCTGATTCACGATCATAACACACTTTTAATCACTTCCCTTTCCCTGGTCACCTCCACCTGTTCTGGCTTAATTGGATTCACTCAGCTCACCTGTTCACATAACTATTTAAACCTGCCTCCTCTGTTACTCCAGTGCCAGAACGTCTCCATCCTCCCGGTGCGAACTGCCAGCATTCTCTTGTCTTGCCTGCCTGTCCATGTTTTGACCAGTGCCTGATTACCGTTTCCGAACCAGCCTGACCCCTGTAGTAATTCTGATCGCCTGCCTGGAAGCCGGACCTGATCTGCTCCTCGACCACCGCCTCTTGTCTGTCTGTGTACCTGACCCTTGCCCACCTGTAAGTTTACCAAGCCTGCTAATCCTATTCTGCTTCTGAGTTGTCAGTTTCTCGGATCTTGGGTGGACCTGTCTCCTGGAGTCCCCAGTCGGGACTGCTACTGAAGCTCTGTCTCCCTTCTGGATTATTCCCCTCGGTCTGGGTCTGTTCCTCGTCAGCTCATCCTGCCTGTCTCCCCTCTGGACATTCTCAAAGACTGTTTTGTTTGTTTTTACCTCAACCCTCACTTGTTCCTTTAATAAACTTCCTGAACGTTTCTCCTGTGTCTGGCTGAATATCGGGTTCAGTTTCATAATCATTACATCTCCTATCAAAAAACTCCCCTGGATGTTATGGCGAGAGAGCTCAGAACTGCCCCCCGCTCCTTCCTCCCCCGCGGACATCTGTGGAGGCGTTCTGAACTGTGGTGCCGGTTGATAACAACTTTCACCCAAACACACACACATAACTGATGCCCACATACGAAACATACGAACTTCATGCGACTAGTCTCCAAGGTTAACCCCCTGCATAAATGTCTCGTCATATGTGCTTTTCTCGTGCGAGGTTTTTTTGATATCTCAAACTGTATCCTGGAATTAGGATAAAGTGTGAAATATGTCTTTTTTTTTCCTCTCCCTCCCCAAATGTGGCTCCTATCTTTCCACAGAGTTAAAGGCAGCGCCCTATGGTAGTCCCCCCCCCCCCTGTTTTAAAACAACATATTCCAACAACGCTATGACAGATTTATTTTCTCAATTCTTAATATCAATGTTCTCATTTATGTAGCAGCAGGGGACATTGTTTTGTAGAGTATGAGTGTTGTGCTTATGATCGTGACAAATACCTGGTTGTGCTCAAAAGTTCTATCAGCTAAGTTAACGAGGAAAACATCTGCTCTCCAACAGACTATAAAAATTGTATAATTGCTCAGTTTTCTACTGTAGGAACATTCGATCGGTTCTAAGTAGTTGATTTAACCTTTAGCGAAATGGTCTAAAGCATTTATCAGAGTACCAGATATTGGACTTCACCAGCCAATGATAAAGAATTTGGTCAAACTGAAAGCTTAAAAGATGTTTTATAATTAAAATACTGACTAGACTTCCTGCTCATGCTTAACTTGATCTATATCAAGGCATGTGTTTCCACTATGAAGCATGGCGTTATGCATCATGACAAAGTTTCTAATACTTATGGTACCAGGTCTATTTATTGGAAACCAGGGATTGTGCGACGGTTTGAATTCTTAAAAAAAAAATTGTTCCCCTTTCCAATAAGTTAATAAAGGGCAAGAAAAGACAAAAACTGACCGGTTTCTTACCAAAAATTTGTCTAGAACGTTTCAACTTCTATACATTTCATCTAGAGTTCCTATACTAAACATTTCAGTTCAAACTAAAACCTTGTGAGCTCAGTAAGCATTTGTAAACATAATTCTGTACCATGTAGTATTCTCTTTTATGTCATAGTGCTGGAAACTGCTTAACAAAGGAGAAGAGGGACTTAGCTCGGGTGGTGAGGACAGCACAGGGAATTGTGGGATGCCGTCTGCAAGAACTGGACTCAGTTTATGCTCCACGAGTCCAGACAAGTGCAATAGATCCCACCCACCGTGACCATGGACTGTTTTCCCCTCTTTCATCAGGAAATAGTTTCAGGAACATCAAATCCAACACGAAGAGACTTAGAAAACGCTTCTTCGTAAAAGCTGTAAAGGCTATTGTCTGAGAATGCATATTTTTTGCTCACTCTTCACCATCAGGAAGGTTTCGTTGTACAGTTCTGCATAATAAAGTTTAGGAATATTGCATATTAACTATCTGGTAGGTTTCATATTCAAATAGGACTGACTTTCACAAATCGGTGTGAGTCCGAGTGGACCCTAAAGACTGTTTTGTTTTGCATGCTTTAATCTCTTAAAAAACCCACACACATTGTACACATTGTTTGTTTATTGCTTGTTGATTATTGTGTGTACCCTAAGCCGGAGTATGTCCCAGAAATAAGTTTCACCAAGGTAACACGCAGGGACAATAAAAGATTCTTGATTCTTTATGCCGTACAGTTTATAATAAAGCTCCCTTTGATAGCTGTGGATGTTTATAATACAATGATGAAGTAGAATATTACATGGTACAGAAATATGTTTACAAATTGAGCTTACAATGTTGTACTGAAATATTTAGTATAGCAACTCTAGATGAAATATATAGAAGTTAAAACATATTTGGCAAACATAGATATGGCTAAAATGTTTATCAAGTCTTTATCGCCCTTTATTAGTGTATAATAAACCGTTAATGATTTATAAAGTGTTGCAGATTAAATAATAATATGTCTACAAACCATTTATAAGCCTCTATAAAGGAAGCCTTATTGTAAAGTGGTACCAAAAATTGAATAGGCCCTGCTGCCTTATGCCGAAGAGAAAAAAAGCCATTTTTCAAATCAAGACAACAATCCATAAAAGTTGAACCTACAAGATTACAATGTTGGAGCGGTGCAATTGAAAACGTTGGGCCGATTGAGGATGCAAGGAATGCGGTGTGCTTTTGAGATAAAGGCTGGGAAGAACCATTAACTGAGCTGACCTGCATGTTATTAGCAGTTATATCACTGCTAATTTAATCTCCAGGACAATTTATTTAGAGCTGCAAGAAGACACAACATGTACGCTACCTGCTCAGTTCAAAATGTCTGAATCCAGCGAACCAGCAGTAGCTGCTCTGCAAAACTTGTACGCTGACACTGGTGAACATTTATTTTAAGCCCATTATTTAGGTCAAAGTATCAGATTGTGTTGTGAGTTTTTGGCCTCTAAGGTCTTTAAACAACAAGAGTATGATAAAACTAGCAACACTGCATTAGTCAAAACTTAGAGGGTGCCTAGAATCACTACATTTCCATCACTAATTCTTCGCTAGCCAGATACAATATCTCATCAAATGGATCCACTCAAACCTGACCTTCATCCATGGCTGGACATTGAACAATCTGATTGCAAAGACATATTAATCAGAGGCCTACCATTCATCAGTAAGACAATCAGACATCGGTGCAAATGAATTACCCCTCAACGGGCATTAAATGGAAAGAAAATGGCACCGCACACCTCCAGCAGCATTCCCACAGCTCATTGACATATACAACATTGACAGGAAACAATTTCTCCAATATATGCCACCTAAACAGTCCATTAAAGCAAACAAAAGCATCAATAACACTCCCCTAGTAAAACCATCACTGCTGGACAGCATGGATGAAATTGCCCTATCAAAAAACAACAACGGTATAATCTTAAATCCTCTAACGACAACGTGCCTCACACTCCAATCACCGAATGGGAAAAAGACCTCAACATCCACACAGATAATCAATTTTGGAACAAAGTCTGCAATAACGTTTTTACTGCATCCAACAAGGAGAACACAAGACGAAATGATCCTCTCACCTCCCCACATTCTGGCTCTGTTCACCAGTACAGAGCTTCTGGAAAGAAATGACCAAACTATCCCCATTCTTTGGCCAAAACATCCCCGCTATCCACGCTACGCCTGTTTACCTGGCGCTCTGGGTAGGGCTGGACGATAATTCAATAACGATATATATCGATCGATAGACCTATATCGATGATAGAAAAAAAAAAAGGTCAATAAAAAGTTTAATAGAAGAAAAACTTTCGTTTCTTTTTCATTCCAGCCTATCATGTAGGTTAATATTACAGTCATTACATCCTCCCAACCAATCACAACGCAGACCCAGGAACCAAGCTCCGCCCCCTTCAAAGAGTTCAGAGAGCACGCGTTCTTTTTTAAAAACTTGTAGTTTTGGTAAAAAGTAAGCAACAGCATAAAATGACCAGGGCTGCACTTAAAATATATGTTTTGAATTTGTTGATAATTATCGCAATCGATAAATATGGTTTATATTTTATCAATATGCTTTTTTTCTATATCGTCCAGCCCTAGCTCTGGGGGATCTAAAGTTCACACAACACCCCTGTTGTTCACTCTGATTACAGGTTCGCAAAAAAAGCAATAGCTTACAGACACTGAGAACTTTTTTGGGGGTTACTTCCTGAAAATCAGCTGGTGCCCACACTCGGTGATACCAACTTTGTTAATAATTGCCTAGTTATTCATGGTCAAAACGAGTCACAAAGAAATTAGCGGCTCACCGTTGACGACCACGGCTATGTCCACAAAGTTGATCTCGCCGCGCGCCTCCACGCTGGCCTCGCAGCGGTAGACGCCCTCGTCCGCCTTGGTCACCTGGCGGATCTGCAGGTTGTTGTTTGGCAGCACCTGGAACCGGCCTTGGCGGGTCGGGTGGAGAGAGGCACAGAAACAAAAGAGCAAGAGCGTAAGACGGAGCGGGGGAACATAAAACAGCCGAGGAAAATTGCCATCTCCACTCCTCTGCAGTCCGCCTGTCAGTCTGGACCGCAGCTCATTTACCTGATAAAGTCCGCACAGATAAAACGCTCGCGCACTGCCGGCGCCAGCGTGAGATTGGACGGCACTGCGGAGGCCTCTATCTCCTTTCTCCAGCAAAGATATTTATATCCCCGCATCACAATTAGAGGGAAATGATTAAGGAAGAGGAAAAACGCTTCCTCTGGATGTTTCATCACTGTAGTGTCGCAGAAGATTTGAATTTCAATTAAAAAACGTGACAGATTCAAAGATTCAAAGGGTCACTCTTTCCAATCAGTGCTTGGACACTTTTTTTCCCCCCCTTGAAAGGAGGGAATAGAGAGTGGCAAATGAAGGAGGAGGAGGAGATGAAATAATGAGTCGTATGCGCTCGTTCGCACTACATTACTGATTTTACAGGAGAGGAAATGACTAGAAATGAATTTCTCCTGTGAGTGCTCCTCTCCCCTCCATCTTCCTTTTCTTTGCAAATTAAGTCGACCATTCTCCTGATATTTAACACTGTTAAAACTAAAAAGGGTTGGATTACCAGGGAGAGCTCTATAAACGGTATAAATCATCTTGCTTAAAGGGAACAGAGGAGGATTGACAATGAGACTATGAAATCTTCCATGGAGAATTGGCAGCACAGGATAAAAAAAAAAAAACAGCCATTTCTTCGCTGTTTTTATGTATTTTCTGTGTGTTGCTGCTGTGCTTTTAATCTCATGGGAAGCAGCGTCTTTGAATGTCACCCATCCAGCAGCTCCATAATCCATCCTCTCACAGGCTTGTTAACATGGTCTCCGTCCAAATTAGATGCCTCCTCCAGTGGGTTTCTATTCATAGATTTTTATATCCTTGTCTCATTGTGAATCCAACACAAAAGGAGGGAAAAGCATTTCCTAGAGAACTGTGTTTTTGGCACATTATCAGGCCTTTTCAATAAGATATAACAGGATCGGAGCTCATGAGCGTTTCTTCGCTCAATATTCAAGCGCGTTTGGCACATTCAGATTCAGCTCCTGTGAGAATGTGTCTTCTTACAACTTTTATCATCCAAATTACTAGAATAACCAGAAACGGCTGCTAAGCCGCGCTGTAATGTTACTGTGCTCTGTCATTTTTCGCGGTTATCTGCTTTACCACGCCGCCAAATCTAAATTGTAAGGTGCTGAAAAATGACAGCCTTTTCCTTTGCAGGACTCTACATCTCTCGAAAGGTTACTGTTCCACCGTGAGGCACAGGATGAAACCATCCTGTTGCCTAATGGTTATGACCCTTTAAAATGTCTAAAACTGTTTACTCACATCGCTGAATAAATTCAAAGTAACCCTGGAGGCAGAAAGGCAGAACGCGACTTTGGATACAACTGTGGCGGCTTTACTTTGTGAACCGGTTGGTTATGTTCAACTAATTGATGTCACATTCTCTATTTCATCAAAAAACTATTTATTATAATTTGGTGCCAATAAACCTAAGATATGTAGCGTATTAGTCCTAAAGAAACCATAATTTCTTTTCAAAATACATTAAAGCAAAGGCCGGTTCCCCCCAAAGGTCCGGTTTTCCCGGCACCAACACAGTAATGTTGTGTTTGCTGTAAAGCTCTAGGACTGTGACCAGCTACTGCAGGCCAGCGGTCACTCTTTTAGGGATGAAGATGTTTGAATCCTGGATAGAGAGGAACGTTGGTTTGAAAGGGGAGTAAAGGAAGACATTTTTGTGAAGAGAAACGAGGGTACAAGTCTCTGGATCTAGTCGTCCCCCTTTTACAAAGCTGGTACTGCGAGCTAGGAACAATACGCAGCCATCAGAGCACGACCGCTCGGTTGGTCGGCTGATGGTCCTCTTTTGCATGGGAACAAGTTTGGATTTCCTCTATTAAACTTGTTGATAAACTATGCGAAGGTAGTGCTTATAAGGCTGGGTTCTTCTGTCGGAAAAGAGGACCTACTTGACTTCTTTTGAACTTCTTCTTCTGTGGTTTTTTTGGGGGAAATTTAAGGAAATTTAATGCCACAGTGTTTTTATTCTGAATGAAGCCTGGTGCAGGTAAACACGCGACATGATCGGGTTGAGTTTGTGCCCATACGAAGAATGTGTTCGGATTAGTTTTTCTTTTTCGATTTGAACACATTTCAATACGATCAAGGCATTTTTGCGCATTTAAAAATAGCTGTTGTCATTTTTTAATCAAATGTGTTTGTTTTGGGATTCTAAAAAAAAGTTGAAACAGTTAAATTACTCCTTATAGATATATAAATCAGTTTTACCACCTGAGTCAGTGAATAAAGTTAAATAAAATGCCACCTTTTAACAGGAGTGTAAGGATAACACCAATTACGGTAATGTGGATGAGTGACAGCGGCGTTAACGATCTACTGTCTGTGGCAGAAATCCTGAGAAAACGCTATAAGAGATGAGAGTTAATGTAATACGTTACCTTTCCTACTGTTGCAACTCTATTTTAGCCTGTTAGCATTTAATTAATTAAATACAGCAGCATCCAGTCACACTTTCCCACCACTGATCGTTAAAAATGCATCAACAAAAATACATAAATATTTAAAGCTTTCACTGACTGCGAAGGAGCCAGTATGAGTTATTAAATGAAGAGCTGAAGGCGACAGGCTGCAACATTTTACAAAAAGAAATTAAGTTAACTTTCATTTCCTCTGATGCCTGTTGTTAGCAGATACAGACTGTGTGCAGCATTTTAAATTATGCTTGCTCACAAATTATGGGAAAACCAATAGTGTTTTTCTTTTGCTTACACAATAATGTCACTTGGGGTATGAAACCAGTTTTGATGTGACCTTAAATTTCCAAAGGTATCATTTAATAAACAGAACAATGTTTTGATGGCATCCCCCACACCGTGGGTAGCTGCTACCAGAAACGGTCGAACTGAACAGGGACAGAGACAATCCAAGGCAGACAGGAAGTGGTGATAACTCACTGTGGCGCTCCTCTGTGATCTCTTTGTCCTGGTAGTACCAAACAACCACCGGCACCGGGGAACTGATGACGTCACACACCACCTCCGCCGTCTCCCCGTGCCGAAACTCCTGCGGCGACTGAATGTCCCGGAACATCAGCTTCTCTGCGAAGTCAAACAAGATACAAATTTAACAGCTTTTTTCCCAGGGCTGAAAATTTGCTGCAATTTGAGACCAATGTTAAGGTTATAAAGTCGGAAAAGTTGTTGTAAAATGGATGTTGATGTTTTTTGGCTGGATTGTAACCCCTGAGTTTTTCTAGGTTTAGTAGCGAATATTGGAAGCTTTAACATGTCTGTCCGTGGTGTAGCAGGCTAAGTCCAGGTCTTGGTTACAGGTTACAGGGGGACCTTGGATATTTAATATCAACCTTATCAATACTGGAAAAGTTCAATATAAAAAGAAAAACTGAAGAAAAAAACTTTTAAAATTTGGTTAAACGGTAAAAAAATTCAGTTTCATTTGAGTTGAAAGTATCAGATCAGGAGGAAATGGTGATAACATCATTACTTTTGCGGATCCAAAATCAGCAAAAGTAATGATGAAAATCAACAAGAGGGATCATATTTCTCCTATTTTAGCTTCCCTTCATTGGCTTCCTGTTAAATCAAGAATAAAATTTAAAATTCTTCTTCTAACGTATAAAGCCCTTAATAATCAAGCTCCATCATATATCAGAGCTCTGATTACCCCGTATGTTCCTAACAGAGCACTTCGCTCTCAGACTGCAGGTCTGCTGGTGGTTCCTAGAGTCTCTAAAAGTAGAATGGGAGGCAGATCCTTTAGCTATCAGGCTCCTCTCCTGTGGAACCAACTCCCAGTTTTGGTCCGTGAGGCAGACACCCTGTCTACTTTTAAGACTGGGCATCTCAAGGCACTTTACAAAGTCAAATTCAATCATATTATACAGATTGGTCAAAAATATCCTATATAAGGAAACCAGTTGATTGCATCAAAGTCCCGACAAGCAGCATTTACTCCTGAAGAAGCGTAGAGCCACAGGGTGAGTCGTCTGCATTGTCCATGGCTTTGCTGCAATCCCTCATACTGAGCAAGCATGAAGCGACAGTGGAAAGAAAAACTCCCCATTAACGGGAAGGAAAAACCTCCAGCAGAACCGGGCTCAGTATGAACGGTCATCTGCCTCGACCGACTGGGTCGACTTTTATCTTTTTGCTCTCTCTCTTTTTTCTTCATAGTAGGTACACCTGGTCTGGTGTTCTGTTAGCTGTGACATCATCCAGGGAAGACAGATCACCCGCTATTACAATCTAACATAGAAAGGATTCCTGGATCAATGTGAGCTTCTGTGCTTTCTGTGTCTCTATTCTGTCTTCTCTAACGCCCAGTAGTTCGAGGCAGATGACGGTTCACACTGAGCCTGGTTCTGGTTCTGCTGGAGGTTTTCCTCCCTGTTAAAGGGGAGTTTTCCTCTCCACTGTCGCTTCATGCTTGCTCATTATGAGGGATTGCTGCAAAGCCACCAACAACGCAGACGACTGTCCACTGTGGCTCTACACTCTTTCAGGAGGAGTGAATGCTGCTTGTCAAGACTTGATGCAACCTGCTGGTTAGAGAGGAAACTTTCTGACCAATCTGTCTGGAGGATTTGATTGAATTTGACTTTGTAAAGAGCCTTGAGATGACATGTGTCATAAACTGGCGCTATATAAATAAAATGTAATCGAATTTGCCCTGTTTAAGCCTCATATTTCTAACTTGGTGTTCTTGATGGTTGGAGAGTGAATCCCATGGTGAGATCCGTAGATCTCTGAGACCTCCAGAAAGAAAACTGTAGCAACTACTGTATGTCCCCTTGTAACCAGGCTGCAAGGTGCTTAAAGAAGTCTAAAGAACCCTAAAATGTCAAATTTCCTCTCCACATCAGCTAAAGACTGCTGTTGAGATGAAAGTTCATGTCTGTAAAATACGGAAGAGACTGCACATGTTCAAATTCAGTGGAAAGTGTGCAAGGAAGAAACCTTTGGTCTCAAAGAAAAAACATGTATGTCAGACTGAAGGCTTCCCAGAGAGAATGTGGACAGAAGTCAGGATTTCTTCAATAATGTTCTTTGAACTGATGAGATTAAAACTAAAGTATTTGGACACCAGATCAGAGGAGATGTTTACAATAAATAGACCAAACACGACAATCCAAAAAAAGAACATCCTACCAGCTGTAAAGCATGGAGGTGGAAGTGTCATGGTTTGGAGATGCTTTGCTGCTGCAGGGCCTGCCCATCTTACCTTTCTACCATATATCAGAGTTTTTTTTATTTTATTTTTACTCTTTTTCTGGGTTTTTACGGAACTAGTGGCTCGTTTTTCATACAGTAGACTGACAGGAAAGGGAGTTTGAGAGACATGTGGCAAAGGACCTCAGCCTGGAATCGAACCCAGGTCAGCCACGTCGAGGACTAAGGCCTCGGCATATGGGTCGTGCTCACTACCCCTGCGTCATCGGAGCACACCCCTATATCAGAGGGTTTTTGAGAAAAATATCAGAACATCGGTAATGAATTCAAGCTGAAGCAGAACAAGACTCTGCAACATTACAATGAACCAAAGCATTCTCGTAAATCCACCAAAACTGTCTGAGAATCCTGTGAATCCAGAAGTCCTGGGCCTAGTCAAAGCCCATAAGCGATTAAGATTCTGTGAAATGATTCAAAATGGGATGAACATGCAAAAAAACCTAAAAACTCAAAGATCTTACACCTAGAAAAAAGATTTACGTTTATATATATTGTTTACTGAGTAAAACAGGGTCAATTTGGGTGTGTACCTGCAATTAAATCACTTTCTTTAAGAGAAATATAAAAAAAATAAGCAGAAAAAGTTCTCAATAGAAAACTGAACATTTAATGGAATCCCACCTTTTTAATTTTTCAATGTATCCATTCAGCCTCTGTTATAAAACTATTTAAAAAGTGACAGAAACACAAATAAAAGCCTAGTCATAGTCAAACTCCTCAGACAGATGTAAGAGACTGGTAGAAGCAACAAGAAGCATCTCAGTGGTCCTGCTTCAGTACATGTTTTATATATATATATTATATATATATATATATATATATATATATATATATATATATATATATATATATATATATATATATATTAACTTGTTTGCACAAGTACAATTGAGCAAAAACAGGCGGTTTTGTTCCGCTCCAGAAGAGCTTCCTGCTCAACACCACGAGATCCTCCTTCAGGCCTCATCAGCGCCTCCGATGTGAGCCAAAGATAGCTCTGCCGGCGCCCCAACCACATGCTATCACCTGCGTGTCGTATTATGAAGGCGTGAATAAATCAGCGACAGCTCTCCTATCAGTCCCGTCCGCTAGCGAGCCTCCAGCATTAGCATTTCGGCTGTGTGATTTATACCAGGTGGCTCCCTAAAATGAGCTTTCGCTCCCCGACTGCATCCTCCGCTTGTGGACGTGTCTGGAATCTCACCGTCTTCATTAACTTCAAGGATGCCTTCGCATGTTTCTGTCACTCACTCCGCTCTCATCATTTCCCCCCCATCGGTTGTGCTCAGCTTGTTTCCAAAAGCCAGCTCATCTCCTCCTCCCCCTCCTCCTGTAAAGTTTGAATACTTCTGCTGTCAGTTATTTACTCTGTTTGTATCCATTTCCTGCTTCCTTTGTAGTCACGTTGCTCGACAAGAGAATCAGTAAGGGAAACATCCTCTCTGGAGGAACACTCTGCTGCACACTTGACATTAGCAAATTGAGAAAATACTCAGCACAGCAGAGTTTCTGCTCCCTTGTTCACAGGCACACGCTGAAGTTAACCACCCTATATGAGCCAATTTCCCCCGGTCCAAACTCAGCTGGGATCCACATCTGTTCCAGTCATGATGGCTTTGGAAAATTTGCTTACCAAGCACTTTAGAGAAATAAAAAAAGAAATGACAGAAAACGCCTAAGCTATAATATATTTTTGCTATTTTATTATGAGTTTTTACACCATCGGGGCTTCTAGTGACGGACCAGACCTCCTACTAGAGTCGAATAAAATGTCAAAAAAATATATAAACGCTGTTTTAAACAAGTGAGCCTTTAACCCCTTTACAGAGGGACGTCTGGAGCTACAAATTATAACGAATACAAATAATTTACTGTGTTTCCATCTGCTTTAAATCTCATGAGAACTTGAGCTACAACTCGTTCTCCATCAGAAGGGTTTAATGCCCTCCTCCCATCAGCTTCCACTCTTATATGTGAAGACTGTTGTGTTTATGGGACTTTTTGACCTTTCTTCTAGAAGCACAATATGTGAGGTCACACACTGATGTTGGACGAGAAGCTCTCGCCGTGCAGTTTCTACTTGATCTCATCATAAAGGTGCTCTGACTGTTCACCTCTAACAGTTTAATGTGGAATATTTAGCAGTGAGTACATTTTCACATCTGGACTTAATGAACATCTTTTCACGTTACCAGTAACGAGGCGGCCTGTTAGTTCTTCCTGTCTCATTTACTACGGCCCGCCTCACCCGGTTCGGAGATTTGGCAGCAAAGGAAGAAAACAATTATCAGAGACAAAACACTTATAATATGCATATATTTATTACAATTGGAATTCCAAAGGGAGACAAACACTTAAAACGTTACCATAAACCTTCATTTGGTATATTAGCATCTGTCTGCCCAAAAACCCCCAATCAAATGTCTATTATAGGCGGT